>CM034153.1:735925954-736675062 GCA_019776745.2 Taxus chinensis | reverse complement strand
TCTTGGTGAGGCGGGGACAGGTGGTATAGGAGAGGGAATTGAAGCTAAAGGTCTCTCTCTTCGTAAGTTTTCTTTCTTAACTTTTCTGTCTGAGAGAGGTGACGGACGAAGTATGGATTTCAACGCTTTGCATCCCTCTATGTCATGTCCTGGTGTGCGGTGGTAAGTGCATATTTTAGACTCATCATAACCTATAGGTCGAGGTTTAGATGGATCATAAGGTCTAAGTGGAGGTAGGAAAATGGTCACGTTCTCCACCAACATAGCAAGGATTTTGGTGTAAGACCCTTTGAGTGGGTCAAAGTCAGAGGAAAATGAGGCGATTGACTGGGTCGATTCTGGTGATGACATGGTGTGGTTGGTTTGTATGGGGGGTGGTTTAGCCAAGGAGTTTTGATAATGGGTTTTAACTGACCGTGGTTTCTTTGACGTAGAAGCTATGTTGGATGATGAGGCCGCAGATGATGTGGTATCAGAAAATAACCACGGAGAAATAGGAGTGACCGAAAACAAATCTTTTGATGATGGAAGTTGTTTAGGGTTGATAGGTGGACAGGATACGCGGGGTGACGGTGTTGCTATACCCTTGGATTTCTGTATGGGTGCAGAAGGCGTAGGTCGCTTTAAAGAAAACGCAGGAGGTATGATATATTGATGTAAGGTAGAGGGATGGGGTCCCAATATGGAAGGTAGGTGTGACGATGATGTTTTAGTTGTGATAGAGGCATAGGTTGAGGAGATTGAGTCTGTCTCCTAATGGGATGGATGGATTTATTTTTAGATAAATCAAGCCGCTTAGGTGGGTGTGTTAGACTAGGTATGGGTGAGGTCCCAAGCATAGGGGAATATTTGGCTAAGTTAATAGAAGTGGACGAGGTATTTGGTAGAGACGAGGGGGGTGAAGATGAGGACATAGGCATTTTAAGCTTCTGTAAACACTTCGGGTATATGGTAGAGGCATCAGGATCAGTCATTTGCATTTGAGTAGAATATGGCGTACTCAAACGTTCCCATAGGACCTGTCTATCTTTTGGGGAATGACAGTCCTCACGTGTGAATAGGAACTTTTGTATGGAAGAAAGGTGGGTTGTGATTCCGGTCCACTGTGGGGGTGATACAGGGGGTATATGAGGCATTGTATCAATGGGCATTAAGAGGTCAACCAGTTACTGAAAAGATTTAGGTGATGAAGGACTAATAGGTAGGAGGGCGTGTTTGAGAGGATCCGTCATGTTTAAAGAATGTGGTGATGTCGGTTCAAGAGGTTTTTTGTCTAAGGATGACAAAAGAAGTGGCGAGCCTTCCTCTTGTACAGCAAGAATGGTAGAAGGAGACGTTTGGGAAATAGATAAATTAGATAACATCCGCTCGCAGTCTTGTAAGGATGTGGTGTAAGAAGGTTCATTTGTGGGAAGGGAACTGTGGGCAGTTAATTCCTTGATGGGTACAGGAACAGCAAGGATTTCAGTTTGTCTTGATGGTGAGGAAGGGGGTTCGGTTTCCTGCGTTAGTGAAGAGGTTTGATTCAGAATTTGTTCGATAGAGGTCTTTGGCTGCGAATCGAAGACTGCATGGATCTCATGAACACTCTCCTCGGCTGAGATATCTTGGTTTAGTTTACTGTTAGAAGAATGATTCGGGAATGGTTTGTTGAATATTTTCAAATTTCGGTTAGCAGGGGCGTTAGGATTATCGAGGGCTATATCCCCCACATCAACCATTTCCTGCACTATGTTTTTCAACATCTTACAGTTCTCATGACTGTGTCCCTTCACGTGGTGGAAGTTACAGAAGTCATTTTCTTTGTACCAGGAAGGTATGGCGCGAGTGGAATCAAACCCGGAATGAGGTTTAATAGGAGGTAAGGTAATGGCTCCTGCTTTGAGCAATTTTTCCAATATCACACCATATGTTTCTCCCAAGGGAGTGTAGTTGATGGGTTCTGCTTTATACTTATAGGTGGTTTTTGGCGGGGTATTACACGGTGGTTGGGATTTTACCATCACCGCGTGCACGGCCCCTTTTGATTTCGAAGCAGTCGATGGGTGAGGATTGGTGGTGTTAGGTTTGTTGGTGGAATCTTGGGTTCGGAAAGTGGGGTTTTTGTTGCACAACCGCAATTTCTCTTCCTCTAAGGCTCGAATCTCTAGTTTTCGAGCCATAGTAAAGGCCTCGTCAAATGTACGGAAAGTTTGAATTTGGAGGGTAGGGGAGATGTGCTTAGCGCAGGCCCACGTAAATAGTTCGATAAGTTCGGTCTGAGGCAAGGCATACGTAAGTTGGTTGATAAGGCCCCGCCATCGTCCAATGAAATCTGCGATAGATTTTTCCTCAAATTGTCGGATGGCATAGAGGTCGGTGATAGATACTTTCTTGGCAATGTTAATGGAGAAATGATCCAAGAAAGATTGAGCTAGCTGGTTAAAAGAGAAGATTGAGTGATGGGTTAAAGCACTGTACCACTCCAAGGCGGGTCCTGATAAGGACATGGGAAAGGTGCGGAGTAGTAAAGCGTCGTCGTGAGCAATCAGATAGCAGGCATGTCTAAATGATCGCAAGTGTTGTTGAGGGTCCTCCTTACTGTTAAAACGGGTAAATTTTGGTAATTCCCATTGAGGAGGATATGAATGAAGGGGAACTGAAGGGTGGATAGGATCCCGACAAACTTGCTCGTATGTCAAGGTGCTACGACTTCCTGAAACAGAAGCCTCCAGGTTTTGCATTTTGTCCATCATTTGTTTAATTAAATCAGTAGTTGGATGAGATGATGGTGTGGTTGTGTTAAACAGAGGAAAATTCGGCCAAGGGCCACCGCTAGACAATGGTGGGGTTGAATGTTGATAAGGTATGGAGGACGACTGTGTTGAGGCAACCGAATAGGGATGTCCTATATAATCTGTTGAGGTTACCGGATATGTGTGTGGAAATGAAAAGGTGGGCGGAGCTTGAGAAGGAAAGCTCGTGTGGATAGGTGGCAGAGAGCAAGTCATGAACGGAGCAGTCTGCAAGAAAGACAAGGTAGGAGCAGTCAGAGGTAATGACATGTTGGGCCCAAGATTAACCAAAGGAAAGCCAATCTGTGCCGTATGGACCCCTGAAGCTGCTGAGGTGGGCGACGGGACTAAGGATGCGAAAGGCAAAGCAGAGTTATCAGGTGGGGAAGGGGCTAAATGAGCAGCTATACTGATAGGCATGCCAACAAGGAGTTGACCGTCGGGTGTACGGTCAAGGCCATGAGACAAATAGTACTGTACAGCGCTAGGATTAGCATCCAGAAATTTGGCAAATTCTTTATCTCCCACAGGAATTTTAGGAACCTCGCTGGTGTCCGTAGGATTCCCCATAGAATGTGAAGGGGGTGATTCAGGAAAAGGTACAGAGCAAGCATGTGAAACCATGGCAGCGGCTTGCTTTCGAGTGATAACAACCATGGACTCAAAATGGTGAAACTGGTAAGTTGCTGGCTTGTCAGGAACTGTAAAAGACAATAACCGATGTCGGTTAGACTATAGCTGACGTCGGTCAGTTTACTGATGTCGCTGTAAGAAGACTGGTATAAGAAAATATAAGAAGCTGTTGATTTGATTGTTAACAACGTTCAGTACATTTATCAAATTTTTCTAAGGTAATCACAGAAGACAGTGTATAACAGAGAAAACAGAACTGAAAACAAACAAGATGCACACGCAAATCTAGAGATTAACCCTAGGGTTAATTTTAATTATTGTGGGCTTATGCCTTTAGACGCAGAATAATGTCAATCCTAAACAAAATACTTAGGGGAAATGTCAAGTTTTTTTTGGCTTATAAGGTTACCTCAATCGGGTGGAGGAATACCGCAGAAAAGGGGGGATGTTTTGAGTTGTTGTGTTAATTGTGAAGTGATTTGGTATGTGTTGTGCAGTGAAAGTAAGATTAATTTCCTATCAATACCATGGAAATCACCCCCACGTGTACGACCTGTTACTTAGTCTATGTTCACTAGAATAGAAAACAGCAAGTAGGAATGTAATGCACGCGTTTTAAACCCAAATCGAAAATGATATTCGATGAAGCAAATAAGATGACTTTCACTAATGCGAAACTAGGAAAGCAAGACAAATTCTTCACTAAATATAACAAAAATAGTAACAGCAAGTATGCTTCCTCAAATGAAAACAAGCAAGAGAAACAGAAACCCGAAATGGGTCCCACCGGGCGTGCCAAAATGTTTCGCACGGAATGTTTCGGCTCTGCAGAATAGACTTGCTTCTATCCTATCATTCCTTTGAGAAACAGATAAGGGTTAGGGCTAGGAGGAATACCTGTTGAATGTTGAGATGGTGTGCGCGTATCGTAGAGAAAGATCAGATCGACTGCGAAGAACTCCTTTTTGTCTTGGAAGGACTACCTGCAAGTAAGAATACAAGACCACCAGATTTGAGTTAGACAATAAATGAGGGATCTGCCTTAGGCCCAGGAAATATAAAAACTTCCTTTCGAAGGTGGTCAGTTCCCCTTTTAATACGATTTAACACAAATGATAATAAAGAAAGCTATTGTAAAATCATGATTTAGGTATCTCGTTACAAAGTAATAGAAACTAAACTATCGATAATAAAGCGTCACGTTGTTTGTTCGGTTACTGGTCGTTGACACGTTCAGGTTGAGTTATAGGGATAAACCAGGCTGGATTTGGGGTTGTTAGGTGGCAAATAGGCAAGCAAAAGGGTTTTGGGGTATAAGTCACAGTGACCGACGGCGGTCACTGGGTAACCGACCATGGTTAGAGAACCGCTGCCAGTATAGGATAATCGACACCGATAGGGTCAGTAATCTAGGTGCTTCTGGGTAGAGATTGGTTGCAAGGTGATTGTGGGGTTATTGAGATTGGGGGATGGCTGAGGGGAATGATGGGAGGATAGGGAAGACTTAGAGTGTGGTAAGATGGCCTTCTGGGAAATATCAGGGTGTGTGGGTGAAGGTTAAGTGCAGTAGTGGCTGATAGTATATCTAGGAATAAACTTATGATTACTATTAATCAACAGGCTCAAGAAAATGGTGCTTAGAAACATATAACATACTACTTACTTGCCCTTGATGCAGATGCAAGTTTCAGGATTGTGATGATGAAGACAGGACCCAAGTTGGATGCAGTTTCCTCTTCTGATGCTCAGATGAGTGTTACTGGGCTCTGGTTATTTAGTTGCAGTCTTGGGCTTGATGTCCTTCTCTGCAAACTCTTCTTGTTTCTTCACTTGTCTCTGCTCGACCAAGCAAAATCTGGATTCTCTCGATGATTTCTCCTTCTCCCGATCAAAAATGAAAATCCCATCCATGTTTTTGGTTGGAAGTGGTCATTTACAGGGAACCGATGGCGGTTACGCAACCGACGGCGGTCGAGTAGGAACCGGTATCGGTCAAGTCAAAGCAGGCTATTTTTGGTAAAATAGCCAGCTTTCCCTCCTTTTCTTCCGAGGGATTGGTAGCGGGCTTGGTCAAGTCATTATGAAGTTGGTTTTAGGTGCAGATGAGGAGTAATTAGTCATAGGTATGGAATTGGACCAAGTTATAGGTCTTAATTAGGTTAGTTTAGGGTTAAGACTAGGTCATGATGAGGTGGCGACATGAGGTGGCAGGTATGGTGATGTGGATTTATTAATTATAAGGTAATTAATAAATAATTGTGTAAGGTTTAGGTAAAGAGGTTAGGTTGCGAAATGAGATGCGGGGCACAGGGGGTCGTAAGACACAAATTTGGTGTCTACACAACTCAACACAGTTTTAGAATGGTCAAAGTGGGCTCCTGGCCAAAGTATATTCTCCTAGGTGGTTCTCTCACCCTAGGTTTACAAAGTTGCCACGAGCGAGCGTGATTTACCCAAAAAGTCACACTGACTAGTTTGGGAGTATCTCAGCTTTACTTTACCCCCTTCAAGAACCGTAGGCAACTAATGTGTCTACATGTACTACTTATCACTGGGGTTGCCACAATGGACAACCTATAACGTTATCTCACAAAGGAATCACTAGTCAAGTAGGTAGTGCGGAGCACTTCTCCGTTTCATCCACAAGGTTCCCTCTTGTGTGGACTACTTTGGGGTTCCTGGAACCACCCCCATTGTTTGTAGCTTAAGGCGTTATGCCAAAGGGGTCATGTTCCAATTGAGCGGAGAGGGACGTACCCTTTTCCGAAACCTGTAATACAGTGTTTTGAATATGTTTTGTTCTTTATATCTTGTTTAATTAGGTGTGGTTTGCTTGAACACCTTTTGGCAACATGTATAATAATTGTATTAGTAGTTTTTGATTTCGTTTTGATTCCTCCTTTCTTTGAGAAGTGTTTTTAGGTCCTGCACTCAAGCGTTAGTAGTTCTCCAAGAAAATCACATTATTTAAAAGAGGATTAAGAGTTGCTTTTGATTCTTAAGATCATCTAAGGATGCAAGAGAAGAGTATACACAACAAATAATCCAACTAAAAAGTAAAGAAAATCTTTTCAATCAATGAACCATATAAAATTCTTGATAAATGTTCATTCCCCTAAACCAAAAGTGAAAGATGAAGTTTCTAATTTACCAAACGTTATAAAATGAAAACTAAAGTTACTGTTTGATTCTCAAGATCACCCTAAGGTGCAAGAGAAGAGCATACACAAAATTTATCCCAACTATATAGAAATGGAAAACTTCAAATCAAAGGACTATTTAAAAATGCTTTGTAAAAGGTTCATTCCCTTAAACCAAAAGTGAAAGATGAAGTTTCCAATTTACCAAATGTTTTAAAATGAAGACTAAAGTTACTTTTGATTCTCAAGATCACCCTAAGGTGCAAGAGAATAGCATACACAAACTTTATCCCAACTATAAAGAAATGAAAAACTTCAAATCAAAGGACCATTGAAAAATACCTTGTAAAAGGTTCATTCCCTTAAGCAAAATGAATAATCAATATTTCTAAGTTTAATCCCAATGTTAAATTGATATAGATAAAATTTGTTTTTTATTCTCAAGATCACCAAAAGGTGCAAGATAATATCATAAACACGTTTTGGTCTAAATTCGAGGAAGCATGGAAATACAACATTAATCAAAACATTAGACATGTTAGAAAATGACCGGTTTTAAACTAATAGAAAAACATGTAATTTATATAAGTATAAATCACAAATTTATATTTTAATTGCATATTTAACTTCAATACCTTTCCAACGTCAAAAAAAATGGAGTCATTTCGAGTTTGGGAGCAAAACGTTATGGCCTTTGTAAGATGGGTTACGCATATGCTCTTATGCTCACGGGTATGCACTTGACATGCACTCAAAAAATGTCAAAAAAAAAAATGTCTCTTAATGTGCAAAATGGGAAAAGTTTTCCAACCAAGATTAAATTTTGACAACAACCCATCACATCAATATATGAATAGAAGACTCAACGCTATCAAACATTAACATACATGCTGAAGAATTTAAATTTTTTGAGAAATTGACAAAACTAGCATGTAGAATGATGAAAAAGTAAGCTCTAAAAATGAAAACATGATGAAATATTGAAATTTTCTCACCAAGATTAAATTTTGATAGTAACCCACCATATTAATATGTAAATAGAAGACTCAACACTATCAAACACTAACCTACATGCTCAAGAATTTAAAATTTTCAAGAAATTGACAAAACTAGCATGTAGAATGTTGAAAAAGTAAGCTCTAAAAATGAAAACATGGAGATATCTTGAAATTTTCCCATCAATTCCAATTTTTACAGCACTTCACCTCCTTTATACCTACAAGGAAGACTCAACACATGTAAACTCAACAAAACAAGTTAAGAAAAACAAGTTAGATCAACATGTGTAAAAGAGGGTTAGTAACCAAAAATGAAACTTAACTACAAAAACTTGAAATTAAGTGTAAAGGACAATGAAGTAAGTCCCACTGGGCATTCCAAATGCATGCATAGTTTTGTTCTTTTAGCTAATGCTAGATGTAATGAGAGACTAACACCTAAATAGTCTCTAATAAGCAAGAGCTAATGACAAACATTATAAACACCATCAAAGATGAGAGCTAAACAAGGATTAGATACTAACATATCATCAATGCATTAACTTTGAGATAAACAATGCTAAAGTATTTAAATATCCTCTACTTCTCTAGATTACCAAAAAACAAGTAAATGGAACCTAAATAAGCTCCATGGCAATCAATATTTGGTTGTGCTTGATATCTCCAAGAACCTAGGAATGGGGGCTTATCAAAGTTGGGCTACAAGACCTTTTTTGACACCTCCCATATGACCTAAGAACTTTAGGCTAGAATAAGAAGCTTAGCTCTTAACAATAGTGACTTCTTAAGAAAAAAAAAGGCAATCTCTTAGTCTCTTTTCTATATGCTTTGCATTTGCTCTCTTAGGAGTTTAGGTGTAAGTAAAAAGGTAGGTGGAGGGCTCTTTATATAGCCCAAAGGATAAAGGATTCAACACATTCTCATGAATGTGGGATAAAGGTAAAACATGATTAGGAATGGATAAGGTTGCTTTATTAAAGGTAACCTTACTTTAGAAGGGTTTAATTTATGCTTAGCAAGTCATGGGAGTTGGGGGGTGTTTTAATTAATCAAAGGTGATTAACTAATAGGTAGGTGTAATCTTATATAAGCCATTTAGAAGAATATTAGTACGATTCAGGCTATTAGAAAGGGATTAAATCAATTTAATATCGATTTACTAGTTTAAATGAAGGGGAAGACTAATTAATTAATAATAATTAATTAATCAAGATAGAGGAAGTGATAATTAACGGAAGGTTGTTAATCAGGCTGTTAGCTGGGTATGTGACTTAATTAATTAGCTTAGTGTAATTAATTAATGATGATATGAGGGAAAATGAGTGCTTTTTACAATATGTCATTTATTTGTGAGAAAGGGGATAATTAGCGCAATTTAAGTATTAAAATTACTTGGGTGGAATTATAGGTGTCTACACCTTAAAACTTATGAAGATGTTAGCCTAGGATTTGATAGTCATTTTATTACACTAGGAGTAGTACAACACTTAGTTTAGGAAGAGAAAGTTTTCTTTCTCCAGAGGTTCACCTCGAGCCCAAGTCCCATAGCTTGAGAGGTGATCCAATGTGTCTATATCACAACAAACGTCCTAACAATATTCTGGTCATTCGGAGGGTGCAGTGATTTGATGACAACATTTTTATAGGTTCATGATAGGCATGTGTGGTCTTATCTGCACTATCCAAAACCTCACGCCTACCTATTGAATGTTCTACATCCAGATTTTATACTTCTTCTTCATCCACCAAGTAGACCATATTTCCTTTTTCTTTCTTAAGTTAAGCATGCTTAAGTAGTGTGGCATTTGTCTCTGTTTCTTCAGCAAAATGTGCTCTTGAGTCTTCTTCATCAAATAAATCCTGAATGAGTTCTTTTGCCTTGGCAGTATCTCCCATATTTAAGCACTTTATAACCCTTAATTACTCTTCTATTAGAGGTTTAGTTGATAAATAGTCAAACGTATGGATCATTCCTACAATTAAATCCTACCAATTTCCAGCCTCTCTATGGAGTTTCACATATACATACCAAGAACATGCGTAACCTTGTAAAGTGGAATAAAATTTGTGCACCAAAATTGAAGGTGGTAAAGCTTCCTTCCCTCTATCTAGATTCTCTCACACTGTTGAATGTGGTTCTAAACAGGTTGATTACCATAATAAGTGTAGATTTGAGTAGGTGCATTACTCCTGAAGAACCTAGTAGAAAGAGAAATCCTAAATTCGTTTCATCCTATAAGATTATCCTTGTGAACCACCCACCAATGCATTGTTGTCCCACGCAGGGTATATGCTAGCATATTCTGTCTCTCCAAATGGTTTATCCACTATTCCTCCATGGCATGCAGAAACACCGTAGGATCTCCTTCTCCAGTGTAATGAGGTACCGAGTTATTACTTATTCTCCTGATACAACGTGGTATGTTGTCCTGTGTAAATGTGCTCTTTGCTTCACACCCTACCAACTCATAAGTATTATGAGCCCAATTATCACAAGCAACACTTGTAATATTGCTAATAGACTGTGCATCTTCCCACTAAAGGATTCCTTCTTTATATGACTCAAGTACCTCTGGGTCCCGGATGATGCGTACATAAATCCTATTCAGATCTTCCTCACTCAAAGGCTCAACATAGGGCGTAGATTTTCCATCTGTTAAAAGGATAATAACTCTTTCCTCTGTGTTTTCAAAACTGATATAACCCTTATAAAATTGAAGATCAACATTATTTTCATAGCACCAAGGACACCCAAGTAGAGCTAGGAATCTATCTTCCTCTGTAAGCGCTAAAACCTCAAAATCCCCAGTGAACTCAGCCCCCTGTATGGTAATAGATGCATCTTTCAAAACTCTGATGGGAGTGGCCTTAGTCTGGTTAGCCATGAACAATACATTTGAAGATGGCTACAATGGAGGTCTCCCCATTTGTACCCATACATTTAAAGTAATAACATTGAATTCCGCGCATGTATCAATCAATATATTACTCAAAATCCACCCATCCACAACAACATTCAGAGTGATTTCCTTGTCATAGTCTAAGTTATGAGGGGGAAGGTTTGGATGTAGGATCTGCCACCCAATCTCAATACTTATGCACAAAGTGTTTTCCTTTAACCAATTCCCTAATAGTAGAATGATATTCGCCTAATGCAACATCTTGCACACCTCTTTTGAGTCATCCATATCAGATTGGACCGTTTCTATTGCTTTCTTTTACTCCATCTTCCATGATTTCTCCTTTAAACATTGTATTTCACCCTAAATATTTCTGAGTACATCCATGGTTTCCTGCTAAACTTCCTTCTGATGGATAGGATTTGGGTATTGTGCATGTAGGAATTCCTCCTTAGTGATGGTATGCTTCTGCTATAACACTTCTCTAGTGCACACTGCTTCAATGTGGGTAGTGATCTTTACAGGAAATTCCTCAGATTCTGGTTCCAACTTGGGCATCCACTAATTTTCCATAGCACGTTGTATCCTAACCATCCTTGTGCCTTTATTATCTTGTTTATGCTAATTACTAAGATTCTCATATAAGTCTGGGCATTCCTCATAACTATGATTCTTTCCACAGAAAGAACATGTAATATTCTAAGGACATTTATGCCTGTAGTGGTCAGGAGATCCACATGTATAACATGTTTTGGGTAAGTGCACCAAGTTGGGGGACAATTAAGTGGACATCAAATCCTGAATTTTACATTAAAAACATCAAAACATCAAATTTAGTCTTCCACAAACTTGAACCATGCCGAAAAGTAAAAACTATGTCATAAAAATGGTACCATTGCGTAGGAGAGACTGTTAGCTTTGTAGAAATACTGATTTTAAAGTGAATAGAATAGGATAAATATCATTTTATAATTTTTTACTAATAGTAGGTCTTTAAGACACTTTTTCCCGTGAATGTTTATGTCTAGGTTTAAGAATACAAATTTTGTTTCACTTATCAAAATATGATAAAAATTATACCATCCCAACCATGGTGAAATTATATACATGTTAAAAAAAAATTATTTGATTTCAATATTTTTTGATGAAGTTATGGCGGGCAAACGGAAAGTGCTCTGTTTTCTTTATGTTTTCATACCACTTTCACGGAAAAAATCATAAAAAATAAAATATTACTCAAAAAAATAAAAAATAAAATCCATCCCAAGATAGATAGTGGCATATAACTTCTCACCAAAGGAGAAAAATATATATCAATTTTTGGTCATCCAAATCGTGGGCAAACAGACTATAATTTTATAGGCGTTTTTAAAAAAATACGAAGTCATTGAATTTTGAGTGTTTAATATAGCTAATCTTGTCCATTTAAAAAAAAAAATAGTATTTTAGAAACTAGATTCTGGATTATACAATTCATATTGATATAATTTTTTCTAATTTTGAGTGTATGTATTGCTAATAATCCCTACAAGTTGATATTATGTTGTTATTTACAATATGACGTCCACTTATGACCCCCTTTTTGTCCCCCAACTTGTTGCACTTACCCTTTTGCGAGGAAAATCACCTCATCGACCACCACAGCCTTGTCCTCCAAATTCCCCATGGTATCCTCAACCTCTACCATGACCTCATTCAAAACACCCTTTGTTCCGATCATAGCACGCTTCATTGTGATATCGATCGAGATGCTCGTTCTTTCCTTTAGAGTTATCTAATAATCTTGTCTGTAGTACACCAATATCTATAGCATCATGGATCTGACCAATCAATTGGTAGCCTTCTATGTCATGAGTTGTAGACCTACAAATTTTACAGTAATGAAAGATGTTCTTCCTTATTGCTTGTTGTAATAATGGGAAGTGGCTAGCATCATAGTTTAAATGACATATATCATAATCTAACATCAATGAGCGTACTGATCTATGGGGACAACTATCCTTGGTGTGACCTTCCACTTCACAATCTATGCACTAAATTCCCATACACGTATCACGTGCTAAATTTTCCAATAGCTTCTCCAACTACTTCTCCATAACTGCGATCCGTGCTTCCAAAAATGGGCTCACCCCATTGTCTATACTTCCTACTATCTCAGCACATAATGTTGCTTCAAGTTCTTCACATGGATCACTGTATGTCTTATGTGATAGCACCCTTATAAAAGTTGTAATCAGGCCTCCAATGAACTATTGTGCATGTTGAATTGCATGAATATCATAAGAAAGTTTAGATAACAATGTTTTGAAATGAGCATCATTGATGTAGCCTATAATTTACCAATAAAAGCTCAGGCATGCTGACACATCACTTAGCCTAGACTAAGCACTCACCCAAAGTGCGTAAAGGTACCAAGCCCCTATTTAGGTTTTCTGTTATTGGATGTTAGCATGATGAAGACTTAAAGCTTTCATATCTGTGACTAATATATCATTCTACAATACATATTCAAATCTAGATCTTAAAGTATCATGAATCAAACAATAATCATAGAAAGAAAATTCATGCAGTAATAAACTATAACCATGATTAACACCTTGATTCAGTCAATATCCTCCATTATATTAAATGCAGTAATACAAAAAATCTTCTTACAATAATGACATCATATGCTCATGCACGTACAGATCTGATAGTGTAATCTCACAGTAATCCAGTCCTTACATATATATCCTCACACACCTATACTACATGGTTCATTACATATTTATAAGGGTGGGGAATTTCCCTTCACCGCTTATCTAATCCAGAAATAGGTCACAGGTTATTATTAACCACCACCATTACACTAATAGACACAAATGCAAGTGCACTAACAATAGAATTATTTTAGTTAACTGTTAATATTAAATCTAGTCTTAGCCTATATCCATACAAATATATTCATAGCCAATCCTCCAAAAATAGCCAATGCATGTTGCACAAGTATTTAACTGGTTTATGTGTTGTGCACGCCATCTCCAAAAATAGATCCTCATTGTGAAAACAGCTAAGTCCCGAATTTTCCTCTGTCCTCAGTGTGTGATTCCTTCCCAATCCTCCCACACTTTTTAATGTGCTCTACTCTTCCGCGCAAACCTTCTGTATGTTCTATTGTAAGTACCATACTTTATGTTGGTTCTCAAAATAGTCTTTCCTCATTTTTCATTAAAATTCCTTAGTTTGTGGCCTCTGTCATGTTTTCTATCTCCTGTATTAATGCATAAAATATTTGTCCTCCATTTGGTTGCCATGATCAGTCCCTTCCTTGGTTAAGGATCACTTAAAATTATAGATTTTTTTTTCATTCCTCTGTACGTGTCAAAGAGTCTGTAACTTGGGCGTAAAACTCAAGTTTTTCCTTTCCTTCCATTTTCACAGTCATGTTTTGTTGTCCTTGTCATATGTGTCCCAAATATCTATGGAAACATGATTGGATGTAGCTCGAAGGATCATTTTTTATCTTTATAACATTTCCAAATTCTGTCCTTGAAGAAAGATTCATTTTTGGGCTCAAATGGTGATTTTTCTACATTTTACGGTTTGACGGGTGTATTTTTCCCGGTCAAATTTACATCTCAGCATCAGTGGAAACATGGCCATTTTTGGTTGGATGTGGCTCAGTGGGGCACTTGAAAAACTCTAAGGCTCGCTTCAACCCAAAACTTGTCCACGTGGAGGAACGACGCTCATTTGAAAATTCACATTTTGGTTTGGCCTTAGAGTTGCATCGGAGGGACATGTGGAGGTTTCCACTGCTTTTCCCAGACTTAGAATTTTTTTTCATGTAGCCAGTACAATTTTGATAGACCATGGACACATGGAGGGCTGAAACTCATTTGAGGATCTGCCTCAGGGTCCCACCTTAATAATTGCGACAGGGAGACATCTGGAGGCTTCCGCCAGCTCCACTTTGTACTTAAAATTTTCAAAGTAATTTTCTAAGGCCTGGGACATGTTATGAGCCCGCGCTTGTTCAAGGTCTCTGCTCTTGGGAATTATCTTGAGGTTGTACCATGAAGACACGTGGAGACTTCCGCTGGGTCTTCCCATACTTAGAATTTTCAAGCAAATTTCTGGAGGCCTAGGACATGTGGAGGGACCGCACCTATTTGGGCACTGGCCCCTAAGTTTTATTTTGAAGAAGCACCAGGAGGACACTTGGAAGCTTCTGCTCACTTTTCCCTTTGCTTG
Organism: Taxus chinensis; assembly: GCA_019776745.2. Classification (NCBI taxonomy): domain Eukaryota; kingdom Viridiplantae; phylum Streptophyta; class Pinopsida; order Cupressales; family Taxaceae; genus Taxus; species Taxus chinensis. The sequence goes on along the minus strand of CM034153.1, from coordinate 736,660,384 downwards.
GAATTTTCAACAACCAAAGGAAACTATCTTGGACCCTAGACACATGGTGCCTTCCATTGAACTTTCAACTTTTGCAACAACTCTGCCTGACTGAGACACGTGGTGAGCTCGTGCTCATTTGGGGTCTCTATTTTTGGGCACCATATAAAAAGAGTTCCATGAAGACACGTGGAGGATTCTGCTAGCTCCATTTTACAATGATACATTTCAAAGGCCAAAAGGTGTTTTCCTTGGGCCTAGGGCACGTGGAAGGCCCGCGTTTTTTTGGAAATGTGCCCCTGTACTTATCCTTTGCAGTTACACCAAGGAAACACATGGACGACTATGATATAAAGTAGAAAAGAGGAAGAATCAATGGTTATTGTGCATTTCACCTGTTTTTCCACCATTTTGGCTCCATGACTCCTGGAGATGTGAACATACACTCTTTTTCATCATTCTTTGATGAAATTCCTTGTCATCTTTGTCTGTAAGGTGTCATTGAATGGATTTGAAACTTAACTTGTGAGACTAAGGATTGTTAAAGTCAATATTTTGAAGTGGGAATTGCTCAGGAACTCGTAGAAATGGGAATTACCAGAGGAAATGGATGTGGGGTAGAATTGTAGAAGAAAGCGAGGGAAAAGGGATGAAATGATGAAAGTGTAGACCTAAAAGATGAAAAAGGTGTTGCCCCGAGAGTGAAAGGGATGACCTATCAAGTCCATCTATGAAGAACCTTCAGAAAATGATTAAAAGGGGGATTTCTCACATGATAGAATCAAAATGATTAGAATGGCATCTCAGTCATAAATCGAGGGCCCAAGAGATGTGATTAGTTCATAATTGGTTGACCTGGCAGCTTTCAAGCCTAAATTTGTTAAAGATCTCTTTCTGAAACAAATTGTTAACAAGAAAAGGTCCCTCGAATATTATTTTCTTTTGTGAGGGAAAATTGAGTGAGTAAAATGTATAAATGCAATGAGAAAACTCTTGCAAAAGAGGGGGGTTAGATTTTTGAGTTCCTAAGAGAAAATTTTAGAAATTCGTATTCTGAGAAACCCGTTTGAGATAGATAGTTAATTTCCTTTGTGTTAGATTTTACATCATGTCAAGTTGGTTACAAATGTATAGCCATTGACGAGAACTGAGATTTCTCTAGAAGCTTTCCCCTGTTGATGAATTTAAGCAATTTTGAAATTAATTTGTGTCCAATCTCTAGCAATTTGTGTTTTCTTTGTTTTAGAATGTCTGTAAATAGTTTATTTCATTCCTATTGCAATATTACATTTAAATCTTTGTGAAATCACATAGGATCTTGTCCTTATGACAGTTTAATGGTATTTGTAATTTCATTTCAAGAAGAGCCTTCATCTTGGATGAGATAAACAAAATTAAAATCAATTCACTGTCATTTGTAGATAAAGATTATCTGTAAGTCTTCGGGTGTACCTTAGGCATGATTGATCATAGACCTTGGTTTTTAATTGAGTATTTCAATTTGAGCCTTCATGTTAGTCTCAAAGATTATGTGAAAATGTGCCGATCTGGGCCTCCATTAAAGCACACCTTCTAGTTGAAGGAATGTCTTAACTGTTCTGAAGTATTTTGTTGTTGATTTTTTCATTGTTGTGAAGTCCCTTCGAAGATTTGGTATAATCAACTTTATCCTACTTCATCTCCCACCAAAATCATTCAAAAACCATTGATCCATCCTAAACTACCCCTATTTTAACCTGTATATCAACCAAGGAACAAAATCTACTTACTAAAATATGGAGAACACTCAGGATTTCTTAATTTCTTCAATAATCTTAGCCTTGTGTTGAAAGTATCTCCATCATTTAGAAGTGACAACTCTTGAGAGTTAAATTATGGGGTATTGACCATATTTTCCCAAGGATTTCTTCATAAAATTTATGCAAAAGAAATATATCTCCATCTCCTTCATCAAACAGAGGTTAGACTATGGGTCCTCTCACCCTGGTCGAAAGGCATGGCCTAAAGTAGTGAGGATAGGTCAAATCCTCTTAAAGGTGTTATCCATCTCTCCAAAAATTTGAGTAACAAAGGGCCAATTAGATCCCATCCCCAGCTACAAAATGACACACACAATGATCTATCTATCTCTAAGCTCCACATCCAATCTGTGTTGCTTTTTGGCTTGAAAGGGAGAACAAATTTGGATACCAACACTCATGGCACCATTACCGGGGAATCTTTGAAGTATTTGAAAAAAGGTGTACACGTACAGACCCTGGTAATGATTTTTATAGATTTTAAAGTGTAAATACATTGCTGAAACAACATTATCTATTCAGATATGTAAGAATTATTCAAAGTTATGAAGTATGAGTGCAATATTTCTAGCTTATACAATTATTTCACTAAATTTTGTATCATCATTGATAAATTTGCGTAGAAGAAGAGTAGATATTGTAAGCTTTGCATGAATCTGGTATTTTTAGACATTTTATAGGTCTTTCATAGTGCATCTACACAAAATAAGGTGAAAATACTTAGTGAAGACTCTTTGTTTTTTAAATTATTTATAAATACCATTGTCTTAACATATATCAAGTAAGATTTGTCACTGATATCTGCAAAGCTGGAAGGAAGAAGATCTATCTTCGCTAAGGACCCTAGTAGAAGGCTGTTTCAAGATTTGGGAAAGTCTAATTTAGAAGGAAGAAGAATTTGGAAGGTTTTTGGAGATTGAGCATCAAGAAAAGAGATCTCCATTGGGGAAACTGATCATCCTGTGATTGAAGATTACAATACTTCCTCAAGTGCTTATGAATCAGGTGGTCTCTTTATAAATCTGAATTCTCCAACTGGAGATGGTCCTTCTTTTTTATTTGAAAGATTTGCATCTTATTTTCTCCCTATATTCTCCAAAGTTAATAGGATTTTCCAAGAGACAGAGCCTTAATGAGGTATCCATTCTAAAAATTGCATCCCTATACCACTTGTTCAAGAAATTTACATTGATTATGGCAGCCCTGTTCATAAAATCCAAAGCCAAATCCTTTCCACACGCACTGGTGGAGGAAAGTGTGAGCGAAGCGGCAGTTAGTGAGGGAGTGTAGGTCGGATGAAAATGGTTGGGTTTGGGATGGAGGTTTGGGTTTATAGGTGGCAATATCAAGTCCCCCATATGTTATATTAGTGCGAAGGTGGGGAGGGCCATAAGGAAAAATGTCACCTATGTGGATGTCATAACTAGGGTGTTGACATAGGTTCCCATACTCTTGTGGGGTGAAGAAGGTTTCGATATTATATAGGTGGTATTCCCCCAGAGTGAGGTGTTTAAAGACACCTTCTAAGGGGACAATACTAGATATGTGGGTAGTGGGGATAGACGACTCGCGAGATGATGGGGAAACATGTGAGTCAAGGTAGAGGCCACAACAGTAGTAGGGATAACAAGGTTAGATGCAGGAGAGGTGGTGGCAGTCTTGATGGATGGGCTTGTAGGTGAAGTTGAAGTAGGGGTAGTGGTAAATTCCTTAACCGGTACAAGCACATCATTGGGCCGATAGCATGTTATAGGTCTTGAAAGGTGATAGGTCGGCAAGGATAGTGTAATTATGTCCCTCATGTTCAAATTTGAGGCAGCGGTGTAAATTAAAAGGGACACAACCCATGGCACGGATCCAAGGCCAGAAAAGTAATAGATTATACTGGAACTCCCCTTCTAGGACGTATAAAAGTTTTGAGATAGTGCGGGGACCAACGTGGACATGGAGAACGATAATACCTAGGGTAGAGGTCATGGCATCATTAAAGGAGTGCAACATAACTGGGTTACCATGCATGTAATTGGAAGGTATTCACATTTGGTCATATGCATGGGAGGAGACGATGTTAATACTAGCACCACAATTGATCATAATGTGTTGTATGTGTATATTATCGATAAAGATGGAGATGAAAATAGTGGGGTCGAGGTCGTCAAACTGGAAGGGATTGATCTCTTCATCTGAAAAGCTGAGGGTGGCTACTTGGCTAGTAGGTGAAGGCGTAGAGGAAGGCGATGACCTAGTGAGAGAGGTTACATGGTGAGGGGTAATGATGGAGGCCACAAGTGTGGGGTCGATTGGTAAAACCTCAATAGATTGAAGGACCTCCATGAATGATTGACGATGTGAATCAAAGGTTTGGACAAGGTCATATAAATTCATTTTGAGGGGGGATAGGTGAATTTTTTTTAGCATTATGCAATGCGTAACCCCATTGGAAATAGGATATGTATGACCTTGAATTGTGACTTTTGGTATTGGTGTAGATGGTATGTTGGGTATAGTGTTAATTGATGGGCTAGTTACCTTTTCCTTAGCTTTATCTTTCTGGGCACGGGTGGCAATGTTGATCATGTTAATCTCGAATCTCGAGGGTGGATCAAATAGTTGCAGGGGTGGATATATTGGTCATTGAGTAGGTAATGGAAGAAGATCTAGGGAAATTGGTGAAGGTAAAATGTGGTCCTCGTCAAGAAGATCATCGTCGTCAAAAATTTCTTCGGGAGGACATAATTGGACAAGGGCAGTTTTTAAAGCCTTACAGTTCTTTACATCATGTCCTGGTACATTATGGTAGGCATAAATTTTAGTTTCATCAAACCCTTTTGGTTTGGGTTTGAGTAGGTCATAAGGTCTGAGAGGTGGTAATGTGATGAAAGAGGTTTCGAGGAGATTGGTTAAGATTTTGGCATAGGACCCTACTAGTGGATCACAATGGGAGGTAAGTGTGGGTTTAGGCACAGGTGTGGCTTATTGTGTAGGAAGAGGCTTTACAGGAGGGGGAATGGTTTGGTCCACTAGTTTGGTGTGTGGAGTGGTCTTAGGTCTTGGTTGCATCTGCATGGGTATGGGAATGGTAGAAGAGCTGGTGATGGAAGGTTTGGTTGGTTTAACTACCATATTGGAGGGTAGCGGATTTTTAGCTTTAGGTTACACCTTCTTGGGCAAAGGTGACATAAGTGTATGAGATGTAGAGGGAAAAGTAGATGGTGTGAGAGGATGAGTTACCCATGGGGGTAACCGAGTTGCGGTGGAGGTGGTTGGTAGAGGTTGGGTAGAAGGTGTGAGTGGAAGAGAAGAGAGTGTCATTGGTAGTGAAGAAGTTATGGAAGGTAGTGGTGGTATGAGTGGTAAGAAGGTTACGAGTGACAGAGGAGGTTGTGTGGATCACTTGGGCATATTAGAGGTTCGTGATGAGGAGGTGGGCTCCTGCATTCTTAGTTTACCGGTGGAAGGAGGTTTCTTGGCCAGGGTTGAGGGGTGAGGTCCTAAGATGGACGGAAGGGGTGAAGGTGACAATGGTGTGGTAGGTGAGGTTGGTGTATGAGGCTTAGGACATTGGGTCTTCTTTTTAGGGGCTAGAATAAGTTTAGTGTTGGTTTGGAAAGATGTGGATAAATCTAATTTGATGGGTGGGTGAGAAAGGTTTGATGTCGGCATGACCCCTAAGGTAGTGATGGGTTTAAGTAAGGGAGATGATATATGCGTGGGCAAGTGTTTAGGTGTAGATGTATGTTGGTTTGTGGGTAGAGGTGTGTGTTGGGCTATGGGTGGCTACATGGAAGGTATTGCAATAGTCATGGTTATGTTTGTTTTGGTCTCTTGAAACTCTTTTGGATAGATAGTGGAGGTTTCAGTCAGTGACAACTGCATTTGGGTTGAAACGGGAAGTAGAAGGCGTCCCCAAAGTAAGGGTCTATCAACATAGCCCAGGAAATCGACCAAGCATGAAAATGGTACTGTTGTAAGCGAGGACAACATGGATTGAGTAATAATCCCCATAAAATGTGTTTGGGACATAGGGAAATGGATAGCCTTGGATTTTGTGGGTAAGAAATCTGAAAATAAATCAGCGGGATCTTGAAGGTCTGATGGATAATGGTCATCTAAAGGAAATGTTATTTCAATAGGATCCTCCATGGGTAGAGGAGAGGATGGGCCAGATGAGGTGGACTCTCCTTGTGATGGTGTAGGTTGTGGACATGTATCTCCTATGAGTAGGAGAGGTGCCATTGATGATTGATCGGTAATTTGGGGGGCCAAAGGCAGAATACTAATTATAGGATTTTCCATGGGTGAAGGAGAAAATGAAGGGGTTTCCTTTGTGGATGGAAGAATAGATGAAATAGGTTTCTGGATTGCATCTATGGAAGGAACATGGGGAAATTGGGAAGAAAATGGTATGTCATCGAAAATAGAATGGAGTTCACGAAAATTGCTATCATTGGTTGAAGTGTCACCATCTTGGTTAGAAGATGGCGTGTGATTAGGGAATGGATTCTTGAAGATATGTAGGTTTTGGTTGGTGGGTTCATTTGGGCTATCCAAGACTAGATCTCTGTTGTCTAACATTTCTTGGACAATATTCTTGAAGGTGATTTAGTTACCTTCGCCATGGCCTTTGAAAAGTTGACAGTTGCAAAAATCATGTTCTTTATACCATGCGGGCATGGGGCACTCAGGGTCAAAACTAGTGTGTGGTTTTATAGGTGGAAGGGTAATGTCACTAGCCTTAATAAGATTTTCCAAAATAGAAGAATAAGGTTCTCCTATTAAAGTGTACTTTCACTTTTCTCATATGAACTAGAAAGCTTAGACAGGAGAGAGATTAGAAGAAGGTTTGGCTTGGTTTGATGAGTGAGAGGGTCCACCCTTGAGGACTATGACATTGGTAGATACTTTTGGTTTTGAATAGTTGTGTTGGGGTTTCAAAGATGAAGAAGCGTCTCTTGATTTAAACGTGATGTTCTTGTTACGTAGCTGAATTTTCTTCTCTTTGATAGCATAAATCTCCAATTTGCATGCCATGGTGAATGCCTCATTGATGCAACCTATAATTTACCAGATAACACCCTAGTCTTGCTAGCACATCACTCAGCCTTGACAGAGCACTCACCTGAAGCACACAAAGGTACCAGGTCCCTCTTTAGGGTTGTTGTAGTAGGATGTTAGCATGATGAAGGGAGAAACATATAGATTCATAACTAAATCATCATTCTACAATGCATGTTACCCTCAGATCTATGAAAGAACAAGCTTAAATATTAATCATGATTGAACTAATAACATGCACTACTCAACTACACATAGAATGACACTTAAATTTAGCCAATATCTTCCTTTTATTAATAAGTATAGAAGCTCCTTACAGTATTGTCAATCTATAGCAACACGCGTATAGATATGATACAATAATTCAGTCATATGCGTATATGCACACTTCACACTCTGTATATTCTCTATTACACATACATACTTCTACTATGTAACTAACATCATATATATATGGTGGGGACTTTCCCTTCACCGCTTATCTATTCCAGAAATAGGCCACATCCTATTGATATCCACACGTTGTTTACAAGCATAGCCACACATGCAAGTGTGTTATCTATAGTCCTCTTATAGTTAACTGAAGTGTCAATTCTATTCTCAGCTTGTCTCCATGCAAAAAACTTCTATCTGCTTCTCCAAAGATAGACAATGCATGGTGTGCACATCCCTACATTGTTGGTGTGTTCCACATGCCACCTTCTAAAAATAGGTGTTCATGCTCAAAATCGGTTAAGTCCTGAAAGCTAAACTTGCCTTCCTCATGCACGTCCTTCTTTATCCTTTTGCACCCTTGGTTATGGGCCTTCTTATCCCAAGCATACTCCTTGTGTGATTTTTGACATGTATTCTTTGATCAACACTAATCTCATTATTGCCCCACACTAATCTCATTATTGCCTCGACAATGGGTATCTCCAAAAATTGAAGTAAAGAATAAAATAATGGAAATAATAAGAATGAAGGAATGTAGAAAAATAAAGAATTTTTATTAGACAGCCTTTTCTATATCATTTTGTAGTATCAACTCTGGATACTACTCCTTTATTTCAGCTTCCAAAATCTTCCATTTAGTGAGTGCTTGTTCCGCTTTTTCTGGGATGTCCACAGTAATGGATTCCGACTCATCCCACACAATCTCTCCTTTCTCATTTTTCAGAAATAACACAACACTGGACATTGATGTCATTCTTCCTTCTAAAAGCTCCATCTTCTGCACAATTAGCTTTCCAAGCTCTTCTAGCCGAGTCTTGTGTAGTTCTCGTGCTACTGCCAGGGCCTCACGCTTTTGTTTAACCATTGAAAATATTTCTACACGGCCCAAGGTCTCATATTTCATCACTTTCTAGACTTCATTGTTCACTTCCAAGGTCTTTATGTTGATAAGTGCCTCTGGGGCTGTCCATATGTTTAAAACATGGTTTGCTTTCTTCAATAATTCCTGTAATGCTTGCAACAACCCTTCATAAGATGAAATATTTCTCATCAGTGAGGATTTCTCCCATTTGGCATATTGCTCTGAGCTTTTTGGCTCTGGCATGTGCAAAGGTTCATCTTCAAGTACCAAGTCCACCAAATTTCATACATAATGTATCGCTAAAGAAAAATTCTATGGTACCTTGGCCTCCAAGTGTGACCTTGCGCTGATGACATTGTCCCCAATCTCCTCTGCAATGCTGATAAATACTTCTTTTTTCTTATACATGAATTCCCTTTCCTGCGTTATGTGCACTATCTCTACGTCCTTTATCTTTAGCTCCTCGCGTGGTTCTCTGATCGTGGTAGATTTGTGCATGTTTCTTCTAGCCACCTCAGTAGAAACTTTCACTAATGCATTACTGACCTACTCATCTTACATGACAGTAGGCTTTACCGTCATGTGTCTCGCTTGGGGTGCCTTCTTCAATTGTCTCAAAACACATGACTCTTCACACACATCAAAATTAGGTTCATCCATGTGGGTGTGTGTTGACCACAATAGTTTCTTTCAAGTGTGCATAGTCACCATTTCCTCATCCATTAGCTCCTAGCCGAATAAATCCTTCTATGCTATTATTTCGCACAGAAATGCTTCCGTTCCTGGAATAGAGTTGCTTCTATCCTTTCATTCCTTTGAGAAACAGATAAGGGTTAGGGCTAGGAGGAATACTTGTTGAATGTTGAGAGGGTGTGCGCGTACCGTAGAGAGAGATCAGATTGATTATAAAGAACTCCTTTTTGTCTGGGAAGGACTACCTGCAAGTAAGAATACAAGACCACCAGATTCTAATTAGATAATAAGTGAGGGAACTGCCTTGGGCCCAGGAAATATGAGACTTCCTTTCGAAGGTGGTCAGTTCCCCTGCTAATATGAATTAACACAAATTCTAACAAATAAGCTATTGTCCATTTACAATTTATTTACCTTGTTAGAACAATAGAAGAAAGGCTGGTTTTTGGTTTTGAATCACAGTGACCGATGCCGGTCACTATCACCGGTACCGGTTGCTGATAACCGATATCCGTAGGGGCAATGTTTTAGGGGCTTTTGGTGAAGGTTGGTTGTAGGGTGGTTGTGTTGTTTATAAGGCTGGTAAATGAGTGGGGTTAGGTAACGGGGTGATGAAAAGGACTCAGAGAGTACGGGGAGGGTGTTCTTGGGGTAACGTAAAGGTAGAGGAATGATAGTTAGATGTAGTGTGTTACCAGGTAGTAGATCTAGGAATAGACTTATAATGGCTGTGATTCAGGAATTCAAGAAATGTTATTAAAAGGACATACAAGATACTACTTACTAGTTATTAATGAGGATGTAGGTCCAAGGACTGTGATGACAAAGGCAGAACTCAGGTAGGATGATCTGACAATTAGAAGATGAGTTATCCTCCCTCCCAATGTTCGGATGAGTGTCACAGGCTCTGGTTACATAGTTGCAGTCTTGGGCTTAATGTCCTCCTCTGCCAACTCTTCTTGTTTCTTCACTTGTCTCTGCTCGGCCAAGTAAATTCCAGATTCTTCCAATGACTTCTGATTCAGATCAATGAAAATCCCACCCTTTGTTTTGGTTGGGAGAGGTCATTTACAGGGAACTGATGGTGGTTACGTAACCGACGGCGGTCGAGTAGGAACTGGTATCGGTCAAGTCAAAGTGGGCTAGTTTTAGTAAAATAGCCAACTTTCCCTCCTTTTCTCCTGAGGGGTTAGTTGTGGGCTTGGTCAAGTCATTATGAGGTTGGTTTTAGGTGCGGATGAGGAGTGATTAGTCATGGGTGTGGATGTAGACCAAGTTATAGGTCTTAATTAGGTTAGTTTAGAGTTAGGACTAGGTCATGATGAGGTGGCGAAATGAGGTGGCAGGTATGGAGATGTTGATTTATTAATTATAAGGTAATTAATAAATAATTGTGTAAGGTTTGGGTGATGAGGTTAGGTTGCGGAATGAGATGCGGGGCACAAGGGGTCGTAAGACACAAATTTGGTGTCTACATTAGCCCCTTGTTGTCGTGTATCTTGTCTTGTAAAGCTGCACAGACAATAATAAGAAGTGGTTACTCCTGTTGAGGGTATAGGTAATCCCCCTCAAATCTATCACATATTGAGGTAGCATGAAAGCAGGGATAGGGTTGATAAAGGGTAAATGGTGTTGAGATGATGTTAAGATGGTGGGGTAAGTCCAAGGAAGCAGATGCACGTTAAAATGTAGTAGTGCGACCAGGGTACATGTTGTGAAGAGCAAACAAGCAATTCATAGGCGAAGGTCGATAGTTTATCCAAACAAGGGTGATATAATCCTGGTATCCAAGGCATAGGAAGTAGCTCCAGGGGATATAACGGGTAAGGTACAGGAACGTTTAGGCATGTTCGGCAGTACCAAATGGTTGGTTTGGTTGAGATAAATGTCACGGTCTTGGGCTAGGCAAAGTTGGTTGACTGATCAAGTCAAGTGCCCTAATCATGCTAAAACACGAACATGTGAGCTCGATTAAACAAATAGCTACATGATGGGTGGATAAAATTGTAATTTGTTGGTTTTGGGTGAAGTATTTAATTGGTGCGGCCTTGGGTCAGGCCTGATTTGTTGGTGGCGGCCTTGGGTCGGGCCAAAGGGTTGGTTACGGCCTTGGGTCAGGCTAAATGGTTGGTTGCGGCCGTGGGTCGGGCCAAAGGGTTGGTTGCAGCCTTGGGTCGGGCCAAAGGGTTGGTGGCGGCCTTGGGTCGGGCCAAATGGTTGGTTGCGGCCGTGGGTCAGGCCAAAGAGTTGGTTGCGGCCTTGGGTCGGGCCAAATGGTTGGTTGCGGCCGTGGGTCGGGCCAAAGGGTTGGTGGCAGCCTTGGGTCGCGCCAAATGGTTGGTTGCGGCCGTGGGTTGGGCCAAAGGGTTGGTTACGGCCTTGGGTTGAGCCAAAGGGTTGGTTGCGGCCTTGGGTTAGGCCAAATGGTTGGGTGTGGCCATGAAGTGTGCCAATGAAGTCAAAAAGGGCTATTTAGCAAGGGTGGGTGTAGGCGATGTGGGAAAAAAGTAGAGAGTGGTGGATAAGGGCGGGAGTTGGGGTGAAATAGGTATTAAACCGATATCGGCTATAGATGACCGGTATCGGTTAGGTGACCGATACCGATTCATTAGGGCACAACATAACCGATATTGGTTATAGGTCAAAAAACCTATAAAAAGAAAAATACGGCCTGTCATTTTCATATTGTCAATTTAAAAACCAATTTTAGTTGTCTGAGGTGTATTAGTGAGATTGTTGAATTTGTCGGCTGAGGTGGCACTATTTGAGTGGAGAAGTGAGTGGTTGGTAGGCCCTAGCAAGTAGGAGGTAGCATTTGATTGGTGGAGGACCCAGCAGAGGGGATTTATAGCCATGGCACAGCCAGGAGGAGCAAGAGGTGCTGGACCAGCTGGACCACCACCACCTATCCCACCACGATGATGTGTAGTCGTACTGGTAGGTTCGAAACCTCTCATTATGTGAATTTAATGTTTCTAAGCTAGATTTGGGTTTTGGGTAGGAATCCATGTTTTTAATAAAAGAATGAATAAATTGAAGTTGTTTGAAAAATGGAGAGGGTAGGTGAGTTAGTGAGGTTAAAACGGTAAGGTGGGTAGGTTTTTATGGTTTTTCATTGGGTAAAAAGGGAGTAATAGGGAAAAAAATGAGTTTGGGGGGCCGCGTCGGGTTCGGCTCTGGCCGTGGTCAGTGACCGATGTCGGTCACTAGGCGACCGGCATCGGTCATGAAATTTTCAGGGAGGTTAGGTTGTGGGCGGACCGGCGTCAGTCATATGGCGACCGGCGCCGGTGTATATCAGCAGCTAGAGGGGACCGGTGGCAGTCATGGATGACCGGTACCGGTCAGTAGGTAGGATTTCTTATTTTTTGGTTTGGTTGTGTTGTTGTTTTGGGTTTTTTGGTTGTTGTTTAGGGTGTTTTGTTGTTTGGTTGTTGTGTCGGGTGAAGAGGGGGGGGTAAAGTTGATAGGAAAGGTGATCAGGGTGGGGGGGGAAAATGGTATGGCTTTGTGGTTGGTTTGAGTAGGATAGAGTAGGTGTTGGGGATGAGGTAGGAGGTGTTAAATTGGTAGGGGCATAGGTAGATGGCGAGAGTAGATCTGGGTGATTGGTAGGGCATGAGAGAAGGAAAGGGGATATCATAGATGTTTTTAGGGTAAAATAGGTGAGTGTAGATGTGTGTTATAAAGTCGGGGTGTGGTCGGATGGGTAAACAAAGGGTATAGAGGGATGCTGTAATTGTTGTTGGAAAGGGTAGGTCTAATGAAGTGGGTTATTTGTGCAGGCACGTCAGCAGCTGACTATGCGGGATAGGATGCCCCCGTTGTTGAGACAGATGCGGCCACACGTGTCTACAACACAGTGGGCCATTATGCGCGAGGTGGGACTCGGCGGAGTCCAGCGATATAGGGCTATAGATAGGGACCACAGCCTTATGGTTGCCCTCATCGAGAGATGGGATCCGGTAACTAATGTTTTCCATCTCCTGACTGGAGAGATGACTATTACCTTAGAGGATGTATATCGCATCTTGAGACTGTTGATTGTAGGAGAGGCAGTATTCCAGGCAGATGCAGAGACGGCTATGGAAAGCATTCTTCATCTATTTGGGGATGCAGCTGCGTTATTGACCTACCACAGCGCGAGTATTGCTTATGGCAATATGTATCGTGCCCATAGACATGAGACACGGCTTACCGTGTTGATGATGATAGGCATCACATGCTTCGCCCTCCTGGACTCAGAGGGAGGCCGCTTTCCACGGGCGTTGATGGGGGTGCTGCACGAGATGGTGGAGGAGCATACATGCTATGCTTGGGCACCAGTATACCTGGTGCAGCTATACAGAGAGCTGTGGGGTTATCGCCAGATGAGGTGATTCAGGATTTGTTCCATATTTTTGTTACACTGCTGGGCATATGAGAACATCATATGTATTTGACCAGTAGGGCTGCCTCAGCAGCCAGGGCCACAGGTGATATACAGGTATGGCTTTTAGAGGTGGTTGGGGGTTGTGGGCTAGCCACTAGCGGTGCTTGCAGGACAGGATGTATCTTACTACCGTCATATGCTAGAGGGCGTGACCGCATTGGATATTGTATGGAGGCCTTACAGAGGTCATCAGCCCTGAGGAGGAGCCCGAGCACAGATGCGTTGGATCCAGTATACTTTCTGGATAGCTGGACGGAGGCCGGGAGAGCATGAGCGGATACCCCTGGAGAGGTTATGACGGCAGTTGGGGCTATGACAGGATGAGCCACCTCCCTTCCCGCAGTACTGGAGGGATGATGTAGAGGCCCCACTGCCTGCACCACAGCTTGTGGACCCAGATTGGGTAGCAGAGAGGCCGGCGGATGATACCGTGGACGATGCCGGCTGCACAGGGTCATTTTTGGTATGGTGGGTAGGGGAGAGAGCAGCAAGGAGAGCACAGCCCGCACAGCCAGATTTAGCGGTTGTTATAGCAGAGAGGGACCATCTCAAGGGACAGGTGCAGTTGTTACAGGGGCAGCTTGCTGCTGCACAGGCACAGATGGTTGTCCTACAGGGGCAGCTAGCTCAAGCACAAGCTCAGCCACAGGCACCACCACAGGCACCAGCACCGCCGCAGGCACAGGTACAGATACCTCTACAGGCACAGGGTGCACCGGAAGGGCAGGGTTTGCTATTAGGAGTCGGGGGACCAGCCCCAGCAGTCATGGTGGCATGGGCCCGTTATATGGAGGCGAGAGAGGAGGCCCAGTACTATCAGGACATCCTTGATGGTACCGGGGCTGACTATCAGCCATATGCGGCGCACAGAGCTGAGACCTCGCAGAGCTAGAGATCCTTGGGGGGTGCAGCCACAGCCGGTGGGTCCGTTACAGGGAGGAGGCGAGAGGCAGCACAGGGACCAGCAGGGAGACAGGCCGAGGGTGGTGGAGAGAGCTGAGGTATCCTTGCAGAGGATATAGGTTTTGTTTTTGGATATTGGATAGAGACACCGGTCTACGAACCAGTTATGTATATAGAGGCCTGCGCGCCCACATATGATTCTTTTATTCATTGTTGTTATATATACCGGCCTGCGAGCCGAGTATATTTTTGATATGAGAGACCGGCCTGTGTGCCGAGTCGAGATTTTGATAGTTATTGCGTCCTGCGTGCCGGCTGTGTATTATTTTGAGATCACAGAGGCCCCTATGCAGGACAAGTTGTATATTGGAAACCTTTGATATAGATATATATGATGATTTTGACCCACATGGTGTATATGAAATGTGTTATGTGTTTTGTCGATAGTTTGTGAAATTTAATGTATGATGAGTTTGATCCACATAGTGTATATGAAATGTTTGATGTGTTTTGTCGATGGTTTGTTTTATTTAATGTATGATGAGTTTGATCCACATGGTGTATATGCAATGTTTTATGTGTTTTGTCGATGGTTTGTTTTATTGTAGATAGATGATGTTTGATGAAATTGTGATAATATATTGATGTGATTTGTGATGACAAATATTGGTAATGGTGTTGTGATGCAGGAAAAAGAGGCGGGCGCCACAAAAATTTGTAAAAACAAAGAATTGACCTAGGTTTAAGCAAAATGGGGCACATGACCGATATCGGTTATGTAACCGATGTCGGTAGATATATGACCGATAGCGGTTATGTAACCGATATCAGTTATGCCAAAATTAGATTTCCTAAAAATAGAACTGTTTGGTTGGCAACTTAAGTTCTTATTTTTAGAAGCATGCAACAAGTTAAATACGAGAATGCGACGCTGCTTGACGACTGATACAGGTAATTGCATGAGAGAATTGAGTGATAAGGAGGAAAGAAATAGGTGAAGTGTGTGTGGGTTGAGATTAAGAAGTTAGAAAGGAAAATTATATTGGAAGAGGGTGGTGAACATGGTTGAACAAGGAGAAGCATCCAGCAGGAAGGGACGAGAGGGAAGACAAGTTCCACCCCAAGCTGATGCATCCCGAGAGGTAAACTATTTGGTTGTATGTTAATTCTTGCATGGTTGGGATGAATAGGATGAGAGAAGGTAAGTGGATAAAGATGAGAAACAAAAGGTGATAGGCAAGGATTTTAGATGGGGTGAGTGTTATGGGGTAGGTAAGCAGGGTGGTCACGTATGTTTTTAGGTATATAGAGGAGTAAACAGGCAAAATAATTATCGTAGGTGTATGTTTTTAAGCAGGCTATATATTTTTGACAGTGACCGGTATCGGTTTAGAGATAACCGGTATCGGTTAGTAAACCGGTATCAGTTATCTATAACTGATACCGGTTTACTATAGAAATTTCCAGAATGTGAGAAAAAAACCCATGGGGATTTGATTTATTGAATAATTGTGTGTCATTTTGATGTGTGCAGGCGGAGGCAGGGTTAAGGATGAATGATACAGTGCCAGCGTTGTTGTCAAGAATCTGAGCGGGTGTAACACCAGTTGAATGGGCATTGATAAACCGTATGGGGCTAAGTGGAATCCGCTATTATTCACAAATTGCACGTAATCATGCTATGTTGCAGGAGTTGATTGATAGGTGGAATCCGGAAAAGAATACCTTTTATCTGCCAACAGGGGAGATGACAGTGACGTTGGAAGATGTGTTTAGGATTCTGAGGCTCCCCATGATAGGAAGAACAGTGTATCAGGCGTTGCCTAGCGCAGGGACGGGCATCGATAACAACAGTATTTGGTTTAGTTACACGAGATTTGACACAACAAGGTTTGACATTCACTTATGGTACAATGTATGCAACACACCCTAAGGAAACAAGGTTGGCAGTGGTACTAATGATATCGGTGGGGTATTATGCATTACCGAGGGTGGAGGGTGGAAGATTTCCAAAAGCATTGATGAGTGTTATTTGGGAAATGATAGAAATGAGTGTGCCTTTTGCATGGGCACCTGCATATTTGGCAGAGTTATACAGGGGTTTATGGGCCTGCAGGTGAAAACATAAGACAACACTGGATTATTCGTACTTACTACATTGTTGGGCCTATGAGCACATTTTTTTGTGTGCACCTGATAGGCCGACCCATCGAGTCGGGAGAGGACAGGAGTGCAGAGGTTGGGATTCAGACAATGGGTCCAAACAGAACAAGAGGCGAGGTCCTAGACCATAATAGATGATATCAAGTATTATAGGCAGGTATGGGAGATGGCGATGATTGCGGATATCTATTAGAGGCCTTACGGGAACTATATGGTGACAGAGAACATAGTTGAGGAGTTGAGGGGTGTAGAGCGATTGAGGTGGATCGCAGGGCATAGGCCGGGTGAGTACGAGAGGATTCCTCTAGATTGCGTGCGGCAACAATTTGGGTTCGTTTAGGATATTCCTATGACATATAGACCATACATGAGGATCGACACCGAGGCAACATTCTCACCTCCCCGGCCGACACCTCTAGAAGGGCCAGAAGAGATAGCAGTCAATTGTAGGGTAATGGATGCGGGAATGACAGAGGCCTATAGATTATGGTGGGTAGTAGAGCTACAAGGTGCACATGAGCGCCCTGACATAGCTGTGATTACAGTGGATAGAGATTATCTGCAAGGATTTAGTTCACCAGTTTCAAACATAGATGAATGAGACAACGAGGATTGTTAGAGGTTTCACAGTTACGAGTGGAGAGACTAGAGGCAAGATTCCTCCACACGAAAGGACGCATTCGTATGTTACAGGAGATGTTAGCGGATCAGTGGGAGGAACCAATAGCAGTGGCACCTTTGAGGATGGAGAGGCCAAGTGAGGGGCGTCGACGATCACGATCACCACCTGATTCGGGAGGAGGCGCAAGGGTCTAAGTGAATTTCATAGGAATATAAGAATAAATAAGGATGCCGACCTGCGAGTCGATGATAGAGAAGATGTATTTGTTTAACATCTAAAATAAAACTAAATATGTATGTTGTTTTGAGTGATGATAATAATAAGAATGGTTGTGTTTTGAATGTTGTTTTTTGTTTGTTTTGAAAAAAGGATAAAGATGAATGTTGTCAAAATAGAAATACACAAAAATATTTATATTTACAACACATGATAGGGTATGGTAGGGGATGGTCGAGCTAACCTTGGGAGACCCCATGTCTCCAAAGTGCTGCCTACATAGCCCATTGCACAAAGCAAGGAAGGGCCTCAGACCGATGTAGTTCTCCCTTAGAACCAGGGAGAGGTGAATTCAGGCAATTTGGTTGTAGTTAGGCAATTTGTTGGTTGATAAGAATTTGATGTTGATAGGGTAATGTTGTTGGTGTTGGTAAGGTATTGGCGATGTTGATGTAGGTATAGGTAAAGCGAAAGTTAGCTTACCCAAGTAGTAGGGAATCGTATCCTGATTAAGGTCAACACACAATCTATAGAGTCGAGCAAAAGAGGCAAAAGTGTCCCGTAGTTGAGAAGAGCTAAACAAACCACATATTAACATAGGATGAGCTTGAATCCCTAGGTACCTTGCATAGGCGAGAAGTCGATAGGTGAAAAGAGTTGTATAATCACAATATATCGGATATACGTCACGTCCCTTGAGTTTTGTTGCTTTGACAAATGGTGAGGTGAGGTGGTTGATATGGGCGAGGGTGCTGAGAGCTTGTTACAAGGTGATTATTCTGACGAAAGAGAACCAAACCTAAATAGACAAGTCCATGACTCAAAAGTGCTTTTGGAATACTACTTTTTATGTTTTTGGACATAGACTGATCGATGCGGGAAGTCTACATGGGATATGTATTTTGTTGTTCTTGAGGTCTTCACGAAGCGGATCAATGTGAGAAGCTTCTGACAAAGGCTGACTTTGTATAGCTGTCCTTCAAGGGAGCAGTCTATTTATAGTAGCAGATGCGATTTTTGTGCATAGCTGTCCTTTGAGGGAGCAGTCTATGTATAACTTAGAGATCTAGATGTCCGTTTGGCATGAAGCATCTAGTTTTGTAGGAAGTTTGACTCAAGAATATCCCGTAAATGTTCAATTGAGAACATGTTATTTTGATACTTCTAAGTCATGGATCAGACTAAAAAGGGGAAGGTATCTTTAATGAGGAGGTAATGACCAAACCACGTGAGTTTGATTCTATTTTGCGATGCATGGAACAAAAGTGTATGAGGTAGTAAATGAGCTCAAGGGACGAGCGCAAGGTAGATAAGAAGTGATATAACACTAAATTCAACAGTAGAATGGTCAAAGGTGCAAGGCATTAAGGGGTTCAGGCTCAGGTTTACCACTAAGCGAAGCTAAACGGTAAGTGTCCTGATCCGTAAATATGCGTGATAATGTAAGGCCCAATCCAATTAGGAGCAAATTTTCCACGTTTGCTCTTTTCTAGTTTGGTTACATGTTGATTCTCTTTGAGGACAAGATCACCAACCTTAAAGGTACGCTCATGAAGTCACTTATCATAAGCACGCTTGATGCGTTTTTGATAGATTTGAAGGTGGTCAAGAGCCGTAAGACGACGCTCGTCAAGAAGCTCTAATTGGGCTAACCGCTCTTGGCGGAAATCATCGTTGGTGAGAATATCCTGAAGAGATATTCTTAGGGAGGGTATTTGTATTTCGAGAGGCAAGACAGCCTTGGTACCATATACCAAAGAAAATGGTGTGGCATTAGTGGAGGTACGAATGCTAGTACGATAAGCCCAAAGGGCAAAGGGGATGTGATCATGCCAATTTCTTCCAGAGTCGTTAACAACTTTCATGAGGATTTTGGTTAGGGTTTTATTAGAAGATTCTGCTTGACCATTTGCTTGTGGATAGTAAGGTGATGAGAAGCTAAGTTTGATACCAAAGTTGTCACAAAGGTCTTGTAACAACTTATTTTTGAAAGATTTACCATTATCTGTTATCAGGCGATGAGGAACGCCAAAACGACAGATAATGTGATGGTTAATGAATTCGACGATTTTTTCTTTTTTGGTTGAAATGAGTGGAATGGCTTCCACCCATTTAGTGTAATATTCGGTTGCTGGTGATTATCCAATGGTGACGTTGCGAAGAGGGCGGGTGAATCTCACCAATAAGGTCTAAACCCCATTGTGAGAAAGGCCAAAGATCTCGTGCGACCTGTAGCGGATGGCTAGGAGTATGTTGAAGGTTGGCATGTTGTTGACACATAACACAACGCTTAACATATTCGT
This sequence comes from Taxus chinensis, assembly GCA_019776745.2. NCBI lineage: Eukaryota > Viridiplantae > Streptophyta > Pinopsida > Cupressales > Taxaceae > Taxus > Taxus chinensis. Next base: position 736,640,922 of record CM034153.1, on the reverse strand, counting down.
AGCAGTCGTTATTAAGAGTAGGCCAATAATAGCCTAGGCGAAGGATCCGTTTGGCCACGGTACCAGGCCACTAAAATATCCGCCACAAATACCGTCGTGGATTTGTTGGATGGTATAGGTGACCTCCGCACCGGTTAGACATCGAAGGAGGATGCCATCAAAGCCACGTTTATAGAGGAGTCCCCCCATGATGACATAACGAGAAACACTTTTAAGAAAAACACGTTTTCCGTTACTAGTAAGGTCAGGTGGGAGAACAGAGGTTGTAAGGTAGTCGTGAAATTGGTGATACCAGGTATCCTACGAATTAGCAGACACATTATTTATCATACAAACAACCGGGGCTGAGTAAGATGGGGCAAAGAGTTGTTGGACCAAGACGAATATGTCAGAGTCAGTTGGTGAGGCAGGAATTTGCGAGGCTAAGCAAGCCATAGTATCCGCAAATTTGTTAGTGGAGCGGGGAATGGTCTGGATAGAATAATGAGTAAATAAGGTCAAAAGTGAATCCACGTAATGTTTGTACTTTTGAAGTTCCTCATTTTTACATTGGTAAATGCCCATAACTTGATTGACTACCAATTGAGAGTCGCCGAAAATATTGATAGATTTGACACCTAAGTGTAACGCAACCTGGAGACCCAAAACAAGGGCCTCGTATTCCGCTGTATTATTAGTGCAGGGGAAATTGAGCTAGAATGAAAGAGGCATAGGCTCAGCGTCAAGAGGAATGAGAACAACGTTGGCTCCTCCGCCGTCCTGGCATTTGGATCCATCGAAGAAGAGGGTCATTGGATACGACTCCTCCCTGAGTGAAAGAGTGGCGATGAGTTCGTCGGGGAAATTAAAATTGGTAAATTGTTCCCCAGGTAAAGGGGCCTCCGCGAGTTGGTCTGCAATAGTTTGTCCTTTGATTGACTTCTGGTGTATAAATTCAAGGTCGAGGTCAGCGAGGAGCATAAGCCATCGGGCGATGCGTTGGTTTAGATGTGGTTTGGCATACATATAATGAATGGGGTCCGCATTGGTGATGACAAAAGTTTTGTGATTCAGGAGGTAGTGTCGGAGTTTGGTGGCTACGAATGATAGGGCTAGGCACAACTTTTCTACATGTGTATACCTAGTCTTCGTAATCCACGAGAGTACGACTTATATAATAAACGGCTTGTTCTCGATGCTCAGAGTCACGATGTGCGAGCATGGCTCCTACAGCATGGTCGGTGGCAGAAAGGTAAAGATAGAAAGGGCGATCGTCCTGAGGTGGGATAAGCACCGGTGGCTGCAAGAGATAGGCTTTGAGAGCCTCAAAGGCTTGGTGGCACTCTTCACTCCATTGAAAGGCAATGTCCTTTTTAAGGAGGTGATGGAAAGGTTGACATCGATCTGAGAGTTGGGAGATGAAACGCCGGATAGATTGGAGTTTACCTTGCAAACTACGCAATTGTTTGAGGTTAGTAGGTGGGGGCATTTCTAGGATAGCTTTGACTTTAGATGGATCGACCTCAATGCCACGCAAAGAGATGATAAAACCAAGAAGTTTTCCCGAAAGGACACCAAAGACACATTTCTTTGGTTGAAGACGGACAGAATATTGTAACAGGCGATCGAAAATAATGGTTAAAACATCGAGATGTTCACTGCGATGTTTAGATTTGCCAAGAAGATCATCGACATAATCCTCAAGGATAGTGTGCATAATGTCATGAAAAATGTAAGTCATAGCCCGCTGATAGGTCACACCAGCATTCTTAAGGCCAAACGGCATGACACGATAACAGAAGGTTCCCCAAGGAGTTATGAAGGCAAGTTTTATGTTGATCGGCCGGGGCTACCAAAATTTGGTTGTATCCCGAAAAGCCATCCATGAGAGAAAGCATCTCATGGCCTGCAGTGAGATCAACAAGTTGATCAATACTTGGGAGGGGGAAGTCATCCTTGGGGCAAGCGAGGTTAAGGTCTCAGAAATCCGTGCATATCCAAAGTCCCCCCGTCGCTTTAGTGACAGGCACGATGTTAGAAATCCATTGAGGATAGTCAATAGGTAAGATGAAGGAAACTGAAAGGAGTCGTTGAAGCTCTTCTTTGACCAAGAGGGAAATGCGTGGATGCATTTTTCTCAGTTTTTGTTTAACTGGTTTGGAATCAGGTTTCAGGGTAATGTTATGGACAGCAATGTCAAGATCAATTCCTGGCATGTCAGCGTAGGACCAAGCGAAAGCTTGGTTGCGGGCACGGAGAAAGGTAGTAAAGGCGGATTGTTCAGATGCGTTAAGAGATTGTCCGATCTTCACAATGTGAGGATCCTCCTCTGTGTGGATGTTGATTTCTATAGTCGACTCATTCAACATGGTTTGAGTTTCAGACGGTAAGGCGCGTTGAATATAGGAGTCATCCGCACCAAGGTAAGTGAGGATGGAGTCGTCATCCTGGCACTCAACAACATTAATTGAAGGTGAATCCTCTTCGATCATGTCTGGATATAGAAGGGGAAGAGAAGATGGGTCCTCATTATCGCGTTGATAAGTGAGAGGACCCAGGAAGATAGCATTTATGAAAAAAAAAAGAAAAAAAAAAAGAAAAAGAAAAAAAGTTAGGAGGGATAGATTCAGGGTCTATCGACTCTGTGGGTGACGATGGCAAAATGGGTGATGATGGTTTGGTAGGGGTGACGTCGTCATCTTCCAGGATACAACTGACACGAGGTTTCTCTATGGTGTAAGTGTTTCAGGAAATCCGAGACCACTACGATCATTGTGTTTGTGTGTAGTCACGGGAATGATTGTATGTCGGCCTTGTTCATAAAGACCAAAACCAAAGCCTTTCCAAGCACAGCGAGTCAAGAAGGTGAGGGCGAAATGACGATTTGTCAGGTATTGAAAATCGGATTGGAAGGGAACCACACCAAGAGGAGGTTCAGGGGTAATGGAGGATGCGTCGACACCCCCATACGTTAGGTTGGTGCGGCAATTAGGTGGTCCGTAAGAGATTACCTCCCCCACGCGACGGTCGTAGGTAGGATGCGCATGTAACTATCCGTACTCCTGTGGGGTATGGAAAGAACTAACGTTATATAGGTGATACTCCCCCAGCGTAAGGCGTTGAAAAACATCTACTAAGGGGTCTGAGGTTGGGATGTTGTCTGCGGGAAAGGAAGTGGTATTTGCGACGGCGGTTTCATTGGTTGAAGGTGTAGGTGCGGTTGAGGTGGATGGTAGAGGTGTGGTTGAAGTGGATGGTTGGGTTGGATGAATGGGTGTCTTGACTGGTACAAGCACATCATTAGGGTGATATAACATATTGCAGGTTTTTGAAGGGGGGAGGATCAGCTTTTACGGTGTAGGACTTCCCCTCGTACTCAAATTTTATGCATCTATGTAAGGTGGAGGGAACGCATCCCATAGCCCGGATCCAAGGGCGGCCTAACAACATATTGTATTGGAACTCTCCCTCAAGGACATAGAAGAGTTCAGGCAAAGTGCGTGGCCCTACACGAATGTTAAGGATCACGGTGCCTAAGGTAGAAGTAATAGCATCATTGAATGACCGCAACATGATGGGGTTGGCACACATGCAACTAGAAGGGATATTCATTTGTTGGAAGAGCTTTTGAAGAGATGATGTTTAGGCTAGCGCCCCCGTCAATCATAACACGATGCACCCGAATGTCCCAGACATAAGCTGAGATGAAAAGAGCAGGGTCAGGATCTTCTGCACCAAAGTCGACAATTTCGTCTTCGGAGAAACTGACAGCAGCGGCTTGCTGTACAGAGACAGAAGTGGTTGGGGAGATAGGTTGTTTGGTGAGTGAAGCAACGTGATTGGGTGTTAGAATGGAGGTAACAGGAAAGGTTTCATTAGGTAAGACCTCTATCCCTTGAAGGATTTCAATGAGAGCTTGTCGATGAGATTCAGAAGTCTGAATGAGATCATACAGTGTCATTTTTACAGGTGATTGGTGAAGCTGTTTGATCATGGTACGGTGGGCAACTCCATTAGAGACGGGGTAGGTAGGTCCACGAATAACCACTTTAGGTGGTGGTGTGATCGGGATGGTGGACGGAGAAAGAGAGGCCGCAGGTGTGCTTTCTTTAGCTTTCCCATTGTTTTTCTGCCCTCGAGTAGCAACACTAATCATATTGATCTCGTGAACATGAGAGGAGGAAGATGGTATGGATAAGTCATGGTCTTCGAGAGGTGGAGTTGTAATAATGATAGATCTTGGTGAGGTGGGGACAGGTGGTATAGGAGAGGGAATTGAAGCTAAAGGTCTCTCCCTTCGTAAGTTGTCTTTCTTAACCTTTCTATCTGAGAGAGGTGACTGACGAAGTATGGCTTTCAACGCTTTGCATCCCTCTACATCATGTCCTGGTGTGTGGTGGTAAGCGCAGATTTTAGACTCATCATAACCTATAGGTCGAGGTTTAGATGGATCATAAGGTCTAAGTGGGGGTAGGGAAATGGTCGCATTCTCCACCAACATAGCAAGGATTTTGGCGTAAGACCCTTTGAGTGGGTCAAAGTCAGAGGAAGATGAGGCTATTGACTGGGTAGTTTTTGGTAATGATGGGGTATGGTTGATTTGTATGGGTGGCGGTTTAGCCAAGGGGTTTTGATAATGGGATTTAACTAAACGTGGCTTCTTTGGCGCAGAAGCTATGTTTAGCTGGTTAGATGATGAGGCCACAGATGATGTGGTATCAGAAAACAACCACGGAGAAATAGGAGTGACAGCAAACAAATCCTTTGATGATGGAATTTGTTTAGGGTTGATAGGTGGACAGGATACGCGGGGTGACGGTGTTGATATACCCTTGGATCTCTGTATGGGTGCAGAAGGCGTAGGTCGTTTTAAAGAAAACGCAGGAGGTATGATATATTGATGCAAGGTGGAGGGATGAGGTCCCAATATGGAAGGTAGGTGTGACGACGATGGTTTTAGTTGTGATAGAGGCATAGGTTGGGGTTGAGGAGATTGAGTCTGTCTCCTAAGTGGATGTACGGCTTTACTTTTGGATAAATCTAACCGTTTAGGTGGGTGTGTTAGACTGGGTATTGGTAAGGTCCCAAGCATAGGGGATGGTTTGGTTAGGTCAATAGAGGTGGATGAGGTATTTGGTAGAGATGAGGGGGGTGAAGATGAGAACATAGGCATTTTAAGCTTTTGTAAACACTTCGGGTATATGGTAGAGGCGTCTGGATCGGTCATCTGCATTTGAGTAGAATATGGCGTACTCAAACGTTCCCATAGGACTCGTCTATCTTCTGAGGGATGACAATCCTCACGTGTGAATAGGAACTTTTGTATGGAAGAAAGGTGGGTTGTGATTCCGGTCCACTGTGGGTGTGATACAGGGGGTAAATGAGGCACTGTATCAATGAGAGTTGAGAGGTCAACCGGTCGCTGAAAATATTTAGGCGATAAAGAACTAATAGGTAGGAGGGCATGTTTGAGAGGATCCATCATGATTAAAGAATTTGGTGATGTTGGTTCAAGAGGTTTCTCATCTAAGGATGACAAAAGAAGTGGCGAGCCTTCCTCTTGTACAGCAAGAATGGTAGAAGGAGATGTTTGGGAAATAGATAAGTTAGATAACATCCGCTCACAGTCTTGCAAGGATGTGGTGTAAGAAGGCTCATCTCTGAGAAGAGATCTCTGGGCGGCTAATTCCTTGATGGGTAAAGGAACGACAAGGATTTCGTCTTGTCTTGATGGTGGTGAAGGGGGTTCGGGTTCCTGCATTAGTGAAGAGGCTTGATTCAGAATTTTTTCGATAGAGGCTTTTGGCTGGGAGTCGAAGACTGCATGGATTTCATGAACACTCTCCTCGGCTAAGATATCTTGGTTTATGTTACTGTTAGAAGAGTGATTTGGGAATGGTTTGTTGAAAATTTTCAAATTTCTGTTAGCAGGGGCGTTAGGATTATCGAGGGCTATATCCCCTGCATCAACCATTTCCTGCACAATGTTTTTCAACATCTTGCAGTTTTCATGACTATGTCCCTTCACGCGGTGGAAGTTACAGAAGTCATTTTCTTTGTACCAAGAAGGTATAGTGCGGGTGGAATCAAACCCGGAGTGAGGTTTAACAGGAGGTAAGGTAATAGCTCCCGCTTTAAGCAATTTTTCCAATATCACACCATAAGTTTCTCCCAAGGGAGTGTAATTGATGGGCTCAGCTTTATACTTATAGGTGGTTTTTGGCAGGGTATTAGACGGTGGTTGGGATTTGACCATCACCGCGTGGACAGCTCCTTTTGATTTCGAAGCGGTCGATGTGTGAGGATTGGTGGTGTTAGGTTTGTTGGTGGAATCTTGGGTTCAGAAATTAGGATTTTTGTTGCGCAACCGCAATTTCTCTTCCTCTAAGGCTCGAATCTCTAGTTTTCGAGCCATAGTAAAGGCCTCGTCAAATGTGCGGAAAGTTTGAATTTGGAGGGTAGGTGAGATGTGCTTAGCGCAGGCCCACGTAAAGAGTTCGATAAGTTCAGCCTGAGGCAAGGCATACGTAAGTTGGTTGATAAGGCCCCGCCATCGTCCAACGAAATCTGCGATAGATTCGTCTTCAAATTGTCGGATGGCATAGAGGTCGGTGATAGATACTTTCTTGGCAATGTTAATGGAGAAATGATCCAAGAAAGATTGGGCTAGTTGGTTAAAAGAGAAGATTGAGTGCTGGGTTAAAGCACTGTACCACTCCAAGGTGGGTCCTGACAAGGACATGGGGAAGGTGCGGAGTAGTAAGGCATCATCATGAGCAATCAGATAGCAGGCATGTCTAAATGATCGCAAGTGTTGTTGAGGATCCTCCTTACTATTAAAACGAGTAAATTTTGGTAATTCCCATTGAGGAGGATATGAATGAAGGGGGACAGAAGGGTGGAAAGGCTCCCGACAAACTTGCTCGTATGTCAGGGCGCTACGACTTCCTGAAACAAAAGCCTCCAGATTTTGCATTTTGTCCATCATTTGTTTGATTAAATCAGTAGTTGGATGAGATGATGGTGTGGTTGTGGTAAACAGAGGTAGATTGGGCCAAAGGCCACCACTAGACAATGGTGGGGTTAAATGTTGATAAGGTATGGAGGACGAATGTGTTGAGGTGACTGAATAGGGATGTCCTATATAAGATGTTGAGGTCACCGGATACGTGTGTGGAAATGAAAAGGTGGGCGAGAGCTTGAGAAGGAAAGCTCGTGTGGATAGGTGGCAGAGAGCAAGTCACGAAAGGAGCAGTCTACAAGAGAGACGAGGTAGGAGTGGTTGGCGGTAATGATATGTGGGGCCCAAGATTAACCAAAGGAAAGCCAATCTGTGCCGTATGAACCCCTGAAGCCGCTAGATTGGGAGACGGGGCTAAGGATGCAGAAGGCAAAGCGGAGTTATCAGGCGAAGAAGGAGCTAAATGAGCAGCTATACTAATAGGCATGCCAACAAGGAGTTGACCATCGGGCATATAGTTAGGGGCATGAGACAAATAGTATTGTACAGCGCTAGGATTAGCGTCCAAAAATTTTGCAAAATTTCCTTATCTCCTACAGGGATTTTGGGAACCTCGCTGGTGTCGTTAGGATTCCCCACAGGATGTGAAGTGGGTGATTTAGGAAAAGGCATGGAGCATGCATGTGAAACCATAGCTGCATCTTGTTTCCGAGTGATAACAACCATGGACAAGGGTACACAACAAGATGCAATCTATCAAGAACAGAAGCAGCAACAAAATGTTGAAATTGGTAGGTTGCTGGTTTTGGGAACTGTGAAAGACAGTAACCGATATCGGTCAGGCAACCGATGTCAGTCAGGCTGTAGCTGGCGTCGGTAAGTTAACCGATGTCGGTAGAATAGGACTGGTGTAAGAAGTAGTAGGAAATTGCTGATTTGGTGTTAACAGTGCTTAGCATGCCTACCAAACTGTTCCGTAGTGATCACAGAAAACAGTGTATGATAGAGAAACAAAACTAAAAAACAAGCAAGAATGCATAAACAAATTAACAGACTAACCCTAGGATTAATTTTAATCAATTTGGGCTTATGCCTTTAGACGCAGAATGATGTCAATCCTAAACAAAAGACTTAGGGGAAAATTTCAAGTTTGTTTTGGCTTATAAGGTTACCTCAATCGGGCGGAGGAATACCGCGGAAAAGGGGGGAATGTTTTGAGCTATTGTGTTAATTATGAAGTGATTCGGTATGTGTTGTGTAGTGAAAGTAAGATTAATTTCTTGTCGATACCATGGAAATCACCCCCACGTGTACGACCTGTTACTTAATCTACGTTCACTAGAATTGAAAACAGCACGCAAAAATGGGATGCTCGTGTTTTAAACCCAAATACGAAAATGATATTAAATGAAGCAAAGAAGATGACTTTTACTAATGCAAAGCTGGGAAAGCAAGACAAATTCTTTTACCAAATATAACAAAATATCGAGTGAAATTTTTAAAAGAAGAAAACAGCAAGTATGCCCCCTATATGAAAGCAAGCAAGAAAGAAAGAAACCCGAAATGGGTCCCACCGGGCGTGCCAAAATGTTTCACACATAAATGCTTCTGTTCTTGGAATAGAGTTGCTTCTATCCTTTCATTCCTTTGAGAAACAGATAAGGGTTAGGGCTAGGAGGAATACCTGTTGAATGTTGAGAGGGTGTGCGTGTACCGTAGAGAGAGATCAGATCGATTGTAAAGAACTCCTTTTTGTCTGGGAAGGACTACCTGCAAGTAAGAATACAAGACCACTAGATTCTAATTAGATAATAAGTGAGGGAACTGCCTTGGGCCCAGGAAATATGAGACTTCCTTTCGAAGGTGATCAGTTCCCTTGCTAATATGAATTAACACAAATTCTAACAAATAAGCTATTGTCCATTTACAATTTATTTACCTTCTTAGAACAATAGAAGAAAGGCTGGTTTTTGGTTTTGAATCACAGTGACCGATGCCGGTCACTGTCACCGGTACCGGTTGCTGATAACTGATATCGGTAGGGGCAATGTTTCAGGGGCTTTTGGTGAAGGTTGGTTGTAGGGTGGTTGTGCTATTTATAAGGCTGGTAAATGAGTGGGGTTAGGTAACGGGGTGATGAAAAGGACTCAGAGAGTAAGGGGAGGGTGTTCTTGGGGTAACGTAAATGTAGAGGAATGACAGTTAGATGTAGTGTGTTACTGGGTAGTAGATCTAGGAATAGACTTATAATGGCTGTGATTTAGGAGTTCAAGAAATGTTATTAAAAGGACGTACAAGATACTACTTACTGGTTATTGATGAGGATGCAGGTCCAAGGACTATGATGAAAAAGGCAGAACTCAGGTAGGATGATCTGACAATCAGAAGATGAGTTATCCTCCCTCCCAATGTTTGGATGAGTGTCACAGGGCTCTGGTTACACAGTTGCAGTCTTGGGCTTAATGTCCTCCTCTGCCAACTCTTCTTGTTTCTTCACTTGTCTCTGCTCGGCCAAGTAAATTCCAGATTCTTCCAATGAATTCTGATTCGAGATCAATGAAAATCCAATGCCTTTGTTTTTGGTTGGGAGGGGTCATTTACAGGGAACCAATGCCAGTTACGTAACCGACGACGGTCGAGTAGAAACCGGTATCGGTTCAAGTCAAAGTGGGCTAGTTTTAGTAAAATAGCCAACTTTCCCTCCTTTTCTCCCGAGGGGTTAGTTGTGGGCTTGGTCAAGTCATTATGAGGTTGGTTTTAGGTGCGGGTGAGGAGTGATTAGTCATGGGTGTGGATGTAGACCAAGTTATAGGTCTTAATTAGGTTAGTTTAGAGTTAGGACTAGGTCATGATGAGGTGGCGAAATGAGGTGGCAGGTATGGAGATGTTGATTTATTAATTATAAGGTAATTAATAAATAATTGTGTAAGGTTTAGGTGATGAGGTTAGGTTGTGGAATGAGATGTGGGGCACAGGGGGTCGTAAGACACAAATTTGGTGTCTACAGCTATCATGCTCTGGAAGCGGGCACAAAAAAAATTTCCCGCATGCTTTACATAACCCATGGCTAGTGGAATGTGCTCTCCACTTGTTCTTATAGACCATTATTACTTAGGAACTTTAACTTCCAAATTTGGGACTCATGTGTCCATGTCCTGAACATTCTCTGCAGCTGTCTCCTCGAGTCTTTTCTCATCCTCTTCTTTTTCCTTTAATTCCTCACCGTGTTCTTCTATGTTCTTTGGAAGTGTAGGAGAATTAGGTGCGCTCTCCTGTGACTCTTCCACCTCTTCATTCAACTTTAGTTTCCTCCTCTACGCAGTCACCTCCTTCTATGGAGAGAGTCTAGGTGATTTGCACACAGTGGTTGGAGTAGCACCTTGGGTCCTTGTTCTCCTAAATACCCGCTTAAATTTGTGCTCCCCTTAGACTGCATTCAAGTCCTCATCATCCCCCTCTTATTGCTGAGGTGGTGTAATTACACGCTTAGCTTTACCCTTATTTGTAGGATCTCTCCTACCTCTATGCTCCAAACCCCCACTATCTTCGTGCTCCTCCTCCTCATCCTCTACTTCAATTGGCTCTATGGGCTTAGGCGTCAAGATGTTCTCCATTGTATGCTTTCCCTTTGGTGGTGTTGGAAGTGTGAACTCACCTTCCACATATTTTTTATTCTCCATCTTTGGCTTCAACTAGAGATACACCAATGCTACCCCCATATATACTACAGCCAGACTTATTGGCTTAGTATTCAGCACTTCCAAAATGATCCTCTCTGTATAAGCACTTCTGTCATGATAACATAGATTCTTCCTAAATGATGGTAGTCATAGTCTACCTTATCTGCTTGAAACTAGTTAGTTGCTGTTTATAAAGCTATTATCAGATGCTTTGAAATACCTTACAGTGAATGCCTAAGGCAATGTACACTAAGGGGCTCTAGAATCCATCTTTCATTGGGATGTGCACGATCAAACTTTTGATATACAACAAACTAAACTAGTTTCCCCTACCACTACTGGTAGGCAGATCGGATCCTTTGTATTGCGCCACTCTTCCCCAAATGATTAAGGAGCCTGTCATACCACTTCTCCACATCTTCCTCACCCCTTTTTTTTATGTCATTATGTCATGGCCCCCTTGCATAGGCACTATGTTGAATCTTTATTCTAGGGACCTGTGTGTTTCTCCATGGTGTATGCCCCACTTATTCGTCCAGGTCTGTTGGTACTCCGATCTCCATGAATACCACTAGATAGTAGAACATCCCCCAAAACTATCTTCCCTCCTGTGCGTGCTTCTACGATTTATCTTATCATATGCCTGTAAATGTTGTAGAATTGTCCTTCTGGACATCTACGCACCACGTTAACCACATAGTGTTTAATAGTGACCACTACTACTCCTGATCTTCAACTTTGTAACAAGGTGGGTTTTTGCATCTTCACAACTAGACAGTTCTTCAATTTGTCTATTTCCTTTCGGTGTGGACCCTTCAGTCCCAACCCTATTGGTCTTACATCATGGATTTATCTAGAGATACAACACCATGCAGCCCCCATAGAGACTACAGCCAGACTTATTGGCTTAGTATTCAACACTTCTGAAATGATCCTCTCTGTATAAGCACTTCTGTCAGGATACACATACTTCTTCCTCAACGTATGGTAGTCATAGTCTACCTTATCTGCATTGAATACCAGTCAGCGCGTGTATATAAATATATGATCAGATGCTTCGAAATACCTTATAGTGAATGCATAAGGCAATTTACACCAAGGGCTCTAGAATCTATCTTTCATTGGGATGTGTGTAATGCAGAAATGTTGATATAAAACAAACTAAACTAGTTTACCTACCACTTTTGGTAGGTCCTTTAGGATGCACCACTCTTCCCCAAATTTCACATGGAGCCTGTCATACCACTTCTCCACCCTTTGCTTTATGTCATCTATCATGGTCCCCTCGCATAGGTACTTGTTGAATATTTTAGCTAGGGAATTTTTCTCCATGGGGTATTCCCATACTTTTTCCTTCAGTCTGTCTGGTACTCTGATCTCCATGAATACCACTGATATTAGAACAACCCCAAAACTAATCTTCCCTCTTGTGCATGCTTCTTCTACTATTTTCTCTGTAATATAGCCTGCAATGTTGTATATTATCCCTTCTGACATCTTACATGCCACATGTAACCACATAGTGTTTACCTGTGACCACTGCTCTTGATCATTCAACTTTGTAACAAGGTGGGCTGCAACTTGCACAACTAGACAGTTCTCTAATTTGTCTATTTCCATTCTGCGTGGACCCTTTAGGTACCCAAACTCCTGTTTGGTCCTGAAAATTATGGATTTATCTGTGAGATCACCTTTTATGTGCTCTCCTATGGCCTTCAGACACTATAACTGATGAGACAAGTGCATATGAGATTCTAGACTCTACATCCTGTAAAGTAAAAGAAGTCTTTCGTGCACCGTACTCATGAGCCACTGATACAAGGGCTCATACTTCACAAAATATTGAAGCTCATATAATTGGAAGACCCCAATTCTCTTCAAAAGGTTCTCACCCGCATCATCATAAACTGGTATGTCATCCGCTATCTGCACATGTTCATCCTAGCCGTGAGCAAGGAATCGAGCTCCTTCTTGTTCTCCATAGTCTTATGATTGTATTCACTTTATTTTTTCTTTCTAATGGGTGAATTCCATTCCTGGTCTAATGATGACTCCTTCTGGATATTACATCTCTAAAAAATGGATTTCGGGTGCCATCTCTTCCTCCTCAGATGACCATCTTATTCTTTCCTTTTACTACTGTTATAGATGCCTTCTTTGGTGCCATTTTTACCTTGCGAATGTCTCCTCTTCAACTTTGTAACTTTACAAATCAAACCCTAGCTCGATTCAATCATTCCCTAGGAAGAAAATTCATAACCTAACTCTTTTCTATCTCCCTACTTCTATCAAACCCTTCACCACTGGGGATGCAAGCTTCTTGTCATACAGATCTAGTTGTCATGCATGGTTTCACACCCTTCGCACCTTAACTTGATCACTCAGCTCTTCACACTTGGCTCTTTCCTATAATACTCTTAGTTGCAACGGTAAAAATGAATCCACATTCCATCCTTATATTATTATTTTTTCAAATTTTGATGCATTTATTACTCCTTCACATAACTAATATCCCCTCATTCATTGACCAAATCTGTTTATTCCACACAGTACATCTTTGCACCCAAATATAACCTTCTAGCTTTCCTTTCTACCTTTTGGTCTCATACTTATCTTCAACATGTGCCCTTGCACCTGAGTACCTTGTCATTTTACCTTCTCCTAGTAGCTATCATGGCCTTTTCTTACCTTGTGTTATAATGTCCTTGTCATTCATCTCCATCCTTGGTCACTTTTGAGAAGCAATCTTCTTTTGACATAAAACACACCCGTGGCAGCTTATTTCTTTCACCTTTCAATTCCCACAGTATTTTTCTTGGATAACTACACCCACCCCACACTAAAATTATGTGTAGTCCTCTATGCATAAACATTCTTCATATAGTAATTAGCTTTGTATGCGCAAGCATGCTTATTCCACAAAAACAATAACTAAATTGACAAAGCATAATGACAATGAAGGAAATACATTAAGGAAAATATAGAATTGAAAACCTAAGCTAAATGGCAATAATGCCTTACTACAAACACCAAGAAGACTTATTTATAGTAGGGATTCAGCCTACTCCCATTAAAGTAACTGGGTAGTCGTGTTCCATCAAGTGCTTCTAATTGGAAAGAACCTGATTCAAGTATAGAAGTGATAACATCCGGCCCCAACCAATGTACTTTGAGATTTCTTGGATGGTGTAAGAATGTTGAGTCATAAAGAAGTACCATTTTTCCAATCTCAAACTTCTTATCCCTTATGTTTCTATCATGCCATACCTTCTGCCTGGCCTTTTCCTGCTTCTGGACTCCATCTTGCTATGGCTCGGAGCTCATCTAGTTGAATCATCATTCTGATACACTCTTCTAAATCATGTTCATCAGCTAGACCTCTGCATGCGCAATGTGTAAAGAAGGTAACATAAATTCTATAGTTAGAGAAAACTTCTGCGCTAAACACCAACTGAAACAGTGTGGCTTTGTTCAATCTTTTGTAAGTTTTTCTATATGCCCAAAGAACAAATGATACTTTGTCATCCCAATCCTTTCTTCCAACATCACAAATTTCTGTCAAAGTTTAGCTCAAAATCTTATTAAAGGCTTCAATAGTTTTGTTTTCCTAAGGATGATAAGGTGTAGTTTTATGGTGTGTAACCATAAACTTCTAATAGGATCAATTGTCTCATTCAAAAAGGTGTACCTCTATCACTTTTCAAGCTTAAAGGACATCCATATCACGTAAGAACATTCTCCCATAGAAACCTAGCTACTGTAGCTGTCATATAGTCCTTGGTAGGTGTTGCTTCTACCCACCGTGTGTGAGATAATATGTGCAAGTAATAATATAGTGCGATCTAGTCCTGTGCACGATTGGCAAAAATAGGTCCTACAAAGTCAATGGCCCATTTCTCAAACAGTTTGACACTAGTAATTGGTCGCAAAGGCATCTCATCTCTTTTCCCTGGTCTTCCAAGATGCTGACAATGATCACACACCTTACAATGTTCTTTACAGTCCTTATACAATGTCTCCCACCATAATCCAACAAGTCAGGATCTTCCGGGTAGTCGCATCACCTGTATAATGCCCCCCTGTAATACCACCATGAGATTCATTCCATGATATCCTTACGCTCATGCTCTAATACACAACGACATAATACTTCATCTTTTCCTAGCTTGTAGAGGTCACTACTGATTAACATAAATAGTACCACACATATAGAAAGCTTCTTCTTTTCTAATGCTTTCATTCCTTCTAATGCCATACCTATTCGTATAAAGATAAAAAATGTCTTCTAATTTCATGGGAGTGCGGTGTAACCTATATAACGGTGTATCTAGCATGGTTTCTTCAATTGTATGTGCTTCCTTTCTTGAGTTGATTCTAGATAAATGGTCTGGTCCAAAATTGCTTATCCCTGGGTTCACCACAACTGTGAAGTCAAACTCTTGAAATAGGAGCACCCATCTACATATGTACCCCTATAGGATGATCTTGTTTACCAAGTAATTCAATGCAATGTGATCTGTATAAAACACAAATGGTGTTACTAACAAGTACTTTCGAAACTTTTGCAATACATAGATCATTAACAAAGCTTCGTGTTCTGTAGTTGTATAATTCCATTCAGCAAGAGTCAACTTCCTAATAGCAAAACATATTGGATGATCTCTAATACCTTCACCAGGTTGAGCTAACATAATGCCACTGGCTACATTTCAAAAGTGTCCACATGCACATGAAATGGTTTATCCCATGAGGGAAAGCGTAGAATGGGTGTGGTAGTAAGTTTCTCTTTTAATATTTCACACGTGCGCTGATATGGTTCTCCCCAATAAAATGTACCTTTCCCCTTCAGTAATTCTTCCAAGGGTGCAACAATTTTGGCATACCCTTTTATGAATTTTCTATAATATCTTGTATGACCCAAAAGTCCACGCACCTCACTTTGGCTGGTAGGTGCTTCCAGGCCTAAAATGACTGCAACCTTGGCTGGATCAACTAGTAAACCTTCCTTGCAGATTATATGTCCTAACAATATTCCAAATGGTGTAGCAAATATGTACTTCTTGATGTTCAAAGAGATACTCAACTGTCTGCACCATTCAAACATTAAGCATAGATTGTCACAATGATCTTTCACAAGCCCATATACTGTCTAATCATCTAGGTAGACCTGTAAGAAGTTGTGAATAAAATCTTTGAATGCCTGAACAACTATGCACGAGAATATGGCAGGTGCATTTTTTTAATCCAAAGGGCATCACAGTATAGGAAAAATTGCACCATTCAGTATTAAATGTTGTCTTTTCTTGATCCTCCTGAGAAATCCTAACCTAATGATACCAAAAAAACCCGTCTGTGAAGGAATATATTTCATGCCCTGCAACTCCTAGTATTTCCTCAGTGAATGGCATGTAGGGAATGGATCTGTGACATATGTACATTCAGCTCCCTATAGTCCACACATATCCTAATCCATCTATCCTTCTTGATACTGATCACCATTGAGGTTAACCCATTCTGACTCATCAAGGGGCTTGATAATTCAAGATTTCAACATTTTATCAATTTCTTATTTTACCTTCTCGTGTAAATTAGGATTCATTATGTAAGGTCTCTTTCTAACTGAGCGTGCACCATCCTTAAGTTTTATCTTCATTTCCCCAAGTGATTCATGCATGCCTTTAAGTTCATGATACCCTCGAGGGAATAATTCCTGATAATCCCTGAGTAACTCAATGATCTTTTCTACCTCCGGGTTTGACCAGTAGTCTCCAATTATGGCCTCCTTAGGCTCATCCTCCAAACCTATATTCACCTTCTTTGTCTTCATGGGTTCGTGGTAGGTGCATGTATCCTTGTCTCTACACTTTCCAAGACCTTGTGCACCCCTTGTGAATGTTCAACATCCAGGTTCTCAACTTCCTCATCATCCACGATGTAAACCATCTTTCCTTTCTCTTTCTCAAGGTGAGCACGTTCAAGTAGTATGGAGTCCATTTCTTCTTCCTTTTCAAAACATGCTCTGGAATCTGTCTCACCAAATAATTCTTGAATATGATCTTCTATTTTTACACTATCTCCCATAGTTAAACACTTGACAAATTTTAACACCTCGTCTACCAGAGGTTCAGTCAAGAAGTAGTCAAAAGTCTGGATCATTCCTGTAGTCAAATCTTATCAGTTCCTAGTTTCTCGATGTATTTACATACACATACCAAGCGTGCACATCCTTGTAGCATAGAATACAATATATGCACCCAAAGTGAAGGTGGTAATGCTTCCTATCCTATTGTCTAGAGTCTCTCACACTGCTGAATGTGATGTTGAATAGGTTGATCACCATGATAAGTGTAGATTTGTGTAGGTGCATTATTCCGTATAAACCTAGTAGAAAAAGTGACTCCAATATCTTCCTAGTTTATAAGATTATCTCTATGGACTACCCACCAGTGTGTTGTTGTCCCGCATAGTGTATATACTAACATATCTCTTCTTTTAATTTGATCTTTCCACTATGTTTCCATGGCCTTCAGAAAGGTAGGGAGATCTTCTATCCCTGTATACCAAGGTACTGTGCTACCAATCCGTCAAATCAAATGAAATCCATTCTTGCACACGCAACCACACTTTTTACCTCATGTCCTACCAATTCATATGTACCATGGGCCCAATTATCACAAGAAATACACGTAGTATCACTAATAGAATGAGAATCCTCCCACTGTAGGATGCCTTCTTTTGATGGCTCATTGACCTCTGGGTCCTGAATAACATGTACATAGACTCTGTTTAAGTCCTCCTCACTTAGAGGCTCAACATATGGCGTAGAATTTCCATCCATCAAAGGTATCACAACCCTTTCCTCCTTGTTTTCAAAGATGATATACCCCTTATTGAATCTCAAATCAGCATTATTCACATAACACCAAGGGCGTCCAAGCAGGGATGGAAAATTGTCTACTTCTGCAAGTGCTAATACCTCAAAATCCCCGGTGAACTTGGCCCCTTGTATAGTTATAGATGCATCTTTCAAAACTCCTATAGGAGTGGCCTTAGTCTAGTTTACCATAAATAACACATTAGATGATGGCTGCAATGGGGGCCTCCCCATTTGTACCCATGCATCTAATGTAAGAACATTTACTTCCACACCTGTGTCAATCAATATGTTACTCAACAACCACCCATCCACAATAGCATTTCAGAGTAATTTATTTTTCATAGTCAATGCTATCAGGGGGAATATTTGCATGTAGAATCTTCCATCTGGTCTCAAGATTTACACGTGGAGTGTTCCCTCTTAACCAATTTCCTAATAGTGGAATAATGTTCTCCTGGTGCAACATCTTGCACACCTCTCATAGATCATCGATATCAGTTTGGACTGTCTCTGATGCTTTATTCTACTCCTTTAGGTATTGTATTTCACCCTAAAGATTCCTTAGCACTTCCATGATATCCTAGTAAACTTCCTTCTGATGAGAAGGATCTGGGTACCTTACATGCAAAACCTCCTCCTTGGTGATCGTAGGCTTCTGGTGTAATGCCTCTCTTACACATTCCACTTCAGCATGTGTAGTAATATTCACTGTCAATGCCTCAGGTCCTTCTGCTATCTTGGGCATCCACTGATATTTTACCATGCAGCTGGAATCTGACCATCCCAACGCCTTTGTTTTCTTGCTTATGTTTTTTACTCAGATGCTCATATAAATCTTGGGCACTCCTCATAGCTATGGTTCTTTCTGTAGAAGGAACATGCAATATTATGAGGACATTTGTGCCTATAGTGGTCAGGAGATCTACATGTATAACATGTTCCACGAGGGAACTTGCCTCTTCCTCCACCATAGCCTCATCCTCCATATCCACCATGATATCCACGTCCCCTTCCATGACCTCCTTCAAAACACCCCTCATTCCTATCATAGCATGTTTGATTATGATCCCAATCCTGGTGCTCATTCTTACCCTTAGAATTATCTATTATACTTGTCTGTCATACCCCAATGTCTATAACATCCTGGATCTAACCAATCAACTGAAAATCCTCAGTATCATGGGTCGTGGACCTGTAAATCTTGCAAAAGAAAGATACATTCTTCCTTATCATGCACTGTAACAAAGGATAGTGACTAGCATCATGATTCAAATGACAGATCTCACAGTCCAACAATAATGAGCATACAGATTTGTGAGGGAAACTATCCTTGGTGTGACCTTCCACTTCACAATCTATACACCAAATTCCTGAGCATTTCATGGGCTGAATTTACTGATAGCTTCTCTAACTACTTTTCCATAGCTACAATATGTGCCTCTAGAAATGGACTAATTCTAGTGTCAATGCTCCCAATTTCCTTAGCACGTAAAGCTACTTCCAGTGCTTCACATGGATCAGTGTATGTCTTATGTGACAATGCCCTTCTAAAATGGTGTAATCAATCCTCCAACGAACCATTGTGCATGTTGGCTAGCATGAATATCATAAGATAGCTTAGATAGAAGTGTCTTAAAATGAGCATCATACTCACATACACTCTCAGTAGTGCCTTGCTTGATATCCTTGAGCACACTTATACTCTTCTACTCAAACTCAGGGATATGGAACTCTTTCAAGAAAGCATCCCTCAATGCTGCATAATCCACACAAGTCTGATCAGGTCAAACATCCTATACCAGCTATGTGTGCACCCCTGTAATGTAGTGGTGAATTGACTTACCTTTCACTCAGCAGTTGTGATCCCTTTAGCATGCCACAAGATTTCACACATATGCACATGTTCGGCAGCATCCTCTATACCTCTATATTCTGGGAGGCGAAGAGACATCTCCATATAGATATTTTGTGGTTGTTGCAGACCTTGACCACCTGATCTAGATCCTCCTGGGTTCCCTCTACCTCTATAACCACTAGATCCATCAGAACTAGAACCACCTATACCTCCTGATCCACCACCAGTAGTTGGAATAGGACCTATAGATGTACTCCCATATGCTCCGATAGTAGTACTATACTGAACCCCTATAGTCTGTGAGGTAGTTCCACTTCCAGAGGTGAATCCAACATTCTACGTGCTCACATTCTATGTGGATAATGTGCCTAAGAATGTTCCTCCAAATGACATTGAAGCCATTTGTCCTGCCATTGATGTACTCAATCCCTGATTTACTCCTACTCTCCTACTTCCCAAATTAGTTTTTTGGTTACTTTTCGTACTAGATACTAGAAAACCAAGTGCAAGGGCTAGGTCACTAGGTGGATTAAGATGTGTGCCCATGGTCCAGGTAGTCTCTGCTGGTGAACTTCTATGTGAGGCAGAGGGGGGATATCTATCATGCTTTCCAAGATGGGGGATTTCCTGATGCTCTGGCTCCATGTCTTCTACATGAGCTATAAATCCTTCACGAGCCATCTCTCTCCTCCACGCCATACTTTCTACAATGGAACGTTACTTCTCTATCTCCCTCTCATGTGCCTCATTATACTTAAGCCACCTTTCCTCTCTCTACCTTTCTGCACTAGGTCTTCCATCTTAAACCAAACCTATTCCTACCCTCACACATGGCAAAGTTTAGTTAGCCATCATTTTATTCTCCAGGTTCAGAGTTACCATCAAGATTTTGATCACCAGTGGAATACCTTACAAATATGTTCCTCTTGGATACCACAAAAACTGGAATTTAGCTACCTCTGGGAAAGAGTACATTGAAATTGAATATTCTAGAATATAACTATTTAGAACACCATGAAACCATGTATCCACAGCAAGTCCATATCAGATCAACATCATAAAGAGTCTAAAATTCTTCCTGTGTCTAGACAAGTGCACGATACCTCTAATTCCACTGGGATGCATAAGTAGTAAGCCACTCGTATAGTTCTACTAGGAAAGATAATGAAAAATCTCTCATATAAGTTGTCATACAAATTCTATTCTACCCAAGTGTGTGCGTTAAACTTAGATCCACTGTTGAACCACCATGCATATTCTTCCTCCAGATCATGTATCCATTCCTCAATACTTGCGAGAGTTAACCAGTACGTCTTCATCGTGAACCATCCTGAAAACAACTAAAAAAGAGGTCCTCGGTAATGGAACCAATGATGCAGCCTAGAATT
Source organism: Taxus chinensis (assembly GCA_019776745.2). Classification (NCBI taxonomy): domain Eukaryota; kingdom Viridiplantae; phylum Streptophyta; class Pinopsida; order Cupressales; family Taxaceae; genus Taxus; species Taxus chinensis. The sequence goes on along the minus strand of CM034153.1, from coordinate 736,620,182 downwards.
TACCAGATAACACCCTAGTTGCACTGGCACATCACTCAGCCTTGACTGAGTGCTCACTTGAAGCATGTAAAGGTACCAGGTCCCTCTTTAGGGTTGTCTGTAGTAGGATGTTAGCATGATGAAGGGAGAAACATATAGATTCATAACTAATCCATCATTCTATAATGCATGCTACCCTTAGATCTATGAAAGAATAAGCTTAAACAGTAATCATGATTGAATTAATAACATGCACTACTCAACTATACAATAGAATGACACTTATATTCAGCCAATATCCTCCATTTATTAATAAATATAGAAGCTCCTTACAGGATTTTCAATCTATACCAATGCGCGTATGGATCTGATACAATAATTTAGTCATATGCGTATACGCACACTTCACACTCTGTATATTCTCTGTTACACATACATCCTCACACAATACATACATACTTCTACTATGTACCTAACATCATATATATAGGGTGGGGACTTGCCCGTCACCACTTATCTATTCCAGAAATAGGCCACATCCTATTGATAGCCACACGTTGTTTACAAGCATAGCCACACATGCAAGTGTGTTATCTATAGTCCTCTTGTAGTTAACTGAAGTGTCAATTCTATTCTCATCTCGTCTCTATGCAAAATGCTTTGATCTGCTTCTCCAAAGATAGACAATGCATGGTGCACGCACATCCAGCACATCATTGGTGTGTTCTACATGCCACCTTCTAAAAATAGGTCTTCATGCTCAAAATTGGCTAAGTCCTGGAAAGCTGAACTTGCCTTCCACACGCGGGTCCTTCTTTTCCTTCCATGCCCTTGGTTCCAAGCCTTCTTATCCCATGCGGACTCCTTGTGTGATCTTTGACATGTATGACATCAGGAAGGTCCGTAAGAGTAAAGCGTCATCATGAGATCAGGTAACACCCATGTTTGAAATACTGAAAATGTTACTGCAGGTCTTGTTTATTATTGAAACAGTTGAATTTTGGCATTTCCCAATGTACGGGGTATGGGAAAATAGGAATGGATGGATGAATGGGCTCATTATAGATTTTGTCGTAGGTGAGAGAATTTCATGAGCCATAAACCTGTGCTTATAGTTTCTGCATCCTTTCCATCATTAATTTGATGATGTCATTGGGAGGTTGTGATGGAAGGGCTCCTCCTATGGCGTAAGAGGGCTAGTATTGAACATGTGATGTGGGTGGCATTCTAGTGTATGGCGGTGCCGAATATGAAATTTGGAGAATAGGGGATTGACATAGAGGGCATATATCTAGAATGAATGTCGGATGAGATAAATGTCTGTTGATAATACGTATATGTAGGTAGGGCAGTCACAGTTGACTCTAGTAATGATTGGGGGTAGAGACTACGAGATGGAGAGGACAATATTCTGGAATGGAGTAGTGGTCACTGACACCACGGGTGTTTGTGTTACAATTGGTATCTATGGGACAATGGGTGTGGATGGGGTTATGGTCTGGGTGGTTAGTGAGGGAACAACAGATACTACAAGTGTGACTGATATTGCAGATGCATCGGTCATAGCGGGTATGGGGCCTGGCTACAAAACCATTGTGGGTAAAGTAGGTGAAGGTAATGTTGGTAGTAGGGGTTGATGCAAAAGTGGGGACAAGGGTAGGAGAGATGGATACAGGCATGCCATATATCAGCTTACTTGAGGAGTCCCGATTGGATGAGTGGAAAAGATAGAATTGTAACGTTTCGAGATTCTAATTGAGGATTCGTGTGAACTCCTTTTCACCTGTAGTAATGGTGATACACAGATTCAGATCCATGGGTGATAGGATAGAGGATGGTGAGGGACTAGGTGGGAGTGGTTGACAGCTAAAATGGAATATAAGAGTGTTAGTTTGTTGTGAGTCAACACCATGTGAATGAATGTATATCAGGTGATGTTGTAGGCTGCAAATGACATAAAGAGCAGAAGGAATGAGAATCGACATAGGGTAACCGACACCGGTTAAGGATCACTGATAACAGTTCAGGGGTAATTGAAATTGATTACTGTGAGAAAAGAATAGTTTGACCAAAGGGGACAAAAACTGGTGAATGTCAGATAGTAAGTTGTATGATGACCATTTATGAGAATATAGAGAGTACAGAGACTCAAAAAAATTAAAACAGTGAAGAAGAGGAGAATAGGTGTCCTTTGGGAAAGTTAATCAAAAGTATGGGGAACCAACAGTGGTTAGGCAGAACCAATGATGGTGAGGTGTAAACTAACACCAGTGGATAAACCAATGCCAGTTACTGTGAAAATTTAAATAATGCAGGAAAATAGATTGTTATGAAATGAGATAAGAGGAATGATCAACCCAAAAGCCTAGAGATGATATAATGAGTTCCTGACACACTCAAAAGAAGTCAGAATACTCCAACTATGATTGTGGAGTGTGCAAGGCAAAAGAATGGAAAAATGGAGAAATGTATCCTCACACCTCAAAACACACGTCAATCAAACACTAAAAACACATATCCAACAAGTGATTTTTAATGTGTTGATCTTATGCTATTTAGAAGATTGACTCATGAATTTAGAGTAGAGTTTTTGGTGAGGAAGGATTTCTACGAAGAAGAATATATAAAAGGAGAGGTTTCAGGTTATGTTATGGCGGGGGCGGGCCATCCTTTTAGGTAATGACTGAATAGAAGTAACCAGCTGGGTGCCCACTGTCAATCCACTAATTGTGTGATTGTTGACAGCTTCTTCTGGGTGAGATGTTGTTTAAGAATATGTGTATTTTTTCAATTTTGTGTAGTTTGGTAGAAGAAGAAGAAAGAGAGTTCTTTTCTATGATTCTTTGTGTCAACCATCAACTGGGCATGACTTCCAGCATATAGGTTGCCCCCATTTTATTGTGAGATAAATACAACATACATGAAATACAATGCGAGTGTTTTAAACCCCAAATAAAAGTGTGATGTTCAATGAAGCAAAATTATGAACAACTAGAGAGGGTGCTCTTTCACTACTTATGCGAATGCAAAGCAAGAAGAAATGATTCTTTTTAAACACACCAGAAAGATAGATGTTTTATTTAGAGAAATTAGAAAGAAAAAGAGGATTACCAGAGAAAGAAGATTTAGTGTGAATAACAATTTAGAAAGTGAAACACATACACCATGCTTTACCTAGGAATGAAGAAGAATAAAGGAACCCACAAACTAGGGTCCCACTAGGCATGACAAAATGTTTCACCATTTTCTTTACATTTTGAATGTGATGAAACAGATAAGGGTTACAGGATAAGGAGGTATACCTATTTCAATGGTTGGTTCGATTGATGGTTGTTGCGAGTGCATTCTGACTTCTCAATCCAATGCTAACTGTGATAGCTTCCATTTGGCTAGGAGGAACTACCTAAAATAGAAAACAAGACTACAAAAGAAGAGTTAAATAATATATGACAGTGGACTACCTAGCGAGTGCTAGATCTGGGAAGTGTGATACTTCTTAGATGGTTGTCAATCTACTATTTAAAACAACTTAATGTGAGAAATAACGTAAATAAACAAGGTCCTACTGTAGTTGATATGATTTAGGTATCTCATTCAAACATGATAAGACAAATCTAATATAATAGGCTAGGTTATAGATCAGATCTGGTTGTAGGGGTAAGGGGTAGTTGTTATGGTAAAATAGGTCAGGGTCAGGTTCTGGGTCATTTAGGTTCACTTGGTATAAAGGATCGTCTTGGTTATGTTATTGATCAAGGGTATGGCCAAATACAGAGACCAATGGTTGGTATGACTGATCATGGTGTTACCAAGAATTGATGATGGTTATGGGTAACCGGCATCGGTAGAGGCAGGGCTGATAAAAACTCAATAATATCTAGTTGTGGGGTTCAATTTGAGCTCATAACATCAGATGACAGAGGTAGATTGAAGAGGTGTGTGGGGATCTTAGTAACACTCAAGAGATATGTAGAAGTCAGGTATGGGTGGTTTTATGGTGTGGGTAGAGGAATGGTTGAGTTTACAAAAAGAGGAATAGTGGGGGAATGGGAATGCTAAGTAGTAAAGTATAAAGAGATGATAAAAACCAGTACAAACAGAATAAGATATGGAAATAATACAGGTGATAGAATGCACTTACTGATGTTATGCAATTCAATGGCTGGGTGGTGGTGATGATTGATAGGTGGGATGGAGCTTGGTGCCATGCAGTGGTACTTCCTGAAATGCTACCGTGAGAGTGATACCTCTGGATCTATCTTGATGCTAGATATGACTGCTTCTTAGGATGTGTGAAAGAGCTCTGGTTCTTGCTTGCATGTAGATCTCTTCTTACTGCTCCAAAATTTGAGCATGTGGCCAACCTCTCAAACAAGGTTACCAAAGTGAATAAATGGTAACCGAACGATGGTTTTCGGTTGACCAGTGTCAGTTTCTGGGATGACCAATGTTGGTTAAGGTAGGATTCCATAGGTTTGACTAAAAATGACATAGATCTTGGTAATCATTTAGGCCTAGTATGTCCCTTTACTCGTGGATCAAAATGAACGTTATCTTTTTTATGAGCGAGAATGTGGTTAGAGGAATAATAGGCATTGATTTTTAGGGTTGAACTAGGTCTTAGCTCATTAAGTTAAGTGGGACCAAGTCTTAGTTACTTATGGAAACAGGTCCATGAATGAGGTCGTCTGGGTGAGGTGTTTGGGTGAGGTGTCTAGGGGTGAGGTGTGCAATCCAGCTTAATTAAAATAATTAAATTAATGAATATGGGGGTGAGGATGGATATTAATTTAATTAGAGATTAATTAAATTAATATTGAGGTGAGGTAAAAAGGGGGCCATGGTTAGGTGAATATATGTAATTTAGTTATTCCAAAAGGGGGGGCCAAGGGGAGTGTGACCCAATTTTAGTGTCTACACATGCCACCCATGCTAATGTCAAGGGTTGATACTATTAAGTACCTACTTTCGAGACCATGTCATAAGATGACACATGTCTGACTAGATTGCTCTACTCTAGTGAATCTCTGAGATTGAGGATTGTGAATCAGGCTGTGGTCTAAAGTTACAAGTAATATGTGAAGACCATGTGGGCGCAACACCGCTACTAATTTCAATCACCTCCAAATGTTGAATCTCTAGGATGAATACTGGTCCCGTACATCTGAAACAACACCTTGTATGGCCATAAAGTCACCCATGTGACTCCCACGTCTGCTAATCATCTCTTAGTGTTAGACACCCCCAGGAACTTATCATTGTCTATTTCCACTTGGAGACCATTATTATTGTAGTATACCTTATTATATCAACTTCCATTTGTACATTAATATGATTAGCATTAATTAATTAATACACATTATATCCCTTTGTATTAGGGTTAAATGCTAATCCCATGGCACCTGCAAGAATTGACCCCTTCTTGCTAAATCTAATCTAGTTATTAATTAAGTTAATTAGATTAATATCAAGTAAAAGATGTACACATCCTAGTCATTATTCCAGAATGATCTAATTCCACTTAGAAGGTCCACTCTGGACTCCCTATCCTTGACCCTAGTTGACTGCACTTCTAGAATCCTAGAAGCAGGTGGGGGTCAATGGAAACTATGCATGTAGAACCATCTTCCAAATGACACTAATTTTTGTCACATTAAGTCCAATCTTCTACGTCTTTTGGTGCTCTGCAAATGAATTATTGGAGTCCACCATGGTTTGTGATATTATTGGTCCTGATCATCCCTGGTACCATGATATATACATCATCATTCAAACTAAAGCCTATCCTCCTAATTTTAATTCAGATAATAAAAGAGCCTTTAGCAAAATGTGCTTCACACTACACCCTTATTGCTGACACCTTGTATCGAAGAGGCTATGATGGGACTCTCTTAATATGTATCAATCAGGATGAAGCTAATCAGACAGTCTAGCTTGAAGTACATTCGGGTATTTGTGGTGCACATACTAACAAAATAGTCCTAAAAAAGAAGATTTTATGCATTGGATACTACTGGCCCACAATGGAGGAAGACACATGCAAATGTGTGAAGAAATGTTAAGTCTTGCCAAAAACACGGTAATCTCATTCATGCACCATCGTAAGCCTTGTAACCTATTACTTCACCTTGGCCTTTTTCAAAATATGGACTTGATTTAATTGGAAAAATAAATCCCACATCTTCTGATGGCCACACATTGTATTATAACCTGCCACTGAGTATTTCACCAAGTGGGTTGAGGCTATGCCTCTTACTAACGTTACTAGGTGTAATATTTCTAAATTCATCTTCAACCATATTATATGTCATTTTGGCATCCCCATTGCTACTATTGTCACTGACAACGATGGTTCTTTCAAAAATAAGTATCTCAAAGCCCTAGCTAAGAAATATAATATCCACCTAAAATGGGCTACACCCTATTATCCATAATGCAATGGCTAATCTGAAGCATCAAACATAGACTATCAGTGTCCATTCTGGAAAAGACAGTCAATAAACACAAACGTAATTGGCATACGTAGTTATATCCTACCCTCAAGGCCTATTGCACTTCCTTTCGCACACCTACAGGAGCTACTCCTTTTTCCCTAGTATATGGCTATGAAGCCATATTACCTATCCAAGTTGAGCTACCTTCACTTTGTGTCTCCCTCCAACATCTCATTCATGAAGAGGATTATCGTGTTGCATGTCTTGCAGAGATGGAAATACTGGGACAAGAGATGGTTTCACATCTTAAGACCATATGCAGGTATATCAAAATAGACTGCGATCGTAATTATAATCACAAGATCAAACCTCAACAGTTTGAAATTGGTGATTTGGTCCTAAAGGAAAATCAAAAGAACACAACAAAACCACAAGAAAAAAAGGGAAAATTTGAGCCTAATTGGTTGGGCCCTTATGTTATAACTGCTAAATTTGGATTTGGTGCATACACAGTGTCTATTGAGGATGAAAAAGAGTTGAAGGAGCGTATAAATTCCATTCATCTAAAGAAGTTCTACTGCTGAGTCTCCAAAGAGTAACCCTTGTACTGGGGGCATATCAGTGCATCCACCTGTTTCTTCATTTCACTTTGTTTCCAACTTGTAACTTTTCACCTCACCATGTGTCACATGTTCTCCTTGGTAGGTTGTCATGCCCTTTGTCTACCACCATTGTTCACCTTCCATTATGCTTCTTTCACTTTCTTCATACGTAGTATTTTGGTTTTGACTTGGGAATTTCCTTTCCCTCTTCTTTGGCGTGTGGTTCAAAATTCCAAAAAAACCAAAAAACATTAAAAAAATGTCTCAAAAAAACTACAAAAAACAATATAAAATTGTTCAAAATCCCAAAAAACAATATAAAATTGTTTAGGAAAAAACAAAAAAAAAACATACAAAATGTTTCGAAAATAGCTTTTAAAAAAAAATCTTGCACGACTGTGTAATTTTGTTCACCATTTTCTTTATCCAATTGTTCCCAATCATCTTTTCCAATCACTCAAGCTACTCTTTGCAATGTAAATTTGTATAGGGATATCAATTGGCTTTGGATTTCTCTTGGTGGCAACTTGACATTTGTATATATTCACTTCTTTATTAGAATTTTTTTACATTAGTGTCTTTTTGTTCACTAGCTTATTTGCTTGTTTAACATTTGTACATATGGAGTTTTGTATTGTATATTCTTAGCTTAGTTTATTATGTTTGATAGTTCGAATCACCACTACTCTTTGTATCTAGAATGCACTCATGGACCAATTGCAGGAAATTTATTCGTATCCTAGTTCACATATAACTTTGGTGTGGTTCTTTCCTATTCATATTGGGTTTATTTCTGTTACTTCTTTTATATCTTTTTGTCATTTTCACGTGTTGTGTTTTCCTCCTGGTTTATTTCAGTCATGTAGAATATCTTCATTTATTTGTTTACATTTATATTTCTACACTTGTAAAAATAAAAAGAAAAATCAAATATTTCAAAAAAAAAAAAAAAAAATTACAAAACTTTCTGACAAATACTTCATTAATTAAAAGAATCCTACAATTGGAAAACAGTTAAAGTGAATCATTCAACATTTCAATACAATATTGATAAATGTCATACTTCTATCTATTACCCTAGTGATCATGCCAATCTTACAACTATCACTTTCTTCCATTTGCATGATATGCTAAGTCTGCTTGGGGCAAGTCACATAAATTGTTTTTCCCTTCATGATATAACTTCAGCTTGGGGAAATTTTAACTTTGATAATTTTCACAAAGGATTCAACAAGAGTGTCATAAGGAGTCACTTTAACTCCACTCTTCCAGTCTAATCCTATTCTCACTTGAGAGACATTTGTATTTACTTGAATTATCATTGTGGCACGCATTAGAGGGCATGGCTGATTGTATTCTTTTTTCAACTTTGTGTTGCATTGTTGATGCTTACTCTTTTTTTGGACCACTTATAAGTAGTGTGATCACATATTGGTTCCTTTATAACCCTGAGTTCTGACACCTAATTTATATATTGGGTTTGTTTTCATTTTTATCTTTTCTTTTCTGTGTGTGTTTGTTTATGCGCATCTGGGTTAACCATCTTGATTCTTTCATAATCATGGTGATAACTCTATTTTGTACAACAAAAAAAAATCAGGTTGCTCTAAACAATTACTCTCCAAATAACGCTCATGCTACGAAAATAGTTCTTTCCCATCATTTTTTTAATCCCTTGCATTCTTCCTATCAAGAGGTTTTCTATCGCCTTACTGCATCATCCATCCCACTTGAGGGGGGGCATTCCTCTACTGTTCTATTTATTGGGACATCTCAATGCTTCAAAATTTTTCCACTCATCTGATCTACATGTGTTTACGATATTTAAAGCACTATTACTTTGCAATATCACTTTAAAGAGGGGAAAAATGTAGACACCCCCAAAATTACATTTTTTTATCCACTTGTTCCCAATATTATTCTAGTACACCATGTTATTCACCCATTTTGCAATTAATTGATTAGATTAATTAATTTAATACATACCTTGTACCGCTTTAGATTAATTAAATTAATCCTATGTACCCTTTTTACCCCTTTAGATAAATTAATTGTTATTTATTAATTACTTAAGTGTGTGCACATCCTAGTCATTTTCCACTTGATCTAACTCCACTTAGACTCCACTTGGACTCCCTATCCTTACCCTAGTTGACTGCACTTCTAGAATCCTAGAAAGGTGGGGGAAATTAAAATGCGTGTACAACCACCTTTTTGGATGTAGATTTTTGTACAATTAATCCATTTTACTACCCCCCGACACTATTGAAACTACCCACACTATGCTATTTTTAGCATACTCATTTATTCGTGTGTAACCGATTTCAACTACCTTTTGCTTCTATAAATTACATGCTTACCTTCTTTTCAAATCCTCTTCAATCTGACAGTACAAAAACTCTGTTGAACTGTGTCTGTAGCATTTTTCGTTCAAATCTTGGAGAACACTCAAGAGCATCCACAAAATCAACTTTGACATTCCATCTTGCAAGGTTTCATAAACAAGGTCTTCAGAACCCTTATTTGAGGTTTACATTGGAGAAGGTTACTGGAAAGGTTTGCATGTTTTAATTTATATATTCATCTCTCATGTGACTTTGTAGCTTTGCACTAAACTACAGTCCCATCTATAGATCCACATTGACTAGGGTTAGATTGGCTATATTATGATCTTATTCTTCTATTTTACCATGTTACTTTGGATGGATTTTGGATGATAGATCTAATGTATATATGTTTTGTTTGTGATTTCAGGCTAGAGAGACATTATATTTGAGAGATCAGGTGCCATCTATATATGAGCAGATCAAAGGTGATGTGACCCCTGATGGCAGCAATGGGACCACCTATCTGTAGTTGGAACCCTAGGTGGATTTATACACTATCAGAGGATCCCACGCAGATGTGGGGCTTATGATTTCTTTGGTTTTGAGGTGGGATAAATAGACACATGCACATTCTGGTTTAGCACAGGGGAGATGACTATCACCTTGGAGGATGTGTATCGGATTCTCAGGCTACTCCCCTATAGGGGACTAGTGATAGTTCCCATTACTACTGATGGCAAATTAATAGTTTTGACGTGGCTATTTGTGAGCACAATGCAACCCTATATCAGATTTTGTTCAAGGGATTTCTACATATGACTTTGAGATATGAAGCTAGGGTACCGTAATAACCATGTTTGATTTGCCAAGGTTATGATGGTAAATGTCATGTTATGATTTTACCAAACTCAAGAGGATTCTCATTTTCCATGTGACATCTGCTAGGTGTATGTAGTCAATATCGTTGATCACTAGACGGTCTTTTCATTTTGAGACCCTCACTAATTTGGCTCAGGTTTACAATGAGCTATCTAGATACAATGGTAAGTGTAGGAGGTAAATAGAGTTTCCATGTAGGCTTTATGTTACCCATTTTTGTGCCTATGAGCATATTGTTTTGATTAGGCCACCAGGGCTTCCATGGGTCATCAGGTTCTTCCATATTCAGGACTAGAGGTGATTATTTCTTGAGATGGAGGGTTGATTTGGCCTTTAGAAGACAAGGGGGTGAGAGGAGGTGAATTGGTATGTAGATTGGCTTGTATGAAAGTTAGATGTTGATCATGACTAGGTGGGGGCCATATTAGGATTTCCTTTCACTTGGCACTGGTGTGGATGCGAGAGCTAGTGGAGATGAGGAGGATGAGATGGGTGTAGGGGAGACGACTACAGATGATAGAGGTTGTTCCTAGTTTGATAGGGTGAGACGATAGTTTGGATTCATTCAATCAGTGCCTCATAATCTGATTTTGTACTCTAAGGGAGGAGATGGATAGAGAGTTGTCAAGTCCTACTATGAAAAATCCCATTAGAGGATGACATTGCACACAGCTGGATCATGATCAATGCATGTGGGAGTAAGAGCATGATACTTTTTTCGGCATACAAGACATCATGGGTAACTCAGGTGGTTGAGGAGGGAGGAGAGGAGGAGACTAGAGGAGATGGAGGTTGCGAGGTTGAGGTGCCTCCAGGAGGCAGTGGAGACGGAGCTAGAGAGGCTATGTAGGTACTTCATGCTTACATGTGAGTTTAGTCAGATGAGTGTCAGAGACGCATACAAACTGCAGTCCATGTGACTCAGGAGAGATACCACTATTATTCAAGAGAGGGACTGCTACTCGCATGAAGAGGGAGCACCATGATAAGGACCACTTTCGTTATATTTGGGATACTATTGATAGGTGTAACTATCTTGAAGTTGTTTGTTAGTGGTGTTATAGCCAATACCACAAGGATTAGGGTAGATAACACCCCCCTATTGCATGATTATGTATGGATGGATACAGCAGTGTTAACCATGAAGGCCAAATATTAGTAGGATTCAACTTTTTTGATGTTATTTTACCTTTTAGATGTTAGATAAAGGTAGGATGTATCTCATAGAGGAAAGCATGATGACAAGTAGAGATGGGTCTTCTTAGGAGTAGGATTGAGTATGGCTCAACCATAGTGAGTAGGAGGGATGTCAGGAGGGTCAGTGATGGTATGACAAGGTTCAATTTTTCTTCCTAAATCACTTGAGGAGATAAGGAATTGAGATTCCTCATCCTATTAACTTTATAATCGTTTTGATAGTATTTCTCACTTTGAGGGAGCCCCCTACCAGGCCATGATGTATTGATCCTACATTTTAATATTTGATATATGAAATTTACTTGTGGATTATCATGTGTTCATTATGTGATGTGATGTATTTTAATGTCATGATGATGAATTTTAGATTAGATGTGTTGGTCATTTTAAATTATACTTTTTTTATATTTGATGATGATGGTGAAATTAATGTATGATCATATGTTTATTTTAGATTATACATGTATATGGATGATGATATAAATTTAATGTGGTAATATGTTTTGTGTTTAAATTTGATTTTGATGATTATAATTATCCTGCATATCGATAATATGTGATGGATGACAAATTAAGAATGAATGAATGTGAATAATGATAAATGTCTTCCATAAGATAGATAGATAATATATAGGTGATTGTGATGTAAGAAAGATGTTTTGAAAGTTGAAGATGTGATAGAATTAGGAAAAATATGCCTCGCAATGATACGGTGACCTTATAGGTGCAAAACAACACTACCACTATAGCGAGGAACGTATGAGGAAAAGATGCCTCCAAAGTTGACAATGGAGGTAAACAAAAAGGGATCCAGGTAACAACAAGGCACATTGAGCCTAAAACTAATGCTAATTAAAATAACCAATGATAATTAGTAATTTCAATGATCATAAGGAAATGATGGATGATATGATCTCATAAACCTATGCTATTTTTCATGAAAAAGAGGGTTTAGAAATGACTAACTTGTACATAAGGAAAGAGGTTTCTCTCAAACATGGTTTGTTCCCTAAAACTATGCCCCAACTATAGGAACGGGATTAATAGAAAGTTTGATCGGATGCAAGAAGTCTTTCTTAGGATGCTGTATAAAATGGATCGGTTGTATCAATGTGGGAAGCCTTTCAATGCCATAAGTAGTAGCCATCCTTTGAGGGTATGGTCTAATTTATACAAAATAGATGGCAATAATAAATTATAGTCCGTCCTTCAAGGGATCGGTCTATTTTTTTGATTTTGATTTTTATTTCATGTTAGTTGATTTCCTTTTTTTACATGAACAATTGTCCTTTGAGGTATCAATCTGTTTTTGATAAGCATTTGATTTTTTATTTGAATCATCCATGTTATTTTGATTTTATGCTTTGGGAAAGTTGGGACTAGCTAAGTAGACCACTTAGGAGGGGATAAAGAAGTGTACAAGAGACACCCCTATATCCTTTGCATGTTGTTACAATGGGTAAATAAGAAGGTGATGGATGTGATAATGATTAAGTGGAGTTATCCACCAAAGGGGAGAACCTATCCATAAGGAATATGCTATGGGTAGAGCCATGGTGCCCATATTTAAGGTCACATATAGGAAGTGAAGGAAGACCACATAGTTCCAAATCATCATGATGAGATATGGAAGAGGATAAGATGCATGAATTATTTGACATACATGACTAAGGGAACATTGGTAAATGTGCTAAAAATAGAATGGTTGATAGGTGCAATGTGTTAAGTGGTTCTACTTCTGGTTTGCCATCAAGGGAGGCCAAATGATAGGCTACTGAACCCACACTTATGTGTAACAATGTATGTTCCAATCCAGTTAGGGGTAAATTTTCCGTGCATTGGCTCTTTTCTAGGTAGTGACATTTTGATTCTTATTTGAGTTATGAGGACGTTTGACATTAACAGTCGATGTTAAGAAGATGGGATAAGTGAAAAATAAGAGCAAGAGCTACCCATTAGGGAAGCAAATGATATGCGTTTAAGATTAATAAATGGTCCCCCTAGAGGAACAAGATAAATTAGGATAAGATGAGATGAGTTAAATGAAGGTTATGAAATAGGCACTCGCAATGAGCGGGTTTAAAGCCATGGTGCTTCCAAAGGGAAACACATATTATGGCCAAAAAAATGTTCATAGGAGGAGGGGATGAAAGCATGATCGGATAAACCAAACTAGATGAAATAGGATGATGTTGAATATGGAAAGGAACTAATCTATGAACATATAAGTCCATAGAAATAATTCCCCCTAGCACAGGAGGACGAATCGATGAAGACAAGAAGAAAGATGTTAAAGGATTGAGAATGGGGGGGGAATATGCTCCTCTAGTGAAAGGGATGTGATATAAGATAATGGATGTCAAAGGATATGGATGTTAAGAATATGGTGTATTAAGGATGAATAGTATCGATGAACAAGGGAGTACCCTCATCAATAGAAGTCGATAAGAAATGATTGTAGAGGGGTGAATAGACCTAGGAAGTTGATCGGATGGAAATGTACGGTAAGAGGGACTAGATGTACTATGAGATGAAGTAGTATATGGAGCAAGGGGACTCGGCAAGGAGGTCCTCTCTCTCAATGATATTGTGGAGAATGGTCTGAAGGGCCTTAAAATGTTTGGTTTCATGGCCCGGGGTGCGATGATAAAAACATAGATGTAATAAAGATCAAACCACAAGGGCTTCAGAAAATTTGGGTTGAAGGCTCTGATAGGTGGGAGTGTGAAGGAATAAGTATCGAAAGCATATGTTGGAGGACCTCCGCATATGATTCAATGTGGGCACTAGCGTAAACTCCTGTAAGATAGTGTGGATGGCCAATGGTAAAGGTGTATTGTTAGTCGAGGTCTAGGTGGTCTTGAAGAGTACCGAGTGGTGGATGGATTTAGGCCTGGATGACTGGATCATTGGAGATGTTTTTGATGAGGGGAAAAGTTCCTAGGAGAGAATCTGACTGTTTGGATTTGGATTGGTTGATTAGTCATAATGGAGGAGGGGGTCTTGAGACAAAAGGATGAGGCCCTAAGATAGAAGATCTAGATTTGGTCATGATAGGATGGATGTTGATCTTGTTGTGAGGGAATGCTCAAGGGATCAATGTGGGAGGATACCAAGGTTTTTTTATTTAGATTATTGAGGAGTGTCCTTAGCAGGGATGAACAATGATTTCCACAAGGCAGATCAAAAGATGGGGTTGTGGCTGATGGAGGAAGTAATTTTTGAATGATTTGTTCCCAAGGAGGATGGGAATTGGTTCGATGTGGAAATATTCTGGTTCCCTATATGAGACAAGAGAGGATGATTTCCTATGGTAGCTGCAAGCTAAAGTGCTCTCCAATATTTCTCAGATGATGTAGGTGGTGTATAGAGGAAGAAGGAGATAATGTGGGATGTGGTCACAATATTCAATGTGGCAGGAGTGGGCAGAAGCACAAAAAGAGGAACCAGTATGGAATCTAAGGATAACACAATAGGAAAAGGTGGAAGAGATATAGATGGGGGAACATGGTCCAATGCAGTGGTTTGAGTTAGGTTTAGGTCATGGAATCGAGTAGTAGGAGTAGATGTGGATATGGAAATAGAAAGGGTTTTTTGGATCATGTGGTTAATAATGTCTATGTGAGATGGCATAGATGGTGGATGGGTAGGGACGAAAAAGGGATGAGTGGCAACCATGTTTATTTTAGGTGTCTCAAGAGGCATATGTGTGGGTTGAAGAGATGTGACATGTGTGATAATAGATGTGGATGTGGGTATGGTAGATGTTTCGATACTAGGTGCAGATGGGGGAGACGAGATAAGTAGGGTAGTTATAAGCGAGTAAATATGTGGTAGAGATGTCAGGGTTGATATAGTGTTAGGTGATATGGGCATGGGTAGAGAAATATGTTATAATGATGTCAACATAAGTGTAGTGAAAAGTGTGGATGTAGAGACAAGCACAGCTAAGGCTAATGCAGATGTGGTAAGAGTAGGAATAGATGTTAATGTGTTCAATGAAATATTTTGCAAAGAGCTATGGATATGGGGAAAAAACCCCAAAGTTTTGTGCAAAGTACCTCAATGGACCATCAGATAAGAAATGAGCAAGGAAACCTACTTTGCATGTATTCAAACTTGAAATAAACAAGAAATGTAACAAAATAGCATTTAACCTCTATTCTTTGAAATCTTGAAATAATGAACCTAAGAGGATCTAAGCAATCAGTTTTGTTGTTTACTCCATGAGGGTGAATGAACCTCACTAAATGGCTACATGGCCAAGTTTAGCTATTCCATTACTAACCTAACATGGGTGCAAGATGAAGCTATTTTAATGGTGGATGACCCAAGATCAAATGCCTTATTAGCTTGGCTAATGCAAATGAGCTCTTAAGCTTTCTTAGGCTTGTTTTGGCTTTAACTTATGTAAAGTTGTGTGTTTGTGTCTAAATTTGTAGGTTGAATGGGTAGGATTAGCCTTGTATTTATAGTTTTTGGTTTGGAAGAATTTGGAATTTGGGTGAATGTGGGACTAAAGCTCAAAGAGCACTTTTAGATTAGATTAGGATAAACATGCTTTAGGCTTATATAAGCTTGGTTTAGGCTAGTTAAACTTGATTAGCAAGTGATTAGAGACTCATTGAGAGTTGGGAGGGGTCTAGATAACCAATTGTGACTGTTAGATAGCCTACGAAGCCAATAGAAGTAGTCTAAAGAGAACTGGGGAGGTTCTGAATGGTTGAAAGGAGGAATGTTTAGTTAATAAGAGAGATATTAGTCAAACAAGTTGATTATAGGAGGAATACAAATGAGAAGGTGTTGTAAATGGGCATCCGAGAATGGAGGGAAGAAGGGGGAATTAATGAAGTGTCATCAATCGAATGGATTTGATGAAATACTAAGTGTAAGCATATTTTAGGTGTCTACAATTGCCCCTCTTTGAGATGGTGTAAGCGACGTCACTTCAAAGAAAGTAGAAAAGCATAAACAAGTAGAAATTTTTAAAGGGATAGAAGAAAAATGAGTAGAATGGAGGATGCCCCCTCGATTGTCGATGGGGTGATAGAAGAACTTGATTGACGATCGAAAAGATGATAGAAAGAGAATAGAAGAAATAATAGTGTGAATAAGAAAGGGGATAGAAGAAAAAGAGTGTGAGGAAGGGGGAATGAGATAACATCCATCTAATGCCTTTTAAACAACTTTATTTTCATCATATTGCTAGAGATCTTCATCATCAGTCCTTATTGAAAAGAATGAACAAAAGTGTAGTATGACATGAAAAGTCATATACGAATAAATGTTCATTGCTAAAAACACAAACTCCATGCAACATACAAAATGCAATGCAATACGAGAAAGTAAAAGATGCCTAACTCCATGCAACATACATAATGCAATGCAATACGAGAAAGTAAACAAGATAAACTAATAGAGAAACACTTGATGTAATGTTTTTGTTATCTGAGCTTCAGTTCTGACCCGTACGAGTTAACAACAAGGGTTGACGATGGTGCGCCAAGCAAGGATACATACAAGGGGAATAATGGAGGACACTTCGGTCCTATGAAAAAGCAATGTGCACTACGAAATAGTACCAGGAACTCGTTATGCCCTAGAGTACAGATGAAGTAAGCAGCTTAGCTTTTATTGATGGAGGTAGATCAAGATGATCTTATGAGTCACACACATGAACATGTGAGAACTAAACAGTGATGTTTTTTTAGGATGATTTATATTGTTTTTGATGTTTTCTGAAACATATTTGAATGTTTTTTATTTTTAACAAATTTGAATGTTTTGATTTTTCTAACATATTTGAATGTTTTTGTGATTTTGAAAGTTTTCTGAAACTATGTACAGGAAGATGAGGAAGCGTGGATGCCCCTAGTGGTAGATGGGATGTACAAAGTCATAAGGCCATGTGCGTATGAGAAAGGTGAATATGTAAAAATGCCCCAACGATTAGGTGGGAGTATTCAATGGCAAACTCTTCACAGGTAGAAGTGGGACCCAAGGCCATGTATGGATTGGTTTAACATGATGATGAATGTAAACCAATGAAGTGTTGGGAAGAAGCAAGGATGCCCCCAGTGTAAGTTGGCCTAAAAGCACATGATAGAAAGGAAGGAGAAGATTGTTTGTGTGAAAAGGGGATAAAGGTGTCTGAAAACATGGCAAAAAAGTAATCTTATACACATGGATGTTTTGAACGAAATAGAAGAACGATGTGAATGATATGAATGTAGCTTAGAATCCTCGCGATGAAGAAGTGATTAGCCAAAGGCACAAATCGTGAGATGAGATAAAGACTAAAGTAAGAGTCTGAACAAGGTCCAAAAAAAAGACACTTGGTAACATACTAATCCTTCCTACTCATAGATATCCAATGTGTGCACGTGGAAATTAATTACCTCTTAAAGGGAAGATTTAATAGACAACAAGTGAAGAAACCCTAGCCAATGTGTATGAATGATTGATTTTGAAAGGTGATTTGTGAATGGATGGTGAAAGGATAGCCATACATTACTCCGCTGCCAGCTAGGCATCCATAGCCCCGATGAAGATGCATTTGATTCTAATCAAAAAATTTCTCTACTGCTAGTCAGGCGTCCATAGCCCCGATAGAGATTATTGGAAATACCCCAAGAGAGAGTTATATATCAACTTTGCTTTTGCTTTGCAACTTTTAACTTTTGATTTTTTGATTGATTTTGATCTCTTTTTCTTTCTGAAATCTTATTTAAGCTCTCTTGTTTGACAAGGGGTTAAGAACCATTGATGGCTTGATGGAAGGAGGTGGAAGTGATTGTGATGATGACATTGGATAGTGTCAACAAATATGTCCAAAATTTCTTCGCAACAAGTTTATTAGATGTTGAATGTGATAGGATCTCTAAGAGGTCAGACGTTCTTTAATTTACCAAGGTGATAAAAGACCAAGATCAAACAGATACAATAGAGATAAATGTCGTAAAATGTGTGTAAAAAGGCTAACCACAATATCACCAAAGGGATAGAAATGGTAGGAAGACTTGTAGAAGAATAGAAAGATTTTGAACCAAGACCGTTGGAGGAAAGAAAGAAACATCCATGTGTACGCAATGCCTGATTGTAATGTTTGATCTTTGTACCTTTGTTTTTTGTTTTGTTTTATCATGTTTTTTGTATTTTTGAATTGTTTTTTAATTTTTTATCTTTTTGATAGTTTTTGGAAAGTTGGGACCAATAAAGTCACTCTGCGTGATAGGATCCAACAAATGATGTTTGTGACTTCCTTGATAAGGGAGATTAGGCATGTTTGTTTATCAAGTGTAATGTTTTCCCTGATCTCAATGATCATGGTGAGATCATACTCAACAAATAGGACTGTGATTTATCCTAAACATGGATTTCGAAGGTGAAGATGTGGGAGATTTAGGATTCCTTATCTATAGGTTGCTGCATTTTATGCCATACTTGATCAAGTTACATTCCATGTGCATTCTTGGTAGGAATCATTATGAGCTAATTGTTTAACTTATTAAGAAATCAATTTATGATTTGTTGAACTCTTACTGGAGCTTGATAGAAGAAACTCTTTGCAGTTTTGATCTGAAGCTTGACACCTAAGAAGGAATATTTGGGTAGGTTCTTATAAGCTGACGATTTGGATTTGGACCTATGTCATTTTTCTAGAAGACAAAGTAATGTAGGTTGGAAAGTAGGATCACGTAGCCATTCATTAAGTTGCAACGTAGGATTCAAATTAGATGATTGAATAGAGGGAATCTGTAGTCATGGAACTCTTCGATAGAGGAAGATGTCATTGAGACGACTGATGAAGGAGGTCTTGTAAATAAAGGGAGGACCGTGACTCAAGAACCAAATTAGATGTTTGATCGATGGAACTTGGAGTCACACGAGTCTTTAAAGGAGGAAGAATTCTTTGAGATGATTTGGAATAAAGGTCCTACAAAGGAAGGGAGGACCATGATTCAAGATTTGATCTAGGGGTATCTGAACAATAGTTGGGATTTGAGTCTTTAGAAGAAGAGTGGGAGTCTGAATGGTAATTTGGATCTGAATCAAAAGAAGAAGAGTGGGGGGAACCTGAATAATAATTTGGTTTAGAAGCATCCAAACCATACCACTGACTATGAGTTGAAGGTGGGTAACAGGGGTACCCAAATGGGCTCTCTAACACGAAGAACCAAACGAGGCTTAGTTGTAATGCGAATCTTTTGATGTGAATACCTAAACCTAGGTTCCGTATTTTAGTAAGTGTGAGAGACAACGTGATAGTCAATCATTTTTGGGGTCATTTTAAGCACAAATGTCTATCTCTATATAGTGTGATGGAAAACTCTTTCAAAGGGAAGGAAGTGACATGTCGATTCAAGGAAGTATGATGACAACCAGCTAGACATTTTGCACTAAGTATGGAGATGCGTGCATGATTTTCTAAAGAAGGTCTAAGGAAAGTAGACATTGTGATGACGTAATCTTGACGAGATAAAAAATGATTGTCCTAGAAAATAAGTCTTTAGATGAATGATCACAAGGAACAATCATACAAGTGTGAAACACAAAGCCAATCAACAAGGAAATACACCATATGAAAATGCGTGTGCAAAGTGAGTTCGATGCAAAGATGATCAACACAATGTCAATATTTACGTCAAGCTCGAAATGAACAAGGCGTAAACATTAACAAAGGGTAGATGATGACTCCCAATCCGAAGGATACAACATGACGTTCAACAACCAACAAGGAAAAAATGTTAAAGGGTGAGGTTTAGAAACGTAAGCCACGTAACTATAGCAATTGGACACGTCTATCAAGCTTCATGGAGAGCATGAGATATTAGTGTCAAAAAAGTGGTATCGAAACGACACAAACAAAGTAAGCGACACTCTTCAAGATTTTGAACAATGTTTGAAGTAAAACCAAGTCAAGGTATATTGAGGATTTGTTAAAATGTGTGTAGCGTAACACCAGCAATGTGGATACGTAGATTACGCGTTTATCGGAAAAACATGAGTCATAAGTATCTTAATTATGTCGAGACAATGTGAAAAAGGTAATATGTCAAAGGGAGATCAAATGATGAATCAATCCTAACTTATGATGGATGATCTTGAAATCAAGATCAAGTGGCCATCAAAGATATAAGGATGAGTATCCACGCACTTTAGATGTTTAACAACTTAGCCACAAACATGGATGAGCGTAAATGGACAAAAAAGTGGTGAACACTATCTATGAATTAAAATAGCTTCCCAAAAGATGCCTTCTGTTGTCCCAAATGGGTAGCAAGAATGCAAAGGTGTAGATCCAAAAGATGAAAAATAAACTAAGCGCCACTTTGGAAGAGCTTCGCCTCATCTGAAGGTTCAAGAGAGGAAGAATCGCTAAGCTAAGTGAAAACATCATCTAATTTCTATGATGAAAGGCAATGGAAAGTTGCAAAAGCTATGGAATGAAGCTAAAGAACCTCAAATCATTTCTTTAGCTCATCCATGCACCATGAGTATTAAGAGCTAAACAAGAAAATCCTCTATGCAATGTGTTAGTAATAAAATTTGAATACAAATATTCAAACCCTAGCATATATACTACTCTCTACTCCATGAATGCTTAATAAAAGTGAACCTCGTTAGATTCTAAACAATCAAATTGTGAAAGTTGTTTACTCCCAGAAAATAGTGAAGAGATCTCTCACAAGTAGAGATGGCTACATGGCCAAACTTTATATCTTCCCCTACTAACTATATTTGGAATAGATGAATGCAAGATGAAAGATTTCTCAACAATGGAGTATGTGCCAAGATCCAAATGTATCTATAGCTTAAAGCTATCAAACAAATGATTTCTAATGCCAAGATCTCCAAATATGAGAGATTTTTGATATGAAAACAAGGTGTAAGGTTGAGAGGGAGGGGTGAACCTTCTATTTATAGTTTTCCAAATGGAACAGTTTGAACTTTGGGTGCAAACCATGTGGACTAAGATCTGCAATGAAAGCACTTTTACTTGATTAGATTAGGATAAACAATTCTTTAGGCTTATTTAAGCTTGGTTTAGGCTAGTGGATAAACTTGATTATGGGTACAAGTGATTATAGACTCATGTGAGAGTTGGGAGGGGTCTGGATAACCAATTTATGACTAATGTTTAGATGTAAAAGTGTATGTAATGGAAAGTTGCAAAAGCTATGGAATGAAGCTAAAGAACCTCAAAGATTTTATTTACTCATCCATGCACCATGAGATAAGAGCTAAACAAGAAAACCTATCTATGCATATATAAATTTGAAACAAATATTCAAACCCTAGCATATATACTACTCTCTACTCCATGAATTCTTAATGAAAGTGAACCTAGTTAGATTCTAAGCAATCAAATTGTGTGTTGTTTACTCCCAAAAATAGTGAATGAGATCTCTCACTAAGTTGGCTACATGGCCAAACTTTAGATCTTCCCCTACTAACTATATTTGGACATGGATGAATGCAAGATGAAGCTAGTTCTTAACAATGGAGTATGGCCCAAGATCCAAATGCCTCTATTAGCTTAAAGTTAATCACAAATGATTTCTTAATGCTTTCTTAGGCTTGTTTTAGCTTTAATTATGTAGAGATTTTTGCTATGAAAATAAGGTGTAAGGTTGAGAGGGAGGGGTGACCCTTCTATTTATAGTTTTCCAAATGGAAGAGTTTGGAACTTTGGGTGCATGTGGGACTAAAGCTCAAAAAGAACTTTTAGATTAGATTAGGATAAACATGCTTTAGGCTTAGTTAAGCTTGGTTTAGGCTAGTTAACTATGGTTTAGGCTAGTTAAACTTGATTAACAAGTGATTAGAGACTCATTGAGAGTTGGGAGGGGTCTGTATAACCAATTGTGACTAATAGATAGCCTACGAAGCCAATAGAAGTGGTCTAGAGAGAACTAGGGAGGTCTTGAATGGTCGAAAGGAGGAATGTTTAGCTAATAAGAGACATATTAGCCAAACAAGTTGATTATATGAGGAATACAATTGAGAAATTGTCGTGCATGGGCATCCAAGAATGGAGTGAAGAAGGGTTGATCAACGAAGTGTCGTTAATTGATTGGATGGGAGGAAATGCTAAGTGTAAGCATATTTTAGGTGTCTACATTGGATGTAAGAGAAGTGGTAGAAGTAAGGGAGGTAGATAGGGTAACTGTGGATATAGTGGATGTGAGGATAGCCCTTGAAGGGGTGGTTGTCACAATATCTAAGATTTTGGTGGATGATGAAGATGGTGAGATAGATGTGGGAGAAGATGTCTGATGTATGGTGTTGATTAAGAATAGGTTAAATTGATATGATGTAGGAGGTAGAGATGAACTCACTGGTGGGGGATTAGGAAATGGATGTCTAAAAATGTCACATGATGAAGATGGGATGGGAGCATGGTTATAAGTAAGGTCATGGTAAGATGACGACGATGGGGCAACAGCAAGAAGATCTGATAAAGGAGGATCGTGAGGGATGTCTCTAGGTGAAGCATATATGTCAGATAAAGGGGAGATGTCATAAGATGAAACAAGATGTTTTGTTTGATAACTACGGAGGAGGAATTCACAGATGGAATTCTCATGAGGAGTATGCATAAGTGAAGTGGGTATGGTGATGTCAAATGATCCAGGAAGAGCATGAGGTAATGAAGATAAATATGGTGGGGTAAAAGCAGGAATGATGTAAGATAATGAGGATAAAGGTGATGGGGATAAAACAGGGGTTACTGGTTGATGTGATCGAGAAGCAGAGGGCATGCGGTGGAGATAATCATAGATGGGACTGGAAGAAGGTTTGGAAGCAACCAATGGTTTGGATGGGGTCATGGTGGGCTGCTGAGAACTACTCAAGGAAAATTTTGGTTCTATTATTAAACAGAAAAAGTCAAGAAAACAATTCCTTGTATGTTTTGATTAAGAACATGAAAAAGAAAAGGGAGATGGATAACAAAATACCTAGAATAAATGTGATCTATGTTTGGTTTCAGGTAATTTTTGGTTGGGGAATGTCTGAGGTGACTTTCTGTTGGGTGATAAAATCCCAATCAGTCTACAGGGAAAGGGAGTGTTTTGATGTGTGATTTGATTTGTATGGTTTAGGCTATGTGTGATAAGATGTATGATGTAGAAGATTGAACCCCTACTCATACTATATGAGCAAGAAGGATGTAGAAAAGAAGGGTTCTTTTTAAGCCAAAAGGAAGTGTTATTATTGATGAGGACACAGACAAAAATGGAAATTACAATGCAAAAGGAGAAAATTGGGAAAAGGGGAATACCTGGATAACAATTTTCCTATTTATCTACACTTCTCGAGTGATGAGAAATCCAAGCCATGAACCCAGCATGAACAAGCAATAAAAAAGAGCCTCACATTGTAGTGCTAGTGGAAGACAGGAAAATATAAGACAAAAAGCAATAAATTTAAGAGATCACCTAAAGGGTGTCCCATCGGGCGTGCCAGGAATGTTGTCCAAATTTATCATTCATAATCAATTAATGCACTAGATACTAAAGAAATTAGCATCTCAAAAATGAAGAAGGGTTTATTTTACCTTGGATGTGATACAAGTGATAAATCATTGATTCTTGTTGCTATAACTTGATATACCTAAAAATAAGATTGAAAACTATTTTGATTAGATAGACATATGCAGGGGATACCTGACTAAGAGGATCCAAGAAGCTTTTAACTTCCTTGGAAGATGTCAACCCCCATTTTTTTAGATAAGGTGAAATAAAAACAACAAGAGAATGCAAAAACATAAACAATATTGAATCTGAGAATGACATAAATTGATCTAAAGTTGATTAGATGGCAATGACTATAAAATAAATGTTACCTGGTCTAGGTCGATGGTGACCTAGAATGTGTAGAGGCCGGTCGAGGGTGAATTGAGAGGATGGATGTGAGCCTATAGATGAATATGTAAACTTGCAAGGTCTGAGAGTGATCTGGAAGTTGATCAGGGCCTATTACTGCTATAAAAGGATCTACATAAGAGAACCAAAGGAACAGAAGTAGGATAAAGGACCAGCAATGAGAAATTAAATAGGTTTTAGAGGGATAAGACCCTGGTCGACGATGACCAGGGGGGTCGGCGATGACTGTAGCAGGAAAATGCAAAGCCGAGGATAAGAAGATAAATACATCAACCTATAAGCAAGAGGATTTATAGGGGAATGTTGTTAAGTGTTTCTGCTCTGTACCTACAAGATGTTAGAAATAAAGCATATATGATAATATGATAAAGATACATAAAGGAATGCGATATTGATGAGAATATCTCATGAACGATGATAATGATAAATGTAAGCACACTGGAGGAATTCCCAAGAGGTCTATGGATGTCTCAAAATTGCTCAGGAACGAGGAAGGATGCTCAGGCTTAGAGAAATCTTGAGAATTGCATGCATATGATTTTCCTGATGCTCTGATACTGAATAGAAGGGAAAAATCTAGTTTTAAAGGGATCGATGGCGACTAGGCTAGGTTGCCAATGATTTTGTGGAATTTTTCTTCTGTGGGCATATTTTTTGCTTTTGATGGGATTTTGGGTGCTTTTAAGGATTGGTTGAATGCTTTAAAGCATGCAGGTAGGATTAGGTTTCTTGGGGATAAATTTAAGTTAGTTAAGGCATAAAAATAGATAGGATAAAATCTATAAAAGTAAAGTAATGTGTGTAGGATAAAATCATACTAATTAGAAGGTTGGTTAGGGAAATGGATGAAAATTAGTTAATTAGTATGAATTAATTAATTAATGGGCATAAATATTAATGTGGATGGGATAATTGGGCATGTGAGATACTAAAATGATTAATTAATTAATGATGATTGGGAGGGAATTTAATTAAACAAGGGGGATGATTGAATAAATATGCACATGCGAGTGATGAGGGTATAGATACTGACTTCAGGTGTCTACATTGAGGGCCCTCGGTATCCATTGTTTTCCTTTCCGTGGGCTCTCGTGAGTGAGCAGACCTTACGGTTAGATCTTGAATGTCTTCAGTGATGAGAGATGGGATGTTTCCCCTATGAGATTTATTTAATTAATCTAACCCTCTTTTTCATGAACTACTCAGACATTTGGATCACTATTGTGGTTCTTTCATTGATATCAACTGACTCGTAAGCATTCCATGAGACCAGTGGGAGAGGTGAATCCTTCACTACTTGATATTCAGAATCAAACAACTCGGTTCCATCATCTTCCACACATTTTATGAACCAATAAAATCTAAAGTTCTTCATTTGGCTAATATTCATCCTCATGTGATCTCATTTTTTACCTCAAAATCATCCAAGAAGTTGGCCAGATAATCTTCAATATGGGAAACATGGAATTACTTAAGGAGATTGAAGGTTTATAGATTGCTTCATATGTCAAAACTTCCCTAGATATGTATGATTACAAACTCAAAGAGGCAAACGAAGCTTCAAGTTTTGATGCATTTGCAATACTTTTACAGGAGTAAATACCAAGAGAAATGGGGAAAGACACATTTTTATTCCTATAGTACCTGCACCTGTTATCAACTTGAGAAAGTTACCTACATAGGTAAAACATTACTATCTTATCATTGATATA
This sequence comes from Taxus chinensis, assembly GCA_019776745.2. Taxonomy (NCBI): domain Eukaryota; kingdom Viridiplantae; phylum Streptophyta; class Pinopsida; order Cupressales; family Taxaceae; genus Taxus; species Taxus chinensis. The sequence goes on along the minus strand of CM034153.1, from coordinate 736,594,162 downwards.
TCTGGGAAGCTTGCGAGGAGCTAGGTCAAATCCTAAAACTATGATATAGGAGAAGATGGATCATTGAGTGCATTAAGATCCATAATTTATGATCAATGCCACAACTTGGGAAGATAATCTCAATTCTAGGTTGTCTTCTAACAACTTGATGATGAACATGGTGAATGCATCATTCACCTTGGCAAAGTAGTAGTTGTTTTCCTTGAGAGTGAGTTGAGAGTAAAATTTATAAGTAGGTTTCTTCTGAGAAACCTTTTGAGGAAGAGTTAGACCTTTGAATGTTCTCACACTCGTGAGAGCATGTACTATATATAAGGTCATTGTGAATTCCTTTGTAACTGAAAAATTGGAGAAACTGACAGTGAATGTTATCACTTATGATTTGTCTCATATCTACCACCTAGTTTCCCTTAGTGATAATGATGATGAATTGTGTGTTTCCCTTATTGATAACGATGATGAATTGTGCCATCCAATCCTGATACTCCATCGTTGTTTCTTCACCTATTACCTTGCTCAATAAGATGATTGCATCCAAGTAATCCTCATAGAATTCACTCCTTAACAAGGTTTTGGAATATGAGAGGGTTTGTTTCCATGTATCAAACATGATCCCAGTGTGAGGCCCTATATGTAGGATTAAATATATGACCACTCATTAGATGTAAATTATTTCAATATTATGACCATGTTATTTCTAGTTGGAATTTGCATACATTGTGAAATTTATTTTGGAGTGAGCTCTACAAGGATGGAATTGGCATCCACCATCACCTGCTTAGATTCTAGTTCATTGTGTTAAAACATGCTAGAACTAATTATGAACTTTGTACTAACAAAGGATGGCATCCTACTGCAAACAACCAACTTGTGAAGGTTTTTTCTTCAACAAGTTCTCTTGGTCCTTTGAGCATCCTACTTTTTAGGTCCTCTAGGTCCATATGAGTGATCACTGTCACCCACACCTAAATATTCCATGGCCAGTATTAAAATAAGTTCCATACAAGATAATTTGAACTTCATGATTTCAAAAATAAACAAGATAAGTGAAAATGAAGCTATCAACAACTTCCTGCACTAGAATCCAAAACTTTCTATTTTCGACAGGTGGAGTTGGGAGCTGATATTTTGGGAAAATTTGTTTTTTTTCTTAGAACTTATTTTTTGAAGCACCTAGTACACTTATAAAACCTTCATTAATAATGCTTTTCTATTTTTAGAAAATTTCTCTTTTGGTATAGTTATTTTTCTAGAACATGTTATTTTTAGTAAGTTGCTCGTTTTACCCTATTTGTTGTTTTTCATAGTTTCTGTATGTTCTGAGTGATGGGGGATTGTTGTTTGTGGATACTTACTATTTTTAGCATGTGAATGTAAACAATACTTACTATTTTTATAAAGTGGGTTTATCAGTGTCGGATTACAACAAAACTGCCCTCATTGGATTTGACTCTGCACTGGGATCCTGTGCTCTAATTTTTAATGTGTTTCTTCTGTTGAAACTCTTGCAAATTGAAAAAATATTTTTTTGTGGGTAGGTTTTAAGATTTATACTCTAAAAAATGAAGGTAATTATTTGGTATGCAGCTATAGTCATCTCAAATGTGCATGAGAATAGAACAATTTGTGAAAATTTTAATGGAATCCAGTTTCTGGTTTGTGAGATATGAAGAAAACTTAGTTTTGGAGGCCATGGTTATTATATAATAATTTTGGTAGTATCTCTAGTATATTATGATGTTTTGGAGGTTTTTTAGCAGCAACTATGGTGGGAGATCGACCTATGCAAAGAAATATGACTTAAACACTTTAACTTTCACTTTATGTTTCCCTGCCGACTGTGGTTTAAGCCTGGGTTAAATGCAAGTTTTTTTGGGGTTAAAAAATCCATGATTTATGGTGTAAATTCAAATGAGGTATAGAAAAGGGAACCTTAGAGCACGATGATTCTAAGTGTCAGCATGTGAGGAAGATGAAAAAGATAAACAAGCACCCTGCGGAGCTGAGAGAATATCCCCTTGGGAAAAAGGGAAAAGAGTTAAAAAAATGGCACCATGGATCCAGATCATGGCAATTGGTAGCATCTGGTCAAGTATAAGTGAGATTGAAAAAGCCATACAAGCACCCATGGAGCTGGAAAAGGTCACATGGGGAACCAGAGAGAGGGATTGCTCATGGAAACTCTTTCTTGTTCCTTTTTTTCCCCTTGGGATAAAGGGAGAAGAGGGAAAATAAAGGGATCCTTTGAGAAACATGACAACAAGTGGTAGAATCTAGTCAAGTGTGATGAGGATGGAGGAGCTAGATAAGCACCTTGCGTAGATAGGAGAGGTCATATGGAGGACCAGAGAAGGGGCTTACTCATGGAAGAAATTTATTGTCCCCTATATCCCATTGGGAAAAAGGAATAATAGGGTGCCACAGAGCAAGGTCCTGACATGTGGGAGGGAAGAAAAATGACTAAGTATGGAGCCTACACACACTAACCTAATGAAAAAATTGAAATCTTCACTCGAGGAGATCAAGATGGTATTTTGAGATGAAATTTTATATGAATATAAATCCAATGACCATTATAAGACAAATGGAATAGGGTTTAGATATTTACTCTTCTTGAAACTCCAAAAAAATCCCCCCTTTTCCTTTGGGACAATGAGGCGCACCTGTAAAGATTGATCTTCCTTGAGAAATCATCAGGAGTTGGATTAAAATTGATTCTTCCACCATGTGGAGGATTCTTAAGTATTTCAATTTCCTGAATTTTTTAATTATAAATACTTATGGAGATACCAAAGTAATCTGGAAAATTTCGGGTTCATAAATTGACTGCTCATTCTTTACGCTCAAAAACCTGCTTTTTCACAGACTATCCATAAACCACAAAATATTCCATAAATCTCCCTAAATTAATTCCAAAACATTAAATTATCTCGATTACAACCTCTATATGTTTATGATATTTTTAAAAGCTTCCTTAAGTATGCATGCATGCCTTGAAATAACCAAAATTGGCCTTTCTAATCTTGTCAAAGAACTAGTCTCATGATGTACTTTTATGAATGGAAGACTTGACTTTATCACATCACTTTAAACACTTGTATAATTATATCTAGTGTATTGGGAGAATTTTCAATGTTAAGATGATCATGACATGGAAGATAGACTAACCAGGAAAGGGGTTCAGGAATATTTTGAAGCATATTTTCACTTTGTGGCTTGGTTGTCATGGATCAAATTTGCATTTTTAGGCTAGTAATTTCACATGATAACAGGATTAAAAAAGTGCCAAATTGATGAAGTGAAAGAAAGGAGTTTTGAATGTAATGTGTATGAGACCTAAGAGGAAAAGGATAACTAGTGCAGGGACAACTAAGGTAGGGACCAAATAACAACACTCTCTCTGTGAACTATCTCTAACCCACAATGGTTGCATGAATAACCATTCCCCATTCTAGGAAGGCCCCTTAAGGAACCGCTCTAGAAATAGATGCATCAGTGACCCTTGTCTATAAAAAGGAAATTTTTAGTAACATGTACAAAAGATGAAAAGTAAAAAATTAGGTGTATACACAATGAAAGAGTAAAACAAGTGTTATTAATGTCTAGTCTTCGAGCACTTTAGGAATCATACATATAACGGCATACCTACAAGTGTTAATGTAAGTAGAAAGTGTGTGATTTCATGATTGTAATATCATATTTTTAAAAATATATTAGTTAATTTTACAATACATCATTCAATTATCTTTTATAACACTTTGCAATGAGTTTCTACTAAATGCGTTCATTGCCTCCATTGATGAGAAGAAAGGAAAAAAGATGTAACTTTTTGTGTCAACTAAATAATTTTAGTATTGGTCTTTTTTAGATTCATTAGGTCTGGCCTTGAATGTTTTTTATTTTATTCTTAGTTTTAGTATATGTGGTATATTTTCTACCATATTAAAGCATGTTGGAACTGCGGAGCTTAGTTTCACAAATATTGACTAATTAGCATAGGTCATTAATATATTGAAAATTAGAAAACATGACCTTCTTTTTAAGTTTTAGAGCTAAACTAGAAATGAAAAATTCTTATCACTCAGTCTCATCATTGTGATTTGGTCCTTGGAATAGAATTTTATTATATCACAACACATAATTGACAATGTTCTCATTTAGTCCTTATTTGACTTTCTCAATATGATAATCCTTTCGTTAACGTTGATAGAGAAATGACCTAAAAATCTATCGAATTAAGGTTAGAGTGCATGTACCAAAATTATTTGAAGAGTGTAAAAGTAATCTAATACATATTCCCTATGTCTTTGTGGAAAGTTTTTTGTCAATAACTTATCATTACTTTTATGGTCTATGTATTAAGAAAAAAAGGCTTGAAAATGTTATGTTGGATCATCTTTCCATCATATGGAGAAATCATAGGTGAAACAAACCATTTGGGTAGGGGATAATTAAAGACCTCAAGGACTAGTGTATTGTCTAATAGAATTATGGAACTTATTGTAATGTGAGACTAATTGGGACCTTATTGTAAGAGTGGAGGTTGAGCTTGTATGTCTTGTAATTGTTGAGTGCATACATTAGTAGTACGATTTGCAAAAGGTGTGTAGAAGCATTATGAGAAAAACCAGATTGTGAAGGCACAATAGGCTACATATGAATAAGCAATGTGACTTGGGGCACCACTTATCTTTTTCTTATGGTAGGAAGAGTATGTGTAGGAAGTACTTGTGAAGGAATATGTGAAAAAAATAGATGGGCTTGAGATCTTAGTGTATTGGATTTTTATGTGTAGTGTCCCTTATTGGCTTCTAACAACATGACCAGTACTCCATCAACATTGTTAGGTTGTTGGTTAAGCAATTCATTGAATCAAGTAACTACATATTTAGGGATGTGTTGTTGAATAACAATTTTTTTTCCTTATTATTATCAAGGTGGTTGAAAACATGTCTCATATGGGTTATCCCCGTTGTCAGATATGGTCTCACTTATACTAGTATTTTCACTTACTTTGGTAGCATCACCATGAATATAAATAGTGTGATGAATATGATCAACATTGGTATTAATAAAGGAAGAACCATTAATATCATATCATACATATTTCTCATGTTTAAACACAATTTGGAATCAATGAAACTTAAATGTTGTTGATATGGGAAGCGCATATAAGTACACATAAGTAAGGAAGGTTTTAGAAACCCTAAATTTAGAAAAATCATACCTAAATTAAAGCCTTAAGAATGAAGAATAAAACCCTATGTTAGGTTGTGTTAATTCGATAAAGGAGTGGGTTCACAACAATGCAATAAGAGAATTAGTTTTTAATTCCTAACCTAACATATTAATGATTATAAATGATTCAAAACTAATAGTTGAAAGTCCCAAATAAAACTAGATTATTTTGATGTGAATATTACTTTTTTTACTAAATAGACTAAGACAAAGTACAATTAGGGTTAGCGAGAGATGTGGATAGAAGATGTGACATAGTGTTCAAGTGTTGTGGAAAATTTGATCAGAGTATCATCAAACTACATATAAATTGTAGGACCTAAGAAGGTGTTCCGGATGGGTTCATAGATGCCTAGATATTCTCATCGCAAACTTATCTAGAGGGCTACACACATGTCATGTGGATATTTATGTTTCCTTACATTTTCTGTGTCTGTTTACATATGTTTTTGTGTCTACTTTCTTGATTTGTAATTTTGCAATAATTGTATCTAAATCAAATATTGTGTCTCCTTGCTTCAAACCTTAATCTTACACACTTGACTTTATAAAGGAGTTATCATCATGATTAGGCTAGAGTACCTCTCCACACCCCTGCTAATGTGATGAGAATTAAGCTACATATCACTATTCTACAAAGGGATCAAGCTCTTGTTGTTCTCCAAACCTATGATGAGATGTGACAAAAAATATAAAATAAATTGAGCCCTTGATTCAACCTTCACACTTGGAAATGTGCACTTTTAATTTCGATTTAGCTCAATCTTAGATGTAGGGAGGCAATATCAACGAGTTTGAATTTGTAGCTTGTTGTTGTGATAGTGTGCTTTAAGGGATAAACACTTCAATACTTTTTTCTTATCCTTCTTAGAGTGTGTGCCTATATATCTATTAAGTAATTCTTAAGTGTGTCTTAGATTCCACTAATTGGTTAGGGTAGTGCATTTGTATTTATAGGCGACTTTTGTTAGTTTTTCTGCTCAACTAACTCAAAAGTCTCCCCTAAGCCGACTAAGCCAAGATATATATTTTTAAATGTGGTTGTTAAAAAGGAAGGGGGTGGGTTCACTAGAGGTGGATAATATTGTTTTGGACCTACGAACCTATCATAGGAGTGATAGAAATCAAGTTTGAGATAGATGAAGATTTAGACATATGTTACATAACATGTACATTGATTTATAAGGAGTTGTCAGCTAGTGAATATAAGATGCAAGATAGAACACCAAAATGTTTTTATGTACATAGAGTGTGTATTAAAATACTTTATTGCCAAGAGCCTAGGCCCTAGACCAATTTTAGGATAGTGGAGATTGCTTTCTATCGCTTGATTTTGCTATGTTACCTACTAATTTATACATTTTAATAAAGTTCTTTCAAAAAATAATAATAATAGAAGACGTGAACTCAGACATTAAAGATTGATATATTAGTAGAAGAAATTGACCCGTACGACATATTCTAGAATGCATATAGGTTAGAAAAAGAGAAGAAAAGAGCTATACACGTTGGCAAAAGCTATTCAGTGATATACTATATACACGTAGTAACAGTGAGGCTCCCCTAACATCCATTCTCATCCATAAGCTTTTTGGATATCTGTTTGTAAAGAATGTTTCCCATCCATATTCAGCTGCGTAGAAGTCCCAACAGAACGCTGTCCAACACAATAGCAAAGATTATTTAGGAAAAAAACCAAACACACATTTTGGCATTTTAATGATATGTGGCAATGGCAATTACTTACATTGGCATTGAAGGAAAGAACGACGACGCTGTCGCCTCTGTAAATATCTGCACTTTGTATTTCAAAATGCTGAGCTTCAATCGCTTGGTAAATCTTTGAAAGATTACTTGGCATTTTAAAGCTTATAATTCTGATAAGTACTTCATCACCATACATCTCCACATCCACATTAACAATATCGTTGGAAGGCAAAGGCGAAGGAAAATTTTCATGGCAGTTTTTCTTGGCTGACAACAGATCTCTCTTTTCCTTGAGCTCTCTGACTCGTTGGTGCAGTTTCTCAATATATTTGATTGTTTCTTCGATTAAACAGTACCTTGCAACCTGAGACAAAAGCCAAGTTAAAGATTTAAGGCTGTTTAAATAGAATTTTTTTTTTCCTTTTTTTTTTTTGGGGGGAAGAAACTTAATTTAATTTTACTGATAGGATCAGCTCCTATAATCCATCATCAGAGGAAAAAAAACAAAAAGTGATATGAGAAAAAGATGTAAGAGCAATTTTCTGAATCAACATTTTTTATCACACATTTTGAGAATAGAGTCCTGGAATTCAGCTCGATGATGGATCACTAAGTATAATCCCAAATGTTGATTATAAAAGAAGTTAACACAATTTTATCTAAAGCATCTTTTTCTATTTTCTTATAGAATGCTGAAATACTGTCTCTTATCTTATAATTTGAAAGTTGAAAATTTAAGGTTGCTAGAATAAATTTGTAGAAGAAATTGAGTGTAATGTAACTAATTGGATAGCACGTTCCTTCAAAAGGTATTAAATAATATTTTTAATGTTAGTTTTTACCATAATTTAACAATAATTTTTCATATAATTAAGATGGTGAAATAATATTATTTGTGTTGAAAAGTAAACTCAATCCCAATTTTCCTTATTCAGAAAAAAATTATAATTTAACTCATGACAACACTCCTTTTGTAATTTTAAGATATTTAGTTTTAAAAACTACGGGGTCAAATATTTTAATTTGATGTTAAAATTAACCCTTTCAACCCGTAATGTCTACTTGTATATCGACTTCAATTTTAATAAACGTGTAAGGATATTACCTAGCTAACAACTCCCCGTGTTTAATCCCCTCCTATAATCCATCATCTAAAAAAAAGTAACTCTTATAATTTTAAAAAGATACACAAATGTGAAAAATTTTCTCCATATTACAGCTTCAAAGCAGTACCTTGCCATTGGTGATTGGCAGAATGGATGAGAGTTTAGCAAGAAATTGCCTCATACGTTTTCTTCTCATCTTTTCAGAAAAAATAATGCCTTGAATTCTTTTTCTTTTCTTTGCAGCTGCAGTGTCAATTAAAGCATGAACATGGTCCTGATCATGAAAGAGGGGATCCATGATCTGGGTGCTCTCACTTTCTTTGTTCTTAATTTCATCCAGCTCTGCAAAAATGTAATCCCAATCAAAGTCAGGACAAAACTCAGGAATGAGATCAACACAATCCATGGATGCCATGCCTCTGATAGTTTTTGGCCGACCAAATATGAAGCAGCTTAGGGATCTTTATACTTTCACTCCATAATTCTAGGTACAGATCGATTGCATTTAATAAGTACCCAAGTCAAGAAAGACAAAAACTAGGTCAATAGGGTCAATATTTAATGCACACAGGATGACTGAACGTAATGTTTTTCTTTGCAGCTAGTCACCTCATATAGCTTTTCTAGCTATGCTTTTTGTCTTTTGAGTGTAAAGATATACGTAGGATGTGGAATACGTACGTAACACTTACATCACTACCGAGCAAAGCTTTAGAAATTGGTATTAAATTTGTTATTGTCAGCAATGATTTTGAATATACTATATTATTGGACTCAACATTATGAATGCTCTATAACAAATTCTTTAAAAACATAGCTATGTGATAGGTATCATATCATATGACAAATCAATGTTTGAAACGCGACATGATATGATATTGAATGAAAAAAATATTTTCAATGATCAATATTCCTTATAGCATCATTTTCCCGCGAGATTATTTCTTTGTGTGTAGATTAAAATTTTAAATTGTATGGTCATAATAATAAAATATTTATGTTAAATAATAAAAAATAAATTTGTACTTGTTATAATAATTGAAAATATTATTTGTCATGAAAAATCTAATTTATCAATGTTAAATAACAAAAATTCAAATTTGTACTTGTTATGATAATTGAAAATATTATTTATCATGAAAATTCTATAATTTTTTGTAATAAATTATTTTCAAGAAGAATCATATAATGTTTTTGTGACTGTAGACATCTACAAATAGTCTCTACTTAAGTATTATTTCTTGGTCTATAGGTGTTCTTGCAATAATTAGGGACTTATGGTTATCCCTATTTATTTTTCCACGCCCTCTATTTGTTACCACCATATTCCCTACAACTCATCATTGTTGGTCCACTACCCTCTAAAACATGCATTATATGCTCATGACATGACAAAAACGTGGAGCACGCAATCAGGGTATATTTCGAAGTTCCCCTCCTCTCATTTTCCATGTATAACCTTTATTTATACATTTTTTTTTATTTTTTCGACCTTTGAATAACATTTTTTGTGTCAATGGGATTTCAATTCACATTCAAGTCCATAATACAAGGTGTAGTCACAAAATCATGGACTTTAGACATTTATTTATCTCGGTTTCATACTACTATTTAGAAGGTTCTTGAGTGAAGAAAGTATTGATAAACCCCCGTCCTTTGGCCATATTATTTATTTTATTTTGTAATTTGCAACCTATTGCACTCATATGCCCAGCCATTTCCAGACATCCCGTGTTACCTTAGCCTCGACTAGGGCACCCATGGACGCCCTGGTCCCACTTGGGGGCGCCCCGATCCCTTTTGCACTTTTCCGCCACTTTTTGGGCCTCTTCTAGCTATTTTTCATCTTTATCTTTCTTGTGGTAGAAATTTTCAGGGTTAATTACGAAATTAGAGCAAGAGAACCCTATAAATATAAAGTTATGAGACCATAATGAGGGACCGAGCATCATTTACTATTATCACTCCATTTAGAGTTACATCCATCTATTGCATTGGCATCCACATAACTCCATCATCAAGGCACAAACCTGGACATATGCATCACACTTCATAGGAGGGGGATTCTATTCTATTCCATGCACATATTCTATTATATTTTCTATATTTAGCTATTGCTCGCTATTTCACAAAGTGCGACTGGCACAAGAGCACCTAGGGCACGACATGCACATACTCACTAGAACTACATTTGGGTCCAAAATGTAGTGCATCGCTTAGTTTAATAAGTCAATTGTTGTGTCAGCTGAGTTCAGTTTGACCCCTTCATTTTTTATTTTCTTTTTTAGGGTTTGATGCTTGTTTTAGGGTCTTGCAGGTTTCATCTTCATTTCTGAATCACAATGACATTTGGCGACTATATTGCGACATACATGTGACCAAAGGTGAAAAAGTGTGAAACCCTAGCAACCCAGAAAAATTTAGATCCTGAAAACCTACCAGGACACTAGTGCCCAGAAGGATGAGAAAGCCTAGGCGCTCTAGTCTAGGCTTATCTGATGATCACACAATTTTCTAAGAACGGTTACAATTGTCTATGCTTCAATTTCACCAGGTTTCCAGCTCAGCATACGCTTGACATCATCGCAAAATAGCTAAGTCTTTCTATCCTTTCTTTGTATTTAGGGTTTCCACATTACATTGCTTAGTTTACTTGGATAGTTTTCTTATTGCATTATCCCATTTATTTATTGCTTTGCATAACATCATATTACACTAGAATTTCATAATTTTAGTTAATCACAAGGTATTTTTATGTTGTAGGCATTTATAGGCCTAATTTTTGTAAATTTTCATCATCTTTCTTAAGCTTCCACTCAGTTATGTTGTTCGCTATCATTTTACCAGTTATACCCAAGTAGGTGGTGGCTATCCCTTTCGCATGCGGCACCTTCTATGCTACCAACCTATTGCCACCTCCTTCCACTAACACATCCTACCAATTCCTTGCATTATTTATTTTCTTGATTGTATTCTTTGTTGATTTACTATTAACAAGTCTTAGACGTCCCTAATTATGAGGAGAAAGAAAATGTTGGAGCACAAAGGAAACCTACCTTAGGTTAGTTTGTGTAAGATTTATCTATTAATTATTGTTATTTTGGCTTATTTCATTGTGGAATTACAAAGATATAGTTATAGCCAATATATAGACATGAACAGTAAGACTCACTATTGTTGAACTCAGTCAAAATGAATAAAGTTTTTGAGTTATTGAAATGTTCCAAACATTAACATATAGGGTACCTAGGCGAGGTGGTTATTTAACTTGTCAATTTATTTTTTGTTTCATCATCATTGAATTGTTATATAATATTGAGATATAATAGACTAATTTATATTTGTTGCATCCTTTCCAGCAATGACATTTATATTGCATCGATCAGAGGTAAATTTGGATAGTTATAAATCTTGTCATCTTGATTTTTTAGTAGAATCTTTCTAACCCCCATACAATGCAAGTTTCTTCACTTCAGAAAAAGAAAACTCCAAAATATGTGTCATGAAATATTTCCTTGGGGTTTTTCCAAAGATGTTACCTGCAGAAAAAAAATTCCTTAAGTGTTGAACCATATTTTAGAGATGGAATTTTACTATCGCTTATAGGTTTTTTTTGGGCGTTGTTTTAGTCATTTGGGTAGAGATTGAATTGTTAATAATAATATATATCAATTGTTTTCTAGACCCTTTGTAGCCTAGATTTTACCCACAAAATCCCAAGGCGCGCTGGCACATCACTCAGCCTAAATTGGGCACCCACCCGAAGTGCGCAAGGGTACCAGGTCCCTATTTTATGTCATCTTGTTCACAGAATTAGCATGATTAAACAGATATTCCATACCCATAACAATTAATCAAGTATATTGCAATGCATAAACCAGATCTAGATCTTTAACCAATAATCATACATACTCAAACAAGAACCAAGATTAACCTTACCATGTATGAACCAGTAACAAATGTGTTTACAACTAATATCCAGCCACAAAGATCCATTGTATTAATTACTGTAAAACACAAAAGTTGTTACATACATAATAATGTCACCATGAGTCATGCATGCATACAAACTAGTAGCATAACTCTATTACAAAAGTGGTGATCCGTAAATTGTGAAAATCAATACATATTTATAGGGGTGGGGACTTTCCCTTCACCGCATGCACCTCTCAAAAAAATGCTACATGCCAATAATAGCCATGCGCCCTTACATGATAAATACAAAATCATACAAGCGCTCTATTAATAGATTATCTAATAATACAACAATAGTATAATCCTATTAATATCTCAAAACCCTGCATGGCGCTTGATCTTCTACTTGCCCAAAAATAGCCTTTATGTGATCCTTAAGTCTTCTACAAAATGTGAACTATACTCCATGTCCCTAATTAGCCCCAATATGCAAAACACTAAGTCCTAATTTCAAACCATCCTGGGCATGCCCTGTTTCACCATACTTCCACACGCATCTACAAGCCCTTTGCCCACGCGCCCAATCCTTCTGCGCTTTCATACTTAATTTATATATCATCAACTCAACATTACCCCCCACTAAAGTCATTGCCACCCCGACAATGGGTAATCACAACTTATCTCTCCATGAATAAAGAATAATGAATAATGAATGAAAGAATAAAGGAATGACTGCACACAAATAATGAGAAACTATTCAGTGCCCTACTCTTCTATCAGTGGGATCAACTTTGTATATTTCTCTACTTCCAACACATTCCAATTACTTAGCACTTTATTTATTTTATCTAGAATGTCTATAACTACAGATTCCATCTCATCAAGAATCATCTTTTCACCTTCATTCTGCAAGACCCTAAGAACATTAGCCATGCTCAAGACCATTCCCTCCATTATATCCATCCTCCCTGTAATGAGTTTCCTAAATTCTTTTATTCTCTCCTTGTGAGGGACTCGGGAAGCTTCAAGTGCATCACACTTTTCTTCTACCAGTGTAAGTCTCTTTATGCACCCAAGTGTTTCATTCTTCACCTCCTGAAGGACTTCATCTTCTTCTGTCATAGTCCTTGTATTTATTATCACATCTAGTGTTGCATGCTAGATCTTCTTTATTTATCTCATCCTTTAAAGTCTGTAATATGGATTCATAACTTGCAATTTTTCTTGTGATAGCTACCTTGGCCCTTTCTACCTTTGCTACAGCATCGTTTGTCTTAGGCATACGCAGAGGGCTTTCTTCCATTACCATATGAACAAGCGCCCGTACGTAATAAATTACAGCTGGAAAATTTTGGATCGAGTTCTTCTCAAAGTGCGGCCTCTTTTGCAAAATTCCATCTGCAACGTCTTCCGCCATACTTGTCAATGCCTCGGCCTTTTCTTCGGCTTGCATCTTCTCGGCTGTTAAGTGATTAATATATTTTTATTTTTCCTTCTTATCATTGAGAAAGGCTCTAATAATTGTCACTTTATCAATTTTTTTGCACGTAACTTCTGTAGATACCTTTACCAAAGCATTGCTTACCTATTCATCAGACATGATAGGGGGCTTGAATGTCACATGGTGCCAATGGGGTGCCTTCTTTAATCTGCACGAGATGCACAAATTCTTCACACACGTAAAAATCATGCTCATCTATGTGATTTTGAATGCTCCATGGTAATTGCTTGCGTGTACGTATGGTTTTCATTTTTGTGTCCATGAGCTCCTATCCATATAGGTCTTTAGGCTCTAAAGTGATTTAGAACCGCATGCGTATGATTTTTCTTGGGTCGTCAACATACCCAATAGATGAAGTCTCATATGTCTCTTCCTCCTTTTCCTTTTTGGAACACTTACCCTTAGGGGTACGTAGTCCAGAATCCAACACTACTCCTTTACCTATTTGGGTAGTATGGGGTGCACCTGAAGGCTCACCCTTATCTGTTTCTAAATTTTTTTCCTTCAGCTCCTCTTCATCATTTTTCATCTCTTCTTCCTGAGATTCCTCTGCATCCTCAATCTATAGTGGAGTATTTGGCGTGTTGTTCTTAGACTTCCCATCTTCATCATCTTTGCAGGGGACATACTTGCGCCACCTCTTATTTTCAAGCTATGGTTTTAATGGGAAAGTCCTAGGTGACCTCCTAAGGGGTTGCGATGTCCCCGCATCCGGATTCCTTGTTCTTATCAAAACCCTTTTAAACTGATGTTCCTCAGAAGTATGCTCTATATCCACCTTCATGGTGCATGTCTCGAGCACTTCATCCTCTTGTTGTAGTGGAGGGGTTACCTCACACTCTCTTTTCTCACCTTTCATTGGGTGTTTTCTGCCCTTATGCTCCAAACCGCCACTTTCTTCATGTAGTTCTTCTTCCTCTCCTTCATCTTCAACAAGGGGCGAGACTGGTTCATCATCTTCCAAAGTGCCAACTATATGTTTCCCCTTGGGTGGTCCATGGAGCTTGAAATCATTCTCCACATATCTTTCATTCTCTAATCTGGGCTTGAGTTGGTTATATACAAGGGTTGCTCCACTTTTCCCAATGGCCAAACTCATTGCCTTCATGTTAATATCATCATAATTTAATCTCTCAATATACACAGACTTACTTAGATATATGTAAGTATTCCTCAATTTGTGGTAGTTGTAGTCTACCTTATCTACATTGAAAATCAACTGGCGGGCGTCTGAAAAACCTATGTATAGATACCTGGAAATAATGCACGGTGAAAGCATTAGGGAGATTACACCAAGGGCTCCACTTCCTGTCCTTCATCCCAAAGCACGCAATACAAAAAATTTGTTATACTACGAATTGTACCTGCTTATTTAATACCGAAGGTAGCTCCTTAGGTATTCTCCATTCTTCCTCAAATACGGCGTTGAGGCATGCATACCACAATTCTTCCCTTTGTTTAAATGGGCCACTCATGGTCCCATCACAAACATACTTCTCAAATATCTCTGCAAGATATTTATTCTCCTTAGGATATTGTCTAACTTTATCCTTAAGCCCATCGAGCACTCCAATTTCTACAAAAACCAGGGATAACAGGATTGTGCCGAAACTTATCTTATCACCTTTGTGTGCTTCCTCAATGATGGTTTCAACAATGAAATCTACCAAGTTGTAAACTACACCTTCAATCATTTTCTTTGTTATGTGTAGCCAAAATGTATTTACCTGTGACCACTGCTACTAGTTATTTAACTTTGTGAGGAGGTGCGCTACTTCCTAGACCACTGGGTACTTTTGTAATTCATCAATATCCATTATGCGCCCTCCCTTGAGGTAACCCAATGTCTTCCTTGTCACCTTTATACCTTCTATTTTTGAAAAGTCACTACTCACTTCAGTTCCCAAACTCCTAAGCCCTGCCAAACTCCCAATCAAGGGTGCGGTGATCCTCATCCATCACCCAACAAAATAGAAGAAGTCCTCATGGAATCTGCTCATCAACCACCGGTATAGTTTTTATGGTTTCCCAAAATAACGAAGTTTATACAATTGTAAAACCCCACCTTTGTCAACATCTTCTTGTCTGGGTCATCATACACAGCCATATCATATGGTGTTATCTTGTTTTTCTTCACAACTAGTAACTTATCTAGCTCATCATTATTATCCTTTATTATGTGTTTGTAATCACTCACCTTCACCGAAAAACGTGTGAGTCCCAATCACAACCCATGTAAACCCCTTCTAGGTATTGCATTTTAGAAAACCTGCTCTCGGGAGCATCTTCAACTTCAATTTCAACCTTATTTTTCTTCTTCCCCCTTATCACTGCTACATGTTCTCTTTTTTGTGCCATTTCAACTATAAAAGTATGTTATTTTAAGTAATTTGAGCTCTGCAACTCAACTCCATGTGCCCTAGCTCGAAACTGTGTTCCCTATCTCAAATCGGAATGTTAACTATCAATGTTCTTCCTTGCATGCCTCTGCATCGCTCAAACACTTCTCTAAATGGAATGACAATCACCCTAATGCGTAAATCTAACAAATTCAACTCATTTTCAGCTCTCCGCACTTCATAGCTCGTTCGCTTGCTCACTCATCAACAACTCGCTTGAATGCTCTGTAATGTCCCCTTTTCCTATACCAAAGGCCTAAGGGCTAGGTCAAGTCCATGCCATGGTCAAATCTTTACGGTGCGGTATTTAGATTATGCAGCAGGATAGAATAATGCTTGGGGTCAAGCATTTATCAGGAAGGGATGACTGTAATGTCCCCTTTTCCTGTGCCAAAGGCCTAAGGGAAAGGTCAAGTCTAAGCCGTGGTCAGGCCCAAGGGTTGTGGACGTTGGGAGCTATTGGGAAGGGGCCACGTGCTTCTAATATTCTAATTTTGTGTTGAGGGTCACTTTTGGACCATGGAGACTTAAAGAAGAAAAGTAACTTAAGTTACTTTTATTTTTATTGGCCCCTCCATGGAATGAAATGCGTCTAGGGTTTGTTGGGGCTCTTTTGCCTTAGAGAAGTATATAAAGAGCTGGGGGTGAAAGGAAAGGAAATTTTTGGCATAAATTTTATTATCCTTCATATGCAATTGTTATTTGCGCATCTTTAGCTTGTGGAGTGAAATCCCACAGGGACCCTAGCTTCAGTGGTGAGAGACCCATCCCTAACTAGCAAGGCATTATTCGATAGTGAGAGATCTACCCTCGTTTGTGATTTTGGAGCCACTTTCTGGGCGGTGTTATATAGATCTTATCTAAGGTTTCAGAGGACGGATTTTGAGGGTTTTGGGGGAATTCGGGGAAGATAACCAGAGGACTTTCTTCTCAGATTTATAGAAGCCATTTGGGCAAGGATTAACATCACTGTGAAGGCGTCTCCATTAATTTCCAACCCCTTTTCCAAGCTAGGTGACTTGCAGCCTGTATTTGGAGGGTTTTCTAGTTAGCCATTTTCAGATCTGGAGGTTGACATATCATTTCCTATAGTTTTTAATGTTATTTCCAAAGTCTCTTAATTGTGGATCATGTATTTGGAGAGTTACGAATTTTAGAACTTTTCCAGCTGTCTAGGCACACTGTAATTTTATGGCAGCATTTTAATCTCTGTAAAATTCCAAAAATAGTTTCCTTATGTCCTTTATTATAATATCAATCTCTCTTTAAATTTTCAAGTAATTCGGGTGGACATTTTGGGAAATATTAAGTTTCTTTAGTTCGTTACCCTAACTGTAAAAATCTAGTAAAATCAGTATTTTATGTGGTTGCAAATTTTCTATATTTTGTGCATTTTTTAAGTGGTATCCCATAAGGGATATTTCAGTGGTATCAAAGTTGTTGTTCCTCCATCCTATGTGGGTTAAATTTGGTAGTTTGGAAAGATCTCAATGTGGGTTTTAGGAAGTAAAATGTTCACCAACATGGTGAAACAAGAGAAAACACTTACCTTTATTTGATTCAGCTCGCTCAGAATTTGAGTCAAAGAAAATCTTCAGACAATAAGGAAAAATGTGAGAAAAATAATAAAAGGCACCCAATAGAGGTGATTGATGATGATTCTTGTTGGAGGAAATACCAATCTTTAAGTAGGGGCTTTAGAGATATTATGTCATTTCCATATTATTGCATGATGAAGATTGGTAGCAAGCCCAAGCGAGTTCATCATATGTCGGTACCTGAATTACAAAAGAACTCATTTGAAGAAGAAGAAGCTCCTAGAGAAAAAGGTATGATTTCCATTGAGAAAAATAAGTGCATTAGTGAAACTTTGCTTATTAGAGAAATTATTCCATCTCAAGAGAAGAAATTTGTATATGCAAGCAAGGAGGATGTAATGGAAACTCTAAAATGGTGTGGGGAATGGAATAGCAAAGCTAGAGCTGCTAGATTGATAGCCACCCAAGCAAGACAACACCTACAAGAGTTCAAGGAAAATATGTGGGAAAATGATGTAAGGAAGTCTACACCCATAAAAAAAGTATTTATAGAGCAACTTGCACATGAGGAGGAGCCTCACACGAACACTTGTGTAAAATTTCAGCCTCTTGTAATTTCCAAACCAACAACTTTTGATCAGCTTTCAGTTACCTTCAACGGGAACTCAGGAAACAATGTTGGGGGAAGATCAACATATGTCTATCTTGAACACACAAAGGACATTGATGGCATTGAAAGGTATGAACAAACATGGCTGGTAGGTTGTAAAATTGAAAAATATATTTCAATCCAAAAGGTACCTATCAATCCTCCAAAGAATAAGTCATTATCATATGGGATGGATTTACCAAGTAGTAATGAGCATAAAGTTGTGAAAGGTGTTGATTATTGTTCCACTTATTCTCCATCTAAAATCATGAATCACAATAGGGATGGTGTTTTGGAGGTTTCTAAATCAGAAATAGAAGGTGAACCTTTTAATGATATTCTTTATAAGGAGGTTACTAGTAGCATGGATTTATTTCATCATCTTCATCCTATATCATTACAACAGTTTTATCATGATGGTATTCAGCCTATTATCAATAAGAATGCTAAGAATTTGGTGCATCAAAGTCAAGTCATCATGAATACAAAGAGTGATAATACTATTTATGAGGAGATACAAGAGAAGAAAAGATAGCAGACCTTACATGATACAAGGGTTCATGGGAATTATAAGGTATGGGATTCTAGTAATATGTTGCAATTATCCAAAACTATCAATTCTGGTTTTCAAAACCTTGTGACTGATTTCATAAGAAAAAGAAGGAATTCAAATGTGTATTTTGGGATTACAAGTGTTGGCAAGCATGATTTCTTCATTGGAGACTCTGGTGTAAGAAGGAAGAGTAACTCTTAAGGTACTAGCGTTGTTTTTCTGATTGCTAAAAAGGGTAAGATAATATTTTTTAATCATCTTTAGCATGCTGGACTATGTATAACAGTAGTCATAAAGAGAGGAGAAAATGCTTTATTAATAGAACCCATGACTGATTTTTATAGCAGCTACATGGTGGAACCCTTGGAAGGGTTAGTGGGGGCATTTGGTCCTCAAAGTGCTCAAAGAATCAACGTGCAATTTTTTATTTAAAAAGAAGAGTTGAACTCAAGGTGCATTCATGACTTTAGCATCCTAAGGTATGAGAATGGTTACCATTTTCCTAGCTTTTTGAGTTCTCCTATGATGTTTCCCTGTTTCTATTATTTGGGGCAATATTTACATGCTTGGATGATTGAGGAAGACTATTTCATAATCATGTCTCAAGGTATGATAGATGGGATAAACACATCCTCCATTCACATTGCTCTTGATTCAACTAATAAGCATATGTTGGAAAAGGAAATAATGCTGGAGCCCGTGATATTGAAAGGACATGAGGTATGTGGTATATTTATTGTGGTTGACTTTGCTAGAGGTAAGAATATTTTTGGGATGCAATGGTTGCATGATGTTAAGGAAGACGATGATGCATGTGTTGAAAAATCAAATGAGAATGAAGATGTTGATCCTATATTAGAAATTCTGAGTTGCAAAGGTATGATGAGAAGCCCCAATTATACTATTTCAGATTTTTTGTCTTCTCTCATGATGAGAATCAATGGGTACAACAAAAGGTATGAAGCTCCTTATGATAAATTTTATGGATGCATGAGTTCTAATGTTGATTTTCCCTTTCTTTTGAATTTATGATGAAATGAAAATATGGGGAAAGAGAATAAAGTATGATGAGGGAACAACCATGTGTATTCCCAACATAGAAGGAATTGATGAGTTATGTCTATGGAAAGACATGTCTTGCACGAAGAAGGTAACTAATTTATTTATTGTCATTAAGAGATGTGAAGTACTTGAATGTGTTTGTACATTTGGGTTATTTGAAGTTGGAATCATTCATTGGACATATTGGCTTCCATATTTTGGGAAATTTGCATTCATCCCTCATGTGGATAAACTGAAATTTTTCAAGGAAAACAAAGAAATCAGATTTCATGGTATACAAGGGTAGATTGCAAAAGATGTGATTGGTGAAGAAAGAAGCATGTCGTTGCAGTGGTTGATTTGTGAAGGAACTCAGTGTCTTGTGGATCATGGTGACATCACAAGGTATGAGACAAGTGGGATATTTGATGACTCCTATTCTGATGGATTGTTTGTTGCAGACACAAAGCACACCATGATGAATTATGTGGAGAGTGAGTCAGATGATGTTGAAATTGGGAGTGAGTTATATATGATGGAGACTTTGACTCTAGATGGGGTGAGTGGAGTCATGGATGTGGGTGTAAATAATAGTTTTGCACATGAGACAGTTACAGAGATTGGGATTACAGGCTCAGACCATCCGAGTTTATCATTATGTTGGTTATTTGAGGTTTTGGTAGACTGGAGATCTCATTTTCTTATTGATTTCTCCAAGAACTGACACACTTGTGAGATTCTGGATGGTCACATATAGGATGACAACTACAAATTAGAGAATGAGATGATCTTCTATCAGGGTAGATTGTACCTTGTGTCAGATCCATGGTTGAAGATAGAGATATGCAACATGTGCATTGTTCTTCCATGACTGGGCACTTGAGCTTTGATGAGACCTACAGGTTCATGTCAGAGAGGTTCATATAACATAGGTTGAGTGAGGATATCCTCAAATGTATACAGGTGTGTACGGTTTATCACTATGACAAGTCAGAGCTTACGGGTTCATCATTTTTTGAGTCAACATGGGATAGCACACCTACGTATTTTACTTCTTCTATGCCTGACAAGTACTTCACCCACGTGCTAGTCAGTGGAGAGAAGAAATTTACTCGTGGTTATTCGGTAGGTTCACATTTAGCATAGGAGGTGGACTATGTGGAGCTGATATTTCCGGTTGACTTTTTATTGGAGTCTTGGGAATTTTCCCCACTGGACATCTTGAGATACATTATGAGGAGCCTTTCTCTCACACAAGTGTAGGTCATGTGGGAGAGTTAGCACCATTTGTGTGTATACATGTTGTTTCACAAGTTGATCCAGGGGATTCTACAGGATTCAGAGTGGACTTTCATATCTAGGAGTTGATTGGAGAGGTAGTGAGTGATCACATGATGACAGCCTTACATTGGCAGGAATTGGACAGATTGGCAATTTTGGTGCAAGTACCAGTGGGAGAGTCAGTTTTGGTATCATTTTAAGTCATGGAAAAAATTGTTCTCGATACCATATGGAGGTCATGATGACTGCATGGGGTTTCTTGGTTACTTTAGATTACGATGATCCTTGGTTGACGATAGGGTAAGGTGGAGAAACGTATGGCGTGGTATTCAACTTCTACAGTAGGATAGGATAATGCTTAGGGTCAAGCATTTCTCGAGAAGGGAGGACTATCATGTCCCCTTTTCCTATGCCAAAGGCCTAAGGGAAAGGTCAATTCTAAGCCGTGTGGTTAGACCCAAGGGGATGTGGACGTTAGGAGCTATTGGGAAGGAGCCACGTGCTTATAATATTCTAATTTTGTGTTGAGGGTCACTTTTGGACCATGGAGACTTAAAGAAGAAAAGTAACTTAAGTTACTTTTATTTTTATTGGCCCCTCCATGGAATGAAATGCGTCTAGGTTTTGTTCAGGCTCTTTTGCCTTAGAGAAGTATATAAAGAGTTGGGGGAGAAAGGAAAGAAACTTTTTATTGCATACATTTTAGCCTCCTTCATATGTAGTTGTTGTTGTGCGCATCTATAACTTGTGGAGTGAAATCCCACAGAGGACCCTAGCTTTGGTGGTGAGAGACCCATCCCTAACTAGCAAGGAATTATTTGATAGTGAGAGATCTACCCTAGTGTATGATTTTTTGAGCTTATTTCTAGGGCGGTGTCACATAGATATAATAATAGAGGTTTCAAAGGAAGGGTTTTGAGGATTTTTAGGGGAATTCGGGGAAGATAACCAGAGGAGCTTTTGGATCAGGTTCATAGACAACCATTTGGGCAAGGATTGACAACTCACTGTGAAGGTATCTTCCATCAATTTCTGACCCCTTTTCCAAGAGAGGTGACTTTGCAGCCTGTATTTGGAGGGTTTTCTAGTTGGTCCCCTTTCAGATCTGGAGGTTGAAACATCATTTTCTATACCTTTTTAATGTTATTTCCAAAGACCCTTAATTTTTTCTCTTGTATTTGGGGAGTTACGAACCTCTAGAATTTTTCCATCTGTCTAGGCACACTGTTATGATTTTTTTGGCAGCATTTTGATTTGTGTAAAATTCCAAAAAATAGTTTTATTATGTCCTCTATAATAATATCAAGCTCTCTTTAAATTTTCAAGTAATTCAAGTGGATATTTAGGGAGATATTGATTTTATTTAGTTAGTTGTCCTTACTGCTAAAAATCTAGTATAAATTAGTCTTTTATTTGGTTGCAAATTTTCTATTATTTGGTGAATTTTTTAAGTGGTATCCCACAAGGGATATTTCATGCTCTTTATTGTAAAGGTTAGAATGATTTCACAACACCACTTTATATAGATTTTTTAAAAAAAACTACATTAATGTTTTTCTACCTACCACCGTACGTCATATTAACTTGACCTTTCTTCAATTTTTCGTGCTACAGTCATAACCTTCTGGCACACCTACTACTCCTTGGCGACAGACCTCTTTTCACATGCCCCCATGTGTAGAATTACTTCACCACTATGCCTTTTACTAAGTATTTCTACATCTGCAACCTGCCTCACGTTACATTGTGTGTCCATCTATCCATACGTGGTCATCATTCATGAGAAAAAGAAAATTTTCTCTACCTGCACCTTTACGTCAAGCACCTGCACAAAATATCTTAATGCATACCCATCTTTAGATAACATTAAAACTTGGTCCATGTTCCCTATATATACTCCACCCCACACTAAGGGTATGTGCGGTCCTCTGCACATGAAAACACTTAGATAGTAATCGACTTCTGGTGCGTAAACACATTTATTACACAAAACATTGAACTAAATCGAAAAGCATAACAACAATGAAAGGAAACACATATAAAGGAATTACATAAAGGAAATCTAATCTAAGTGGAAATACTACCTTATTACAAACACTAAGAAGGATTATATATAGAAGGGCTTCAACCTACTCCCGTTGAATTAACTGGGCAATTGTGTTCCATCCCACGCTTGGATCAAGTATATAAGTTATAACATACAATCCCAACCAATGAACTTTAAGCTTTCCAGGGTGGCCCAAAAAAATTGAATCATAAAGAAGAACCATTTATCCAACTTCAAGCTTCTTATCCTTAATATGTCTATCATGCCTTTCCTTTTACCTAGCCTTTTCTTGATTTTGGCTCCGTCTGGCTATATCGGGCCTTCCATCTAACTGCATCAGTTTGTCAATACGCTCTTCAAGTGCTTTCTCATCAGCCAAACCACCTGCGCGCGTAATATGTAGGGAAGGAAAAATGAATTCCACCAGGAGAATAGCCTCCGCACGAAACACCAATTGGAAGGGTGTGGCCTTATTCAACCTCTTGTAAGTTGTCATGTAAGACCAAAGTACAATAGAGACTTTATCATCCCAGTCTTTCCTTCTAACATCAAAAATTTTAGTCAAGGTATGGCTCAATATCTTGTTAAAGGCCTCAGTAGTTCCATTTTCCTGAGGGTGATAGGGTATTTTTTTATGGTGTGCTCCCATAAATTCTGCCAATAGTATCCTGATGGTCTCATTAAGGAAATGAGTACCCCTATCACTTGTCAAACTTAAAATACAGCCATACCTTCTTATAATATTTTCCCATAGAAACCTTTTTGTTGTAGCTATCATGCAATCCTTTGTAGGTACCGCTTCCACCCACCTTGTAAGATAATTTGTACAAGTTATAATGTAACATGATCTTGTCCTGCGCGTAGGTGGGGAAATAGGACCCAAAAAGTCAATTGCCCATTTTTCAAAAGTTAATGTGCTAGAAATTGTCCTTAAAGGCATCTCATCTCTATGCCGAGGCTTTCCAAGGCACTGAAAATGGTCACATGCCTTATAATATTCTTTACAATCTTTATACAATGTTTCCCACCACAAACCAACCAATAAAATCTTGTACACGGTGGCATCTCCTACATAGTGTCCACCTGCAATTACCCCATGAGAATCTTCCATAATGGCTTCACACTCATGCTCAAGTACATAACGGCATAAAAATTCATCCTGGCCTAGTTTGTATAAGTCTCCATTGATCAACATATAAGGCATGACACCAATGGAAAGTTATTTCTTCTCCAAATCCTTCATTCCTTCAAGCACCACACTAGTTCTAAAAAAAGTAGTATTCTCTAAATTAGAGGGTGCGCGGTTCAATTTGAAAATTTGTACATCCAAAATTATGTTATCAATGCTTTTCATGTCTTCACCTATATGAATCCTTGATAAGTGATCTAGTCTAGAATTACTCTTTCCTAGCTTAACCACCACAGTGAAATCAAATTCTTGAAATAACATAATCCAACGACATATGCACCCCTGAAAAATGGGCTTATTTACCAAGTACTTTAATGTCATGTGATTTGTATAGAAGATAAAAGGTATTTCCAACAAGTACTGTTGAAACTTATGCATAGTGTAGATCATGGATAATGCCTCGTGCTCTGTAGTTGTGTAATTATGTTATGTTAGAGTTACCTTTCTGGTTGCAAATAAAATAGGGTGATAAAAAATGTTGTTGTCAGGATGGGCTAATACTGCACCAATGGCCATACTAGAGGTGTCCAAATGTACATGAAAATGTTTTTTCCACTAAGGAAAGCACAGAATAGGCATTGTAGTAATCCTTTCCCCTTCAACAATTTTTTTTAGGGCACAGTGATCTCAACATATCCTTTAATAATCTTTCTATAGTAGCTTGTGTGTCCCAAGAATCCGCGCACCTCTCTTTGGCTAGTAGGTTCCTCTAGGCCCAAAATAATGGCAACCTTAGCAGGATCCACGCACAAGCTTTCCTTACAGATGATTTCTCCCAAAAAAGTTGCAAAGGGTGTGGAAAACACACACTTATTGATGTGTTAAAGAGATGCTCAGCTATCGGCATCTCTCAAACATGAGTCTTAAATTATCATGGTGATATTTCATGATCCCATAAACTATCCAATTATCCAGATAAAACTGCAATAACTTATGTATAAAATCTTGGAATGCATGCACAACTATGCTCGAAAATATTATAGGCACATTCTTTCATCCAAAGGGCATAACCATGTATGAAAAAATTCCCCATTTAGTGGTGAATTTTGTCTTCACTTGATCCTTTTTAGCTATCCTTACCTGATGATATCAAGAAAATCCATCATTGAAGGAATAGATTTCATGCCCTGTAACGCCTTTCAACATTTCTTTCGTAAATGGTGTGGGAAACGGATCTATCACACATGCAGCATTCAACTCCCTATAATCCACACAAATCCTGATTCTGCCATATTTCTTTATAATGATCACCATAGGGTTAACCCACTCTGACTCCACAATGGGCTCAATGATTCCAGAATTTAGCATCTTATCAATTTCTTCTTTTACCTTGACGTGCAGGTTATGGTTCATCCAGTAAGGCCTATTCCTAGTCAGACGACGCACCTTCCTTTAACTTGATTTACATCTCACCCAAGGATTTGTGTACCCCTTTAAATTCATGATAGCCTCCAATAAATAAGTCTTGGAAGTCACGAAAAATATCAATTATCATAATAACCTCAGATTCAGATCAATAATCTCCAATGATTGTCTCGTTAGGTTTAGCATTCATTCCAATGTTGAACTTCTTAGTTTTCGTAGGCTCATGGTTGGCATGTGCCTTCTCATCTACACTATCTAATACCTTTCATGTACCCTTAGTATGTTCAATGTATAGATTATCCACTTCTTCATCATCAATAACATAGACCATCTTACCCTTTCTTTGTCTAGGTAGGTGCACTCAATTTGTTCTACATCTATTTCTTCTTCTTCAAAGCGTGCCTCTAGGTCTAACTCACATAGTAAATCCTGAATAAGTTCCTTAACATTTGCACTATTCCCCATAGTCAAACACTTCATAACCTGTAATGCCTCATTCACTGGAGGTTTAGTGGAGAAATAGTCAAAGGTCTGAATCATGCATGAAGTCATATTTTACCAATTCCCAGTGTCTCTATTTAACTCTGCATAAACATACCATGTGCGCACAGCCTTGCAAGGTGAAGTAGAGATTTTGCACTCATAACGAAGGTGGTAAAACTTCCTACCCCTCTGTCTAGAGTCTCTCACACTGTTGAATGTGGTGCTGAACAAGATCCTTACCGTGAAATTCATAGATCTAAGTAAGTGCATTGCTCCTAAGAAATCTAGCAGAGAAGGTGATTCTCACTTCTTGCCACTCCAAAATATTATCCCTATGAACCATCCACCAGCACACAATGGTCCCGTGTAGAGTATAAACTAGAATATTCCTTTTGTCCACCTGATCTATCCACTAGAATTCCATAGTGTGAAAGAATACCTTAGGATTTCCTTTGTCAATGTACCTTGGTACCTAGTTACTACCTAAATGTTGAACACAACGTGGCCTGCTCACGCACATAACTACACTTCCTACTTCGTGCCCAATCATTTCATAAGTATCACTTGTGGACTATGAATCATCCCACTAGAGGATTCCTTCCTTCGATGTCTCAAGAACTTATGGGTCTTTAATGGTGCGTACATAAATTCTATTTGAAATCTTCTTCACTTAAGGGCTCTACACAAGGTGCAACTTTCCCATCAACCAAAGGAATGATGATGCACTCTTCCTTGTTCTCAAAACTTATATATCCCTTGCTAAATCACAGGTCAGCATTATTTTCTTAACACCAAGGGTTTCCAAGTAATTCTAGAAAACTATCTCCTTCTGCAAGCACCAAGACCTCAAAGTCCCCAATAAAATTGGCCCCTTGAATGGTAATACTAGTATCCTTCAAAATTCTAATGGGTGTGGCCTTAGTCCTATTTTCCATAACCAAAACAATTGAAGATGGTTGTAATAGTGGTCTTCCCATCTAAATCCATGCGTCCAAAGTGAGTACATTGACTTTTTCACCCGTGTCAATCAAAATGTTACTCAAAATCCAGTCATCAACAACAACATTCAGAGTAATATCCTTGATCATAATCCAAACTATGCAGAGGAAGGTTAGCATACAAAATTTTTCTCTCGCGCTCAATTCCGCTACACGGGGTGTTTTCCTTTAACCATTCCCACACAAAAGGAATGATGTTCTTTCATTGTAGCATCTTGTAGACCTCCTTTAAATCATTAACATCTGTCCAATGGAGCTCAGATGCTTTCTTCTATTCTAACTTCCGTGACTGCTCTTTCAAACATTATATCTCACCCTAAAAATTCCTAATAACTTCCATGGTTTCTTGATAAACCTCCTTCTGATGCATAGGGTCTAGATACTTACCATTTAATACCTCCTCCTTTTTAATAATAGGCTTCTTCTTTGGAACCTCCCCGGTGCTCACAACTTTAGTGCGTGTAGTGATCTTCACAGGTATCAACTGAGAATCAAGTGCTAACTTCGACATCCATTGATCTTCCATGGTTCCCTATACTCTAACCATCCCCATGCCATTTTCCTACTTGTGATTCTTACTCAAGTGTTCATATAATTCCCAGGCATTGATTCATAGTTGTGGTTCTTCTTGCAGAAAGAACAAATAATGTTGTGAGGGCACTCTTGCCTGTAATGATCAGGGGATCCACATGTATAACATGTTCCATGTGTAAAATCACTCCTTCCACCACTGCAACCTTGGCCTCTAAATCCTCCATGGTATCCTCAAAATTTTCCACAGCCAGCATCCATCAGAGTGCCCTTCATTGTGTTCATGATCATAATGCTCACCTTTCTCCTTAGAACTATTTGCAACACTAGTCTGACGTACACTAGTATCAATGGCATCATAAATATGATAAATCAACATGTAATTCTCCTAGTATCATGAGTGGTAGACATGCAAATAGTTGTAGTAACAAGACAAATTCTTATTTATTATGTATTGTAACAAATTCGTACCTACTTGAATCGTGATCCAAGTGATAAATCTCGTAGTCCAGTAATATGGTTCATATGCACCGATTTACGATGATAACTATCCTTAGTATGCCTATCTACTTCACAATCTGTGTAATGAATTCCACTACGCATGGATCATGCGATTGAATTAGCTGTTAAAATTCTCTTAACTGTTTAGCCATAGCTGTAATCTAGGCCTCCAAAAATGGGCTCACTCTTGTGTCTACACTTCCCACTATCTTAGCGCATAGAGATGCTTCAAGTGCCTCACGTAGATCTGTATAAGTCTTGTGTGAGAGCACCCTTCTGCTAAGGTGTGATCATTCATCCAACAAACCATTAAGCATACTGACTCATGATTTATATCATATGATAACTTAGAGGATAAAAGGGTTTTGAAAAGTGCATCATAATCCCAAACACTCTCAGGTGTACCCTGCTTGATGTCCTTTAGTGCGCTGATGCTTTTTTTTAATGAACTCAAATTTAGGAATATAAAATTCTTTCAAGAAAGCATCCCATAATGCAATATAGTCTATGTAAGTCTGGTTCAGATTAAATTTTAGAACCTATACCAACTATGCACGCAGCCTTGCAATATTGTTGCAAACTAACTTACCTTGTGCTCTGGATCTATAATCCCATTCATGCACCATAGTACCTCACACATGTGTATGTGCTCAGCTGCATATTTAATCCACTTATATTCTAGAAGATGAAGAGAATCTCCATATAAATATTCTGAGGTTGGTGTGGACCATAACCACTAGATCAAGAACCTGTATTTCCTCCTGTGTTTCTTCTGCCCCCAGAACAGACCAGATCCAATAGATCCCTAGCCACCTTTACCCTCCTAATCCCCCTCCTGAATTTGGTAGTGGACTAGAGGATGTACTACCTTTTTTTACTATAGTTGTGATAAAATTAACTCCCACAAATCTTAAGTGCAAGTTGTACTACTTCCAGAAATAGGATTATGCTAACATTCTACGTGCCTAAGTTCTGTGATGATGACACGCCATAAAAAATACCTCCAACTAAACCTCTAAATAACACAGATGACAATTACACTACCATAGATGAATAAGCTACCTGATTAACTCCTAAACTTGACCGCAAATCAAACTCTATCTACCACAACTCTACTGTCCACACTAGCTTGTTTACTGTTGACTCATTTTAGAAACTAGAAAACCAAGCACAAGGGCTAGGTCACCAAGTAGGATCAGATGCACATCTATGGATCTCAATCTTTCTTCAGACGTGCCTTCATCTGAAATTGAAGAGTGTTATATACCATGCATTCCAAAATGGGGGAGTTTCGGATGCTCTGGCGCCACATATTCTACACGAGCTTTAAATCCTTCATGAGCCATCTCCTTCCTCAACACCATTCTTTCCATGATTTCTTTCCACTTCTCTAAGTCCCTCTCACATGCTTCATTAAACTTAAGTTAAATTTATTCCCTTTGTCTCTTTGTCGCTAGATTCACCATCTTCAACCACCTCTTCTCCTAAGTCCACATGTGGTGGGGTTTAGCAAGCCATAGGTTTCTCTTCCCAAGCCATATTTATGATCAAGATCTTAATTGCCAAAAGAATACCACAAAAATAAGATCCTCTGGGCTCACACAAGAACTGGAACTCAACAACCTCTAGACAAGAGTAAGTAGAAACCAAGTATTCTAAAATATATCTATTCAAAACACTTAAAAAAACAATGATCCACAACACGCATCCACGTCAAATCCCCATCATACAAGGCCTAGAATCCTTCCCAGCGATCTAAACAAGTGCTTGAAACCTCCAATTTATCCTTGAAGTTTGGTAAGCAGCCAACCACTCATACAAACTCTAGTAAAGGGAATATAGCAAAGAAGGTCTCATACAACGTGTCATACATATTATGTTCAACCCAAAAAATTACGTGCATGTATTAAACTTAGGTCCAATTCTAAATCTATGAAGCAACACTCTTCTTCTAAAATCCAAATCTAACCACTCCTTAATATTGGCCAAGGTCAACTAGTAAGTTTTCATCATGCAACATCCTGGAAAACAAATGTAAAAGAGGTGTTCATGGACCTTTTAACAGATCCAAAATGTACCCTAGATTTTACCCAAAAAATCCCAAGGGGCAATGGCACATCACTCATCCTGAACTGAGTTCTCACCCACCAAGCACGCAAGTGTACCAGGTCCCTCTTTTATGTCAACTTATTCATGGAATTAAAATGATTAAAAAAATATTCGATATCCATAACAATTAAGCAAGTATATTGCAACACATAAACCAAATATAGATCTTTACCTAGTAAGCATACATACTCAAAACAAGGACCAAGATTAACCTTACCATGTATGAACCAGTAATAGCATGTGTCTATAACCAATATCTTACAGCCACAAAGATCCATATTATTAGTTACTATAAAACACAGAAGTTGTTACATACATAATTCAATGTCACTATGAGTCATGTGCACATAGAAACTAGCAACATAAATCTAGTATAAAAGTGGTGATCCCTAAAAATCTTCAAATCAATACATATTTATAGGGATGGGGACTTTCCCTTCACTACCCATAGCACCTCTCAAAAATAGACTACATGCCAATAATATCCATGGGCCCTTACATGATAAATACAAAATTATGCAAGTGCTCTATTAATAGATTATCTAATAATACAACAACAATATAATCCTAGTTAATATCTCAAAACCCTGCATGGGGATTGATCTTCTACTTACTTGAAAATAGCCTTTACATGAATCCTTTTCTACAAAATGTGCATTATACTCCATGTCCATAATTGGCCTCAATCTGCAAAATGACTAAGTCATGATTTCAAACCATCCTAGGCATGACATGTTTTCCCATAATTTCATGAGCGCATCTACGTGTCCTTCACCCTTACGTCCAATCCTTCTGTGCTTTCATACTTAAGTTCTATTTCATCATATCAACACCCTTTCTTCTCAAGAAGCAATACTTATATATTATGTAATTTTTTTGCTTTGTAACTATTTCATTCATTTGGTTTCAATTCTTTAGGGAAGATGGTTATTTGTGGCCTTGTTTATGGGTAAAATTATTTGAAATTTTAATGAAATTTACTATTTATGTACCTAGGTTTTAGTAGGTTTTTGGAAATTCATTCCCAAATAGTCGTGCTCCTATTTTTGGTATTCAAATCTGATACCCCCTAGTGGATTGATGATGATTCTCTCTTAGGAAGGGAGATGCTTGGAATGGTGGTAGACAAGATAATATATTGTTTTTTAGTTGGGGAGGGGTCTAACACTTTCCTTGGGATTAAGTTATGGGATGATTGAGGGTCACATGACCAATGAGATATCCTTTTTCTGCTACTTTTGGTCATGCCTTTTGTAGACATTAAAATTAGGTCACACTCCCCTTTGGTCCCTCAACAAATAAGCACCCTTCATTACATTAAACTAGCCATGGCCCCCTTCACCCCACTAATATTAATTTAATTAATTAATCTAATTAAATTAATCCATTATCCTCACCATATTTATTATTTAAATATCTTAATTTAAATAATATCCACACATCCACCTCACCTAGACACCTCATCTAGCTAACTCACCCTAAGACCTATTCTTAGTAAGTTGCCATAACTAACTAAGACTTACCCAAACCCTAAAAATCAATGCCTACATTCACTCTAACCACATTCCTACATGCTTACAAAATGCTCCCAGTCTAATCCGCGGGTTAACGACACAAGATCCAAGAAAATCAAGAGGATCTCCCTAGTTTGGTAAACCTAGGAAATCCCGCCTTGACCTGGTTACCCCTAGCCATTGCCGGTTACCCCTAGCCGTCTCCAGTTAAGCCGGAACCGCCATCAGTTACCCTTTTAACCCCAAAACTAACCTTATTTTGAAGGTTGGAAAAGATTGGAAGAAGTGGGAAGAACATTTACACATCCTTGAGAGATAACACATCTTTCTAGAGAACGATTTTCCACATGAGAACATGCACATGCAAGGAAGGAGATCAAGCATTTTCTCTTGCACATGCATCCAGTAATCATCCAGCAACCATCTAACATTCACCCCAGCGTAGATTTGATCCAACCAAGTCAGAAAGGCAATGCACATGCAGCCCATGCAGGAGATTTCCAACGATTTGGTGATCACTCAACAACATTCAACCTCTTACCGGCACCTTCATCCATCACTTACATAGGCACCCAAAACCAGATTTCAAGTAAGTAGAATAGTTATACCTCCTTTGTTTTATTTCATTTCATCATTGTATTGTCATCCTTTTGTTCTACTTAGCCACCCATTGAACTCCTCTAATAGCTCACCCCTCCTATATACCCGTTAAAACCCTGACCCAACCCCATCCAAACCAGCCTAATACCTCGTTCTGAGCCAACCAAAGTCCTTTGTGCAATCATAAGGGAGACCCAAAGCTCATTTTGTGGCATTCTTAGCTTTCCACAATAACCGGCACTGGTTCTCACCCAACCGGTCGTCAATCACCCTTAACTAGCGAATCGGTCTCTATATTTACCAATAGAGTCCATGAACAGTGACCTATCCTACCTATTTCCACATTACCTTTATTCATATGTGATCTTCCTGAGACCTTTGTCAGACCTACAGAGACCCAAAACCATTTATTTGACCTTCAGATCTTATTTTAACTTAGCCTATTATATTATATATTTCTTATTGTATTTTGGATGAAATACCCAAATCATTTCGAATTACATTAGGATTTACTTTATTTACCCGCATTAAATTGTTTAAAATAGTGGACTGATAGCCGTCTAAGAAGCATCACACTTCTCAAATCTAGCACACGCTAGGAAGTTCACTGCACATATTGTTTAACTCTTTCTGGTGGTCTTAATTTTCATTACAAGTAGTTCGTCCTAGCCAAAAGGAAGTTCTCATGATCAGTTGTGGATTCAAAAGTCATACGTGTGCAACAAACCCAATCAACCAGCATTCCAACATGTATTCCTCCTATGCCTGTTACCCTATCTGTTTCATGTCAATATTTCAAAGAAATGTTTAAGAATCAGGTAAAACATTTTGGCATGCCCGAGTGGGACCCATTCAGGGGTTCCTTGCATTTTATTCATTCCTAGGGAAAAGTTGTGTGTTTGTTTCCCTTCTGAAAAGCATACACATTAATTTTCTTCCTTGGTAACCCTCTTTTTCTTTCTATTTTCTCTAAAAGAAACCTTTCTTTTGGTGTATTTAAAAAGAACCATTTCTTCGTGTTTTTCTAAATTGTAGTGAAAGAGCATCCCTCTTCCTCTTCATTTTTTTATGTCATCCAACTTCACACTTTGATTTGGGCTTAAAAATAAGTGCATTGCATTTTAATTTATCGCATTAGCTCACATTAATTGAGGGCAACCTATATGCTGGAAGTCATGACCAGTTGATGGTTGAAAAATAACCATAGAAAGCACATCTCTCTCTCTCTCTCTCTGAGGCTTGCCAAATTGCACAAAAATTCAAAAAAACACATTCTTAAACAACATCTTTCCTGGGAATTCCTTTCAACGATCGCACTGATCTGAGGATTGGTAGGTACTCCCCAGCTCACTGCTCTATCGAGTCATACTTCAGAGTGAAGCCCGCCCCCACCATAACATACCTGAAACCTCACCTTTTAGATATTCTTATTTGGATAATAGATGAAATGGGAGGCTGCTGATAGTATGTATATGGAGGTGGAAGGGTCATGGTAACCCTAGTGGCAATGGGGACTAATGATTGTGGAATGGAAAGGACCACGTTCTAAAAAGGGGTAGGGGTCACTGACATTGGAGGTGGTAGTGTCGCTACGGGTATATGTGAGACATTAGGGGAGGATGAGGTTGCATTTTGGGTGGTTGTCGAAGGTATGGTGGATGTGGCGGGTGCGACGGGGGTAACAGACATGGCAGTCATAGCAGGTATAAGGTCACTGTGGGAAATGGCAGCACCGTTATGCTATGGTATGGCTGGTCACTCTGGGAAATGGTGCTGCCGTGCAACGGTTACCCTTCCACCCCCTGTTTCACCGCCTTCTTATCAATCAACCTACATGGCAGCACCATATACTAGAATGCCACCCCCATTATACACCCAAAACCAACCCTCTCATGCTACAGGAGGCTCCCAATCATCGTAACCTACCAACGACCTAATTAAATTAATGTTGGATAAGATACAGACCTTGGAGGCATTGGTTTCGGGCTCTCGTAACACTCTCACCTAGGATGAGATTTGCAACGAGCCCATCCACACATCCATTCCTATTCATCCCTACCCCGTACATTGGGAGATGCCTAAATTCAATTGTTTCAATAACAAGGAAGACCTGCAACAACATTTTGTGGTCATTCAAACATGAGGTGCTACCTGATCGCTCACGATGATGCTTTGCTCCTGAGAACTTTTCCCATGTCTCTGACTAGACCTGAATTAGATTTGTATAGCAGGTTATCTAGACACTCTATATTCTCATTCAATCAAGTAGCCCAAGCCTTCTTGGATCATTTCTCCATCAATATCATCAAGAACGTCACCATGACCAACCTATACTCCACACGTTAGTATGAGGATGAATCTATTGTAGATTTTGTCGCTCGCTGGCGTAGCCTGATCAATCAACTCACCTTCCAACTACCACAAAAAGAACTCATCGAACTCTTTACGTGAGTTTGTGCTAGACATATCTCACCTACCCTGCAGGTTCAAACCTTCCGAAACATTCGACGAAGCATTCACCATGGCACGAAAGTTAGAGATTTGGGCCATTGAAGAGAAGAAAATCTAATTACGCAATAAGAATTCAACATTTAAGTCAAATGATACCTCTTCTTCTTCCAAACCACAAAAAAAATATTCAAAAGCTAAGGGCAATGCTAACATAGTGGTACTCAAAGCTGGCCCACCTCATCCATCAAATCAGGCTACCCCCTCATCTAATCTCTCACCCATCAAGACTTTTCAATTCAGACAAGAACAACGAGAAATTCACCCCAATTGGGGAGCCTTACTCTTTTGTCTTAGAAAAGCTTATCAAATCTAGGGCCACCACCATTCCACCTATAACACCACACACTGGTTTTGAACCTGCTCGCCCCATGCCCACATGGTATAAAGAACATGATTTCTATAACTATCATCGAGTAAAGGGTCATAGTGATGGTAATTGCATCACTTTCAAAAATATTGTCCAAGAAATGCTCCTGAGAAAGGTGAGTTAACCTCGGATAATCCTAATGCACCTACCAAAAAAAACCTACACATCTTCAAGAAATCATTTCCCAATCATGCCCCTTCGTCTGATCAAACCGGTGAGACTGCAACTCATGATACCCATACCTCGTGAGGTTCACGCTATTTTTAGTGATGCACCTGTTGCTCCCCATTTTCCCCATATTCCTTCCATAGAGGAGAATATAGCCCGAAATCCTTCTTCCACATCAGAACCAACTTCCCTTGTTCCTTCACCCACAGAGGAACACCTTTCACCTCCTCCCTCACCTATGGAAGAGTCTTCTGCTAACATCAAGACCTTTTCACCTTTGGATTCTCCACCTAGGGAACCCATACCCATAATACTTCGTCAATCCATAGAAGATACTTATTTACCTCCTTCACCCACAGAGGAGCACCCATTGTCTCCCCCACCTATAGTGGAACTCTCATCATCTCCCCCACCTATCACGGACCCAGTTGAGATACCTTTACCTCTTAGTGAGCATTCTCCATCAGCTACTCAAGATCATGCAGACCTAATTTTGGCTCTCTTACCCATAGAAGATAAAGCTAGCCAATTCCCCATTTCTAAATCACATTTTATGGGAATTTCCATTAGGTCTTCATCAACTCCACCTACAAACTTTCCATTCTCACGTTTGGCCAACCGCTTCGATTATGTGGATAGGGCCTTACTATGGGGATGCCTTTTGCTTCTTGTCTCAACGCAGATGCAGTTGCAACTTGCTGATACCTCCAATATCTACCCAAAAATATTTTGACTAGTCAAAACAAACATAACTCCCTCTATCACAACTTCTTCCATGACACCCATCATAACTCAACACACACCCTTACCCATAACCCAACATACGTCAAAATCCAAACCAACACCAACATCATCCTACTCACCTAAACCTATAACTACCTTAGGGGTCACCCCAACCACCAGCCTTACTCATCCGCCTATCAAATTGGATTTAGCTACATCCTCCAAGGTCAACGCCAAACCCAATCTGGCACCCAAACAAAAAAACCAAACCCATAGAACTCATACCTCAGCTACGAAAACCACACCTGCACTTTTCCCATTCGTCTTAGGATCTCAACTTCCCGGTACGGTTAAGAAGCCTCTACCTATTAATAAACAAAAAAAATAACAACCCATACCTCCCTCGTAAATATCTAACCTACCCAGGTGCCCGACACAGCTTACACCCGCACCTGCAGTATCTTTACCACCCATACCTCTGATACCCTCCACAACTGCTTCACTACCCACTACACTTCAGTCTTTATCCCTCACACCCCCTACACGACTTGCATCATCTACCTTCATAGCACCTCTGTTATCCCCCTGGGTAACTCACCCTCTTCCCCCATCTACTTTTCTTTCTAGATCCTATGCACCCATATCACCTTTACCCAAGAAGGTGCAACCCAAAGACAAAACCCCGCTACCTCCCAATAAGGTAGTCAAAACAACAAGACACCCTTCTGCTAGTTCATCTAACATACCCCTACCTAGACAAACATGACCAACACCCAAGACCACACCAGCACCTAAAACCATAGCTCAACCTACTCCCCCTCTTGCAAGGATTGTTCCTCAACAATCAACTACACCTACAACCAAACCCACGTTCACTTCCCATTGCGACCCACTAGCAAGGTCCTATGCCAAAATCTTAACCAACCTCCTTGAGACCTCTCTCATCACATTACCACCACTCAGACCTTACGAACCCCTCAAACCCAAGCCAAAAGGGTTTGGTGACACTAAAATTTGCACCTACCATCATGTGCTAGGGCACGATGTGGAGAATTTCAAGGCCTTGAAAATTGTCCTTATCCAGTTGTGTCCTCCGGAAGCCAAATTTGATGACAACGACCTTCTCGATGAGGACCTTGCTGCACCAACACCCATTCCCATATTGCCCACTCAACAACCATGACCTTCACCCCCATAGCTCCTAGAGCCACTTCCAAGATTCGAAATTAACATGGTTTGCATCAGAGAACTTGCCAAACCGCCACCCAAGTGTTGATGTGCCCAGCTCATCTCACAAGGCTCTTTTCTGCCACTTGGTTTTTTCCCCTCATGCCACTATACCTTTCATATCTCACCTACTTCACCTAGCTCCTTTCCTCAGATCAACATGATCCACGTTGTTACCCGTGCTCAGAAAGAAAAAGGCAAGGAAAAAGTAATTGACTCACTAACCAATCCTATACCCAACATACCATCTGCACCCATACCTGAAATCACTATCCATAGCCCCACGTACCCCATTTCTAATGGCGTCACACATCGCACCATGCTCAAACAATTACACCAGTCTCCCCTCAAAATGTGCCTATATGACCTCATCCAAACCTTAGAATCCCATCGTCAAGCTCTTATGGAGGTTCTTCAATCTATTGAGGGTTTACCCAATGACCCTACACCCATAGCCTCCATTATCACACCCCATCATGTAGCCTCTCTAACCAAATTACCACCTTCATCTTCACCCCACCCTATTCACCAAGAAGCCTCCCTTAGCTTCTCAGACAAAGAGATCGCACCACACCAAAATGATGACCCGGACCCAGCCCTATTTATCCATGTCCACATAGATGATATACGTGTACGACATGTAATGATCGATGGGGGTGTTAGCATTAACATCATTTCATCCCATGCATTCGCTCAAATGCTCATACCCAAAAATTGCATGCATAAACATCATGTCATGTTGCATTCATTCAATGACGCTATCACCTCTACACTAGGCACTGTCATCTTACACATTCGCGTGGGCCCCCGCACTGTCCTAGAATTGTTTTCCATTTTGGAGGGGGGATTTCAATATAACTTGTTGCTTGGAAAACCCTGGATTTGTGTCATTAGTTACATTCCTTCCACTTTGCATCATTGTGTAAATTTTGAACATGAAGGAGGACATACCTACACTATCCCAGTTGATCCATCACCTTTTAAAACATGCAACATGCTTTATCAACCAAATGATGTGATCATACCTATTAAGCTATCTATGTCCGTGACCGCTACCACTCCACTTATACCTCCACTCACTAGTACAGCCGCTGCTTCAACCGTACATACCTCCTCCATTCCTACCGCTGCCACAACCTCCACAGCCGACCCATCAACTTCCCAACCCATTAGCTCCACCTCCACATTGACCTCTGACATGTCATCCATTTCAACTACCTACATACCAACCACCGATCCCTTAGAAGGTGTCTTTCAATGCCTCACTCTGGGGGAGTACCGCCTATATAGTGTCAACACTTTCCTGACTCCACAAGAATATGACAGTCTTCACCAACACCCTCATTATGATCACCACATAGGAGAACGACTCCTTTATGGTCCTCCTCACCTTCCTACTAGTCTCACCTATAGGGGACTTGATGTTACCACTTACACACCGAACCACCATCACAAACCTGCCCATTTTGCGTTGACTTCCAGTCTCTCACCAATCATTGTTTTGCTCACACCTTCCTGCACCGATGTGCATGGAAGGGCTTTAGTTTTGGATTTTACGAGCAAGGCTGCCATACCATTATTCTATGTACCACCTGCAAACATAACGAACATAGTGGTATCGGATTTCTTGAACCACCTACCAAACATGCCCGCATTGAACTCATTAAGGACACTAGCCCTTCTCGACCTTCACCTGCTGCACCTTCATCACCACCCCCACCGACAGAGTTGATGGATCCTAAATCTATCCCTCCTAATTTTTTTTTTCATAAACACCATTTCCTTGTGGCCTTTGACTTATCAACGTGAGGGTGAGGCCCCTTCCACTCTTCCTTTCCTGTATCCTAAAATGATCGATGACAATACACCTTTAATTAATGTCATTCAATCTCAGGATGATGAATCCATACTCACCTACCTTAGTGCAGAAGACTCATATATTCATCAGTTGTTACCCTCTGAGACGCAAACCATGTTGAATGAATCAACTATCGAGATCAACATTCATACTCAGGACGACCCACACATCCTAAAGATCAGGAAATCTTTAGATGCTACTGAACAGGAAGCCATCACTTCTTTTTACAGAGATCATAACCACACTTTCACTTGGTCTTATGCCTGGTATTGACCCCACCATAGTGGTCCACAATATCGTAACCGTTCCCGATGCCAAACCCATCAAACAAAATATGAGGAAAATGCACCCTCGCATTGCTCTTCTCATCAAAGAAGAACTTCAATGCCTCCTTTCTGTTTCCTTCATCTTACCCATTGATTATCCTCATTGGATTTCTAACATTGTCCCTATCACTAAAGCGACAGGGGGGACTCCGCATTTGCATGGAATTTCGTGACCTCAACCTAGCCTGCCCGAGAGATGACTTTCCCTTACCTGGTATTGATCAACTGGTTGACCTTACCATTGGTCATGAGATGCTATCACTCATGGATGGATTCTCGAGTTATAACCAAATTTTTCTTGCCCAAGAAGATCAACACAAAGCTACATTCATCACCCCTTGGGGGACCTTCTGCTATTGAGTCATGCCTTTTGGTCTTAAAAATGCTGGTGCCACATATCAGTGAGCTATGAATTACATTTTCCATGACATCATGCATCACATATTAGAATATTACGTGGAAAATATCTTGGCTAAATCTAAATGCCGTTTCGAACACCTTTCCATCCTTAAAACCATTTTTGACTACCTCATTAAATATTGCATTATCCTTTAGCCTAAGAAGTGCGTCTTCACAGTTTTCTCAGGAAAACTTCTGGGATTTATCATTTCCTTATGTGGTATAGAAGTTGACCCTGCTAAAGTCAAATCCATCCTAGAAATTCCTCTACCCACTAACCTTCGACAACTCTATAGCCTGTAAGGTAAGTTGTAGTCCATTCACCGTTTCATTTCACAATTATCGGATCAGTGCCAACCATTTCATCATCTGCTCAAAAAGGATGTCTCCTTTAAATGGGATGATGACTGCCACAAAGCTTTCAAGGCCTTACAATAATATCTTCTCCAACCACCCGTACTCATTCCACCTAAAGACAATTAACCTTTCTGCCTATACGTCTTAGCTACTGATCACTCCTTGGGAGCCATGCTCGCCTCATCGCGATGAACAACACAGGGAACATGTGATTTATTACATAAGCCATACTCTTTTGGACTATGAAACCTGATACACCCATCCCAAAAAACTTTGCTTATCCTTAGTTTTCATTGCCACCCAAACTTCGCCATTACCTACTTAACCACAAAACCTATGTCGTAACCAACACTGACCCCTTGCACTTCATGTATGCCAAACCTTATCAAAATCAGCGTGCTGCATGTTGGCTTATGATTTTAGCTGATCTTGACCTCGAATTCATTCATCAAAAGTCCATCAAGGGCCAAGCCATCACGACCAATTGGCCGACACACCTCTTTCCGAGGATCAACCCTCTAATTTTGACTTTCTAGATGAGTCAATTGCTAACCTTTCCTTGGATGAACCCGCCTACCAAATGACACTATTCTTCAATGGTTCCAAGTGTTAGCGTGGGGGTGGGGCTAGTATTATCCTCATTCCGCTTGATGGTGAGCCCATGCCTCTATCTTTTAAACTCAATTTTGAATGTACAAACAATATCGCCGAATATGTAGCACTCATATTAGGTAACGAAACCGCCTATGCCCTAGATGTCAAATCAATCAACATATTTAGTGATTCCCAATTGGTCATTAACCAAGTTAATGGTATATACCAATGTCGTAATGGGATAATTCAAAAGTATAAACATCATGTAGACATAATTTTGACCTCCTTTGACCATTACACCCTTTAAACCATCCCACATTCAACCAACAAATTTGCAGACACCATGGCCTGCTTAGCTTCCCAGATACCCGCTTCTCCTGCCAATTCTAAAATCTTTGTTACCGTACAATGACTCCAAGAACCTTCTTATCTACCTCATGATGTTTACTCCATTGGAACCACTACCCCTGACCTGAGTGACCTTTGGTATAAACAATACTCTGACTACCTTTTTCTCTCCATCTTACCTCCTGACCTCACTCGTAACGGACAACACACCTTCCTTAAAAAGGTCTCTCATTACGTCATCATGAGAGGACTTCTCTATAAGTGCAGCTTTGATGGTATTCTCTTACGATGCCTCACAATTTTTGAAATTCCTTATACCAGTAAGGAGGTTCATGATGGCATATGTGGAGGTCATTTTAGTGGCCTTACTGTTGCTAAGCATATTCTTCGCCTAGGCTATTACTAGTTGACCCTTAACCATGGTTGTTGTGACTACATCAAACATTGTGTAAAATTCCAACAACATTCCAATATTCATCATACACCCAGTCATGCCTTACAGGTCACCCGTGACCTTTGGCCCTTCTCTCAATGGGGTTTGGATCTTGTCAAAGAAATCAATCTCCAGTCTTCCCAATGCCATCAATGGATCATCACTGCTACCGAATACTATACAAAATGGGTGGAATCCATACCACTCATCTCCACAAAATCCAAGAAAATATGTGAGTTTATTAACCACCACATCATTTTTCATTTTGGTGTACCTCATCGCCTCATCACTGACAACGGAAAACAATTAAAAAAAAAAACATTACAAAAATTTTGTGATGCCTTCGGCATTCAACTTAGTTTCTCATCACCTTATTACCCACAAACCAACGGCCATCTGGGCCTACAAAATGGCCACCTGTACATGTATTTCTGCTACCTCTACCTCAGAGCCCTCCAGTTGTGTCTACAGTATACCCAACTAGGTAATTAGTGTAGCCACCTGCCCCTATAGGGCGTCTCTCTGCACTGTAATGGTGGCTAAATCCAGCCTCATAAGTGAGCCGACCACCACTATCTATACCTATCTGTGAAACCGGCATCATCTATCCACTGGTCCACTACCTACTCCTCCTGCCCTATGGGCACTATAGGTTGTGGTAGAGGTAAGGGCATCTCCACGTCATCTCTCCGGTACTATGGGAAGGAAGGAGGTATGTCCTGTACTAGCCCAAACTACCGCCGAACTCTGTCTACCGGGATCATCTTGTACTCCCCGGCACAGTGACCCTGTATCCATATCTCTAGCTGGAGCTCAGCTAGCTCCTCATGCATATGCCTATATGAGGGAAATCCCACATATGGCCTCCATATAATGTCCACTCCAGAAAATCCCTCCAGCAACTGCTGGAAATAGGCCACATCATGTGTGGGCCTCTCAAATATCCACTCTCCAATAGCTAGCACCCATATCCTATACCCCACCTACACAAATCTTGGTGGGAATGCATCTGCCCGGGGCATCCCTACTGACCGCACACAAACTATGTGCTCATACGCCCAACAATGTAGTAAAAATGTACAACACAGGTTAAACCTATGCAGCCGCCCATATGCCCATAACTCCCTATACAACTGCACCAAGAATGTTGGTGTCCAAGAAAAGTGGGTCTCATCTATCATCATGTCATGGAGTACCCCCATTAGTGATCAGGAAAAACATCCACCCTCTGCATCTAGTAGTGCAAAACAACACACTGCCTCCATCAATAGAACCACTAGCCTCGTCTCCTCTGGATGGGCTAGGTACATCTCTCCACAGCTGAAGCTGGTGCTATGGAATATCAGATCGGCCATTACCCTCTCCAAATTCCATCAACATTATCTCCTCAGATGCCTTAGAGGAGATAGAGTATACCTGTACACCCAATATGGCTAACCGAAGAATCCAGAACATGTCCTCCAGGGTGATAGTAATCTCACCCGTTGGTAGG
This sequence comes from Taxus chinensis, assembly GCA_019776745.2. Lineage (NCBI taxonomy): Eukaryota > Viridiplantae > Streptophyta > Pinopsida > Cupressales > Taxaceae > Taxus > Taxus chinensis. The sequence goes on along the minus strand of CM034153.1, from coordinate 736,551,094 downwards.
TGGAAGGTGTTGGTCACGGAATCCCATCTATCGATGAGTGTGACCATCAAACTGGGCTACCAAAATACATGTCTATATTGACTAACTCCACTCAATCCAACTGCCTCATCATGTTACAGCTCCTCTGGGGTCACTGCACCTTGCACATAGTCACAAGCAGGGGCAAAACCCTGTCCCACATATGCAGCTGGTCTCTCCCCTACATCCAATACAAACAAAACATTAACCTACATTTATCACAACCTTTCTCACCTACTATTGTTTTCCCACACCCTATTTTCACCTCTCCCATCTCAACCACTTAGCCCATATTACTTTTTAACCCTTATTCCCCACATCCCAACTGGTGCTCGGTTCCCTTTAACTGACCATGATCACCCCTTAACCGGCATCGATCACCTGTTTGGTGACCAATACCAGTTCCACCTTACCAACGTCGGCCAAACTTGACTGACACCAGTCACTGTCACGGAAAAACCCGCGATTTCCCAAAACCCCCCTTTCTAAAAAAAACCTCCCCATTGCCCCTTTTACCCACCTACAATGACCTAACCTACCCTTGGACCTCCACCCACCCCCCTTATCCCATTTATTACCCTCCCCATTCCTCTTTTTACCCGCTATTCCAACAATTCCCAAATTCAATTTTTAACCACCCATAAAAACGAAAAACCAACAAAACCTACAAATAACAATACAATAATCCTCTAATCTATCAAATCAACTACACATAAAGTAGGGTGCTTACCTCATCATGCTACCGCCGTCTTGGTGGCACATCTGGCCACTATACCGATGGCCCACCCGATCCCTCTCCAACCTCCGCCATCACTGAATAGCTACCCACAACCTCTACCCAATCGAATCCCTCGTAATGATCCTGGACCCACTACTCACCAGCCAATCACTTGTTGATCACACCACCAGCTGACCATTCCGTTCCGTCTGGACACTTTTCTCTTTTCTCTCTTTTTTGTCATTTTCCCAATTGGCTAAATGAGAAATGAATAAAAAAATACACATATTTTTTGTTTTTATAACAAACCCGACCTAACCGAGGTCAGTTACCCTTGACCAACATCGGTCTCATACCCTACCAAACCATGGTTAGTTGACCTCTACCGACATCGGTTATCCTTGACCGGCATCGGTCACCCTCACCTACACGCTGCCTTAAATTTTACCCTTCCCCCTACCCAATCTCCTTTATTACCTCACCCACCCTTCACCCTGCTCATTTACCCCACCTCACCTTTACCTCAACCATTTGCCTCATCTTCCTGACCCCACCATTTCTTGCCTAAATCTCATCCTCCTTTGGGGACTCATTATTTTACCCCTACCTTGGCCTTACCCATGTCGTGACCTATAAATGTTGACCTGGACCATCGCTAGTGCCCTTTGACCTCATGTGTTCACTATACCTTGCGGCACTATTTCCTATGTTGATTGACCTAATGACCTTACCTAGCCTATTGTCGTGACTATTTATCCTGACCCTACCTTTGGTGTACCAGAACATACCTAAACGTTCCTACACCTAACCTACATTGTGTTTCCTGACCATATCCTATACCTTGGATACCAGAATCACTTCAACCTTGTTTGGATAAACCTATCGACCTTAGATGATGTAGAGTTTGCCTGATCTTCAACCTGGTAGTGTGCTGCAGTTTATACATGTGCGTGTGTTAGACTATTGCTACCTTTGACCCTGACCCATTACCTAGATTTCTTGAGTGGACCTTTAACCCTTTTTCCCCCGTGCCCACCTAACTTTTCATCACATTCACATTTTTATCAAACCACTCACTGATTCTTCCTTCTACCTCATCCGTTCTTGGTTTGAGGGGGATCACCTTCACCCACACATGGGGTAACCACATCTTATTTTTGTTAGCGTCGCTTACCAATACAAGCTACACAACAAAAAGGGGGAAAATGTAGACACTAAAATTAGGTCACACTCCCCTTTGGTCCCTCAACAAATAAGCACCCTTCATTACATTAAACTAGTCATGGCCCCCTTTACCCCACTAATATTAATTTAATTAATTAATTAATAATTAAATTAATCCATTATCCTCACCATACTTATTATTTTAATATCTTAATTTAAATAATATCCACACATCCACCTCACCTAGACACCTCATCTAGCTAACTCACTCTAAGACCTATTCTTATTAAGTTTCCATAACTAACTAAGACTTACCCAAACCCTAAAAATCAATGCCTACATTCACTCTAACCACATTCCCACATGCTTACAAGAGGCTCCTAGTCTAATCCGTGGGTTAACGACACGAGATATGAGAAAATCAAGAGGATCTCCCTGGTTTGGTAAACCTAGGAAATCCTGCCTAGACCGACGTCGGTTACCCCTAACTGTCACAGGTTAAGCCAGAACCGCCGTCGGTTACCCTTTTAACCCCAAAAACAACCTTATTTTGAAGGTTGGCAAATATTGGAATAAGTGGGTGAAACATTAACACATCCCTGAGAGATATCACATCCTCTGAGAATGAATTCCAGCAAGAACACGCATGCAAGGAAGGAGATCAAGCATTTTCTCTTGCACAGCCACCCCAACATTGATCTGATCTAACCAATCAAAAAGGAATGCACATGCAGCCCATACAGAATCTCTCTTACGATTAGTGATCACCTGTAGTCTTCAACCTCTCACCAGCACCTCCATCCCTTGCTCATAGGCATCTAGGACCATAATCCAAGTAATTAAAACATTATACTTCTCTGGTTCATTTCATTTTGTCGTTAATATTATCACCTATTGTTTACCTAGCCAGCCATTGACCTCCTCCAAGGCTCACCCCTTCCATATACCCATTAAAACCTCACCAAATCCTACCCAAACCACCCAATACCTCATTCCGACCAACCAAATTCCTTTGTGCAATCACAAGGGAGACCCATAACTCGTTTATGGCATTCCAAGTTTTCCACAGTAACCGTCACCGGTTACACCCAACCGTCATCGGTCACCCTTAACTGGCATCGATCTCTGTCTTCACCAACACATCCCAGAACAGTGACTTACCTACCTATTTCCACATCACCCTTATTCACCTGTGATTTACCTGAGACCTCTGTCAGACCAGCAAAGACCCATAACCAGTTACTTGACCTTCGGATCCTACTCTAACCTAGCCTATTAGATCATATCTTTCTTATTATGTTTTAAGTGAGATACCTAAATCATTTCGAATTACAATAGGATTTATTTTATTTACCGCATTAATTTTTTTAAAACAGTGGACTGATAGCCATCTAGGAAGTATCACACTTCCCAGATCTAGCACACGTTAGGCAGTTCACTGCACATATTGTTTAACTCTATCTGGTGGTCTTGTTTTTCATTACAAGTAATTCCTCCTATCCAAAAGGAAGTCCTCACAACCAGATGTGGATTCAAAAGTCATACGCTTGCAATAACCCATCAACCAGCATTTGAACAGGTATTCCTCTTATGCCCGTTACCCTATCTATTTCGTCAATACTTCAAAGAAACGTCTAAGAATCAGGTGAAACACCTTTAACCAGGGTGAGAGTACCCGAGGTATAACCTGAATGCAGGGGATGTGAATTCTTTGTTCCCTATATTTTATTTAAAGGATGGATCAATATGGGATAAAAATGGTCGTGGACACAACACTTTACTCTCATGAGTTATCACAAAAAATGTTGCATATGCTTACTATACCAGACACAAGTTACTATAGACAGTAGAATTTAGTTTCTCTTGCATTCTCCTGATAAAAGCTAAAGGATGTCACCTTCAATGATATTAGAAGATAAAACATAAAATAAAATAATGGAATTTAGTGTAGGGTAAGATCACTTATGTAGTTTTAAAAGAGTGGGGATTATAGGATGGAAGAGTCTTTGCAACATAACATTTAACACTTAGAGCAACCTGCAATTCTGGAAAAGTATGAAAAACTAGATCAAGAAGTAACAGTTTCTACAATTGTAGATCTGCATTCATTGATAATCAATAGATGAAAATTTCCAACTCAATCTCTAAAATGCTAGAAAAAGGGCTCATGCAATCATTCTAATAAAGTATTTATTGCTTCTTATCTCATACACCCAAGATACACTTAAAGGCTAATAAAAATCTATCAGCACAAAATGGTTATGGAAAGGTATTTACAATCAAGTCCAACATTGCAGAAGGAATTCTCACAGTACAATATCAAACTTAATGACCAAAGCAAAAACATTAAGGATAGATCTAGTGTATGAAAAATAGAAACAGTAAACACAAGATTGTAGCAAGAAAATATAACTCATCAATTGACAATTCGACATACAGAACCCAAAAGATAAAATTTAAACTCAAAAGTGGATGTATTTAATTCAAATATTTAGAATTTCTTAACAAGGGAACATCAAGTGAATTCTCTCAAAGCTTTTCAATGGTATGTACATTACAACCACCTTGACATAGAAACTTAAGAAACTGATATCTATATGCATATCACAAAGGAAACATGTGCGGTATTTTACAATTATATATATCAACCTTTTTCAAAAGTAGAAAAAATTAACCCCCATCCACTATGAGGACAAGCCCCCATATTTATACAAATTTGGTCTATAAATTTGGTTTTTTTTAGAATCAAATCCCCCCCCCCAAATAGTAACTGAAGTTCCCCTTTTCATAATAAAAGATATTTAAATCAAAGTGAGAATTTACATTTGCCTAACTTAAAATATTTGATTTTCTGTTAGTATTTTTTGAATTGATTCCATGCCTCACTACCACATACACAAAAATAGTTAGCTGATGCTTCCAGGTGTTCTTGTGTATTTTTATTTTCTCATTTTCTCCCACCAAACGCCATCAATATTAAAATAAAATTATGCCATCTTTTATATCTTAAGGAGACCTTTCCAATGAGACTAATTTTTCTTGATTTTGAGCACTGGATCGAAAGTTGTGGCCCTTTGAAGTTTTGTCTGTTGGGATGAACAGGAGGGTGACACATGATAGATTTTTATTGGCTTCATATTTTTTCCACGTGTGCATTAATTTTTTTTTTCTTTTCTATGTGAGCCAATTAAAAAATTCCACGTATTTTTTCCTTCTCAAATTATTCTAGTACTTGACTACCCATTGTGAAATGTGAGCCAATGAAAAAGCTCCATGCTCCTTCATAGTGTCAAACATTTTTTTTACTTTTACTTAACCACCTTGAAGTGTGAGCCAATGAGGAAACTCTACAATTTTTTCAATTCAGTCTTTTATTTTATTTGTACTCTCCACTGTGGAATAAAATACAATGAAAAATCTCCACACCCCTTCGTAATTTAGATTTTTTGATAACCTTGACTGATTGCTATGATGCACGAGATAATAAGAGAGCTCCACACTCTTCACACTATCAGAATATTTGATAACCTTGAATGATCCCCGCATAATGTGAGCCAATTAGAGAGCTCTACACTTCTTACAATTCTCTTTCATTTACAAATACTTTAACAATTTTACAAAACACAAACCAATGAGACAACTCCACGCACCTCTACATTTTTCATCCTTGTCAGATTATGAAGCATAAACTAATCAGAAGGTTCCACGATATTTTGTAATTTACTTTTATTTATAGGTACATTTTCAAAGTGTGAAACATGATCCAATGAGAAACCTCCAGGATTCTTGTAATTCAGACTTTTTTAGGGTGCGAAGCATAGAAAAATGAAAAATATCCACATATATTTGTGGTTTCGCAGTCCGGATCCATGAAACTTGGTTCATTTCGTAGAATTGAAGTCCACATAACCCAAATGGGTTGAAGAGTGCCAGAATTTTGACACCTGTATATTTGATATCTTTGATCCATGTTGTTTTTCCCATCTATCTTTCTACCATGTGTACCATTGACCTTTCAAATATTTCTTGAACCCGATTCCTTTATGAAAATCAGTTTATTCTACGAACTTGAAGTCCGTGGAATGCTTTGTCTATGAAAGACATCAAATTTCTTCCATGTGTCCTTCAGGAATTTTTGAATTTCTCGGCGATGTAGATCTTTGATGACCATTTGAATGTCCCAACACTTTTTTAAATGGATAAGTCCATTTTAAATTTATCATTCAGTATCTGCGGCCTTTGGTGGATTTCTGAGTGTTTCGTGGATTTTTATGGAATCAGCAGAGTGCCAAACCTTTTGAAAAACCCGCAAAACACTAAACCAGTGTGTCACAATTTTTATCCTTTCAAAATTATACAACAACCCATGAAACATTAAGTTCTTCATTTGGAAGATTGCCAAGTTAGTGCATTGTGGTCTCCTTAGAATCTTGGTCCTTCAGATGGTACGGGGAATTATCTTGGAAAACTCAACTTTATTTAAGAACGAGGCTCATTTTGAGCACCAAAAATGGCTCCTTCTCGGGGATGGGCACACCCTGTGGGTGCCATAAGAACAAATACCAAATGCCTAATCCATTGGGTAAGGATTCATGGGGATAAAATATATAAGGTTTTCTAAAAAGATACATTACATTCATACTAGAATACTTCCATGTCTCAAAACTTGGTCTCTGTAGACCAGATCAACAAAAGGGAAACAACAACACAAACAATGACAAAAAACAAAAACAACACATTTTTACACTATATAATGATCACACCTGATCCTTTGGCTCAATCCATTTTTTTTTGAGATGCTATCCATTGATAGGAAAATCCAACAAATTCCCTTCCAATTCTTTCAGAAATAAAGTATGTTCTCTAATCCTGATATCAATAGAATAGGGTCCCATCCATAGGGAATCAAAATTTCCATGTTTTCCCTTATCTTCATGTCTGCTATCCCATAACAGGACTAGGTATCTAACATTGAAAACTCTTGAAGTGACCTTCTTGTCAAATATATTTTTTAGTTTTTCTCTAAACTTGAGATGTCTTTGGTAGTACTCTCTTCTTTCTTCATTCAATTTTATAATTTGATTGATCTTTATTTCATATGGACTTAATTTTTCTCTATCTTAAAATTGGTGCATGAATTGGTACGAGGAAAGTTGTAAGTGTAAGGGAAAAAGGGCTTGAACTCCATAGAATAACTCAAATGGGCTCTTTCCAGTAGACATATTGGTAGTAACTATGTCTATCCATAATGTAAACTTGAGTTTCTCACCCCATTTATTTTTATTGGTCTATAGTTTTCTTCTGAGGATCTTTAACAGGTTTTTATTAATTTATTCTCCTTGTCTATTTCCTTGAGGATTATAATTTGATGCATAAGACAAATTTATACTACTCATGGCACATTGTTTCCAATGGTTTAGCTTTGAAGCTCATGGCATTATCAACAACTATCTTAGCAGGCACCCCAAATATGTAAAACATGTTATTGAGAATAAATTCCATGACTACTTGATGAGTTTCCTTCCTAGTGGGAATAGCTTCAACCAATTTCGTAAAGTATTCAGTGGCTACCAATATCCACTTATGGCCAACACTTGAAGAGTATGATATTTCACCAATAACGTCTAATTCACATTGTTTGAATGGGGCTTTTATTGACATATGCTACAAGGGTAGGGCCCTAAAAATTTTCATTCTTCCATAAAAACGTTGACAACTCTCACATTTTCGAACCAAAAAGGAAACATCTTTGAACAATGAAGGTCACCCATATCCCACCCTTAGAATTTTTTTGAGTAGTAATTGTTCCAAAAAATGGCCTCCACACAATCCCCCATGAAATTCTGTAATTATTTTAGGTGTCTCTTCCTTAGTGATACATCTTAGCAAAACTCCTTCAATATTCCTCCAAGTCATTCCATGATCAGTCAAAATATACTTTTGGGAAACCAACTTAAGTGTCCTCCTTTTATTCTTGTCTAAGTGCATGATACAATTCAAGTTCATCAAGTAATATACTATATATTTATACCAAACTGTAGTGCTCAACTTTTCATGAGGGCGTAGCCCATATTTTTCAACATTATGTATCTCCATCACCTAAAACTTACTCTATGCCATCAACCTTGCTAAGCCCAATCGTCAAACCAATTTTTTGGTTTTAATTTCCATGTCATATTCTTTCAATTTGTTTACCAAGTGACATCTTTTACTTGACATATACATTTATGATAAAAATGTATTTTTCCATTGTATGAGGTACATAAGATATAACTTTGGAGCTTAGAATGTAGGGTTTGAATATTTTAGTGTCTTTCACCAAGGAAAAATATTGTTTCTCCATGATGGAATATGTTATCTCATCTCCCTGCAAGGATTTTCTAAAGAGGGAAATGGGATTTCCATGCCCCTCTTCCTCCTTCTGTAATAACACATAATTAATTGTATTCTATGAGGAAAAAAACATTTGAATTGCTTTATTATAATCAAGACTAAATAAGATGGGGGTACTCTTGAGTGCTTACTTTATTCCTTTGAATGCTTGAACAAACCCTTCTTCTCACTTGATGGTTTGATCCTTCTTCAACATACTTCTGATGGGAATATTAATCTCAACAAAGTTGGAGATGAACCTTCTTACAAAATCTACTTGTCCAAAAAAGGATTGGATACCATTTTTAGACACAGGGATAAGGACTTTATCAATTTCCTCCACCCTTTCATGATCTATCATAACTCCTTCCTGAGACACTATATGTCCCAATAATTTTTCCTTCTTCACTCCAAAGTGGCACTTCTTTGGGTTCAATGAAATCCCATACTCTCTACACCTTATCAACATCTTTTCAAGGTGCCCCAAATGTTCACCTCTGTGTTTATAGAAGATGGTTATATCATCTTGATAAACTACTATGAAATCATTGATAAGACTAGAGAAAGCCACATTTATGGCCCTTTAAAAAATTTCTCCAACATTCATCAATCCAAAATTCATCCTATCATAGACATGTGTTCCTCATAGGATAGTAAAAGTAGTCTCGAGTTGTTCTGATTATTTCACCACCACTTGGTTATATCTAAAGAAACCATCAAATGTAGATAACAAATCTGATCATGTTACCTTTTGTAACTTATTATCCATATTAGGAAATGACTAACTATCCTTAAGAGATGCTTTATTTATATTTCTAAAATCCACACAAAGCCTTATATCCCCTTTCTTCTTTTTTACTAGCACTAAGTTGGCCACCCATAAAGAATAACTAGTGGGTTGAATTACCCCACCATCTTGTAATTATGTCAATTCCTCTTTCATTTTGGTTGTAAGAAGGGGATTGATTTTCCTTTGATTCTGTTTGAATGGCTTGGAGTGGGGAATAAATGGTATCTCGTGCTAAAACAAGTCTTCTCTATAAGCTTTCAGTTATGAATAATACCATGCCTGGAAATCTTGGTGTTTATTTAGAAACTTGGTATAAACCTATTTTTATTCTCTTCTCGTGTTACTCCCCAACCAAACCTTCCTTTGGATTTGAGAATTTCCCAAGTTAAATTCTTCAACATCCCTTGATGCATAGATAGGGTTTTTCACAACTCGGTCCACACCATCGAAATATGATTCCAAACTTAAAAGTCCTCTAGGAATAATATTTGTCTTTAGTTAAATTATATCTTTCCCAAAATGGGTCTCCCTTCCTTAACTAGTAGTTCCACCATGGGTTCAAGATCAATGAGTTGATTAGTAAACTCATCTTTGCAAGTTAAAAACCTTTGGGTCTGAGCATAATTCTCAAAAACCTACCAATGTTAAATTCTTTTAGGAACTGATGATCTGACTAGAACTTATACTTCACAATGGAAGTAAGGAGATATTGCCTCATTTTCATATTGAGATGTTATGATAGCTAACTTGTCAGTTGTTGCATTCTAAGCCCTTTTATGATAAAGGATATTAAATGAATCAAATAATTCTATGATGTCCCAAACTACATGTTTATATTGTCTTAATATCTAGTTTTTAGTTACATACAAGTTCCTAATTTGCTTTACAATTAATTCTAAATATCCTTTAACAATAATTTTCTTAATTCCATGCTTCCATGTAATTTTTAAACCAAGGAGAAATGCCTCATATTCAACAATGTTGTTAGTACATTCAAACTTCAACTGAAAAGAGAAGTTAAAAGAAAACTAATTTGGATCATTTATAACCACTCCAACTCCATTTCCAACATTAGAGCATGCTCCATCAAAATTCATGGTCTACGGGACATTAACATCTTTAAGGTGTGTATTAACATCTATGCAATTATCTTCAAAATATACATTTCCTATGAAGTTTCCCAAATTTGTATCAACGAACAATACCTCATAAAAGGAATTCATAAGATCCTTAATAAGATGGAGCATTTTATTTTCTCCATGAAATTTTAATAACTTCATTTTTAATGGTATAGAGGCATAGGACATATCCATCTGAACACTTCCTCCTACACTGGAAACCCATTTTCTTGATAGCAAACATACCCCATTTAACAGGGTAGTCGAGTATATAATTGTATTCATGGTTAAATATTTTCCAGGATATGGAGCAAGTTGTACTACTAGACCTATGACATACCCCAAAACTAGTACTTCTCTTGAATCCATAGCATAACACCTTCCAAAATAATTATTTATATTGATGTCTAATTCATTCATATAAAGGCATGATATTACATGAAGATCCTAAATCAAACATACAATTGTGAAGAAGCCGCCCATTGAAAATAAAAGTAGTAAAGAAATGATCCACATCCAATTGGGATTATACCAAGGATGTGCCCCAATATACTTATGGGGGCTTTTCCATGTTCTTCTGATCCTTTGTTACTTCAAATTCAGCTATGTAAGGTGGAGTCATCACATTATTTGTACCCTTTTCTTTAAAAACCATACCATTCTTCACCCCTAAGTTTCAAATTCTCTTTTTCTATGTTTAGGAATTCTTAATAAATCCACAATTAGGATTGTAATTTTTATCGAACTTAGAATTTGAGCCATGTCACATGTAGCATACTTTAGTAGGGTTGTATTAAAGGCTAGGGTGATTGTATTTTATTATGGGATATTATCCCTTATCGCTTGGGCAAATGTAGAAGTACTTGGTCTTGAAGTATTGACAAGAAATTTATTGGGCATACTTATTTTAGGGGAGTATTTGGGGATATTGGTCAAGATAGGAATTTTTGGTTTAGGAGAAGGGGCAGGTCCTTTGACTTGTATGTTCCTACCTTTATAATCCTTTTCTTGAGAAACCATAACATTCATTAATAGTTGCCTATCGTCTTCAAAAGGGATTCCACCATCATAATTCTTAATCATTAAAGCTCTTAAATACTCAAAGTCATGATTTGGAAGCTCAAATGATTGAGCCATATGTATATCGTCATTAAAAATAGAAGGGAACGAGAGTACCTAAGTTTTTCAAGCCCAAACATCCTCCATAGTTTTAGCATAAAATAGATCAGTTGAAGTTTCTCCTAGCATTGAATCTTTTGGAAACTCCATCATCCATATGTCATAAAAACCAACTTCATCAACACAATCATCATCTCCAACAATTTTCTCACAAGGGTAGTGTGGCAATAAACATTTATCACACCATTTAATGATGCAGTCTTCTTCTACTAATGATAGATTTGTTGTCAATGGATCTAGGACTGATTTCTTCTCTCTGAAAGCTTTATGATTATTTCCTGAACCCATAGGTCCCTTTCCTCTATCACCATCCTGGTGGTCTCCTTTGGGATGATTCCCAAATCTATAATATCCTTGGGCCTGGTGTTGAGTTTGAGGACTTGAAACTAATCATTTCTATGTTGTAGAAAGCTTGTATGAGATCTCTTTGACTACTCTAGCCAAATTTTTAACCACTTCCTCTAGGTCCACTTCCTTACTTACTTGTGGCTTCTCTAGATTAATCAGCTTGAAACCTCCCCTCTTTGGAGGTTTCCTGACTTCTTTAATATTGTTCTCAATCAAGACTGCCATAGAGAAATCCTGCCTCAAAGTTATAGGATTTTTTTCCCTCATATAATAAGTAGCTTTCTTGTCAAAGGCATATGAGTAATTAATCAAGAAAGACTCGTCACTAGGCCTTAGATTAATAGACAATGTATTCAAAGTTTTATTAAACCTAGTATTAAAGTATTGCACACACTCATTAGGATTTTCTTGATATTTTCAAATTATGTCAAAAGAAACCTAGGATTACTCTTATCACCATATTGGATTTTGAATGCATTTTTCATTTCTAACCAAGAATATATGGAATTTGTATGCTAAAAATTATACCATTCCCTGACATCTTCTTCTAATGTATGTATGAATAAATTTACATAAACATCTTAATGATCTACTTCATATTCATCCATAACATTTTGAAAAAATCTAATATGTTGATCGCCACTGATAGCTTTATTTCCTTAAAACTTGGGAAACCTCATCCTAATTTCATGTGGTACTTCATTTGGATAACCTTCCATGTCATTAAAATCAATAGGTCTATATGTGTTAACTCTGAAAGGTTCTCTAGGAGGGGTTGTGCCATAGTATTTGGCGGAGGTGTTTCAAAGGAGGGTTGAAATACTGGGGGAATTGGAAGTCTATGAGGTAGAGGAGAATGATACAAAAAATGGCAATCTCTTGGGGACTCAATTTCACAAACCACTTTGTTCTTTGTAGATGTTGAACCTTCTTAAAACAAAGTATGAAAATATGTTTGAGGACTACCTGAATCAAAGCTATCATATGTGCTATAATAATACTCTGCCAAAAGTGGATCAAATTCAAATGCTTGAACAATATTTTCCTCTAAATTTTTAGCTGGTCGGATCAAATCTGCACCCCCTAGTGGATTGACAGAAATTCACTCTTAGGAAGGAAGATGCTTGGAATGGTGGTTGAATGGATAATATATCATTTTGTAATCAGGGAGGGTTTAACACTTGTCTTGGGATCAAGCCTTGGGATGATTGAGGGGCACGTATAAAGGAGATGGAATTTTCCATCTAATTTTGGTCCTACCTTGGACTGGGATGAGAGGACCCGAGGTGTAACCCGAATGCAGAGGGGGGGTAGATTTATTTTTTCCCTCAATTTTTTTAAAATTATGGATCAATCTGGGATAAACATGTCCATGGACACAACACTTCACCCTAAGGAGTTATCACACAAAATGTTACATATGCTTACTATACCAGAAACATGTTACTATAGACAGTAGAATTGTGTTGCTCTTACATTCTCCTGATAAAAGCTAAAGGTCACCTTCATTGATATTTGGAAACACAAGAGAAAAACAACAAATGTAAGTTAGTGTAGGGTAGGATAACTTATGTAGTTTTAAAAGAGGGGGGATTATAGGATGATAGAAGTTTTGCAACATATCATTTAACACTTAGAGAAACCTGTAATTATGGAAAAGTACATAAAACTAGATCAAGAAGTAACAATTTCTACAAAAGTATATTTGCATTCATTGATACTCAATAGATGTAAAGTTCCAACACAATATCTATAATACTATACACAAAGGATCATTTAAGCATTCTAATAAAGTATTTATTACTTCTTCCGTCATATGCCAAAGATACACTCAAAGGCTAAAAAATATCTATCAGCACAAAATGGTTATGGCAAGGATTTTACAATCAAGTCCAACATTGCAGAGGGAATGCTCACATCGCAATACCAAAATTAATGACCAAAGCACAAACATTAATGAATAATCTAGTGTATGACAAAGAGAAATAGTAAACACAAGACTGTAATAGAAAATATAACTCATCAATCCAAAATTTGACATACAAAAGAACCTAGAAGACAGAATTTAAACTCAAAAGAGGATGTATTTCATTCAGATCTTTAGAATTTATTAACAAGGGAACATAAAACGAATGTTCTCAAACCTTTTCAATGGTTGTACATTGTAACCACCTTGACACAGAAACTTGGGAAAATGAGATCTATACACATTTCACAAAGGAAACATGTAGTATTTTATAATTATATCTATCGACCTTTTTTAAAAGTAGAAAAAACTAACCCCCCTCCAATATGAGGATAAGGCCCCATATTTATACAAATTTGATCTATAAATTTAGTATGTTCTTGCAATAAAATTTCCCCCAAATAGTACACTAAATTTCCCCTTTTTCGTAATCAAATATATTTGAATCAAAGAAGGAATGTACCTTTCTCTAACTGAAAATATCTAATTTTTTGTTAGTATTTTGTAATTGATTTCATTTCTTCATTGCCATATATGAAAAAATAGTTAGCTGATGTTGTCAGGTGTACCTATGTATTTTTATTTTCTCATTTTATCCTACCAAAGGCAATCAATTTCTAAATCAAATGATGCCATATTGAATATATCAAGGATATCTTTCCAACAAGACCATATTTTTCTTGATTTGGAGATCTGCATCAAAATTTATGGCCATTTGAAGTTTTTCCTATCAGGATGAACATGAGGGTGACATGTGATAACTTTTGATTTCCTTCGGCTTTTTTTCCATATGTGTATTGATTTTCCTTTTATTTTCTATGTGAGCCAATAGTAAAATGACATGTATTTTTATCCTCAGACGGTTCTCGTACTTGACTACCCACTGTGAAACGTGAGCCAATAAGAAAATCTCATGCTCCTTCATGGTGCCAAAATTTTATTTTACTTATACTTATCCACCTTAAAGAGTGAGCCAATGAGGAAACTCCATGATTTTATAATTTCATTCTTTCATTTTATTTGTACTCGCCACTGAAAAATATCCACACCCCTTCACAATTCAGACTGTTTGATAACCTTGATTGATTGTTGCGATACGCGAGCCTATAAGAGAGCTCCAAACTCTTTGCACTATCAGAATATTTGATAACCTTGACTGATCCCCACAAAATATGATCCAATGAGAGATCTCCATGCTTCTCAAAATTCTCTTTCATTTACAAAGACCTTGTCAATTTTTCAAAGCACAAACCAATAAGACAACTCCAAGCACCTCTACATTTGTCATCCTTGTCAAATTGTGAAGCATAAACCAATCAGAAGGTTCCGTGATACTTCCTAATTTACTTTATTTATAGGGACCTTATCAAAGTGTGAAACGTGAGTCAATGAGAAAGCTCCATACTTCTCACAATTCAAATTTTATCAGTGTGTGAAGCATTAAAAAATGAAAAATCTCCACATATATTTGCTTTCAGTCTGGATCCAAAGCCTTATGAAACTCAGTTCATTCCATTGACTTGAATTCTACATAACCCAAATGGCTTGAAGAGTGCTGAGAATGTCGACATGTGTCTATTTGATACCTTTGATCCATGCCGCTTGTCCCATCCAGCTTTCTACCATGTGTACCATTGACCTTTCAACTCTTTCTCGGACCCGAAACCTTTATGAAACTTGGTTTATTCTACAGACTTGAGGTCCACAAAATTATTTGGCTATGAAAAATGTCGGAATGCTTCCATGCATCCTTTGGGAATTTTTTGAATTTCTCATGGTGTAGATCTTTAGCTATCATTTGAACGTCCTAACCCTTTTTTAAATGGCTAAGTCCATTTTAAATTTTTCATTTGATATTTTGTGGCCTTTGATGGATTTTCAAGTATCCTGTGAATTTTTATGGAATCCACGGAGTGCCAACCATTTTTAAAAACCCGCAAAACAATAAACCAGTGTGCTGCATTTTTTATCCTTTCACAGTTATACAGTAACCCAAGGAACATTGATTTCTTCATTTTGCAGACTACCAAGTTAGTGCACTGTGGTGTCCTTAGAATTTGTGTCCTTTATATGGTACAAGATATTTTCTTAGAAAACTCAACTTTAGTTAAGAACGAGGATTAGTTTGAGCACCAACACCTATCATAGCCACCTCCTATGGTTGAATGATGTAATTAGGCTCTTCTCAAGTCATCTGATGTTTCCATGGTATCTCTTCCAATAGTTAGCATTGATATTGTATCTACATTTGATGTCTGATACATCAAATATTTCATCCATTTCATGAACAAATAACCCAATAATTTATGAAAATAAACCAAAATTCCCTTAACATTAATTATTCAATTTTTTAATCTCATCTTTTATTTTCTTTAGATTAACATATTTCTAGACTTTTTGAAATACCTATGTTGGTACCCAAATATATTTGTCTAGGTTTCATCCCCTTTTTTCCTTTTTCAATATTTGAAAAAGGAGATAGGCTAACTTGGGCCTCAATTTTAAGAAGTATTTCTCTTTCTTATCATAAACGCTATGGCCAAATGGGTGATTGAACAGTTGGTTTTGATTTTACCACAAAAAAATCTTTAAAGTTCCACATATTTGAAATATATTACAGATTGAATGGTTGAATGCAAGGTTGGGGTTTTCAGACATGTTTAGTCAAAAGGTAATTAGCGTGAATGTAGTCTGTCCCTGAAGCTCAAAGGTTGCAAGTCCTCAGAGAAGTATGTCCTAGTCTCAAGGTAAAATTTAAGTAGCCCTCGGGACCCCGACCCAAATGTTATTTACTGTAGGGTTTTACCCAAAGAGTGATCAAAAGGAAGTATTCCTCTGATACCTAAGAAGAGACTTGTACCAAAATTCATAAAGTGAGTAACATTTTAGAGACCAAACCCCGATGGAATCCTATTCATCTTCAAAGTAATCCCTGAGTTTTGTTCTGGACATGGCCATCTGATCAGAAGCAAAAAGAATTAGAGAAATGCAATCTTACCTAGCTTTTGAGAATGAAAAAAGTAACAAATACCCACTCTTCTCTTCCATAATTTGTGTGGTTAAAGTCAAACATGTAAGAACATAAAGGTGAAGTGAAACATCTGTTTTGATGAATGTTTGCTCACAAAAATAGAAAATGAAGAAATGTAAAGACATGGTTGAACATTTTTTAAATAAGTAATTTATTTCACAAAATATACAAAAAATGTCTTAGAATAGACAGTTGTGATAAGCAAAATGGGGGTTCTATTTATGGGGCCCCCACCCTCTGCTGTATAGTATGTATGAGAAAATTATAAAACTAGATACATTTAGTAGATACATATTTATGGTGGAAGAAAGTCAGATTTCCATTTCCTCAAACACGTAGGGGACACCTTTTAGGAGTTGGTCCTCATTTCCAAATTAAGTAATCATGGGCCACAACACTGAACACAAATTATATGGACCCTATTAGGCCTTTTGACATCCCTTTCTCAAGCAGTGCAAAGATACTCACCCTTGGACCATTCAGAATGTCCACCAGCTCCCTCCTCCACTCAAGTGTGTTTTCCCATTTAAGAAAAGTGAGACACCCTCTTTTGTAGTGCTTTGGATGGTGCCAGCCTCTAGTCAGGAAATCCTCTAGAATGGGTTTGGGTCTTCTACTTGGGGCACCTGGGAGAGCATGTATTTTCGGAGACAAAACCACCTGAAGCCCAACCACAGCTTGAATATCCTCCATGGAAGATTCCAAATAGCAACAAGCCACTCCTCCATTCCACTCACCTGACCACCTGATGATGGACCTTCATCATTTTTCTCTTGAGGTTGAGTGGAGAACTAGAGCTCTATTTCCAGAAGGAAGGGGGCATAGTAAACCTTCATCATATGCCAGTGGTTATCATGAACACGTGGGAAATGATGAGACCAATGATTCCTCAAGTCCTTGGAATTCATTTGAAACTTTATTTGGACTAAATGAAAGTGTAGAGATTGAAAAATGGGGAAATAGGGACAAATTTCAGCTAGCGGTTCATGAAAGACAATATGAGGGTAGGCTGGTGGAGGAAATCCTAGGGATTTTCCCTGGACATTCGGGACATTGAAGAATTGGAGAATTAAGGCCTCATTTGGCCTTGAAAGTTGAAAATATTAGCCCATATAGGCCATCTCTTCCCCTAAAGGATTCACAATAAGGAAATATGAAGCCATTTGCTGATAATGTTGAAGAAAAATGGGATGGTAGGGAAGGAAATGATTATGGAAAAATCTACAAAAAAATTTGAACTGGATATGTGACGAAGGGAAGGAGTTGATAGACCGCTTAAATAGGCATGGTGGTGGCATTGACGTGGAAAAGAAAATCATTCCATTATTAATGTCATATCAAATTTTTATTTTTTAGGTACATGTGGAATTTAAATAAATATTAAAGTTTTTATGGGGAACATGTCGTCAAAGAAGGATTAACTACCCACATAGTTCAAGAATGTCTCATCACATTAATGTTTGTGGCCCCATCATGATTGTACACATGTGGAAATTTTTTAAGTATTAAATGTGATGTGACTTGAAAAATATCTGGCTATGTCATCAAATGATGCACACAAGACATGGTGGAAATTGGCGCAATGGCGGCTGTTTGAGAATAATCATTTTTGGTTTCATGGTGGCCCAAGGTAGTTAGAAGCAGCGATAGTTTGTTTGGGTAATCTGAGGAATATTACCTAAAACCCTAAGAAGATAAGGTGATATATATGAAGGAAGAAAGGAATTTGGGGAATCATCTTTCAAAAAAGGAGGGAGGGGAGGATATTTCTCAGGAAAGAGGGTGGAAAATTGGTGGGAATACTCGGGGGAAGAAAAATTTGGTGGGAATTTGTAGAGACATTGCGAACTAGAGGAAGATATTATGTCATGATGAAGGTTTTCTTTGTATGACCAAATTATTGAGAATTTTTGTTAAGATGATTGCATATTGTATTGTAGTCATTAACGGGATTTGAGAGCATTAATATATGTTTCCCTTGTCTTTTCCTAAGATTAATGGTTCTTACTCGATGAATTTTTCTAGATTCATGTTATTTATTTGTTCTGTCACAAAATGATGTTGGGTGGGAATGATATGTGTTTTTTCATTGTAATTATTTATGGATCATGACTGTAATTTGATTTTAAATATATCTTACGCTTGCTTGGATCTAGTCTAGGAAGGGTGTGAGTATTTGATGTTTTCTGGGGGTACCTGAAAGCCTCATTTCTGAATCCTATAAAATATCTCTGCGGACTGAGTAAGGTTTGTGGGTATAACTAGTATTTTCTTGGGGGTCCCTTGATCTAGACTATTTAGCATGATCTTGCATAGGATGGTCTTGCCTTAGGTGCACTGAGTTGGATTGTTCAGGAGTTCAGATATTTATTTACCTAGAGCTTTCCCTACAGAAAATTTTCCATACGAAGGGCACATTCATCCCCTATCTAGCGTTCATGTAGTGATAATAACAAACGATGGTTAAGATTTCCTTATCTCGATTTCCCCCATTTCCCTTAGTGTCCCTTTCCCCCTTTTTTGCCCTACCTTTCATGTAGAGGTTCCCTCCATCCTTACTAAAAAAAATCATAAAACTTTGCAATAGAACCATAACTTACCTAATGGGTTTCAGATCACTTTGTTCATATAAAACTTACCCACCCTGAGAACACATTATTGACCCAATATATCTTTCGTGTTCTCATATCTGACCCAAAGTCCTTTATTATTGATTTGATTAGGGAACTTTGGGACAAAAGTACTGGGTCGGATTAATATTTTCCCTTCGTGGTCTGCGCTGGGTCCCTAGGTATTTGTAGCATTTAATGACCACTTTCTTAAGTGAACATTGTATTTAGTGGTTGCACCCAGCCCCTGATTTCCCCTTTTGGAGTTCTTGGAGTATCATTTGGAATCTGTACCCCAACCTCCATATTTCCCTGACCGCACTCCCCAGTCCTCTCACCCTAACTTTGTCTTAGTCAAAAGTAGTGAGGATCACAGCCACACCTTTTGTACAGATTCCTCCCCATGACCCCCTCGAGAAGGGTGGGTGGGCGACTGAAGGGAAATCCCTCCCCAACTACAAAACAACACATCACAGGGGTCCCTCTCCATCACCCAACCTTCCACCACGAGTCCTCAATTCTCCCCTTCCCCTCAACGAGTGTGATTTCAAGAGCCAACAAGCTATATATTTGGAAATCTCAAAGGTAAAAAAGAGATGAAAATATTGCAATATGTGAACATTTTCCCTAGGTATCATCTCTTAGTTTAAAATTTTGGATTTCAAGAAAAATGCACATGTTATTAAAGATAAATCCTTGGCTTGTTAATACAAATTTTCAATTTAAAATATGTGTGTTAATAAACCACATGGGGATTTGGAAAAAATTAGGTTCTTTTTTAAATATGTGACCCCTGTAGACACTAAACCACACATTTTGGGTATATTTCTAGGTCCTAGTCACATACCACTATTCATATGATTCTTAAGTGAGAAAAGTACTAATTGACCACTATTTTTGGCCTCTTTTCTTTCTTTCTAGTTTCCTTCTTGGTCTTACACACCTTATTGCCCAGTCTGACTTTCAATACTTGAGATTTTTTGAGTCTGGACACCAGCACCCCAACTACGCCCTTGTCCTCTCTAGGCGCCCCTGACCTCTTTGTATCTTGCTCACATATTTTGGGTCTCTTCTAGCCATTGGGCATCTTGTTTTTTTATAGGTTGGCCTTTTAGTGGTTAATTACAAAATTCAAACAAGGTAATCATATAAATACAAAGCTATGTGACCATAATAAAGGATAAATCTCCAAGCATCTACTACTATCACCTAAGGTTGCATCAAAAGGTATTTTCATGAGCATCAAACCATCCATATGACTATGATTGAAGGGACAAGGGATTTCATTCTTCTACATAAACTTCATATAAGGGGAAGTTCATTTTTCCATGCACACATCTATTTACGTCAGTACATTCTAGCTATTGCTCACTCTTTAGTGCATCTTGCACAAGAGCCACTTAGGGCATGATTATACACACACACACACATAACTTCATGGATTCTGAAATATACTACAGTGTCTAGATTGTAAGTTCACTCAGTCAGGTGACTGACAGGGTTAATTTGAATCCCCATTTGTATCTTTTTTGTTTTTAGGATTTGATGTGTTTTGGGGTTTTGTAGATGATCTTTCTCTTTGCAGGTTTCAGGTGAACTTGGTGATCAACCAACAACATACATGTGACTAACAGAGACATTTAGTGAACATCTTGCGACATTATAAAATTTTGATTCTAATCATTTTCCTAGTCACAAGTACCCAAGAGCAGTCTCTAGCGCCCTTGACCCAGTCCAAGTAGATTTGAAAGTCGTGCACAATTTTCTAGGTACGATAATGACAATTTCCTTCTCTTGTTTATCAACTTTCCAGTTTGGAACAGTTTAGGATTTATTGTGAAATCAGCTAAGTACTGTAGACACCCTAAAATCACTCACATGTTATCAATGTTATCTGAGTACATCCAATTATTCATCCACTTGTGATTAATTAATTAAATTAATTAATCATACACATTGCACCCTTTAGATTAATTAAATTAGTCCCTAGTACCCGTCGTGTTCTAAGTTAATTATCATTTATTAACTAAATGATTAATTAAATAAGTGTGAACATTCAACAACCTCATGGACTCCACATCCTCATCTCAGTCAACTCCACATGGAATCCACTTCACTATTCCAATCAACTACACTTCTAGACTCCTAGAAAGGCGGGGGCAATTCAATTGCATGTACAACCACCTTTCTGGATGCAACTTAAAAAATTAATTCATTTACTGCCCCTAAATGCCCCAGAACTGATGTAACCTCCTCAAATGATATTTTTAGCATGTGTATTCACCCACTTGTAACAAAATTTCAACTACTTTTTCCTCTATAAATTTCAGCCTTATTGTCTTTCAAATTCTCTTGGATTCACAATACAATAACTTTGTTAAATTTCCAAGCCAAATTTTTGTGTTCATAGAAATCGCACTCATGTTTGGAGGCCATTCAAGATCACCCACAAATCAATCACTTTTCAAGGTTATACAGCTTCAAAATCTCACCTACTAAAGTTTACTCTAGAAAGCTACAAGGGGTTTCCACATGTTGGCGGGAAAAATTTTCAGGGGACAAATCTATGGGTTTCTTGCCAACACTATGGGAATTTAAGTCCATCTACTTAAATGGTGCAACTTCCGTATATTAATGCAGGAGTAAGGTGAGTTTTATTCAGGTTGGCCTTATGGCTAGGGATCCAACAAGGGCACTCCACTGACCATGTGGTAAAGTTTTACAGACATATGCAATGGAGTAATTTTCTAGGAGAGCACGAAAGTGAGTGATAATGTTAGATAGGAGAAACTAATGTTGCAAGTACAAAATAAGATTCTTGCATACATCAGCTAGAAATTTCATCACATGCATCAAAATTGGGAAAAAAAAATAGTAAAAATAGTAACAAGACTAATTAGAATCTAATGATACAAAAAGTATCAGTAAATCCCTTAGTTCAAAAAAGGCTAGAAAATCCTTCCTATATTGATGTTCAAGCATAAATTGTACTTAGTATGAGAATGGGAGACATTTGAGAATAGGGGAAGATGGAAGAAATTTTCTAAATCTTTGATTCTTCACAAGGATCTCTCTCTCATGAATTCACAAAAAAGATAAGAAGTCTAAGAAGACCCTCAAATGAGGATCCTGTTACAATTTATAGAAGAGAAGAAACTATTCGTCTTCGCGGTGACTCTTCATGTGCTTTAATTTTGAATTTAGGTTGTTCATATTCCTATCAAATATTTTAGTCCCTTTTATAAAAACAAGGTGACTTAAATGTTACATTATGTTTCTAAAGTCACTTAAAGACATATAAAAAATTACAAACCCCAACGTGAAATTAGAACATTGAAGAAAGATAACGTTGCAAAGGTAGAGAAGAGAGAGAGAGAGAGAGAGAGAGAGAGAAAGAAAAATACAGAAAGACTTATGTAGAATAATGAGCCACACTAGTGGATCTGATCTCACTTCCTGTCTGGTCTCCATTTTTCGTTGCTGAGAAGATCTTCATTCCTCTAAATTCCTTACTAAAATGAGCAACTGCATGCTCTGCTTTATCGGCGTGAGGAATGCACACACAACTTAAAGTCTCTATCCACCCGTCAGACACACCATTGATATCTTTACAATTTCTGAACCAAGATGGATGTTTCTCTGTAATGAGTGCAATGGTGGCTCGAATCTCTGAGAGGAACTCCAGGGTATCCTTAGTGAAGGATAATGGATTGTCTGCTTCTTTCTTTACATATTCCTAGAATGGCCCAATCAACTCATTGGTAGTTGTGTCTTCTCTCATCATAGGTACTCCAAGTATTTGAATTTGGTGATTGATAATATCTTGCAACTTATATACTTATTCTTCTTTTTCATCCAACTTGGTGATGGCTTAATTCATTGCTTAAAATCTGATTGCTATGGCCCTTTCTCATACATGTGAAATTTTTTCAAAAGGGGTGTCAAAAATGTAACACTCTGATTTTGTATGCTAACTTGGTGAATGTTTTACATACTGTTATAGCTCTTGAAATGAAAGCAAACATGTTAAGATATGTTTTGATCTTAAGAGAATGTGTTGCTAATCTGGATTCTTGCATACTGTGGCTTATTGCATGGACAACAAATATTGTACTTGTATGATTGCTGATGTGACGACAGATTGTCGTATAATTGCTTGCTCTTGTGCTGATTGACAGCATACCCTGAATCAATTCCATTGATTCAAGTATGCTGAGGTCCTCTTGTGTTTTCTATGTTAATTCACACTTGAACTGGACTAGGATCATTATAAGCGTGCAGCGTCTGATTACAGGTGTGAATAGCTAGCACGAAAATGCCAACGACAGAGGTTCGATTCTTGAACCCTGTACTGTCGAATTCGGGACCTCGTGGGGCGAGAAACGCCTGGACACGGGTGGCCTTGGCATGTAATCGAAGGACGGAACGTCCTGCTCTGTGTTCACGTGGATGTTAGCAAGGGGCTGAAAGGAAGTTGTTAGTGTTAGTGGTTAGTGTGAATTAAACCTAAACTAACCCTAAGACCTAACATACATCCTACACTATTATCCTAGTGGATTTTTAAATTATAAAAAAAAAAAAAGAGGAAAAATAAATCTAAATCCTAAAACCTAAGGTCTAACTAAGACCTAGGTCGAATGAACTATGTAACCTAAAACTAATCCTAAGCTAAAAGGGGTACGCAGACCCTTGGGAAGAAAAGGATAAGGATGGATAGGAGGCATTCATTGGCATTTATGAACTGTCCATACGTGGACAGCGCCAGTTTTGGCGGGGCAGGTAGGAGATGGAGGTATCCATTTGGAAGCTTGGCTAAATTCATTTGCATGGAAAAATTTGAAAATTGGAGACTTGCCAACCCAAGTGGAGGTGGCGTAGAAAATAAGGAAAAAGGGCGAGCCTTTATTGCATTAATGGTTCTTGGTCCTCGCGACCAGCTCGCCTTGGGAAGAGTATGAGGGAATTTTGATTTTTCATTTTTTGTTGATTCGAGCTTTTGCAAAGTTGCTCTGCATTTGGTTTCTTGGTCTGGTTCAGTCGAACCAGCTCTTGCATTCGACATTTTCTTGGAATTTTTGAGGCTGTTGATCAACCAGGAGAAGGAAGAAAGTGCTGGGAATATTGTGTTGCCGTTGTGGAAGAAAAACGCGGCAAAACGAAGCTTTCTTCGAGTTCTGGAAGAGAGAATACAGGCATGTTAAGCCCTTCTCTTTAAATGCAGAACCCCTGTCAGCTGGGACAGCGTTGAGGACAGAGAGGTAATTGGGCCAGAAATCCTTATGGAAATGGAACAGCAAATTAAAATGATTCGGGAACATCTAAAGGAGGCTGCCAATAGGTAGAAGAGCTATGCAGACTTGAAGCGGGTTGACATGCATTATAAACTTGGAGAGAAGGTCTTTCTTCGGGTGAAGCCGAAAAAGAGCTCCATAACTTTTGGCAAGGCTGCCAAGTTGTCACCACGTTACGTGGGACCTTTTGAAATTATTGAAATAATCAACCCTGTAGCTTATCGTCTAGCATTACCTCCTGCTTTGTCTCAAATACATGATGTTTTTCATATTTCTTTGCTTAAGAAATACGTGACAGATTTATCAGATGTGCTAAATTGGAATTCCTTGCAGGTCCAAGACCCAGGAATAATCGTGGTTAAGCCCATTCGAGTGTTAGGAACTCGCCAGTTGTACTTGAGAAATCGCGAAGTGAACCAATGTAAGGTCCAGTGGGACCAGTTCAGCGAGGAAAGTGCAACTTGGGAGAATCTCGAAGAAATGAGATCTACTTTTCCACATCTGTTTAACTGAATATGAAATTCAGAGAACTGAAAATTTTACCAAATTTAGACAATTATTAGTCTATTGTACAGTTGTCTTAAAACGTTGTTTTTAAGAGAGAATCTGTTTTTGGTATGAACTTATGAATGAAAGGACAATAACTGAATTTTACCCTATGAACTCCTTGAACTGTAAATCTGATCATCGGGACGATGATTCTTTAAGGAGGGAAGAATGTAACACTCTGATTTTGTATGCTAACTTGGTGAATGTTTTACATACTGTTATAGCTCTTGAAATGAAAGCAAACATGTTAAGATATGTTTTGATCTTAAGAGAATGTGTTGCTAATCTGGATTCTTGCATACTGTGGCTTATTGCATGGACAGCAAATATTGTACTTGTATGATTGCTGATGTGACGACAGATTGTCGTATAATTGCTTGCTCTTGTGCTGATTGACAGCATACCCTGAATCAATTCCATTGATTCAAGTATGCTGAGGTCCTCTTGTGTTTTCTATGTTAATTCACACTTGAACTGGACTAGGATCATTATAAGCATGCAGCGTCTGATTACAGGTGTGAATAGCTAGCACGAAAATGCCAACGACAGGGGTTCGATTCTTGAACCCTGTACTGTCGAATTCGGGACCTCATGGGGCGAGAAACGCCTGGACACGGGTGGCCTTGGCATGTAATCGAAGGACGGAACGTCCTGCTCTGCGTTAACGTGGATGTTAGCAAGGGGCTAGAAGGAAGTTGTTAGTGTTAGTGGTTAGTGTGAATTAAACCTAAACTAACCCTAAGACCTAACATACATCCTACACTATTATCCTAGTGGATTTTTAAATTATAAAAAAAAAGGGGGAAAAATAAATCTAAATCCTAAAACCTAAGGTCTAACTAAGACCTAGGTCGAATGAACTATGTAACCTAAAACTAATCCTAAGCTAAAAGGGGTACGCAGACCCTTGGGAAGAAAAGGATAAGGATGGATAGGAGGCATTCATTGGCATTTATGAACTGTCCATACGTGGACAGCGCCAGTTTTGGCGGGGCAGGTAGGAGATGGAGGTATCCATTTGGAAGCTTGGCTAAATTCATTTGCATGGAAAAATTTGAAAATCGGAGACTTGCCAACCCAAGTGGAGGTGGCGTAGAAAATAAGGAAAAAGGGCGAGCCTTTATTGCATTAATGGTTCTTGGTCCTCGCGACCAGCTCGCCTTGGGAAGAGTATGAGGGAATTTTGATTTTTCATTTTTTGTTGATTCGAGCTTTTGCAAAGTTGCTTTGCATTTGGTTTCTTGGTCTGGTTCAGTCGAACCAGCTCTTGCATTCGACATTTTCTTGGAAGTTTTGAGGCTATTGATCAGCCAGGAGAAGGAAGAAAGTGCTGGGAATATTGTGTTGCCGTTGTGGAAGAAAAACGCGGCAAAACGAAGCTTTCTTCGAGTTCTGGAAGAGAGAATACAGGCATGTTAAGCCCTTCTCTTTAAAATCTTTGCTTGATTTAAATGTTTCATTAAAACAACCCTGCTCTTGGGTTGGGATTGCATGATTGTTATGGAGTTGATTTGGAAATGGATTTTGTTGGTTCTTGCTTCTTTTCTTTAGACAATGATAAGAAGATTTGATTTTGGTTTCTCGGTCTTGATTTGCCTTTGCTCGATTCATGTTGAAAATGATTTACAGTATTAGTTGTTGACTGTATAAATGGTTTGAGATGGATATTCCCTTGACTGTTCGTGTTGCTCGAAGCCGGAAAAAGGCTGTGCAATCGCTCCATAGAGTGGAATTGTTCCTTTAAGTAAAATCTTTTCTTGCTGTCATTCTTTAGGGAATGTTAAGAAAATTGTTCCTCTGTTGCTGTGTTTAACTGTATTGTTCTTCTCGAATGGAATTACCTCCATAAGGTGCTGATTATGGGTGTTATATGAAAATATTAATTGATTATTCTTGTGGAATGGAAAGCAAACGGTACAGGTTACTTGAGCTGTTTTTGGCATTGGAACTTTACGTCCTTTTGTTGACGGACTAAAAATAAAGAAGCATTAGTGTTTGAAATTGTTCCTTATTGAAAGTTTCAAGGATATAGATCATTTCCCTTCTCCAATTTTGGGATTTTATTGAAGATGGTAATTGGGTTTTCTACGAGTATTTGGTTTCGCTTGAATGAAGTATTTACGGTATTTCCATTGTTGTGTCTTTACTTGTTTATGAAATAAGCAAATACGTTTCGGTATCCGTGAGAATAGGGAAAAAGCAGCTATTTTTCCTTCTGAGGTTGTTGCTGGATTATGTTTTCTCTTTGCTGTGAGAATGGGTTGGTCTTATGGTGATCTAATGATGCTGTTCGGTCTCCCTGTTCGGACTGTACACGTAAATACGAATTGATTTGTATTTAGTGCAGTGAATGATTATATTTCTTTATTCGGTGATGGAAAGTTGATTCCATGGTGTCTTGTAGATGAGGTTTGACCTTCTGTCTGAATTGTCTTGTGAATGTGAACTCGATTTGGAGTTCTGTCCCTCCTTAAGAAAATGGAAAATGCTGTTTTGGAATTAACGGTTGATCGAGATAGAACTCGAATTGAGTATTCATTGTTGACGCATGTTGGATTGATAATGTACAGGCTATGTGAGTTGCTATTCAATAAGGACGACTGTTCTGCTATTTTTATAATTGAGTTGTCATGCTAAGAAAAACATGATTTGAGTGTTTTACTTCCTACTGAATACTATGACTGTTTCTTAACGAAATCAAAGAGAATGAATTCTTTGTTTTCTGCCTGCTGTTCTAACCTGATGAAATTCATCGTCATGTGAATAATGGATTGTTGTAGGTAACAGTAATGAATAAATATTATTCTGAACGGGTACGTTACTAAGAATTAGATCAATATGTGATTAAGTGATTGCATGGTTGAAATACTGTTTCTGTTTAGTATGCAGCGAAAGAAATACGATTTTCTTTATTCTGGCAAATATATGGTATGTAACCTTATATTGTTGATCTCGAATGTACCGAATGTTGTACTAATCTGTTTCGGATCTTTATATGAGTCTGAATCAAAAGAAATATGGGTATGGATGATGAATTCTTCTTGATTTCATTTTAAAGCTGTTTATAGATGAAACTATTCTCACTGCCAGAGAGTAAATTTCGAGTGGATTTGTAAGTTTCACTCTGAACTGTTATCTTAGATTGAATTTCGTTTGGATTCCACTGTTAGGACAGTCATGTGGAAGGGAATAGAGATATGAATGAATGTTATAGAAAAATGATCTTTTTCTTTCATTTAGTTGGAATTCTGGAATTCGTGAATGAAGAAAATTATAGTGCTTAGATGAGAGCTACTATATGCATTGCTGTTCGCTTTCTTGTTTGTACTTGAATGCCTTAAAATTAACATGCTTCATGAACGGAAAGGAAAGTAATGGATTTATATTCAGTTAGTTTCATCCTTTGCATTTGTTATTAATGAAAGGCGTGAAAAGGATAACTGTATGTTATATAGGCAGCAAGCTACTTGTATTCCTAACTTTACAAATATTGTAAATTGATACTTGCAATGATTATGTGGAAACGGGACAGCAGTCCCTTGGCTGATTGTGATGATGTTTTTGATAGTTCAGTTGTTATGCTGATTTCTCTTTTGTGACTTTCTAGATTGATGTTTGCTGTCGTTTCATAAAAGCAGGGTTCTTTTATTGAAACAGTTAGTTGAAGCATCTTATTTTAAGGATAAGTGCTTAATGTGCTCAGTTCATTGAACTGACCCGTGCAATTCATTTTGCAGATGGAATTTGATTAGAATGAAGACTTGGCTGTTTTCTGATGCCTCTTGATTTAATGTAAATTAAATTGTAACTGTTGCTTTTATTCCTCCTTGAGGAATTGTGAACGAAGAAAATATGTTCTTCTGTCCATGAGTTGTATGGATGCTTTGTATAAACTATACCCAATCAGCTGGATTGGCAATTGTACAAATTATGACTTGAAATATTGAATACAGTTACAAGTGTGATATTTTCAATAATTATACCAGTTTGATTTTGCTGTTTAAAATGGAAATATGGTGTTATTTCCTGATTTGGAATTGTTTCATTATCCTTGGATGGATGTTGAATTGAAACTGATATCTATTCTTACTTAAATACAATCTTGAAGTTGAACAATGCAATTAATTCATACTTGGGTAAAGATGAATTTTGAATTGACATTAAAAAGGATTAAGAAGAATATGATTTTATAATCAGAGGGTATTCAGGATTAGCTTAGGAGCTAAGGAATATCAATTTAAATTTGGAGCATTCGAACTTCGTTTTCGAACTCCATCATTGATCCCGTTTGATAAAAATTTAGATTAAAGGATATAGGACACATATCCATAACTAATGATCCTTAACTATATAATGTTAAGGGGGAACAAATGAGATCATTTCTTGAAGTTTAGACCTCGTTTGAATGACGTCTAATAAGTTAATATTCTAAAATTAGTTGCAGTTGGAAACATCTTGGCTAAGTTTAATAGGTTAAACTTATTATGTCTGTTGGTACGGACTGCTTAATCCAATGATTAAGAAGTAAACCAAGTAAGGAAATGTAGCCCTTCGATACGAAGGAGACGATACTTGGCAAACTAATGGACAGTTTAGTCCCTCTTAGTTATATACAACTGTAACGGAAACGAGGATCAAGGGATCAGCGTGGACGCTGAAAATTGCTTAAACTATTAACTCGTGGCTAAGTCACTTGGGTAGGATGTGTATTCTCGATGGGAGGAATTCTGCAGGACATTGGTATACGCCAGCTACAGCAAGGTGTCTTCATGAAGACGGGGTCTTCATGACGACACATTGTTGCAGCTGACATATAGCAATGCCCTCCCGAATTAAAACATTTAGAATACATAGGCTGAATGTGTAGATCTTAGCTGGGGTGGAGATAGGGTATGATTTGGTATACGGAGTGACTCTGGACTACTAAAGATAATCAGACACACGGAGTCATGGGGTAATGACACCGTATGTCTGCGTATCTTTAGTTACCGGGAGGGCCTTCCTATACCCGCTCATATTACTGGCTGGAATCGAAAGTTTAAAACGGAACTTAAACGATGAGGATTGGTAGGAACCAGGAAAGACCATTCTAGATAACAGGTGAAGTGAAGTGAAGGACGTATTCCGTAGATGTGTATCACATTCAGGAATATGATCATGCAAAGCATGTGAAAATCTTTGGCCAAAGTATCGCAATTGCTGGTTGCGTTGTCCTTACCACTTAATTTAAGATGCAGGATGTCAGATGAATATCAGTAACAGATATTCAGATAGGCTTCTTAAATGGATCACTTCGATAACCGGGGAAGGTTATGAGAACAAGTATATAAAATATACTATGCTTAAACAAACATGAAGGATCGGTTGTTGCCGAGTCATGTACATGAAGGATCGGTTGTTGCCGAGTCATGAAATGAAGGATCGTTGAAACTCCGAGCCATGAAAATGGAAGATCGGCAGTTCATCGAGTCATTTACAGCAGCATATAGAATCTGTTATGAGATTGAATGGCATTGAATGTGTGTTCCATATGGTAAATATGTGAACAGGGAACATTCGTTTTTAAAAGAAATTGTATGATCCAAACTGTGTGGTTTGTGCAGAGAACAATTACTAAATCTCGAACGTGTGTTTGAATTTTATAATTCATAACAGAGAACGTTATTTAAAAAAAAAAAATTCCCTTGTTCTGGTGTTTTAAAATGGGGATGTTACAAAAAAAAATTCTGTTGATAAACTCTTGAGAGCGAGTGTCACTTATTTCACTCACTACTTGACCCAGAGGATCCCAGTGATCCGTTTATTTCTCCAAATCTTATTTACGTGCCCATGTATTATTTACAGTTGCACACATGTAGGTGAAGATTTTGACTACCTGTTAGAGCAATGATTTCCCCTTTTCAAAAATTTAATTGATCCATTCATTATTAGCTCACCCATGCATCATGAAATCATGCATCCTCTTGATATATTATGTATTAAAGCTACTGATGGGTGTAACTTCTGCAATGGGAATTGTCATGGTGTTTAGATCTACTAGATGTTGCACATAGGATTAAAAAGATCACACATGTTCTTTTAACTCATAAATTTTCTTCTTATATTATTTGTTCCTTGCCATCATGTGAGAGGAATACTGCTGATACATGTGCAAATCCCCTTCATGAGTATCCAGCCATAGTTGAATTGTGCCCATCTCATAATCGGTTGGTGTCATCTCATCCACTGGCTTGATCACCTTCTGTTAGGCTTCTTCAATGTATTGATTATATTTTTCTCCACTGTAGAACCATGAGGCAATGTGAGTGAACTTCATCTTATTTCCCTTAGCCCATGAGGTGATTGTTGATAAATAAGGGGTTACCACTTATTGAACAGTGTGAGTATCAGGTGTTATTGTTTCCTACATCCACGAGAACATTTCATCTAACTCAAGCTCTATGATAGGTGGATCAACTAATACCTGCTCTGGAAGAGGTGACATATCTTGGATGAGAGATCCATTAGTGTCAACAAGAGGTGAGACCTCCTATGGTGGTTCGAAGACTTGGTCTTGAACTACGTGCTCTTCCTCTACTTGTGTTTCTGCCACTGGATCTTCTTATTACATTTCTGCAACCAGGTCTTCCCCTTGCATTTTTGTAGCTGAGCCTTCTTCTGTCATGTCTCTCTTTGGTGACTTTTTGTGAGAAGAAGTATCCAATTCCATGGCCTTTTATTTTGAAATTTCTCTAGAGTGTCTTGAACTCGAATCCAATTCCATAAATTTCAATGATGATTATCGTGAGGCTTGTTTCTGACTTATGGGGGTGATTCATGATTGAATGACCATGTCTCTCTTTCTCTGGAACCAATCCCTTGTTATCCTAACCACATTCTCAATTCATTCCTTTATATCCCCTGATTCACAAATGTACCAATTGAATTGAGGTAATGGGGAAACCTTGATTGCTGCATACTTAGGATCATATATTTATGTCCCATCATCTTGCAAAATGTCTTCATACCAAGAGAATTGTAACTTATTCATCTCCTCAATTGTCCTCCTCATATGATCCTTCTCCCATACTTCAAATTCATCAACGCAATTGGCCCAATAGCCTTCAATTTGCGTATCATGGCACAAGTCTGGGATATGGAAATAATCATGATCATTTCAACTGTCAAAATTAGGTCTGACAATGTAGGAATGCTGAATCAAATGTGTAAAGGAAGCCTCTAGTTGGGATGCATTATTTTTCATTCTTACATATGAACACCCCAAGAGAGATGGGAAATAAAATTAGTTTCTTTTTCTTGATCCTAATTTTGTTATGTACCTGTATGACCTACCTAAAGATCTCAAATAGTACAGTTTGGTCAATAAGGTACTTGGGAGACCTTAGCAGAGCTTGATCAAAGCTGAAAACTCACAAGTAGGAGAAGGTCGAGAATTGTATGAAATAATAGCCATGTTTTTTTATTAAGGATGCCTCTTGTGGAAACATCCTTGCCTCCAAATCACACTCCAAATTTTAGACCGTGTACATCATGAATGCATCATTCACATGGGTGAAGTTCCTGTGAATTTACTCCATTACTAATTATGGTATTTTAGCGAATGCGGGCACCTTGGCATTGATGTTATGTGTGATATCCAATCCCTTAAATGATATTGAGCTAGTAAGAAGATAGATTTTTTATCACCAAATTAAAGCACCCTTGAATAACCTGAATGTGGATGGGGCATTCAGTGTAATTTTTATAACATTGGGTTACCTCTCAAGTTGTGGGACTTACAGGCTTGAGATAACCCTCCAGAGAAAGCTGGTTCTTTCTCCTAAACTACCTGCCACAAGCTACTCCTAATGTAGGAAAGTTATCTAATCCTAATCTAATACTCCAAGGGACCAGGGAGAGAGAATGCATGAGAAATAAATCCTACACTAAAAGCGGTGATACAACAAAAAAGGAGGTTGCTAATCATTATCCAACTACCTGAAATGGAGAGGGTGTATAAGATACACCACATGCCAAAGATAATTTCACACAGAACACCACTTAATACCCATTAAACACAACCTTCAAAACCTGCAATAAATATCAAAAATATGCACAATATACCATGCAATGGAGAGAGGCAAGTAGAGACAATAACACAAGCAAAGGATGGAAACAAATGCATCACAAAACACAGTGTATTGCTCCAATAAGTATGCAGAGTACAAAATTAGTGGGAAAGAGGCAAGAAAATTCCATTACATAGCTTGGAAAGGAGGATTAAGCTCCACATTCAACCCTAGTAGAGAAGAAAGAGAGAGGAGTAGGATAAAGATGACTAACTCCTTTACAAATGAGGCCAAGACTACCATTTATAGATTTTAGAAGAGAGAATGAAATCTTGAAATTTCTTTTCCAACCACTTAAAAGTGGTAATAAATGCATGCAATTGATGGTATTTTTTTTGCAAAAGTCTCCCCTTTTTGTCTTATGACCTGCAGTAGAGAAAGAATGATTTCCCGTGTCCATTAATTTCTCTTTCAACCACCAAACTGAACTGGGTTCATTTTATGAAAACTTAACCCTCAAATCTTCACTAATTTCTTGATTTCTTGATATCTCTGTGAATATCTCAGAATCACGATTCCAACGAGACCAATTTAGTGTAATTTTGTTTAGGGATGCAAAATTTATGGCTTCCTGAGTGACTGTAGCTCATTTGAGTTTCCCATACATTTCTTGCAACACACGGGACTATGCAATTAAATTTTTGGTTGGAAAAGACAATATTATTATTTTTCTCCTTTACCAATGTTTTAAATATCTTCCAAATGATTTGGGAATTAAAATAGTGGTAGGGACCATTTATAATTATATCATTTCCATTTGCAAGTTGGGGATGTCTGAGTATTCAAGAAATTGTAATGCCAGCTCAGTCGTGTTAGCCAAGATGGCTCTCCTTTCTTACCTCTTCAGCTAACATTAGTTGCTAGCACCGACTCATTTTTTCCTCCACACCGAATCACCTACCTTGGATGTCCGGCTCTCTTCTTTCATATTTCAACTCCTCATCTTCACGTTTCGAGTTATTTCTTTCTCCACATCGGTAAGCTCTATATTTTTTTGTTGTTTTTGTGTTCATTCAACTCTGTGGAACCTCCTTTTCTAGTGCCACATAGAGAAATTCTTTCAACCTCGGTCATTGATCTCATTCAACCCTGGTAAGCTCTGACTCATTTTACGTTCCATATTGGCATCACAGCTTCCGCACCCTAGCATTATCTCGGCACAGGCTCCATATCATGACCCACTCAGCAGAATCTCCAACTCAGTGCCATGTAGCGAGCTCCATTTCTTCCCCATACCGATGAACTCACCCTTTTATCCTTGCAGGACCATTTGTGTCTTTTACCTCTGCATCGCACGTATCGCATGGGCCTCATCATTTCACCATGCTCATATGAATCACAATGTTTTGGCGGCGGTCCACTCCACATGGAGCCTCCGCATAGCTTTGGGGTCTTCTCTACTCTTGACTTTCTTGAAGTTGCGTCGAGGGGCCACATGGCGAATTTCCTCCATCACCCACATAGGCTTACAATGAAACTCGTTTGATTTGCATGAGATGAGTCGAAATCTCCTCTCATGCTTCCACATACCGACATGTCTCCTTTCCGACTTGACTCAACTCGATCTCCCACATAACTCAGTAGCATGTCTTCCGATGCAAGGCTCGGCATGCCCGACAACGCATAACTTGAGTTTCAACATATGTACTAATGGCTCAGATCCTATCATGAGCTCACCCGCACCAATGAAATATAACTTGGTGGCTATGGAATGGCTCAGTTTCCATTTCTTTGTGATCATTTTACAAAAATTGATCTCCTCATAACCAGTGTAGTTCGGTTTAGCTCACCCACCATTCCAAGTATAGCTCAACCTCAATTCCATCTACAAACAACTCGTCCAATCCATGTAAATAAACTCGACCATTATTTAAATGACTCATCCTTTTTCTAATGAGTGTGGTGATTTGTATGATTCATCTTGATTCAATTACCTGCAGGGATCAACTCTCCTTAAACTCATCGGTCGTTATTTGTGACTAAGTGCATTCGAGCTCTATTTATTTTCATTCCGTGAGGACTCGCACTACCATGCACATCTCATCTCTGCGTACTACAAAAACAACTCAGCTTAGGTTTTGAAAATTTGATGTGGAGCTCATTCATTTGTGCATAACTTGGATTTGGAATTTACATGGTTTGATAGAGATCCATGCAGATC
This sequence comes from Taxus chinensis, assembly GCA_019776745.2. Lineage (NCBI taxonomy): Eukaryota > Viridiplantae > Streptophyta > Pinopsida > Cupressales > Taxaceae > Taxus > Taxus chinensis. The sequence continues at coordinate 736,515,672 of CM034153.1, read as the reverse complement.
GGTTTTTTGGGGATGGCTCACCCGAGTTAGAGCTATAACTCGTTTATCAAAGGAGTAGTTTGGTTCAATGTTGCAGCTCAATCCCAAACACAAAACAGCCCGAATCACCATATGGCTTAAGTAACTCGGTCCTCCAAGTCCATAGCTTGATCTGAAATGAGATGAGCTTGATGTCTTTGCAGAGTTATTTCAGCATCTTGGTTGGGCTCTAAGGATACCTCTATTGCACCAAAATGTAATATTTTATTCTGTTAATCCTCTTAGAGACTTTTGCACTCTTTCAGTGCCAGGGAGTTGAGGATCAATGTTAAAGAGTTCTTTGAAGCTATAATGCAATATTTTTCTATTTTATTGCATGTGGGCCTTCAGCTCTGTTGTCACAATGCAAGCCTACCGTTGTCCAATTTCACCAGGGTAGTGAAATTGGATAACAATTTGACGACTCGCAAGGCCATTTTCCGACTAAATGGAGCATGACCAACTTCCTGTAGCAATCCATTGGGCATGGAGTCTATATGGTCATCATGAGTTGATCTAAAATATGAAAATATTGACCCCAGAATGCTTTCTAAAGGTTGGATCTGATATGAATGGGTTAATGGTTGACCATTTGATTATGTTCATGGATGTAGAGGATTGTTGCAGTTGTCCTTGGAGAGAATCATCAAGATCTCCTCCTAAATTGATTTTAGTTGCTCTGCATTGGTTTTGATCTGAAGTTTATAAGTTTTACATGCAATTATGAGTTCCCTATTGCAACAAATGAAGAGTATATTGCACCGTACTTCCTGGAGGACCATGAAAAAAACTATATACAAAATATGAAATCATACATGCCTCAAGTAAGACATCCAGAGTGTGCACAAACACTTCTTCTGCTAAAAACAAACCTACTCCTACCCTAAACTAACAAGAGAGATGGAAACTTAAAAAAAAACCTACTACTGATGATGAGAATTAGTTGACTTTCCTCACAATTGGCAGCCATGCAAATGATTTGGCACTAGAACCAACTAAAATTAGGAGTGAAAGATTGGATGCAATTTTTTTCTTCAATCCATACATCAAGGTATCAACTGGAAGCAAGATAAACACCTCCTCCAACTGTTGCTCATCCAGTTTTAGGAGGCATGATGGTTGATCCTTAACACGTTGTGGCTCATCCTCATGCTTAGAAGCAAGCATGACTAGTTTTGGATTCTCCCTCGAATCCAATCAAGCCAAGTACTCAATGGGGAAAATTCTTGTCCACTGAATTTTACCGACTCTCTGAATTCCAACTTCAGTAATGAAGTCTTCTTACAAGCCTTCCTTGATGAGCAGTGTGGAAAATATGACAACTTCGTCCTTTTTTCCCTCCATGGAAACATGGAAATATTCTTCATCTTATGGCTCACATCTTCTGATTGCAGCATCTAATGATGTTACATGTACATTACTACAATTAGCTACAACACATTTCTCATCTGGGAGTTCCTCCTTTGTTATTTGAAGACTTAATTTCTCTTCGATAGCCTCTTCCTCTAGCATGAAGTTTGACAAATCAAAATATTCATAATGTTGCTCTAGAGGACTATTGTGGATAGAAACGTCTTCCTAAAGGCTCTCCTCCATCATGCACTCATCAAATAAATCAGATTTCTCGAATGAAAAAAAAAAACTATCAATGATTACATCTTCATTAAGTTCTTCCAAATCTGATTTGGTTTCTTCCAGCTCCCCCTCTTCAACGGGATTTGGAACATATTGTTATTTCTCTTCCTATGATGATTTTTCAACAATGTCTAGATCAAATTTTTCTTCAAATAGAGTGCCATCATGGACACTACACTCTAAGCAGATAGATTGTTGATCTTCCTCTTATTCTTCTTGCTCTCCTGTTGTTCCAAAATCAGATTTGGCCACCACTTTTTCTTCACCATTGGCCTTCTCTTTTGGCTTTACCAACAAGGGAATATTTTCAATTTCAAACATTTGAACTGATCTTTTCAAATATTCTATCTTTTCTTTTTTTTTAGGCTCTTCTTCTTGTTTCCCTTGGCTGGGTTCTTGACTATTTTCATCCCAAGATAAACTTGAGACAATAGGAGTAGGGGTGGGTTGGTTTACCACAATTTTTTTATCATTTGTAGTGGTGAGAGGGATGGAACATCTCGTTTTTGTAGAGGGGGTGACTTCTTGGAAGGGAAAAGGGGGGAAGAATCAAGATGAGATGGAATATTAGAGGATGGAGAAGGGAACTCAACATTTGGGGTAGTATACAATGGGCTTGGATCATGACAATGTTTAAGTGATAAGGCCTAGAAAGGAGAGAAAGAAGAACTAGGAGTTGATGGTTCAATCACCCATTGAAAAGGTTGTCTTGAAATTTTCTCATAGGATTCTATCTCCATGGTCCACTATGCATGTTGAGGTAACATCTCAACCATGAAATCAAGCTTCTGTATCGAGCTATAGTGTCTTTGAAAAGTGCCTTCCCATGGAAAAAGTGTCATGCAACCAATTTTGAATGCTTTCATCTATGTTGTAGCCCGAGATCGAACCATGCTAGCCTCCATTCTTTGAATCTTCTCCAACAGATCAACATTCTTCGTTTGACTACCTTCATTATAGGCATACCCTTGTTCTTGATAAGCTCCATACTTAAACTACTTTCGGCATTGCCCATATGGGTAAGCATAGTGGTTATGAATCTAATCATAATATTGATCTAGAGGAGTTTTGAAGCACATAGGAGGCTGATTGTATTGATGCAAGTCTGAATTCCACTGTGGGAATGAAGTCATGGTTGCAAAACTTCATAGAGTGGAAGGATATGAAAGAGATGGAAATAGAAATGAATGAAAATGGATGAAAATGGAAAGAGAGAAGGTCTGAAAGTTTAGATATTGGGTTTTTTGGACCAAACAGATTCTCTAAGTATATTTGTGAATGCTTCCCAAAAGCTAAAATTTCAACAAGAACACACCAACCCATTCAAATGGGGTCTGCTACAAATGATTGAACTACACTCTAGTTAATGATTTGCTTGAAATGTTACACCTCTAAAAGATAAAACTTTGACCTTTTTGATGTCCCACTTGGCATGCCAGAATTATTATCACCAAATTAAAGCACCCCCTAATAGCTGAAATATGGATGGGGCATTCAGTGTAATTTTTGTAACATTGGGTTGCCTCTCAAGTTGTGGGACTTGCACACTTGAGATAACCCTCTAGAGAAAGATGGTTCTTTCTCCTAAACTACCTGTCACAAGGTACTCCTAATGTAGGAAAGCTATATAATCCTAATCTAATACTCTAAGGGACCAAGGAGACAGAATGCATGAGAAATAAATCATACACTAAAAGTTGTTATACACCAGAAAAGGAGGTTGCTAACCATTATCCAACTACCTGAAATGGAGAGAGGTGAGCAATGGAGAGGGTGTACAAGATGCACCACATACCAAAGATAATTTCACACAGAACACCACTTCATACCCATTAAACAAAACTTTCAAAACCTAGAATAGACATCAAGAATATGCACAATATACCATGCAATGGAAAGAGGCAAGTAGAGACAATAACACAAGCAAAGGATGGACAAAAATGCATCACAAAACACATTTTATTTCTCCAATAAGTATGCAGAGTAAAAAATTAGTGGGAAAGAGGCAAGAAAATGCCATTACATAGCTTGGAAAGGAGGAATAAGCTCCACATCCAACCCTAGCAGAGAAGAAAGAGAGAGGGGGCAGGATAAAGATGACTAACTCCTTTACAAATGAGGCCAAGACTACCATTTATAGATTTTAGAAGAGAGAAAGAACGAAATCCTAAAATTTCTTTTCCAACCACTTGAAGTGGTAATAAATGCATGTAATTGATTGTATTTTTCTTGCAAAAGTCTCCCCTTTTTGTCTCAGAGAAAGAATGATTTCCCATGTCCATTAATTTCTCTTTCAACCACCAAACTTAACTAACTGGGTTCATTTATTGCAAACTTAACCCTCAAATCTTCACTAATTTCTTGATTTCTTGATTTTTTGTGAAGATCTCATAATCACGATTCCAAAAAGACCAATTTAGTGTAATTTTTTTTAGGGATGTAAAAGTTATGGCTTCCTGAGTGACTGTAGCTCCTTTGAGTTTTCCAGGCATTTCTTGCAACACACGGGACTATGCAATTAAATTTTTAGTTGGAAAAGACAATATTATTATTTTTCTCCTTTACCAATGTTTTACATATCTTCCAAATTATTTGGGCATTAAAATAGTGATAGGGCCCATTTATAATTCTATCATTTCCATTTACAAGTTAGGGATGCCTGAGTATTCAAGGCATTGTAATACCAGCTCAGTCGTGTTAGCCAAGATGGCTCTCCTTTCTTACCTCTTCAGCTAACATTAGTTGCTAGCACCCACTCATTTTTTCCTCCACACTGAATCACCTACCTTGGATATTGGGCTCTCTTATTTCATCTTTCAACTCCTCATCTTCACGTGTCGATTTATTTCTTTCTCCACATTGGCAAGCTATATATTTTGCTTTGTTTTTGTGTTCGTTCAACTCTGTGAGACCTCCTTTTTAGGTGTCATGTAGAGACCTTGTTTCAACCTTGGTCGCTGATCCCATTTGACCTTAGTAAGCTCTGAATTTTTTTTCATTCCATGTTGGCGCCACTGCTTTTACATCCTAGTATTAGCTCGGCACATGCTTCATATACAACCCACTTAGTGAAATCTCCAACTCGATGCCAAACATTGAGCTCCATTTCTTCTCCATACCGATGAACTCACCCGTTTATCCTCGTGGGAAACTTTTTATCCTATGATATTGACTTTCTTGAAGTTACGCCAATGGGCCATTTGGTGAATTTCCTCCTTCGCTTGCACGGGCCCACAATGAGACTCATTTGATTTGTATGAGCTAAGTCGAAATATCCTCTCATGATTCTGCAGACTGACATGTCTACTTTACGACTCAACTCAACTCAATCTCCTATTTAACTTGGTATCCTCTCTTTTGATACAAGGTTTGGCATGCCCAACAATGCATAGATTTATTTTCAACATGTGGACTAATGGTTCAGATCCTATCATAAGCTCACCCACACCAATGAAATACAACTCGGTGGTTATGGAATGACTCAGTTTCTATTGCTCTGTTATTGTTTTACAAAACTTGATCTCCTCATTGTCAGTGTAGTCTAGTTTATCTCACCCACCATTCCAAGTATAGCCCAGCCTCAGTTTGATCTATGAAAAACTCACTTGATCCATGTAAAGTAACTCAGCCATTATTTGAATGTATCGTCCTTGGTCTAATGAGTTTGGTGCTTCATATGATTCAACTTGATTCAATTACCTGTAGGGCTCGACTCTCCTTAAACTCGTCAGTAATTATTTATGACTAAGTTCATTCAAAATCCAGTTCTTTTCCTTCTGTGATGACTCACACTACCATGCATATCTCATCTCGACGTCCTACGAAAAAAACTCAGCTTCGATTTTTAACAATTAATGTGGAGCTTGTTCATTTGTGTAAAACTTGGATTTGGACTTCGCATGGTTTGATAGAGCTCCACACAGTTTAGTTTTTTGGGGATGGCTCACCTGAGTTAGAGCTACAACTCACGTATCGAAGGATTATCTTGGTTCAATTTTGTATCTTGATCCCAAACAGAAAACAACCCGGATCACCATATGGCTTAAATAACCCAGTCCTCCAAGTCTATAGCTCGATCTGACATGAGATGAGCTTGATATCTTTGCAAAGTTAATTCAGCATCTCAGTTGGGCTCTAGGGATACCTCTATTGCATCAAAATGTAATATTTTATTCCTCTAATCCTCCCAGAGACATTTTCACTCTTTCAGTGCCAGGGAGCTGAGGATCAATGTTAGAGAGTTTTGAAGCCATATGCCACATTTTTCTATTTTGTCACATGTGGGTCTTCAACTTTGTTGTCACAATGCAAGCTTGTCGATTATCCGATTTCACTGGGGTAGTGAAATTGGATAGCAAGACCAAGTAAGAATTCATGTTGAAATTATTTTTCATGAGAACTTGAAGTAGTTATAGATGAAATTTATCACTAATTATCTTCCCCCAGTAATTTTTTTGCCTTCCTTCAGTCACTGTCAAGATGAAAAGGGTCATCCAATCTTGGAAGTCCCTCGTGTTCTCTTCTCCCATCACCCTACAGAGGAGAGTGATTGCATTTAAATATCTTTCTCGAAATTCACATCTTGAAAGTGTCTTTTGCATCCTTGAAGGCTTTGTCCCTATCTTCATCCATGATCCTAGTGTAATTCCTTAGACGTATGCATCGATCCTCTCCCACTCATGTACAACTATTTCCTTCAAGATGACAACCATGCTAGGTGATGTTAGAATTTGTAGAGATATTGATATGGTTTTGGAGTTAATGATTATCATTGCTAAAGCATTGGTGACTCAAATTGTCTATATCTCATGCTCATAGTGGCATGAGTAGGCCAAGACCAACTCGGTGATTTACATGGACACGGGGTGTCCCGCAACTAAAAACAACCAACTTTTGAATACTTGATCTTTGATCTTCCCTCTTTCCTTGGCTATCATTCAAGCCTTCAGATCGTTGAAATCCATATAGGAGACATCACTATCATCTATCTCATACTTGGAAGTGAAAGGCTATGTTGGCTTCTACCCTGAGAACTTGTACTTCATGGTTCTTCAACACTTACTATTTTTAGTAAGTGTGAAAATTCTTCTCCAAGTTTTAACTGCAGCTGCCAATTTGAATGTTCAACTCTCAGAATGCTCCTTCTATGAAATTCACCCTTTAGAATGACTTACTATTTTTAGTAAGTGCCAATGAGATGACTTACTATTTTTAGTAAGTATGAAAAAATCAGCTACTTCGAACCTCAAATTGAATATTGCAACTCAAATTTCCTTTACACTCCCCTGTGCTCTTCTCTCCTTCTGGATCAATTTGCTATTTTTGGCAGGTGCTCGTTAGACCAGTTACTATTTTTATTAAGTGTCAATTCTAGACCGAGATGACAATTTCGATGAATTTATGACTATAATACCTATTCTGTGTTCACCGCCTCCTTCGTAGTTTATTCAGTTGGTGACTTACCTAAAATAGCATTCCCCCCATGTAGAAGACCTACTATTTTTAGAAAGTGAGCTTCTGGTGCTTGGATCATGATGGAACTAAGTTTTATGATATGGTTTTTTTCCAATATCGCCCCTCTCAAATCTTAGGATTACCTGATCGTCAGTTTGTGAGATTTTAAAATTTCAAAAAATTCACCTAGCGGCAGCTCTGGAAACAACTACTATTAAAAAAGCTTGAAAGATGTATGTCTAGTTTTCTTCTTTGTTTTTGACAAAAATCACATTTTTGTTTTGGGTTTTCACTTCTTATTCCATCGGTGGAATTTTCTCTTCAAACCGATTGTCGGTTTGACGGGAAAACATATTTTTTTCTTCGTAGAGACAAGAAGGGAGGTTTCTTCACTGTGAGTTATTCTAGGATGTGCAAAAGGAGGATTTTTTGAATCCATAGGTTTTGATTTGGCCTTTGATAATTAAGAATTAACACAACAGAAAACGGTTCTTTTTTTCTTGCACTGGTTTGTAAGATATGTCAAGACTCTTTGACTCATGGCGATGGAGGTTTTCTGGGTGAATTTCTTCACTTCTTCTCCTTCTATTCTTCAATTCATTGCAGCTCTTTTGATCAATCCTTACCTCTGAATCCTACGTTTTTTCATGGATTGGAGGGTTTATTTAGCCATGTTAGAGCTGGTTTGGAGAAGCAATGATGGACTGGGTGTTTTCATGTAACTTTTCTTTCGATAGTGTATGAACTATGAACAAGAAGTGGAGGGAAAGAAAGTTAAGTGCCAATTTTAAAGCATTTCAAACTTGAATAGTTGAGGTTGGGCACAATTTTGTAAGTCCCTAATTTCCCTTAAGAATTGAGATTTATTAAATGGTACATCACATTTCACGTTGTGCCTCCATGTGACACTTGGTGGAAATCCGACGGTTGTAGCATTTGGGCTTCACTAGCTCCTGGGGGCTGAGACCTATGCACTAGAAGGGGGTCACATGGATGACCTAAGATGCTTACTTAGGGCTAGATGGGCTCATTATTCATGTCCCCTCATTTCTCTCATCAGCTTAAGGTACATTAATGGACATCAAATTTCACATGTCGTTCCTGGTGTTGACACTTGTCGCGATACTGGACTCCCGTGAATGGATGACATCCGGCAAGCACCTGAGGGTTGAACTGGTAATCCGAGAGGTCACCATGGGTGACCAGAGGGATTTATTGGGGCTGGGTGAATTTTTTTATGTCCCTCATATAACATCCTCAGATTTAATGGACCTGAAAGGGACATGAAATTTCTTTTTTGCTCCAGGAGCTAACACGTGTCCTCAATGACATAATTTAGAACACATATACTGCAAGAAGTCATTACCTATGACAGACAACCATATGAAATGGTAATGATCTTGGTACACTCACCGATGGAATCATTTGACTCGGTGAAATACCGTCTATTCATGCGTAAATTTGAGATTAAAATGGCCTTTTGAACTCCACACTGGTGGTGGTATCATGGTTCTTTATTCCTACTCCGGGTTCTAAGTCCTCTGAAAAAAGTGGACCTATCTGGATAATGGTCCCTTACCTATGTATGAGAAAAACTGCCTGCACGATCCTATTGACTCCAAGGTGACATAGTGAAAAATATGCAATTCACCATCTTGTAGGTACTTTGTATTCCAAAGGTTCTGAGATATATTGTTCATATTACTCCTAACTCCATGACTGGAATCCCTAGAATCACTTCCCGAAGTTCAGTAGCCCTTTTGACCCTACTGCTACTGCATAGGCCTATAGAACCCTGTTTTTGATCAAATCTGCCCCAACTCCTCCAAATCCTCCCTGAATATTCCAAAATAAATTTCATGATGTTACTATACCTAAAATTCACCTCAGTTTTTTATTTGGCTCCCCATTGAAGCTCTAGGAGTATTGTATCATTCTTGGGAAGGTGAGTAGTAGCCCTTCCCAACACTACCCAGAAATATCATTTATCAAGAACTCCTAAAATCACCTAAGGGGTGACTTGACTTTCCTAAATCACCTAGGGTACTAAATTAACATCATTTGGGAGGTCATTGGAATGATCTAGTAGACCTGGGGTGACTCGAAAGGGTAGGACTTGAAAATTTTAGCACATGGGTATCACTGTCATGCCCGAAAATTGTCAATTTTCTTGTTGCACATTTGTATGACAACACTTCCCTATTAGATTATACCACTTACATTTTTTTCCTTCTTGATTTCCTTTTCAAATATGGCATCCATAGTGATGGGTCCATGAACATCCACCTCTCCACCAATGGTGGGATTTAGTCCTAGCATAATTTTTTGAATTCTAAATTTCTCATCTTTTTGGTATTGAGGTACATATTTTCTAAGTCGAGTGAACTTATACCAATATTGAGTCACCAACATTTATTTTTTATGCAACAGCCCTTAGAAATCTTTCATCTTTTGATCATAATAGTTACAGTAACCATTGTTGGCAAAAAATACCCTTAAATTGTTCCTAGGATATGATAGTGATATATATGTCAAGCTCCATCTTTTTTACTATCCCACCATGAAAAATCTTCTCCAGATAATTAATAATATCCCCACAGTGATTTTTTTTCTATAGAGAAATACCTCATCTCTAATTACTTCTCCATATCAATGAGTCAAGACTTAGCACCATCTCTAAGAGTGATTATATCAAACTTAGGAGGACTAATCCTCTTTATGTCTCTTGATAGTTCTACCACCATTTTTGCCTTCTTGGTTTCCAAAATTTCTTCTTCTTCCTCTTCTTCGAAACCCTCTTTCTCCTCACCATATTTCCTTTCCTCATTGGGTTCTTCCCAAACCTTTTTCTATAAGGAGGTGATGCAATCCCATGTCTCGTAGAGGGTAGCCATTATTTGATCTAATTTATCTTGTTGGTCTCCAGAATCATTATTGGATCCCAAATCATCATTTGTTCTTGTGTGACCATTATACCTGTTGGAATTTCTCAAGTTATTGCCATAGTGAATATATTGGGTGTGTGAGTGTAGAAAACCTATATAAAAATTTTCTCTGATACCAAAATGTAATGACCCTTCATTAACAAAAGTCAAAAAAGTGGAAAAAAAAATTAATAACTTAAATAAAAATAAATTTAATTATCAAAGCATATAAGTGTATCCCACTTGCTAGCTAATTTTAAAAAACAATCTGACTAGTAAATAAATATTTAAAAATAATATAAAAACTTTAAAAATTAGGTAAATTATGGATTCCCTGCACCTTGGTACTTATGAGGTCTTAAAAAAATGGTTGGTCATTTAATATGTATTTGGTCATTTTTTTGTTATCAGACATATTTTTCTGAAGGTAGAAAAAATGCAAAAAAGTGGGACATAGTTATATGCTTTAATATTATCTTGTTATGTATTATAGAAAATACCTCTAATAAATTTCGAGGTTTACTAACATGTCATCATATTTCCAAAATTCCAAAAAGTGTTGATTAATAGAAAGCCATTAAAATTATTCATTAATTCCACAATTTTTCCTTACAAATTTTAATTAACAATTACTTCATAATTCAATGATTAATATAAGAGTTATATCATATTTTATACCCAAAGTATGAGACAACATACTTCTCTCTATGTAAGTATAACTTTGTATAATTACAAACTTATTGCAAGTAATAAAATAAATGATGTTTCGCTATTTTTGAAATTTCCTGTGTACATGTCTATCTCAAATGTGCAAATATAACAGAGGGAGATCATCATCAGAGTGTTATTCCTCATAGGTGTGTAACCTTTCAGTTCCCCTGCACACCTCTCATAAGAGAGAGGACCCGAAACTTCACGAGGAAGGTAGATTGAGATAATTAAATATTAATAAGGAATAATAAATTGAGAACCAAAATACAGCCCATCATTAGATCATGGAAACCAATACCATCAAATGATTTGACTAGTACAAAATAAGTATAAGTGACCTGATAACGCATACAACTAGATACATAATCTGGAAAATGTTTTCTAGATATGATAATGCAAGCTAATATTATAGTTTGCACAAACAAGAAATATTTTTCATCATTCACAGCACAACTATCTTGTACACCACTTTCAAGAACAATAATCCTCATCAAGAAACATTCCATCTTAGCATTTACAATATTTTCTTATTTCATAATCATAAAGGAAAAATAGTCATCTATCCATGTTTCTAAATTATTTTATACATAGGAAACCAAACCACCATAAGTATATGTAGGTATGCTTGTATGGTTTTCATAATGTACTAGCATGTATACACATGCTTATGGATTTCATTTCCAATTTAATTTTTAGTAACATTTCTTAGCACATTTAACAATGCACAAAACATCAATTAAATAGCAATATATTTTTTTCCCAAAATCCTTCATATCTTGATTTATCTTTTTTAGTAACATTCACATGTCTTTAATGTGTTTTAATAAGGTGGGGACTTATGTTATCATTCTTATATCTTACTATGAGCATGATAATATAAGTCTCACTTTACATATGTGTTGGTCGTCAAAAAGGAACTTCAAGAAGAGAAACAATCAGGGGACAAGAAGTCCCTCCTCTTTAATGGGAGAGGTTCCCTTATTCAGAAATGAACCTATTTACACATGTACAAAGTGTGGTTTCACTATGGAAATTGGATATCATAAAAATGTTTCCTAAATATATCACCAATTACAAAAGGACAGAGGAATGAAAATGTGAAAATAAGTAGAAAGGCACCACCTAGAATTATAGATGATAGAATAATTCCTTATGCGTGCAAGAATGCAGTGAATTGAAATAAGATCATTTGTACCCACATTAATAAGATGAAATCTGAAAAGACACGCAGTTCTATGAATAACATCTACAAGAATACAAAGCTTCTCAACATAATGTAGATGAATGATCTAATTATATTTAATGGACATAGCTTACGAATGAAAAGGAATCAGATAGACAAAGAATGGAAATCCTTCTGTATTGATTTGATTATGATTTCTTTACACTTTCACAAATAAGCCAAGTTCTCCCTTACAAATGGCAAGGAGAGGCCATTATATAGTTTACAAATTAGTTACCCTTGGTAACTACTTCTTTTAACTAATGTTTAGTTAGAGGGTTGCTAATCGCAATTACCCTAACTAATTACATTAAATCCGAGATGAAAGGAAGAAAAGAGAAGAATCAGGAGAAGAAGACAAGCAATCATGACTAAGAGGGGCCCACTGACTTTAGGATCTGCTGTCTGAATCTTTTCAATGCCTCTGCTATGTCTCTGCCTCGTGGGACTGATGTGTTGGCAGTGGAATGAGTCCAAAATCAGAGGCACTTCTCCATTTCTTTGTCAAATTTGACATGAGTATGATAATCTTTATTCACCTCCTCAATAGTAGACTGGAGAGAGCAAATCTCCTTTATCTTTTTTTTAGAAATAGACTCCTCCCTAAAAAAATTCTCTTTGAAAAAAGCTCTGAATTGAGATTTGATTTCTTGTAAAGAGAGAGGCACACCAGAAGTTTCATTATGGAGATGGCAATGTATATCCTGGAAGGTAGATACAACTAGAGTCTTGAAGGCCTCACCCTTCTGCCAGCTATTTCTTAACTCTCCCAAAGCCTCCTCCAGCACCTTGATTTTCCATTCCATGCTGTATACCCATGACTTTGACAAGTTATCTTTTGCATCATCGAATACCTTGCTTGCCAACAAAATATTTTCATCAGCTTGTCCCATAAGGTGAAGGTCTACTGTGCAACTACTCCAGAGTTTGATTTCTTTATCTATATTCCCAATAGTGGAGGAGAGTTTCTATTGCAAATTATTTACCTTCTCATTGATTTTGAAGGCTTCTCTAATGAAATTCAATCCTGCAATGAGCATTTCATCCACCATGGCCTCCATAGCCCTTCCATAGATGGAATACTTGTGTATATCTTTGATACTCTGCACCTCTTCTTGGCTGAGAATCATAGGTGGTGGAAGAGTAGTCAGTGGGGTAGGATCTAAAACTTTGTCCTTGGACAGCAGTGACTTGATGAAACTTGTAATAATCTGGGCCTGCTCCTCCAACTGCTCTATGGTTTGTTGTCCTTTCTCTACCCTCCCAATGACTCTAGTGACTGTTTCCCTTAAGATTGTGGATCTCACCTTCAGGGGTAGACTCTCCCATGGGAATTCTTGAGAGCTCAAGGTCGTATGCTTACAAATATTGCTCTGGCTTGTCTACCTTAGGTTTGGCTATCTCCAGGAATTTTTGGCCCTAAGCATCAGATACTATTCTAGAGGTAGTTCTGGCCTTTTTGGAAGGAGTAGGAGGGGTAGTACCTAATAAGGCCACCACAACATCAAAATTGGGGCCTGAGATTCGGGAGGAAGACTTTCTCTTCCTACTGTCAACAAGAGGTTGCACCCATGCAAAAGAGGAGGAGGAAGAAGCAGGTGGGGCAAGAGAGCCAAGAGACAGGGAACTCATGGCACCCAAGGTTTACACTACTATTTCCTCTAGTTGGGATATGAGTGGAGCGCTTGGGGCTTCTGGTACAGAGGAGTCACTAGCACACGGAAGATCAGTGCTTTAGACCTCCTTTTCTTTATCCATGGGGGCTTCTAGAGCGCTTGTAGAGACTGGCACTTCACTCTCCTCACTTTCACTGAGAACAATGATGTTCTCTAGGCCTGAGGGCAACTCCGTATGCTTCCTTAGGGGATCTTCCTCCACAAGCTCCTTCTTGACTTCTTTGACTTTCTTTTGGTATACCTGGGTGGATGAGGAAGGAGTGGAGACTGTGGGACCTTGAGTTGACGAGGCAGGAGGAGTTTGCATAGGTGCTCTCGAATCAGGTGACAATGCCTCTTTTCTTGGTGTTGAGGTGTCTTTGGAGGACTCGCCTGAGTGCCTTATGAGTTCGCAAACTCTCCTGTCAAACCAGATTCTGGTTCTTACCAAGATAGGAGCTAGGATTTCCGCCAGATCGTCCTCCTTTTTTAACCAATCCAAATCCTCCAAGGGAGTGTGTTTGACCACGTTTTCATACTCATATGAGTACAGGTCAGAATTATCATCCTGGAGCCCTTCAGGAACTTGGTACAGGTTAAGCTCTTGAATTAGTTGAAGAGAAAATCTACCATAATGCCTCCTTCTTGCTTCAAAATCATCAACACAGTCAGCCCAATAATATTCTGTGTCTTCCCTATGATGATAAGTGATCTTGATGTTTTGCTCAATAAACTTCTTCAAGTCAAAACAGGTTCTTGGCCTGAAGAAATGGACAGTAATGGGAGCTAGGGCTCTTTCTATGTTTTGTGCATCTAGAGCCATTTTGCAGGTGTAGTTTCCCAAAGAGATGGGGAAGTGCAAACCAGTATTTTTCTTATCCCTGCAGGTTCTATGCAACTTGTCCAATTTCCTGCATACTTCTATTAAGGCCATTTTATCATTGCAGAACATGGGGAGCTTGAGAGGGGTGCTCTCATAGCCAGCAAGCCTTATATAGGAAAATTTTCTAAATTGGATGAAGTAGGCACCGTAGTGCGATATCAGATTCATAGCTTCATCAGAAAATCTCCTCGCTGTATCGCTCTCCAGAAGCCTGACAATGTACATGGTGAAGGCATCATTCACCCTTCTGAAGTTGTGATTGCTAGTTTCCAAGGTGAACTGAGGGCAGTAGGCATATACGGGGTTACCCTTGTGAGCATCAATGTATGAGAAGCCAAACCATTGCCTCGATGCTGCCAGAGTATACATCAAGTATGAAGTCATATTAAACTTCTTGGTTTGTTTTACATTGGACAGCTACTCTGCTAGGTTCATACTAATGATCTTTGCCCAATTGATATTCTGAGTTCCTTCACACACCATATTGATAAGTGGGCACATCTAGAAATGGAACTCATTTGTAGAGGGTAAGCCTATGACCCGAGCCAATAGGATTATAAAATCTGACAATTCCTCATTGAAATCTACACGGAAAAGAACCTTGGATAGACGAGACACCCCCTTTTTAGGGTTTTTAAGCCAGGAATTTGCCACCCATGCCTTCGCGCCTTATATTTCTCACTGTCCTGATCGAAGAGGGCTTGTGCTTGGTTTTGAGAAATTACTATAGCATTGTCCATCTCTGAAATTCTTAGGGCAGCACCAATGGCATCAGCATCAAGTTTGGCGATGAGTTCCCCATGCACATTCGTCAACTCACTCGAATCAGGGTTGAAATGAGCACCACAAGAGAGTATTGTATCTGTGCATTACATCGAGATAGGGAAACCACCAGTGAAGGCCAAACCACTATCATGAATCATCTATGCCAAAGGTGAAGGGTTCGCGTCTGTCATTCTTGCCCAAAAATATCCGAATTCAAGGTGGCGAACCTCATTGTCCCTGATATTGGGAACGGAAGACTCGAGCGGTGAGACTTGCTCCTGGCCTTGGAATTAAATCTTCATGTTGTTAGAAATTTGAGGAGCCAAGGTTTCAATCTGGACTCGGGATGAAATTGCAGGGGAAATGAGTATGCGCGCAGAAATTTTGATCGTAAAGGTATGAGCAATGGATAGCAAGAAAGAAGTGTGCAAAACACATAGGGGGCAGTTCATTATATAGCCATTTGGGAGAGAGAAAGATAATTAATGTGCATTAAATACACACCTACCAACTTGGAAAGCAAGATATTTGTGAAGAGCGGGAAAAAATAACTCGAATGGCCTTTGGTTCATTTGGGACACGCGGGATACAGAAGCGCGATTCAACCGATATGGGCGATGCAGGAAAAGTATGCAAAAATGCTTCTGGGACATGAGGGATGAAAGTACGTGGAGTACGTGATTCAGCCGAATCAGACGAAAAGAGAACAAAGAGTCCGGGCGAACTTGGGACAAAAAATTTTGACGGGCCTGAAAGAAACGGACTTTGGGTAAAGCGGCCGATCGGGGAACAGAGAGTCCGGGCGAACTTGGGACACTTGGGACAAAAATGTCTGACAAGCCCGAAAATTACCCAAAATGACCCAAAAAAAGTAGATTCTTTCCAATTTTTTGACTTTTCACATTACTAGGACAATGAAAAGGCATTTGACTTCAAAAATTTCAATTTTCAGCCTCTCAAAGTAGGGAAATTCTGAGTGGACAATAGCTGGCTCCTTCTGGGGATGACTTGGCATAAGTTAAAATAATGAGACAAGGAAAGAATTCAAAAAAAAAATAGGGTAAGTAGAATAGTACCTTATCCATTGGGCAACAGAGTCAAAAGCATATCAATATAGAAGACAACACCCCAAACAAACAACACACAAAAGCAAGGAAAGGGGAACACACTATACAGAATATACAAAGGACTTCTTAATCAACTATGACTTAAACAATTTCAGGTACTTCCCACTATAAGGAAGTGGGAGAGAAGAACCATCCATATAATCAAGGTAAAAAGAATTCTTACCAGCAACGTGCCTGATGTTAAAAGGTCCGAGCCAAAGGGAATCAAACTTGCCATGGCTGCCACGAGGTTCATGCCTTTTACCCACAACAAAACAATGTCTCCAACTTTGAAATCCCTGAACCTGGCCTTTTTATCAAACAAGACTTTTACTTTCTATTGGTGAGTAGATATCCTATCAGCAACTTTCAATCTGTCCTCATTCAATTTGTAAAGGTACATGATCCTTTTATCCAAAGAATCATTGAAACTGGTGTCCTCAATGGCCTTCATTAGATGCAATGCTGGCAGTTCCACTGTTACTGGCAATTGAGCTTCCACTCCATATACTACTTGAAAAGGAGACATCCCAATGGCTCTCTTAGGGGTGATCCTGTCTGCCCAAAGAGCATCATAGAGTTTCTTGTGCCAGTTCCGCTGGGACTCATTAACTAATTTCCTTATTATAGCCACCAGATTTTTGTTTGTTGATTTTGCTTGTCCATTCCCATGAGGATAGTAATCTGAGGAATGAGCTAGGGAGATGCCATATCCATAACAAAAATCCATCATCTCAGTTGAAGAGAAATTTGAATCATTATCCATTACTATCTTGTTTGGCACACCAAACCTCACCAAGATGTTTTCTTTGATAAAAGTGCATACTACTTCTGAAGTAGTACTCTTTACTGGAATGGCTTCTACCCACTTAGTAAAATAATCTGTGGCGGTTAATACATGGGTATGACCAGCACTAGAAGAGGGATTAAGTGTTCCAATGAAATCTAAACCCCATTGTTGAAAAGGTTCTTCGATCACAACTGGTTTAAGGGGCAAAGAAGCCAACTTGGGTCTACCCACGAAGGTCTGACAAGACTCACATTTACCAATCCATTTTGATGCATCTCTGAACAAAGTAGGCCAGTAATATCCTCCACGAAGTATTTTATGAGTAGTGACAGTTGATGACTAGTGCCCTCCACATGTTTGATCATGAAAAGCTGAAATTAACTTCCTCTGTTGTTCCTTATCCACACATTTTAGAAACCTTCCATCCAACCCACGTTTGAAAAAGGAATTCTCCCACAACACATACTGAGCTGATCTTAGCTTAACAGCTCTCCTCTCTTTGGCAGTCAAGTGAGAGGGACATTCTCCATACGTGAGAAAGTGTGTGATATCAGCATACCATTCATCAATCGAGCCAAGAAACAGAACGGTAGGGAGATAAACTTTATCCTCTAGTAACTCATGTCTAGCTCCTTCGGTAATGAGTTCACACAGGCCTTGCCCACGAACGAGCTTGGTTGGTCTGATGTCAATTTCATATTATTGGACCTTGGCCACCCAGTTCCCTCTCTTGGATCCGAACTCATGCTGTGTGAGAATGGACTTGATGGTTATATCTGGTACAAATACTGTGGAGTGAGAATTAAGAATGTAAAAACGAAACTACTTGACAGCTTTAACCACTGCAAAAGCATGTTTCTCCATTATGGTGTATCTTAGCTCATGATTTTTTATAATGTAGCTCATGAATGTAATTGGGAGTTCATGATCATTAGAATCTTTTTGAGTCAGAATAGCAACTAGGGTGTTATCTGTGGCATAGCAATAGATAATAAAATCTTTGTTGAAATTTGGGCATGCTAAAACAGGAGTTTTAGCAATAGCCTTTTTAATACCTTCGAAAGCCCCTTTCCCTTCAAGAGACCAACCAAACGTCTGTTTGCCTTTCATCATTTGGGAGATATTCAAAGTTAGCTCTACAAAATTAGGGATGAATCTTCTCAGAAAATTGATCTTACCAAAGAAAGAGTGCACTCCCTTTTTGCTGGTTGGAAGAGGAATTTGTTGGATAGCTTGAACTCGCTCATGATCAATTTTTATACCATATTTAGAGACAACATGCCCCAATAATTTCCCTTTTGTGACAAAAAAGATAGATTTCTTAGGATTTAAAGAGATCCCATGTTCTCTACATTTCAAAAGAACTGTTTCCAGATGCTGAAAATGATTTTCCCTTATTTTAGAAAATACAGTCAACTCATCAAGGTATACGACAATACACTTCCCTTTCAAACTTCCAAAGGCCAATTCCATATCCCTTTGAAAATTGGCACCGGCATTAATGAGCCCAAAAGGCATCCTTTGGTAGGCAAAGGTACCCCGAGGGGTAGTGAAGGTCGTCTTGTGTTGATCAGCGGTATTAACTTCTACCTGATTATACCCTGAGAAGCCATCAAGCATAGACAACATTTCAGATCCCATCACAGCTTGCAAGACTTGATCCATCATGGGCAAAGGATAATTGTCTTTTAGGGAAGCTTGATTTAGATTCCTAAAGTCAACATAGATACGAATCTCACCATTTTTCTTTCTAACAGGTACAATATTGGCAATCCATGTTGAATGGTGAATAGGAAAAATGATTTGGGCCTTTAATAACTTCTGAATTTCCTGAAAAATAGTGTCAGCTATCTTAGGATTGTATTGCCTTTGTTTCTATCTGAAAGGCTTAATCCCAGGTTTGAGAGGGATAAAATGCTACATCTCCTTTGGTTGAAAAGCTTTTAAATCTTCATAGGAATAAGCAAGGACATCTTTATATTTCCTTAAAAGACTAATTACCTTCTTCTTTTCCTCTAGTGTGCAACATTTTCCAATGTTCACGAGTTTAGGGTCGGTAGAACTCCCAATATTAGTTTTATCATATTCAGCTAATTGTTGTGGTCCTGTAGAAGCTTTAAATTTCACATACCTATCATGTTTGTCAAACAACTCTTCTAAACTCACCAGTCCCTTTGGAATCTTGTTTCCTTTGAGTTTAATACATCCATCTTGATCTGCCTCTTCTTCTTTAACGTCTTCTTCGTTGAAGTGCACACTTTCACAAGGCAAATTGTCGCTTCCTTCAAAGTACAACAGCTCAAAGTTATCCCTGAGCTCTAAGAAGGAAAGAAAATGCTAGTCATCATTGAAAACTTGCAAGTTACTTGCATTATCAGGTACACTGGGTCTATGGATCATCTCGATGGTAAACTTATCTTGAGAAAAGTCAGGATGAGGTATCAGCAATGACCCTGAGACTGCTAGTGAATCAGCCCTGGTATTCTCTTCCCTAGGCACTACTTCGATGGAGAAGGCATCAAGAAATTCAATAGAGTCCCAAACCTGATTCCTATAATGTTTCAACCTTCTGTGTTTTACCTGGAAGAGGTTTCTAAATTGCTTGACAATCAGCTCCACATCTCCACGAGCCAGAAGATTCTTCACACCCTTTTCTTTTTCCACATGAAGCCTGAGGATGAGAGCTTCATATTCTGCTGTATTATTGGTATTTTCAAACTGCAACTTGAATGAGAAAGGATGGATCCTACCCTCAGGGGATACCAATATTACATCTGTTCCAGAACCAACTGAAGAACAACTTCCATCAAAACATAATATCCAAACACCGTTAGGATCCTCAGGTGATATTTTGGGGAGTTGGGTTTCTTCTGGAGACATAATCATATAGTTTCCATGCCCCATATCTTCATAAAGTATTTATGCTTTTGGATTATCTATTTTTTGTACAATATACTCAGACTGCTTCTCAAGAAGCAACTTCTTCATTTGTCCATTAACAGGTATGAGGGCATGTGACCAATCCATTTGAATTTCCCCACCCACATCTTTACAGAAGTTCCTACTTAGCAGCATCCCATATGAAGGAGGGATATCTGCTAATAGGATAGTAGCCAAAAATTTCTTCTCAAGCAAAGTAGCAAAGGCTACTTGTGCATCTTTAATTCTTCCAACTAGGGGCACTTCCTTACTCTCCATGGAATAACAAGACCCATAAGTGCGTGTGAGAGTTAGGCCTAAGGAATTGGCTACTTTGGTAGGCATTACATTGTCTGATGCCCCTGAGTCTATAACGCAGTTACTGATTCTATGGCTGGCTATAAGGAGTGTCACATAAAATGGTTTGATCTTGTCATTGGGTGAGGTGACAACAACTACCAGATTGGGTTGTGGTACAGAAGATGGAGTGAGTAAAAGACCCTTAGAGGTGGTTTTGGAATGAGAATTGACAAAGTGTACCATTTTAGCAAAAGCTTTGGGATGGGTTTGATAATATTCAGCCTCTGAGATTTGGACCTTGGTCTTTTTCAGGTGATCAATAATATCGAAAGACCCAGAAGTAGACGGGTTGTCATCACTTGAGACTCTAGGTTTATCAATTTTGGAGGAAAAAGAAGTAACTTTAGCAGAAGAATTGACAGGACTCACCTTTTGTGTGGATGAAATGGGGATAGGATATCCTATTTTTGCAATTACAGGGATAGTTGTCAGCTGCTCCTTAGATTTTCTGGTGGGCTACATCACTTTCTCCCTATGATTTGTCTGCTCTTGAGTCATGACAGCGTATGATTCGCTATTCATGTCTACTACTACTTCGTCATAATCGTCTCCTTCATCAATGCCTTCAGTGGTGAAGAAATTAACTCGAGATCCCTCAAGTTCATCTGTTTCATCATCAACCTCTTCAACAAATTCTTCACAATCTTCATTAACCTCCTCATCCTCTGGTTCTTCAACTTCACAGGTTGCATTAACAGGAACTTTAATAGGAGGAGGACCTTCAAGTGCTAGCCTTGTTTGAGAAGCAGACAAATGATTTCTGGGCTGAAAATTCCTCCTTGGAACATCTGCATAGGGAGTATGCTGAGCCAGTTGTTTCTTAATGGCAATGAGATCGTTTGCAAGTTTTTGTACCAATGGATCAATATTAGGTCCAGGAGTAGAAGAGGAGGAAGAAGAAGACTTAGATCTAGAAGGGTCTCTCCTCAACTTTCCTAACATGATTAAATCATCTTCAACACTAATAGCAAGAGTTTGATCCTCGGCCAATGTTGCAAGATTAGCCCTTCTCAATGCATAACTAACTTTAGGCAATTGAGCGTTTAGGAAGAAGCACTTTTGGATTTGATCTACAAGCTGAGTGTCTGGTGGAATTTTGTTAATTAGCCTATTGAATCGAGCCACAAATTCTCTCATGGGCTCTTGTGATTCCTTCTTTATTTGAGAAATTTGGGCCAACAAAGCATGCACGTCTTCTACTAGTTTGAAATGGTTTTCAAACCTGGCTCTTATTGTGTTCCAGGTAGTGATAGCTTCGGCCGGAAGGTGATAGAACCAATCAGCAGCATTATCTTGTAAAGTCTCAACAAAATCCTTACGGAAATGTCTTCATGTTCAACCCCCAGAACTCCACATGCAACTATGAAATCCGTGATGTGTTCATCAGGATGTACCTTGCCATCACCCTTAAATTTAGGAAAGTTCTTCCGATTACCTCTAGGTAACTCATGCAAAGGTTGAGGAAGGGCAAGAGGCCCAACACGATGGCCCCAAGGCAATGGTAACGCCATCCTTGGAAAAATGGCTTGAAGAGGAATTAAAACACCAACAAGAATCAGAGATCAGAGATTAGGACTAACCGGCTCTAGAGGAATACCACCCGTAGAGGTTCTATCTTTGATAGGAGGAGTGCTTATTAAACGAGCTCTTATATTTCTTCTGGCTGAAGGGAAAGGAAAACTTTGTTGTTCCAAAAACTAGAACTGAGAATCTTCAATACCAAGGGCCCTTCTCCCTCGAGTAAAACTTGGAGTCACCAGATCAAAATATGATCGATAAGTGATTATGGAACTGGAAAATGATTCCCCAGCGGAGTCGCCAAAAACTGTTGGTCGTCAAAAAGGAACTTTAAGAAGAGCAACAGTCAGGGGACAAGAATTCCCTCCTCTTTATTGGGAGAGGTTCCCTTATTTGGAAACGAACCTATTTACACATATACAAAGCATGATTTCACTATGGAACGTGGATACTATGAAAGTGTTTCCTAAATAGATCATCAATCACAAAAGGACAGAGGAATGAAAATGTGGAAATGAGCAGAAAGGCACCATTTAGAATTATAGATGACAAAATAATTCCTTATGCATGCGAGGGTACAGTGAATTGGAATAAGATCATTTGTATCACATTAATAAACTGAAATATTATTAGACACAAAGTTCTAGGAATAACATCTATAAGAATACAAAGCTTCTCAGAATAATGCAGACAAATGATCTAACAAGATTGAATGAATAGCTTGAAAATAAAAAGAACCAGATAGACAGAGAATGAAAATCCTGCTGTATTGATTTCCTTATGATTTCTTTACACTTTCAAAGATAAGCCAAGTTCCCCCCCCAAAAATGGCAAGGAGAGGCCATTTAAATAACTTACAAATTAGTTACCCGTAGTAACTACTTCTTTTAACTAATGTTTAGTTAGAGGGTTTCTAATCACAATACCCCAACTAATTACAATAAATCTGAGAAGAAAGGAAGGAAGAAAGGAGAAGAATTAGGAGAAGATGATAGGTGCTCATGACTGGGAGGGGCCCACCGACTTTAGGATCCATTGTCTAAATCTCTTCAACGCCTCTGCTATGTCTCAGCCTCGTGGGACTGCTATGTTGGTAGTGGACTGAGTCCAAAATCCAAGGCACTTCTCCATTTATTTGTTGAATTCGACATGAGTATGATAATCTTTATTTTCTTCTTCTATAGCAGATTGAAGAGAGCAGATCTCCTTCATCTTTTCCTTAGAAATAGAACTCTCCTTGAACAGATTACCTTTGACAAAAGCTCTGAATTGAGATTTGATTTCTTGCAAGGAGAGGGCTGTACTAGAGGTCTCGTCATGAAGATAGCAATGTATGTCTTTAAAAGTAGATACAACCAAAGTCTTGAAGGCTTCACCCTTCTACCAGTTATTCTTCAATTCTCCCAAAGCTTCTTCCAGTACTTTGATTTTCCATTCCACACTGTACACCCATGATTTTGATAAGTTATCCTTTGCATCATTGAAGACCTTGCTTACTATTAAAATATTCTCATCAATTTGTCCCATGAGGCGAAGGTCTACTATACAACTGCTCCAGAGTTTCAGTTATTTATCTATGTTCCCAATAGTGGAGGAGAGTTTTTGTTGTAAATTGTTCACCTTCTCATGGAGTTTGAAGGCTTCGTCAATAAAATTCAATCCTCCAATAAGCATATCATCCACCATGGCCTCCATAGCTCTTCCATAGACGGAATACTTGTGCATATCTTTGATACTCTGCACTTCATCTTGGCTCAAAATTATAGGTGGTGGAAGAGTAGTCAATGGGGTAGGATCTAGAACTTTATCTTTAGATAGCAACGACTTGATGAAACCTATGAGAATCTAGGCCTGCTCCTCCAAATGTTCTATGGTTTTTTGTCCTTTCTCTACCCTTCCAATGACTCTAGTGACTGTTTCCTAAAGATTGTGGATCTCACCTTCAGGGGTAGACTCTCCCATTGGAATTCTTCAGAGCTCAAGGTCTGATGCTTGCAAATATTGTTCTAGCTTGTCTACCTTAGGCTTGGCTATCTCCAGGAATTGTTGGCCCTGAGCATCAGATACTATCCTGGAGATAGTTCTAGCATTTTTGGTGCGAGTAGGAGGAGTAGTACCTAATAAGGTTGCCACAACATCAAAATTAGGTCCCGAGATTCGGGAGGAAGACTTTCTCTTCCTACCATCAACAAGAGGTTGCACCCATGAAAAAGATGAGGAGGAAGAAGAAGGTGGGGTAAGAGGGCCAAGAGACAGAGAACTCATGGCACCCAAGGATTACACTGCTGTTGCCTCTAGTTGGGATATGAGTGGAGCGCTTGGGGCTTTTGGTACAGAGGAGTCACTAGCACCTGGAAGCTCAGTACTTTGGACCTCCTTTTCTTTATCCGTGGGGGCTTCTGGAGTGCTTGCAGAAACTTGCAATTCACTCTCCTTGCTTTCACTGAGAACATTAATGTTCTCTGGTCCTGAAGGCAACTCTGAATGCTTCTCTAGGGGATCTTCCTCCACAGGTTCTTTCTTGACTTCTCTGACTTTCTTTTGATATACCTAGGTGGATGAGGAAGGAGTGGAGACTGTAGGCCCTTGAGTTGATGAGGCAGGAGGGGTCTGCATAGGTGCTTCCGATCTGGGTGAAAATGCTTCCTTCCTTGGTGTTGAAGC
The DNA here is from genome assembly GCA_019776745.2 of Taxus chinensis. Taxonomy (NCBI): domain Eukaryota; kingdom Viridiplantae; phylum Streptophyta; class Pinopsida; order Cupressales; family Taxaceae; genus Taxus; species Taxus chinensis. The sequence goes on along the minus strand of CM034153.1, from coordinate 736,491,048 downwards.
ATCCTTGGAGGAGGATTCCCCTAAATGCCTTCTAAGTTCATGGAATTTCTTATAAAAGCAAATCTTGGTCCTGGCTAAGACCGGAGCTAGGATTTCAGCCAAATCATCCTTCTCCTTTTTTAACCAATCCAAATCCTCCAAGGGAGTTTGTTTTACCACATTATCATATTCATATGATTATAGGTTTGAACTATCATCCTGGAGCCCTTCAGGAACCTGGTACAGGTTAATCTCTTGAATTAATTGAAGGGAAAACCTACCGTAATGTCTCCTCCTTACTTCAAAATCATCAGCACAGTCAGCCCAATAGTCCTTTGTGTCTACCCTATGATGATAAGTGATCTTGATGTTCTGCTCGATAAACTTCTTCAAGTAAAAACAAGTTCTTAGCTTGAAGAAATGGACAGTGATGGGAGCTAGGGCTCTTTCTATGTTTTGAGCATCTAGCGCTGTCTTGCAGGTGTAGTTTCCCAATATGATGGGGAAGTGTAGGCTAGTGATTTTCTTATCCCTGCAGGTTTTGTGTAACTTATCCAGCTGCCTGCATACCTCTATCAAGGCCATTTTGTCATTGCAGAACATAGGAAGCTTGAGAGGAGTGCTCTCGTAGCCTGCAAGCCTTATATAGGAAAATTTTCTAAATTGGATGAAGTGGGCACTGTAGTGCGATATCAGATTCATAGCTTCTTCAGAAAATCTCCTCACTGTGTCACTCTCAAGAAGCCTAACAATGTACATGGTGAAAGCGTCATTCACCCTTCTAAAATTGTGGTTGCTGGTTTCCAAGGTGAACTGAGGGCAGTAGGCATATACGGGGTCACCCTTATGAGCATTAATGTATGAAAAGCCAAACCATTGCCTTGATGCTGCAAGAGTATACATCAAGTATGAAGTCATGTAAAATTTATTTGTTTGTTGTACATTGAATAGCTTCTCTGCTAGGTTCATACTGATGATCTCTGCCCAATTGATATTCTAAGTTCCTTCGCACACCATATTGATAAGTGGGCACATCCAGAAATGAAACTCATTGGTAGAGGGTAAGCCCATGACTCGAGCCAGTAGGATTATAAAATCTGACAATTCCTCATTGAAATCGGCACGGAAAAGAACCTTGGAAAGACGAGACGCCCCCTTCTTAGGGTTTTTCAGCCATGACTTCTCCACCCACGCCTTATATTTCTCACTGTCCTGATCAAAAAGAGCCTGTGCCTAGTTCTGATAAATAACTATAGCATTGTCCATTTATGGAATTCTTAGGGCAGCACCAATGGCAGCAGCATCAAGTTTGGCGATGAGTTCCCCATGCACATTCACCAACTCACTCGAGTCAGGATTAAAATGAGCACCACAGGAGAGCACTGTATTAGCACATTACACCGAGAGAGGGAAACCACCAGTGAATGCCAAACCACTGTCATGAATCATCTGTGCCATAGGTGAAGGGTTTACGTCTATCATTCTTGCCCAAAAATCTCCAAAGTCGAGGTGGCGAACCTTATTGTCCCCGATATCCAGAACAACAAACTCAAGTGGTGAAATTTGTTCCTGCCCCTGGAATTTAATCTTCATGTTGATAGTAATTTGGAAAGCCGAGGTTGCAATCTGGACTCGGGATGGAATTGCAAGGGAAATGGATACGTGCGCAGAAATTTTAGTCACAAGGTTACGAGCAATAGATAGCATGAAAGTAGTGTGCAAAAACGCATAGGGGCAGCTCATTATATATCCGTTTAGGAGAGAGAAATACAATAAATGCGCATTAAATATACATCTACCAAATTGACAAGCAAGATATTCGGGTAGAGCGGGAAAAACTAGCATGAATGGCACTCAGTTCATTTGGGACACGAGGGTTGCGAAAGCGCAAAGTATGTGGTTTGGCCAATTCGTGCGATGCAGGGAAAAGACACACAAATTTTATTTGGGACATGAGGGAAAAAAGTACGCGAATGCATGATTCGGCCGAACCAGACGAAAAGTGAACACTGAGCCCGAGAAAACTTAGGACATTCGGGACAAAAAGTTCTGGCGGGTCCGAGGCGTACATGTTTCAGAAAAAACGGCCGATCGGTGAACAAACAGCCCAAGTGAACCTAGGACACTTGGGACAAAAATGTCCGATAGGCCCGAAAATTACCCAAAATGACCCAAAAAACATAGATTCTTTCTAATTTTTTTACTTTTCACATTACTAGGACAACGAAAAGGCATTTGACTTCAAAATTTTCAATTTTCAGCCTCTCAAAAGTAGGGAAATTCTTAGTGGACAACACTTACTCACAGAACCTGTATGCATAAGATCGTTCAAACCCCTTTGAAGTAAAAAGTACAGGCTTAGACTTCAAACAACATTTCTAACTCACGTAACTAAAACAGTCGCGTTTCACTGAATAAACTAACATTCCAATCACAAAATCTATTACTTACTTTCTTGAGCATGGTCCAGTAATAGTTAGAGTTCATACGGCGAAGCAAACAATCAATTAATAAAATTATATTCGAACGGTAAATAAATACAGTGTTGTTTTTCAAACACGTAACCATCGAGCATGCATTCTTTCATGGAGCCAGTTTCTAATCAAATACCTTTGACAAATAAAGAAAACTTACAACACTTCCAAACAGAAAGCAAGACTCCATATTGGATTCACAGCATGGAAACAAGAATAAAGAAGCAGGTTTCATTCAGGATCCAAACACAACCCAGAACCCCAAATCAGCATAAGACCCAAATCATTGTTACCAACCAAGTCAAAATATGGATATATCATCAGAACAAAGTTGTTCTAATGAAAAAATTTAAAGGAAAGCAAGATTTTAACAGTTAGGGCCTATCATGCCTGATAATGTCGCTTAAAAAGTCAAAGAAGACCTCTGGATGCGCTCGCCCCCTTCTCTTCTTCTTCCACGAAAGATTAAACAACAAAATATTGTTACCTCCATGCCTTATATACTTCCCATGATAGAGAAGTAAATTTGAAACTCTCAAAATTGCCATGCAACGAAGAGTAGATTGCTGGCTCGAAGAACCAGTCCTCATGCAAAATGAAAAACGAAATGCATGAAACACAAAACAACCAAGCAAAATTCCACTTGCATGCCTTCCCAAGCAATCCACACTCGAGGCCCTATGCACATTAATTGCATTTATTTTTATTCTCCCACCTATTTTCCATTGCCAGCGACTACCAAATTTGGTGAATGCTAATACAAAATAAACAAACGTTCCCATTCTTAGATATGTTGCCACGTTAGATTCTTCTAACAAACTTATCCTCCGCTAACTCTAGCAGCATTCCTTGTCCCCATCCTTATCCTTTCTTAAATGCCATGGAAACCACCGCCCAAGACTCGTGTCCCTCCTTAGGTCCCCCTTCATAGCATTAGTTTAGGATAGGTTAGTGACTTAGGTTAGATCATAGGTAGACTTAGTCTTAATGCCATAGGATATAACATTAGTCACCCTCCATAGTGATAGGTTTAGTTAACCCTTAGGAGTATTAAGCTCATAGTTTTAGGACTAGGTTAGATTAACTAACCTTGCAACATTAGGTTATAGTTTAGGTTAAAACTAATAACCTTACTGATTCTAGTCTAGGTCCCCTAAATAGGACTAATCAGTAATAGAGTTAAAACAGGATAAAACATTCCTGGATCAAATTCCGTTTGGCATCAAGCAAATTAAGGTTTAGATATAAAACATACACATCTTACCTGGCTTAAGGTCTAGGTCCTTCCCAATGCTATGATAATTGGAACCAGATTCTGATTACCATGATCAGCCAGAGTTAAACTTTGGAATTGAACATTCAAAGTTTAGTCAGACTTAGCAACTCTCGAAATGTCAATACAATTTGTTCATCTTGAATAAAATTAAAACATTCCTTGGATCAATGCAACTGAACCAAGGTTGAGTCATAAGGGTGGATAAATCCACAATCTCCCAGGAATCAAATTGCACTCAAATGTAAAGGATGAAAGAACAAAAGAGTCCAAGCATATCCTAGTTCAGTCAAAGATCTTAAGAGCAGAAAAGATATAATCCAAATCAAGCATGACTTCCCAAAACCAAAGGAACATATCCTCGTATGGGAAAAAATCACATATCAACACTTGAATGCATAGGAGGAAATAACAACAGTTCAGGGTGTTACATGCTTCCCTCCTAAAAGATTCATCATCTCGATGATTACATCCTTTTATTTATCTTCTGGTCAATCAATTCTTTGACTCACTAAACAAATTAACTATTTCAAACTTGAATAGTTTTAGAAATCAGTATCATGATACTATTTATTCAACCTGAATAAATGTTTGCCCCAAAACTGGCTTACATAAAGACATGTAAAAGATAAATTCATAATAATTATTTTTTTCATCAGTCAACAGATTCAATTCTGTTCAAAAAGAAAGGGAAAAGTAGTTCTCATTTCTTCCAGATTTTCCCAAGTTTCACTTTCTTCACTAAACTGGTCCCACTGGACCTTACATTGCTATATTTCTCGATTTCTTAAATGCAATTGGTGAGTTTCCAACACTCGAGTGGGTTTAACCACGATTATTCCTAGGTCTTGGACCTGCAAGGAATTCCAATTTAACACATGTGACAAATCTGAAATGTATTTCTTAAGCAAAGAAATATGGAAAACATCATGCATTCGTGACAAAGCAGGTGGTAATGCTAATCGCTAAGCTACGGGATTGATTACTTTGACAATTTCGAAAGGTCCCACAAAATGAGGTGATAACTTGGCAGCCTTGCCAAAAGTTATAGAACTCTTTCTTGGTTTAACACGAAGAAAAACCTTTTCACCAAGTTCAAATTTTCGGTCAACCCGCTTTAAGTCAGCATAACGTTTTCTGCCTATCTACTTCTTTCTTCAATCATTCACGAATCATTTTAACTTGTTGTTCCATTTCAGTAAGGATTTCAGGCCCAATTACCTCTCTATCCTCAACACTATCCCAACTAGCAGGGGTTATGCACTTGTCTTCCATAAAGTGCCTAGAAAGGTGCCATTTTAGGAGAAGAGTGATATGTGTTGTTGTATGCAAATTCAAATAATGGGGGATACTCTTCCCATTTATACTGTTGATCCATGCAATAAATTTGTAACATATCTTCCAACACCTGATTTACTCTCTCAATTTGTCCATATGTTTCTAGATGATACGCAGAACTGAAGTTTAGTTTAGTTCCCAGAGCCGTATTAAGTGTTTGCCAAAATATTGATGTCATTCTAGGATCCCTGTCTGATATTATTAGTTTTGGTACTCCATGCAATCTGAAAATTTCATGCACAAACCTTTTTTAGCTAACACAGGAGAATCATCCTTTAGATTTCCAGTGATAAAATGAGCTACCTTCGTTAGTTTGTCAACAAATACCAAGATAACATCATGTTTATTTCTTGACATAGGAATCCCTTGTACAAAGTCCATGCTTATTACTTGCCATTTGTACTGTGGTATGCTATGGGGATATAATAAACTAGCAGGGTACATGTGTTCTGCCTTCACCCGCTGACATTCCAGACAATGAGTCGCAAAGTTAATAACATCCTTTTTCATTCCCTTCCAGAAATATTGCTATTTTAGATCGGCAAGCATTTTAGTAATACCCGGGTGTCTAGAAAAGGGTGAGTTATGAAATTCAGCTAACAATTTCTTTCTCAAATCATTTAGCAAAGGTACATATACTATGTTTTCATAACGCAAGATTCCTTCATTATCAAAATGAAAACCTTTATACCTTTCATCTTTTGGATCTGCAGCAAGCGCTGCTTTTACTTGCTAAAAATATAAATCAGATTCTTATGCACTTTTCACCTCATCTTTAAACTGAGTTCTTAATGTTATAAGAGTAAAAATGTGCTTCCTACGACTTAGAGCATCTGCTACTCTATTCTCTTTTCCTTTTATGTAACTAATATCAAAATCATATTGAGACAAAAACTCTAACCACCTTCGATGTCTTGCATTTAGATTAGGCTGAGTGAAAATATATTTCAGCCCTAGATGATCAGTTTTCAACTCAAAAGGTTTCCCAAGTAAATAGTGTCTCCAAACTTGAAGTGCATGAACAATGACAACAAGCTCTAAATCATGAGGGGCATAATTTAGCTCATGTAACTTAAGTTTTCTACTTTCATATGCTATGACATGATCATTTTGTAACAAAACACCTCCAAGGCCTTCCCCAGAAGCATCCGTTACAACAGTAAAGTCTCCATTAGGGTCAAGTATAGCTAAAATAGGTGTTGAAGTCAACTGACTTTTTAGAATTTTAAAAGCATATTCACACTTATCATTCCAAACAAATTTCTTATCCTTTTTTTTTAATGAAGTTATTGGTGCAGCCACCTTAGAAAAATCTTCAACAAATTTTCTATAATAACCAACAAGGCCCATGAAGCTTCTTACTTCATGTACATTCTTTGGTGTAGGCCACTCAGTTATTGCCACTATTGTTGAAGGATCTACAACAATTCCTTCTCTACTAATGACATGACCCAAATAGTGAACTTCAGTATCAAAGAAAGAACATTTGGATAACTTACCGTATAACCTTCTTTTTCTCAAAATTTCCAAAACTACTTTCAAATGCTCATTATGCTCCTCAACACTTTTAGAATATATGAGAATATCATCCAAGAATACAAGCACAAAATTGTCCAAATATTCTTGAAAGATATTATTCATTAAGTTCATAAAAGTTGCGGGTGCATTAGTTAATCCAAAGGGTAAAATCGTGAATTCATAATGTTCGTACCTTGTCTGGAAAGCTGTTTTATGAATATCTTCTTCTTTAATCCTTAATTGATGATACCCAAATCGAATATCTATCTTGAAATAAACTGATGCTCTGCGCATCTGATCAAATAAATCATCAATTCTAGGAAGTGGGTATCTATTCTTGATTGTTTCCTTGTTTAACATCCAGTAATCAATACACAATCTAAGTGTCTCATCTTTCTTTTTCACAAATATTACTGGCACTCCCCAAGGTGAAACACTTGGTCTAATCAAACCTTTAGACAAAATTTCTTGTAATTGAGCCTTAATCTCTACTAACTCTGTAGTAGTCATTCGATAATGTGCTTTAGAAATAGGCTCCGTCCCTAGTTTGATTTCAATGGTGAAGTCAAATTCCCTTTTGGGTGGTAAACCCGATAATTATTCTGGAAATACATCCTTGAAACTCTGTAACAGTGGGTATCATTTCATGAAATCACCGTCTTCTTCTGCAGATTCAGATATCTTTACTGCATATAAGGTACATCCTTTATTTTTAGCCTTTTTAAGTTGCATAGCTGATAGTTTCCTAACCAAAATTTCCCATTTTACACCTTGAATCTCTGTTGTTTTTTGCAGATCATCTAAACATCTTATATATTTTCCAAAGCAGTCCACTTTTGCTTTATGGTCAGCTAACCAATTAACGCCGATGACAACATCATAGGATCCCAAGGGTGCAACATAGAGATCAACTTCTGTGGAAAAGTTAGGTAAGTCAAGGACTGCCCCAAAAAGACACATACTAACTGTATGAACAGAGTTATTACCATACTGTACAGTCCATGATTTATCCATGTTTCTAGCTTTTCTTTTAAGTTTAGAAGCGAGTTTACTAGAAATAAAACATTCAGTAGCTCCTGTATCAAAAACCTGTATCAAAAAGAATAGTTACAGGTATGCCAAATAACTTACCAAGAACTTCTATAGGTGTCACTTGCTTTTCAGCTTGCTTGTCTGCTACTGTAGCATGTATCTTATGTTGCTGACTATGATCATCCTTCTTCAAAGGACATTGGTTTGCGTAGTGATCTTTTCCACAATTATAACAGCATCCTACATGTCCCTTTTTAGGCTCAAAATTACTTCCAGCCTTAAAATTATCACGTTGGCCTCCATACGACTTCTGCCCATTATTATAATTCTTGGTAAAACTATCCCTTACATTTCCAGTAGGCTTATTCGTTGTCATTTTCTTATTATTATCCACTGAAAACTTATTTTTGTTGCCAAACTTTTTCCATGGTCCCTTCTTGGGTGCAAGAGAAGTTGAAGAAGGGTTTGAAATCTTCTTCCGCACTTCCTCTTTATGAGCAGAAATAGCCTTTAATTTCTATTCCTACCTAATGGATTTTTCAACAACTCCTTCCATAGTGGTTGGGTTGTGAATATCAACCTCTCCTCCAATCACAGGATTCAGTCCCATGATGAGCTTCCGTATTCTGAACTTCTCGTCAGTTTGATAATACGGTACATACTTGAGGAGTTTCGTAAACCGCTCCTAGTACTCAATTACAGTTAGTTTCCCTTGAACTAAGTTCTAGAATTCTGTCATTTTCTGATCATAGAAAAGTTGTGGCAGCCAACGTTGCCTAAAATAGCCTTTAAATTGATCCCAAGTGATGTTAGTTTCATCAATATTTAGGTCAGCCTTATGGCTATCCCACCATGAAGATGCTTCATGGGAAAGCTGATATGCTCCCCAAATAGCTTTGGTTTCCTTTGAGAAGTTTCTTATTGCAAAGTACTTCTCCATTTTTCTAAGCCAGTTCTCAGCTCCATCTTCTAATGTGGTGCCATCAAATTTAGGTGGACTTATCCTTTTTATATCATTAGTGAGTTCCGCTGCCAACCTGGCCCTTTTGTTTTCTGGTTGGACAGGTACATTTCCATTATTATTACCGACACCCATATCGGGGTTGTCCTCAGGAGGTGGCTGATTGTTGTTACCAGCTTCATCGTCCTCCTCATTTCCCATCACTTGTTGTTCAAGTACAGCCAAATGATCTCTTGTTTCTAATAGGGCAGCAAGGATCTCATCAAGTTTTTGGGTTGTTGTTCCCCCTTCCTCAGGTGGAGAATTATTAGCAACATTTCCCCTTGTTCTAACCATTTTCTATTACAAGAAAATTCAGGATTTTCATTAGATTATGGACACAATAGGTCCAAGAGATGTAACCTTCAGCCCTAATACCAAGATGTAACATCCTCATTTTAATACCTTACAACAAGAATTTTTTTTTTTATTAATGTACTCTTCTTCTAAATACATAATTTAGAACACACATATAATAATAATCATTCTTATAACAAATAACCATATGCAACTATAATGACTTGGTACACCACCGATCTATTCATTTCATGACTCGATGAACTACTGATCTATTCATGTGTAACTTTGAGATTGGAGTTTTCAACTGAACACTTCATTCTCATGGTTCTTTTCCCAACTTATTCATCAGCATCACGATCCTTAGACTAGGTGACATAGGACAATGCAATCAGCAACTTGCGATACTTTGGCCAAAGGTTTGAAACATACTGTTCATATTATTTATTCCTTGACGGCATACTCGTCAATCTAGAATATGTCCTTCACCCCACTCTAATGTTATATAGAACGTCTTATACTAACCTCTGTCAGTCCCCTTTCCCTAAGTTTTCACTCTGGATCGGGTTAATATCATAATTCATGTTATAAGGATGCCCTTGAAGACTAGGGGTAAGCTGATGTACTGGGTCAACCGATGTTAACCCCATGTGTCAAGGTACCCTAAGTCTCAAAGGGCTACCTCATAACCTGTCTATGGTCCTAACCAATCCTAGAGGGAAATCTTGATCAAGTTTCGGGTGTAAATCTTAACGATCAATGTAGAAGGGTGTTGCCATATGTCATCTGCATTGATGTATCCTTGAGAAGATCCTAATCTTCTCGAAGGTACAGCTTTGCAGTTGACATGTGTCAACATCCTATGGAACAGCCTCAGAAAGATGTACATACCTCCAAGAATTCACTTATGTTGAGTTATATTTGGATTACAGGCCCTCCTAATTGGGAAGCCTTCCCTAACCCTGAGTCCCACACTCTTTGAGTTACCTTTTGTAATTAGGTTCAGTTTCACAAAAGGGTTTTAATTAGATTTAAAATTGTTTCAAAGTTGCCAGTTGGTACCCAACAACCTTGTACCCACAAAATAGGACAACAACCCTTAAGTTTTTCCCCCACTACGAAAATGACTAATCTAGTAAGGATTTGCAACTACCCTATAAACTGGAACATATCAGACTTAGTACCATTAATTCATGGCGATTTATATCCATATATATTTCTTTTGAATTAGTGCATTACGAGAGGTCAAAGTTCTCTCCTAGTTATAGTACATTTTAAGGCATAGCTCAACCTCAACGTTCCCTATAAATGTAGTGGTCTTATTTACAATTTAACCACAATCATAATATATAAAGAATTACTAACCAGAAAAATGTAGTATCCAGCCATATAATTAGCTAAGGCTTACTTAGGGAATCCATCTAGATCCCATTGAATAGAATAATAAGAATGCACTCTCATTCATACAGACAAAAGAAGATCAATTCAACAAATAAGAACACAAACCACATAAGTAATATGTCCCCATTTCATTTATTTCCAAACCTATACAATTACAACCTATGCACTTTGGCATAATTTAATACAATAGTCTTCAGCAAAAGAGTAACTTTCTTCTAAGTACAATTAGAAATATCATGTCAGAATTCTTCATAAAAACCAGATTAAACAATCTTTGCATCATATCAGATTTGCCTGCCTTTATCACTTAAGATGACCATCTGCAAAAATTGCTAGCATGGGTCAGTTCAGTGAATTGAGCATGATAAGCACTAATCCTTAAACAATTGCATTCCACTAATTGTTTTCATTAAACAATCCTGTTTAAATGACATCAATATCTTCAAATCCTAATTCATTTATACACTCTAGGTTTTCCTTTTTCCAATGACCTTATATCATAACTCAAATCACAGGCATAATTTCAACTTAGTCTCTTTCAGATGATTTGTTATATACAAGGAAAGAAGAAAAGGAATTCTATAACTTAAGTACCTAACCATCCAAAAAAAACCAAGAACAGTGTCTATCATTTTTTAATCACTCCTATTAAAATAATGTAACCCTTCTAAGATATGTATTCAACTGGTTCGTATATAAGCAATTTGAGCAAGAAGAGATTATTGTTTCATGCCAGTTCACCCAACAAACTACCATTAACTCTTTTATACCAATTTTCAATCATTGATAAGTATGCAAAATTCTAACTACAGGGCTACCTTTATACAAGTGATAACAAACTGATTTTAAATTCAAGACAATAATACTGTCAATAAATGAAAGGAGTCTTCTAAGTTAAGATTTCACCACTTACAATTTATTCTCTCTTATTTTTAACACTCTTGTCATCTCATAACCATACAGTAGAGTTCCTTATAGAAATTCTAAAGAAGAGAACACTATTATTCCAAAGGAGAGTATAACAATTTCTTAATATGAAACCCTTTAACACTTTTCCCATCCCAACTTAGAGAAAGAAAACAGAGAAGATTTAAACTCTATAGAAATCAATTTCAGAACTAATTAACGTCCAGAAAGTAATATTCCTCTCAAGTTTCATCAAGGAAGGAAAAGATGAGTAATCCAACATCTAATTTTAACCAATAACATAGGTCGGATAGAGTCACCTTTAGAGTTTGCCAATGGATCGAATTGAATCATTCCAATTGTCGCACTATTAGGTTGATATATATAATTTCAAGACACCAAACCAAAAATGCATGTAAAGAATTAATAATTGAATTCTAAATACAGATTCAGCAATGTCCCAAAAGCCATCCTACTCATACCATAGTAGTTATCAGCACTTTAACTGTATAGAATAAATAGATCATTCAGTTGCATATGGATCATTTCAACCCAAATTTCAACTACAAAAGGAAAAGCATTAGCTGAACGTAAATAAACTTATAGACATTGAAGTCATTGTTTTTCTTTCAAAGTAGAATTCCTGACATTGTGTAATGTGGCCCTAAGAAGTAGATTTCACAGTCACCTCAGGGTAAAACACAGTCATATCTTAACCACACATTAAACATAATTTCCATTAAGGTAGATCCAAGATTAATCCGTGAATTTTCCAAGAGATACAAGCTTATCCAAATACGTTTTCTCTTGAACATAACTGTGTTCCTAAAATCCATGTAAAATCGCAAAAACAACAGTTTAACCAAATACTTCCTTACTCACAGAACCTGTATGCATAAGATCATTCAAACCCCTTTGAAGTAAAATGTACAGGCTTAGACTACAAACAATATTTCTAATTTACACAACTAAAACAGTCACGTTTCACTAAATAAACTAACATTCCAATCACAAAATCTATTACTTACTTTCCTGAGCATGGTCTAGTAATAGTTAGATTTCATACGGCGAAGCAAACAATCAATTAATAAAATTATATTCGAATAGTAAATAAATATAGTGGTGTTTTTCAAACACGTAACCATCGATCACACATTCTTTCATGGAGCCAGTTTCTAATCAAATACCTCTGACAGATAAAGAAAACTTACAACACTTCCAAACAGAAAGCAAGACTCCATATTGGATTCATAGCATGGAAACAAGAATAAAGAAGCAGGTTTCCTTCAGGATCAAAACACAACCCAGAACCTCAAATCAACATAAAACCCAAATCATTATTACCAGCCAAGTCAAAATATGCATATATCATCAGAACAGAGTTTTTCTGATGAAAACATTTAAAGGAAAGCAATAATTTAATAGTTAGGGCCTATCATGCCTGATAGTGTCACTTAAAAAGTTGAAGAAGACCTGTGGATACGCTCACCCCCTTCTCTTCTTTTTCCACGAAAGATTAAACAACAAAATATTGTTACCTCCATGCCTTATATACTTCCCCTGACAGAGAAGTAAATTTGACACTCTCAAAATTGCCATGCAATGAAGAGTAGATGGTTGGTTCGAAGAACCAGTGCTCATGCAGAGCGAAAAATGGAATGCATGAAAAACAAAACAACCAAGCAAAATTCCACTTGCATGCCTTCCCAAGCAATCCACACTCGAGGCCCTATGCACATTAATTGCATTTATTTTTATTCTCCCACCTATTTTCCATTGCCAGCGACTACCAAATTTGGTGAATGCTAATACAAAATAAACAAACATTCACATTCTTGGAGATGTTGCCACGTGAGATTCTTCTAACAAACTTATCCTCCACTAACTCTGACAACATTCCCTATCCCCATCCTTATCCTTTCTTAAATGCCATGGAAACCACCACCCACGACTCATGTCCCTCCTTAGGTCCCCCTTCATAGCATTAGTTTAGGATAGGTTAGTGACTTAGGTTAGATCATAGGTAGACTTAGTCTTAATGCCATAGGATATAACATTAGTCACCCTCCATAGTGATAGGTTTAGTTAACCCTTAGGAGTATCAAGCTCATAGTTTTAGGACTAGGTTAGATTAACTAACCTTGCAACATTAGGTTATAGTTTAGGTTAAAACTAATAACCTTACTGATTCTAGTCTAGGTCCCCTAGATAGGACTAATCAGTAATAGAGTTCAAACAAGATTAAACATTCCTGGATCAGATTCTTTTTGGCATCAAGCAAAGTAAGCTTTAGATATAAAACATACACATCTTACCTGGCTTAAGGTCCAGGTCCCTCTCGATGCTATGATAACTTGAACCAGATTCTTATTACCATGATCAGCTAGAGTTAAACTCCTGAATTGAACATTCAAAGCTCAGTCAGACTTAGCAACTCTCGAAATGTCAATACAATTTGTTCATCCTGAATAAAATTAAAACATTCATTGGATCAATGCAACTGATCTAAGGTTGAGTCATAAGGGTGGATAAATCCACAATCTCCTAGAAATCAGATTGTACTCAAATGCGAATGATGAAAGAACAAAAGAGTCCAAGCATATTCCGGTTCAATCAAAGATCTTAAGAGCAGAAAAGACATAATCCAAATCAAGCATGACTTCCCAAAACCAAAGGAACATATCCTCATATGGGAAAAAATCACATATCAACACTTGAATGCATAGGAGGAAATAACAACAGTTCAGGGTGTTACACCTCATTTCCCTTTGGAAAATGGGAAAAAAGGGACATCATTTTTCACATTGCATCTCCATGTGACACTTTTCATGATCTAAGTGAATGAGGGGATAGGCTCTGACAAGCACCTGGGGGCTGAACTAAAGATCTAGAGGGTTCCGTGTGTGACCAGAGGGATTTAGGGGGTTGGGTGAATTTATATGTCCCATTTTTCCCTTTTCTTAAGGGATGAAAGGGACATCAAATTGTGCCAAGCTCCTGGAGCTAACACTTGTCCTCACTGAAATTTGACTAATTGCGGGAGTTCACCTTGAGGGCAACTTGAAGCAACAATAACTTGAGCTCCCGATGGAATTTTTTGGAAAAAATTTATATAAATTTTACTGAAAAGATCCTTAAAAATCTAATAGTGGTGGTATTATATCTTGATTCCTCCATTTAAGCCCTGAAAATAGTGGATTTTTTTATCTATCTCCCTAGTTAAGCATGAAAAATACCAGATATAAACCTATTGCGCAAAAGTGTTGTGAAAAATATGATTTCACTATTATGTAGAGATTTTAATTCCATTTCTGATGATATATTTTTTTATCTCATAACTTCATCTAGAGTTCCTGGAATCACTTCCCGAAGCTTAGTAGCTTTTTTTACCCTGTGCACTACCTAGGCCCGTGAACCCCATTTTTAATGAAACTCCTCAACTTCTCCAAACCTTTCTTGAATGTTTCAAAATAAATTCCATGATGTTATTATACTTTCAATGAATCTCCATATTTTATTTATATCCTCCATTTTTCTCCAGGGAGTTGCGCCAGTCTTGGGAAGGTCAATGGTAGCCTTCCCAACACTGCCCAAAAGAGTATTTTTTAACAACTCCTAAAATCACCTAGGGGGTGATTTGACTTTCCTAATCAACCTAGGGGACTGAGTTAACATCAAGTGGGAGGTCATTGGACTGATGAGGTAGACCTGGGGTTCCTTGAAATGGTAAAACTTGAAAATTTTGATAGAGGGATATCAATGTCATGCTCGAAAATTGTTAATTTTCCTGTTACACATTTGCATGACAACAACTAGATCTATCTTGGAGAAATGGTATGGACTGAGCATAGAGAAGACATGACATGAAGAATCCTAGAATCTCAACCTTACAATATAATGACCAGTTCCTTATCCATTGGGCCCTGTGGAGTCATGTACAACTTACAAGAGAGAGGCAACAAGAAGAACACACACACACACCAAAAAAAGATGAAAAGAAACACACCACACACAAAAGGAAAGGAAAAAACACTCACAAAATAAAATGGAAACATGTCTAACAATCACCTATAGTACAAGGTGGGGGACAACCCAATTTCATCGATGATACAACTTTAGATATTTCCCACTATGAGGTAATACCAATGGCATTCCATCCAGATATGAGAGTAGGAATATTTTTTCATTGAAAGATTCACTAATCTGGAATGGGACGAGCTATAATGAATCAAAATTTCCATGGCTGCCTTTAGGTTCTCTCCTTTTGTCCTATAGCAGGACAATGTCTCCAACTTGGAATTCTCTTACCTTAGCCTTTTTGTCAAAGATACTTTTCACTTTCAATTGATGCTCTTTGATACATTCAACCACCCGGAGTCTATTCTCCTCCATATTCTCAAGAACTAGGATCCTCTTGTCGATGGAGTCCTTGTATTGTTCATCTTCTATTCCCTGGAGAAATTTGAGAGCTCACATTTCAACTATAATGGGAATTTCTACTTCAACTCCGTATAACAGTTGGAATAGTGACATACCTATTACCTTCATGGGAGTGATCATGTCCACCCATAGTACACCGTACAACTTCTTGTGCCAATTCCTCTGGTTTTCATCCATGAGCTTATGGAAAATGTTCATGATGTTTTTATTACTAGATTCATCGTGACCATTTCCCTATGGATATTATTCTGATGAGTGGGACAGGGAGATTCCACATCTGTAGCAGAACTCAATCAACTCCCTTGAAGAAAAATAGGTAGCGTTATCTGCTACAATATTTTATGGTACTCTGAAATCTAGTATGATATTCTCTTTGATGAAATTGCATATCATTTTGGTGTTAGCTCACTTGACAAGAACGGGCTCTGACCACTTCGTGAATGCTTGATGGGGAATATGATACTTTCTTCTATTAACTTATTTAATTCCTTCTTCATGAGAGGCTCAATGTGTGGATTGACCAGTCTTTGTTTTTGCCTAATGGGCTTAGCACTTGGATCTAATTCAATTGTATATTGAGCCAGCTTGGGATTGAAACCTCTCAAGTCTTCATAGCTCCAAGAAAATACATCCAAGAACTCTTGGAAAAGTTACATGAACTCGTACCTTTCTTGCTCGGTTGCTACTTTACCAATTTGAAGTAACTTTCCTTCTCCAACTGTGATTGGCTCTGAATATCCTCCCTTGACTTGGATGTTTGATTTTTCTTTCCTAAATTGATCATTAGGACTAAAGATAGACTCTAAATTCATAAGTCATTTTAGCAGTTTGTTGGTTCTCAACTGTACCACTTGATCACCGTACTGTTGTCCCAATTTTTCCTAATTTTTGGCTGAGAACTTGGCTTTCTCTTGCAAGAAATTGATGATTTTTTGGTCACTCTCAAACACTTGTCAACTTGTATTATTGTCTGGCACTGATGGCCTCACAATCACATGTATGTTTGGCTGCATTTTTTCTCTTTTGATACTTTCCACAACATCAAAATTTACTCCAACTGCTGCAAGTCTATCAGCAGCTTGGTTCTCTTTCCTAGGAATGGATTTGATGCCAAAACCTTCAAAATATTCAATGAGACCCCACACCCTATTCCTATAACTTTTGAGCAATTCATTCTTGGCAGCATGTTTTCCTTTAATTTGATTAACAATCAGCTCACTATCACTGAAGACTTGTAAGTTTTTGATGCCCTTTTTCCTTGACCAATACAATCCATGTATCAAAGCTTCATATTTAGCAGTGTTGTTGGAACACCGCAAACTAGAATCTAAAAGTTGAATAATACTTAATTCCTTAAGGTGAAACAACCATAGCTCCTCCTCCTACACCTTGTCTACTTCTTGATCCATCAAAGAACAACTGCCATACCCTCCTTGTCATCTCTATGGTCTAGCTAGGTGATGCTAGGCAAAGGCTAATTTTCTTCATGCATGTACTAGACTCCTAGTTCAAATTCTTCCATTTCTTTGTATGGATCAAAAGCCTATACCTTATTGGCCCATTCATCAAGAGTTAAATCTGGGATGCTTCCAACTTTGGTATCAGCTTCATGTGTGTTTGGATAATCCTCTTGATCAAATGCCGAACAGTTGGCATTTATTGGGCTTGGAGTATGAGGCTCTATGTGAAAGTTTGCAATAGGCTAGGACTTGATTGTGTCCTTGGCTCCATACCTTTTCCTAAACAACATGTGTGACCAATCAGCAGATAGGTAGCCTCCAATCCTAGCTATGAAATGCCTTAACAAACATAAGGCAAAGAGTGGTGGCAAATCTATCATTGACACATCTTACAGAATAGTGACATTGGGACATGCATGGAAAGTAAGGCTCAAATCCTTAATTACCCCAACTGTTGTTACTATTGTCCCATCTAATTACACCACCCCCTTGGATATGACTTGATATTGAAGGCCCAGATGATCAGCTAATTTGCTTGGGCATCACGGAACTACTTGCCCCGGAATCAATCATACAGTTATGTTCTAGTTTATCCCCAATGATCAATGAAACATAGAATGGAGGGGGGCTTCAAAATTTTACATTGTTGTCCCTCATAATTCCTCTCAAGCTGAGTGGCATTTGTGTGTACCTTCTCTTGCACATGAGCTAGCTGATTTGGGGTTGACCAATTCTTCATGGCAACTTGTAGCAGATCCCTTTGTCCTGAGATGGATAGTGACTCCCACATGGATATGTTCACATTGGTCTTCTTCATTTACTAAATGATGTTAAATGGGGATGAACCATCTCTCTAGTGCCCTTTAATCTACTCATTATTTTCTTACGCATGGGCTACAACAGCTGGCATTTGAGCTGGTCTAGAAGGTGGCTTGGGATGTCCTTGCACATTTAGAATTGTATTTTGCTTACCAACCACCTTGTGGGGTGATGGAAGGTTTTGAATCACTTGGACCTGATGGCTGCCCTTCACCAATATACCTCTTCTTTGGACCGTGTGTTTGCTGCTACACTCTAAGAAAGTGTTTGATTCACACCACAAAAATCTTTAGCCTGTCAATTCACAAGTGTAGTCTCATCTGGAGTTGTATCTTGTTGAGATGTTCTTTGTTGTTGGTTTGTTTCTCCCCTTGCTTCACTCTCTACACCAGTTGTTATCCACCATAAAATCTTGGTTCAAAGCACCATTGAAGCACATAGATTGATTGTGAGGTTCATTGTATGGGAAACACCAGTCATACTCTTGAGCTATATTATTTTGCATTGGCACTAAGGCTTTAGAGGTAGATGGCAACATTGGGGTTATAGGGCTGAAATGGTCTATGGGCAGGAGGGCTTACTTGGTTTTGATTTGTAGCTGGGTTGGGTGGCCTATTAGGCTTATATGGTTGCCTATTGGGCTGAGTTTGAGACTAATAAGAAGGCCTAAAACTTTGAGCTTGCTGTCTCTTGAGTGTAACCAGCTCATTTCCCAGATTTTGCAATTGTTTCATAACTTCTTGGCGCTCATTTGAGGCACTAGAGGATGAAGCAGAAGTTTCATTTGAGATCTAATTTCCTAGGAGTGGGAATAGGAGCTAAAGTAGGTGCTTGACTGGTACTTGGGCCTTCCCAACTCTAGATATAATGGCAAAGGAGGCCTAGGTGCAAATTTACCAGCTTAGATCAAACAATTCTCAGCCCTAATGGTGATGTTATAAGCTACGGGTAGAGTTACACCTCCCATGGATTAGATCAACATAGAAATGTCAGAATTTAAAGCTTTGAGAAAGTATAAGAAAGCACCTTGAGCTATTGGCCTCACTACCAATGGGACTCTAACCCATGTTCTTTGAAATCTGAAGTTGAAGTCTGTTAGCTGCTCATTTTGGGCTCTTTGGATTGTTGTCAGTTATTCCAATAGAGACAAGTTATCTCCCTTTTTCTCCAAATTTGTTGTGGAGGGCTATGCACAACTTGTTCCAGTTCTCGATAGAGCTTGCATCAAGACTTCTAAACCACTGCAATGCTTTCCCTTTGAATGAAGATGCCAACAATTTTACAAAAATTTCCATCTCAACAATCTCATGGATTGAAACAAACATTAGCAATGTCTTTGACATGATCACCAGGAGTGGTCTGATTTTCTCCAATGAAGTATGGGATATTCTTCAATGTTGTAATTGGAACTGGATTTTGTGTATTGAGAGCAAGTGGGCTGCTTACCAGTAAAGTTGACATAAGGATTGGGTTGTGCCATTATGATTGACATAAGAACCCTTGTTGATTAGAGGAAAGGTCTACCAAGTGGAGGAGTTGATAGAGTTCTATTTGATGGAGATGGAGACCTTTGAATTCTTCTTCCCCCTTTCTCTTCTTTCTAGGGATAATTGCAGATATTCAGACAATACCTCTTCTCTAGCTTTTGACCTTATTTGGATTCTTCTCATGAATCTTCAAGCTTGGACTGTTGAAACTAGTTGACTCTATCCTTTTGGAGTCACCAGATGTGAAAATCAGGGCTCTTTCAAGCAAGAATTCTTACAACAATTGCACATTAACTTTGTTGTAATGAAGATGAAGACCTCTAAGGTCCCAACGGGCGTGCCAAATTTTTTAGTACAAATCTACAGCACCCCTGGATGCTTTCTCAAATTTCTAGTTTGATAATGGGCATCCAGTGTGATTGCACAACATGGAATTTTTTCCCTTAAGTGTGGGACTTGCAGAAAATGGGAAAAAACTCTCCAGATTAAAGGTTGGTTCCTATTCCTCTGTTTAGGTGCATGCATTCATTTTGTAGAGGATTCACTCAACAATCTATTCTAATATTTTCTAAGGGACCAAGGTTGAGAGATTGAAAAAATAAAATTTAATATAAGCTAATAAGATGATGCACCAAGGAATGATGAATACAGATTTTGTTGTTAAATACAGACCCAAAGAAAATGTAATACTGCAACCATACACAAATGACTGAATTGTAATGAAAAGATCATATGAATGTAATGAGTGTAAGAAAAGGGATAAAAATCACTCACATACTTATTTTATTGCTCCACAGAATTGATACAAGGAATTACAATGGCCAAAATGGCAGAACATTTGCATTACATATTCATGGAAAGGTTTGAAACTCCACAAATTTGCTGCAGAACAGAGACAAGGAAGGAGTAAAATAAAGATATCGAACCTTGCAATCAAATGAATCCTTTACATTTATAGCTGAAGAAAAGAGAGAAAAAATAGAGGAGGAAGAAAAATCTGATCTTTTTCTTCAACCACCTGCCATTAATCCTTTCAAATCAGTCTGCAATCCATTAATTTGAGCTCCTATGTTTCTGTCTTGTGTGTTGGAGAGAAAAAATGATAAATTTCATGCAACACACCTCTCAAAGCAATCTGATCTTGCATTTATGGCATGAGGAGACATTTTTAGAGTTTTCTTCCACCAAAATGAACTGATTCTTCATCTTTGGCATGTGAGAGAAGGCAACCATGGTAGTTTTGAGAAAAAATGACCCATCTGAAGCAATCTGGTTCGCATTACAATCCTTAAAGATGTTTTGAAATTTTTATCCATTTAAACCTACACAAAATGATTTTTTTATTCCCCTAATACATAGAGGGGCTTGAGACCTTTACAAAAAGTCCAATTTTGTTAAAATCCGATCTCTGGATCAAAAGATATGCCCATCTGAAGATTCAGGACAAAATTAGGGCAAAACATCAGGTACGAATTTCAAGGCACGAATTAGGGCACACTTGGCAAAAAAATCAGATTTCAAAAACAAGATCATGGGGTCAAAATTCACTTTTTGCACTTTTGGAAAATTTTCAAAAAAGAAACCCCGCTCCTCTGCCCCTCGGGACACGTGTCACCTTCTGGTTCACTGGTGGAAACGTGGACCAAATACCTGTCTTTTTCCCTTAAAATTTTCATTGGGAAAATTTTCTCAAATCTCACTGTGCCCCAATGCCCCACTACCACATGGCAGTTTCTCATTCACTGATGGGGAAGTGGGCTTATTTGTCCCCTTTTACCCTTTGATTTCTCTTTGGGAAAATTTTCCCGTTTACCTCCGCGCTCTGCTGCCCCGCTGCCACGTGTCAACATCCTATTGGCTGTGGGCACACACTCCAAATTTTTCCTTTGGCACTGCTGACCACTTTGGAAAAAATTTCCAAATCCTTCCGCGCCTCCAACCCCTACCACCAACAAGACACGTGTCGCATCCCTATTACTCGGCGGGCCTCAAACCATTTCTCTCCCTTTTCCTCGGCAAGCCTGCGGGCCGGTTCTTTCCTTTTCACCCTTTGCCCACTTTGGAAAATTTCCCAACTTCACTCTGCTAGCCTGACCTCCACTGCCACGTGTCACTTCCTCATTGGTCATGGACTTGTCAAGGGAAACTTTTCCCAAGAAACTCCGCCAAGCCATAACTCTCAAAATATTTGAAGTTAGGAGGAAAATTTTACCTTTCTGGAAAGGTGAGGAAATTCTCTAGCTGATGGAATCATCCCCAAAATATTTTGAGTCCTTGAAGTGTGAAAAAATTCCATTTTAAGTACCATTAAAGGAAATGGAGGAGGAGTTAGCCAAAAATAAGCATGGCTTATTTTGGATAACAAGACCCTAGATACATTGCATGATGGATAGGTCTAGAGTTGAAAGAAGTTGTGTGATCACAATGTGTAAAATACATGCCACGTCCCTTGAGTTCATTTAGAAGATAATAAATAGAAGGTAGCGTGGAGTGGTTTGTTAAGCGTAATCTTTTTGTGAGACCACATGCCCCTTCTACAAGATACCCAAAACCAGAATAGGAAAGTCCATGACCAAAAGTTTGTATTTTTCTTGATTTTTTATTTTGCTTTTGCGTTTTACACATATAGACTGATCGATGTGGGAATTCTATATTGAAATAAATAGTAATATCTCCTTGAGGTCTTCATGAAGCTAATCAATGTGGGAAGCTTCAGAATTATTTTATTTTAGAGATACATATTTTTCTTCTTTTTGGGATAGATGAATGTAAATAAGTAGCTAGCTTTTAATAGTTGTCCTTTAAGGGAGAAGTCTACTTATAGCAGCAAGAGAGAGAGGTAGATGTCCTTTTGAGTGAGTCATCTATTTGCAAGAATTTTGACTCAAGGATTCAAGTTTTGGTTACCTCATATATTTTGCAATATTTTTGTTCTTGAAGTCATGGACACGACTATAAAGGAGTATAGGCCTCTTTTATGAAGGTAAAACCATATCACAAAAAGGTTAGCTATGAACGATAGGTTTCAAGCAATGAAATACCATGGGATTCCATCCTAAAAAGGACAAATTGTATCCATGAGAATCATGCCATGAGTAGATTCATGATACTCATATTTAATACAAGGATAAACAGTGACGGATAATCACACAATCCTGGTTTAGTTATTGGTCCTTAAAAGAGATAGGTGGAAGGAGATGTTTTACTCAAGGTACAAGCATATAAGTGACATAAAGTGATGTAGTACTTTATTAAATAGTAAAATTGTTGAAGATGCAAGGTATTAAGGGGCTCATGTTCAGGTTTACCTTCAAGAGAAGATAAATAATAAGCTCCTGACCTATAGGTATGGGTGACGATATAGGGTCCAAGCCAATCAGGAGAAAAATTTCCTCGTTTACATTTCTCCGCTTTTGTCACGTGTTGATTTTTCTTTAGGGAAATATCACTAATCTTGAAATTTTGTTCATGAACACATTTTTCATAGTCACATTTGATGAATTTTTGGTAGATTTGAAGGTGGTCTAGAGCATTTAAACGGCGTTCATCTAATAGCTCAAGTTGTGCCAAACATTCTTAGAAAAAATCATCATCAGAGAGCATATCTTTAAGTGATATATGAAGAGACAGAATTTGGACTTCGAGAGGTAAGAAGGCCCCTGAACCGTAGACCAAAGAGAAAGTTGTGGCATTGATAGATGTACAAATGATGGTATGATAAGCCCATAAGGTGAAAGGAATGTGTGTGTGTCAATCCTTACAAGTTTCGTTGACAAATTTCATAAGAATTTTATTGAGGGTTTTGTTGGAAGATTCAGCTTGGCCATTTGTCTTCAGGTAATATGGTGAAGAGAAACTAAGTTGAATGCCAAAGTTATCACATAATTTAAGTAGGGTTTTGTTTTTGAATTGTTTTCTGTTGTCGGTGATGAGGTGATAAGGAACACCAAAGCGGAAAATGATATGGTGATTGATAAACTCAAGGATTTTATTGGCTTTGGTAGAAATGAGAGGAATATTTTCCACCCATTTAGTGTAATATTCAGTTGTTGTGATGATCCATTGATGATGTTGAGCAAAATGAGGGTTAATTTCTCTGATGAGATCCAAACCCCATTAAGAGAAGGGCCAAAAGTATCTAGCAACTTGTAAGGTGTGACTAGGGGTATGGTGAAGGTTAGCATGATGTTGACACTTCACACAACATTTGATGTATTCACAGTAGTCTTGGTTAAGGGTTGGACAATAATAGCCAAGGCGAAGGATGCATTTAGCAACAGTGAGGCCATTGAAATGTTCACCATAAATCCCATCATGGATTTCTTTAATGGTGTATGGAATTTCAGGACTGGTAAGGTACCTAAGTAGGATACCGTCAAAGACATGTTTGTAGAAAATACCCCCATGATGACGTAACATGAGACCTTTTGGAGGAAGGCTCGCCGACCGTTGTGAGTGAGATCGGAAGGAAAAATTGAAAGGGAGAGGTAGTCAACAAACTTATTATACCAAATGTCGCATGCGTTAGTTTCAATTCTTCCCACAAAATTTATGTCACGGATAATATAAGAGGGTGATGGCACTTGTACTGTGACAAATATTTTCAAGTCTGAAGGTGAGGTAGGTATTTGTGAGGCAAGACAAGACATGGTATCCATGAATTTGTTAGTGGAGCGCGGAGTGGTTTGAATGTCGAAGTGGTCAAAAATATGTCGACATGATGTTTATACTTTTGAAGTACCTTATTACAATACTGATATAAACCATTGAATTGGTTCAAAACCAGTTGAGAGTTACCAAAGATATTAATAGATTTAACATCTATGGTAATGGCAGTTTTAAGACCTAACACAAGTGTTTTATACTTGGTGATGTTTTTGGTGCAATCAACATTTTAGTTTGAAAGATAAAGGCTTAGGTTCACCATCAATAGGAATGAGGATGATCCCTACACCACCCCTGCATTGAAATTTAGAACCATCAAATAATAAGGTCATTTGGTAAACGATGTCATCCAAAGAAAGAGTGGTAATGGATTCCTCAGGAAAATCAAAGTTAGAAGATTGATTTCCACGAAGAGGAGCATTTGTAAGCTAATCGGAAATGGTTTTTACCTTAACATACTTTTGATAAATGAATTCTAGGTCTAGGTCTACAAGGAACATGAGCCGACGTGTGGTGCATTGGTGTTGGTAAGGTTTATCATACATGTAATGCAGAGGGTCAATGTTGGTGACGATGAAGGTTTTGTGGTTAAGTAGGTAGTTGTGAAGTTTTGTGGCAACAAAGACTAATTCTAGGCAAATCTTTTCATCTTGAGTATACCTAGTCTCATGGTCTAAAAGAGTACGGCTTTGTTATCCCCGTTTTGAGTTCACGACAAAACGGTCGGATAACCCCTACGAAATTTTCAAAGTTGATTTTGCATTATGGCCTCTTTTTAAGAAAATCGGGTTTTCGGGTTTTACCAACAGCTCGACATGAGTTTTAACATGCTTTATGTCGACTGTCTTCCGAAACTAGAAATCCGCCTCATATTGTGAAAATCGGGTTTTCGGACCCCCGGCGCATCGAAACATCCATAATCCAAAACATGTTTTATGCCCCATGTTTTCCGATTCTGAAGTCCGCTTAATCCTTTGTATCGGGTTTTCGGGGCTATGTAGCATCTAAGCACCTCATGCTTTATGCATCATGTTTTCCGAAACCCGAAACCCGAGTTGCACTAAGTCCCCTCGTGTCAGGTTTTCGGACCTCCTAAACATGCTGACATGGCATTCATGCCGAGTGGTCGGTGAGTTGGCACGTGCCGAGCTGAAGTGTATTAATTACCAATTTTCTTATAAATACGCGGATTTCCACGTCATGCTTACCATTCGTATTTTTAATTCGTGGAATTTTTGTGCGTGCTCTTCCATTTTCAAAACCCAAAAACTCACCTTGCTCGATTGGATCGTCTGTTTTCAATCTTACATTTCTCGAATTGAAGGTATTTTTCTTTCCCTTCTTTATTCTTGGTTTTTATGGATCGATTGAGCGTATTTTATTCCCAATTTCTTGCCGGGTGTTGAAGGTTTTCTTTCCTTCTTCTTTCTGTGTTGCTTCGGAAAGGGTTTTAGGTTTTTAGGGTTTATCTCTTCTGAACTGTCACTTAGTTCTATTCTCTTGAAATTCTAATTATATGCATGATGCATGAATAACAAAAAGAGATTGTATATTTGGAATTCAAAGAAAAACCCTGTTATTGCTTCTGGGGTTTTGAAGATTGTTTTGCAGAGTTAAAGGCCCGAAGTATATTGGAAGTTTGAAGTGCTGGGTATCTCCGAGTTCCCGTCATCAACGCAAGTGTCGGGCTTTGCCAAAGTTCCGACATATCAAACTTGTCGGGTTCTCAGGGTTTTCCGACATCCTCCTCAGCGTGTCGGACTCTTCTATTTCTTCCGGCATATTCAGTCGATCGGGATTTTCAGTGTTGATAACATCTCCTGAGTTTTCAAGCCTTTCTCCCTCCAACATTCTTCATGTCGGACCCTGGTCCATCTCAGGGGAAGGCCGAGAAGTCTAGCAGGATGAAGTACAAATTCAAGAAGCCAGAATCTCCATCATATATCGATTGCAATTATGATATCAGGGACACTGAACTTGGCAATATAGATATGGATGACTTCTGGCATAGGGTGAAGAGTTCCTCTCAAACCCCATGGATGACAGCTTTAGCTAACAGTGGCTTGCCCCTTGCAGCAGGCTTTCCCATGTCTGCCCAATGTCCAGAATTTGTTTTGGCTTGTGCATCTACTTATGACTCGGCTTCTCGTTCCGTGAAGAGCCAGGCTGGTGAGGTAGTGATCAGGCTAGATGGAGCGTATTTTTGATGATCTTCTAAAACTACCTAATTTCGAAGAGTATGGGGACCTGAACATCAAGTCGGCTCAGAAGGCCTGGGATAGTAATCAGGAAGACTGCATTAAGGATGTCAACAAGAAGTTCCTGGTCAAGGCTAAACCAGCAGTATCTAGATTTCCAAGGACTATCCCTAGATGTGATTTCATACAAGAAATCAATGATATTATCACCCTGCTAAGCCGGGTTTTTGGCTTGCCTGAATCAAATGTATTTCATGGATGGATGTATCAGTTTATGGTCACCATCAAGAAGAATCAGCAAGGGATTGACTGGGGGACCCTTATCAGCAATGAAATTCATTCTCAGATGACGATGGTCTTCTCAACTGGAAAGTTTTATATGTTTTCATATGTGGCTTACGCAGCAGCCAGGATGAGGAACTATCCCGGACTGGATACTAAGGGAAGCAGAACGACAAACCCAGTTTATAAATATTTCCCTCAATTGACAAAGAAGGGGTCAAAAGATCATTTCAGGAGGGTAAATGATGCCTTTTTCTATGAGAATATCTGCAGGCTGAACCCAGAGCTGAGGAAGACGAGAGTCTCAGATGAGGCTTGGACTGAAGTATCCAAATGGGGGTGTATCTTCTTGCAATTCAAGAAGTTTACATATCTTCGAACAGTCATGTACTCGGGAGAGCCTTTCCATCTGCCTCGCTATCCAGGGGATAGATTGATATTGATAGAATTGGTCAGACAGCTGTTGGATTTTCACAAATTCCAACAAAACAAGCATAAGGCAGCTGTATCCTTCCCAATTTCTATCAGGAGATATACTTGCTCGACAGTAGCAAAGGCCAAAAATGTTGAATGCGAACTTCAGGAAAAATTGAAAAAGCATATGAAGTCTCGGGATGGTTTTGACATCCGAGGAGTGCTTAGAGCCTATGGAGCCCAACATCTGCACAGGCCTGAAATTGAGGATATATGGGTTGATCTGCGTAACGAAGTTGCGGTTCGCAGAAAAGATAATAGTAGGTTGACTATTAATGAGATTCAGATGCTGGAGCTTTCTGATTTGCCAGATGGCACGACTGACAATGAAAGTGTGTTGGATATTTCCTATGATGGGCTTAATGAGGATTAATACGTTTTCCCACCTATTGATTGGTCAGCCAGCGAAAAAGCCTCTATTACAGATAGGTCGGCTCTCATTCTTGCTCGCACCAAAAAATGGCTCTCCTCTTGGGGAATGAATTTTAAAGATGACAAGTTTCCAAAGTTGGCTGCTTCGGAGGTGGGGCCCTCCAAAAAGAAAAAGGACAAAGAATCTTCCGGGGGGCCTATAAAAATTAGGATTCCCAAGAAGAGGAAAGAAAGAGAAATCTCTTCAATTGTCTCTCCTGTAGAAACGGTGAATGTGCCAGAATCACCAACACCACCAGAAATAGGAGAAATTAATTTGGAAGAAGGAGGAAGCCAGCTCTTGACTTCATCATTTGTTGATTATCAAACTGAAGAAACTTTGTCTCTTGCATCCCAGGCTTTGGAAACTGAATCTGTGCCTCCCCCTCAGCAACCACTCCAACCTCCTCATTCCCCATCCACTTCTTCAGGTATGGCCGGTATTTTCTCTGGACTCTCACCCCTCTCTGCTGGAACCCAAGTGATCACCAGCACGCCCCAACCTGTACCTCTCTTTGTTGCATCTACTACCACGTTGGTTATTGTTCCCCCTCCAATAGTAGAATCTTCTCCCCTTAAGAGTAGAATACCAGTTACTACAACATTGGAAATTTCCTCTGATACACCACAATGGCTACTCGAGCAAACTCCGAGGAAGAGGAAAGTGATTGTACCCCTACCAGCCTTTGATTTCAGCTCACTCAAGGCTTCTACTACGAAATCAGCCAAGAAACCCAAAACAGTTTCAAGGGTTTTGGTAGATACTTCAGGAGATAAGTTCACAGAGATTGCCACTCCCTCGGCTGACAAAACTAGAGAGGATATAACAGCTTCTGATTATCAGATAACCAAGGTGGCTCTAGGGAAAGTGACAGTAGAAGGAGCGCAATAAGATGCACGGGCTTCCATAGACGTGCTATGCCAAAAGTTGAAAGAAAAAAAGGACAGTAGAAATGAGCTTAAGGAAAAAGTGGAGCAGTTGACAGAGATTTTGATTAAACTCTCAAAACCCCTTGAATCCATACCACCTTCTTCTGTTTCTGCTGGATTCGATTTCTCATCGGTGCCTACGATTGAGAAGATTGCTAAAAAAGGAAGGGTGGTTGATGAATGGATCCAAAAGTTGCTCCAACAGGGGAAGGAAGTAATTCAAGATGTGGTGAAGGTTCATGAGTCTTTGGGGGAGATTCAGAAGGAAGGAGAGAAGATGGATGAGGAATTCACTGAAGAAATTGGATAGCTTGATTTGACTTGTGAAGCTCTCTAAGTGCTAAAGTAATTACCAGCACACCTCTTGGTGGAAGAAGGTATTCTCCCACATACAGATAAACATTTCCAGCTGACTAAGGCCATCAGGTTCAGAGTAAGGATTCTCAATGAAGCCTGCAGCAAGTTGAGAGAATCAAGGGATAAATTGATCGATGGGAAAAGTGATCTGGAAGAAGAATTGCTGAAGATTTGTCCAAAGGTGTCAGTTGGGAACTCAGGTATCCTATCACCAGATGATCTCTTCAAACAAATCCAAGAGTCCGTTCAGCATGAACCTGTACACGGATTTGACCTTGAAGTCATTGGTCAGTTTGTAAGGATTGAACATACATTGGAGGCCTTAAGAAAACTCAGCAAAGGATTGAAGAAACTTCCCGGCACTGCCAGCGATGTTCATGAAACCTGTGAAATTTGGAATGATCATTCCACTGCACCTGATGAGAATGAAATGCAAGGCATAATTCGAAAGTTCCAGGAATTTCAGAGCAAACAGTCTCAGCAGGAGGAAGAAAAAGAGGAAAGAGCAAAGGATGATGATTCAGACTAATGTGTCATGTCATTTCTATCTTGAATTTGACATGTCTTTTTCATTTCTGTTTCGTCATATTTTTAATCATGTTTTGACTTGATCTCCTGCGTGAGAGTCATGCAAAACTGAACTCCAGTTAAAATGCTACTTTTTAGGATCTGTCCTGTTTTATCTCTAGTTCCTTTTGTTATAAATAAGGGATGCCTGTGCATTCAAAAGGGTTGAGATTTTTTGGAATATTTAGGGGCTATTGGAAAGAAGAAAAACTTTGTGTTTTCATTCAATCATTTTGAAGAATAGGAATTGATGTCGTTTTACAGACTTTGTGTTGTGGAATATATCTTACTTAAGACAGTGTTCTTATGTTCATGATCTTAAGCTATTCTTTGCATAGCATCTTAGTGTTTCTGATTATTTTGGACATTATATTTGTGATCTAAAACTCGTATGATTATTTCATGCTCTGCGTTTACTCGAAAGAAAATACGTTTCTCCCATTTCCTTTCTAGTGTGCTTCTTTCATTGTAACAGTTTCTAATCCAGTTCATTTAAGAAAGAAATACCCTTGAATCTGTGAATGTGGATTTCGGGATTTCATTCCAACCCCCAATGGTTAGATTAATGCGAATACTGTATGTATTGTTTACCGTGTTTTAGATTAGCAATAAACAGGCAGCCTCACCTGTCTTTGAGGAGGGATTTAATCCCATGTACTATGGTTGAACCTCATATTTTGGTTTGACAAAATATCCAACCAACAGGCTTATGTAATAAACTACTTGTTCCTTGTGTTTCTCGTCATAATGAGTGAGCATGGCACCCAAGGAATGGTCAAGTGGCAGAAAGTAGAGGTAAAAAGTTTTTTCATCTTTATGTGAGATGAGAATAGGTGGTTGAAGATGGTATTTCTTCAACGCTTCAAAGGCTTTGAGGCACACATCGTTCCAATTAAAGGATACATATTTTTTAAGGAGATAATTTAAAGGGTGGCATCAGTCAGAAAGTTGGGAAATAAAGCATCAAATGGATTGAAATTTTCCTTGCAAACTCTGAATATGTCAAAGGTTAGTAGGTGGAGTCATCTCAAGAATAGCCTTGATTTTGGCGGGATCGACTGCGATGCCTCGCAAAGAGACAATGAAACCAAGGATTTTTCAGAGAGAATAGAAAAGATGCACTTCTTTGGTTGAAGGTGAACACGGTATTGGATGAGATGATCAAAGATGACTTTAAGAACTAGAAGGTGTTCAGCACAAATGTTTGACTTACCGAGAAGGTCGTCGACATAATCTTCTAATATGTCATCCATGATATCGTGAAAGATATAGGTCATATCACGTTGATAGGTAACACCAGCATTTTTAAATTTGAAGGGCATGATACAATAATAGAAGGTCCCCCTAGGGTGATAAAGGTGGTTGTGTGTTGATCTTTAGGAGCAAGTAATATTTGATTATAACCCAAGAATCCATCCATAAGAGATAGCATCTCATGGCTAGCTGTAAGATCAACAAGTTGGTCGATGCTAGGCAGAGGAAATTCATCCTTATGGTAGGAAAGGTTAAGGTCATGGAATTTCATGCAGATGCGGAATCCCCCTATCACTTTGGTGACAGGAACAATGTTAGAAATACATTTTAGATAGTCAATGGGTAAAATGAAGGGAAAAAAAGAAGACAATAGAGTTATTCTTTCAAAAGAAGGGAAATGCATGGATGCATTTTTTGTAGCTTTTTTTCACAAGTTTGGTGTTGGGGATAGTCACGATATTATGGACCATGATGTTAGGGTCAATACCAGACATATCATCATAACACCAAGAAAAAAATGTTTCTATGATCTCAAAGGAAAGAGGTGAATGCTTCATGTTCAGCAGAATCTAAATATTGGCCTATCTTTAGAATTCAGGGATCACCATGAGTGTGAATGTTGATCTCTATGGTTGATTCATTCAGCATGGTTTATGTCTTAGAAGGTAACAACCAATGAATATAAGAATCATCTGCACCTAAATAGGTGAGAATATAATCATCATCCTGACATTGAATGACATTAATAGAAGGTGTCTCATCATCTAACATGCCAGGATAAAGAAGAAGAAGGGAAGAGGGTGCCTCACCATCACGATGATAGGTCAGATGTCCCAAAGAAACAATTTTCATGAAAAAAAGTTAGGAGGGATGGATTATGGATCCATCGAATCCATGGGTGAAGGTGGTGCAGTAGGTGAGTTAGGTGGGGAAGGCTTATCTTCCTTTACAAGGTTGACTCTAGCCTTCTTAGGACTAGGTGGTACGGAAAATATGATACCACAATGGTATTTGTGTTTTCAGGTGGTGTAAGGTTTGACTATATGATTAGCTTACTCATAAAGACCAAATCCAAAGCCCTTCCAGTTACATTGATAAAGAAAAGTTGTGGGTGAAGCGGTGGTGTGGTAAGGTATTTGGAAGTTGAATGAGAAAGTTTAGGTTTGGGTAGGTGGTTCAGGAGAAGAAGAAGAAGTGTCGAGTCCTCCATATGTCAGGTTGGTATGAAGGTGGGGAGGACCATATGGAAAAACCTCTCCTACACAACAGTTGTAACGTGTGTGTTGGTAAAGAATTTCATTCTCCTGAGGAGTAAGGGAAAGTGTTTATGTTGCATAAGCGATACTCCCCCAGGGAGAGGCATTGAAAAACACCTACCAAGGGATCATAGGTCAATACTTAGGTAGTGGGGATGGATGATCTATTCAAATCCTAAGAAAGGTGAGGCATGAATTGTTAGTGAAATAGGTGGGTTGGTAGATGGGCTAACTATGGAAGCTACGATAGCAGACGATATAGATAGGCTAGCCGAGGAAGCTATGACAACATAGGGGATAGATGTGCTAGTTGAGGAATGTTTGGAGGAAGAATTGTTAGATGAGGCAATGGACAAAAAAGAAGTGGTAGGGGGTGGTAGAGACCTTAACAAGAACAAGGACATCATTTGGTCAGTAAAGCATGTTGCAGGTTTTACAAGATGAAGGATCTTCCCGAAATGGTAGTAGGGGTGCCCTTCATATTCAAATATTAGTCAACGGTGAAGGGTTTAAGCTACACACCCCATGGCACAAATCCAACATCAACCAAGGTAGTAGGTTATATTTAAATTCCCCCTCAATAACATAGAATAGTTCGAGACTAGTGTGGGGATCCATGCAAATGTGGAGGGATGACAATGTAAAGGGTAGAATTCATGGCATCATTGAAAGAACGCAGCATAACTGGGTTATTATGCATGTGGTTTATGGGTATGCACAATTTTTCATATGCATGGGAACAAATGATATTAATGTTAACACCTTCATCAATCATAATGCGTCAAATGCAAGTATCATTGATGTAGGTAGTGATGAAAAGGGAAGGATCAAGGTCATCTAATTATAGAGGGGCAACCTCTGAATCATCAAAACTGATGGTGGAAACCTAAGGAGAGGTAATGGGAGGCATAAGTTTAAGGCAAAGTGGTTGAGGGTGGCCACACGATGAGGGGATAAATATGGTGGCCATTTGTTGTAGGATCATTTGGTGGAACTTTGATAGATTGTAAGACCTCAATGAGGGCCTAACGATGAGATTTGGAGGTTTGAATAGGTCGTACAAGGACATCTTCAGAGGATATTGATAAATATGTTTAATCATATAATAATGTGTGACTCCATCAAAAATAGGATAAGCTGGCCCATGAATGGTTTACCTTGGGGACAGGTGTAGGTGGAATGGTGGGTACAATTGCACTAGATGAGTTGTTAGTTTTCTCTTTTCCTTTATCTTTTTGTGATCGATTAGCTACTCAGACCATATTTATTTCAAATATCAGAGGAGGAAAATTAATTTTTGGGGATGCAGGTAAAGGCTGTTAAATAGGTATAGGGCTAGACTATGTGGCAACTGGCGAAAGGGGAATCGAATTCTCCTCCAACAGGTCATCTTGTCGAAGAGACCATACGAGGTACAAAGTTGAAGGATAATTTTTTTGAGGGCCTTATAACCTTCGACATCATGCCTTGGTGAGCAATGATATGCACATATTTTGGTGACATCAAACCCTAATGGTTTGGGTTTTAATGGGTCATAAGGCTTAATATGCGGAAATGAGATAGCGGAGGTTTCTAACAACCTAGCAAGGATGTTAGAATAGGACCATGCCAATGGATCACAATGAGAAGTCAAAGTTGGTTTGGATGAAGGTATGGGTGATTTTTGTGGGAGAGGTGTTGCTGGAGGTGGTTTAGGTGTGACTATCTTTCTGGCAGGTAGTGAAGGTTTTATTTTGGGTTTAGGTTACACCTTCTTGGGTAAAGGTTCAGGAGGATTATGCAAGGTAGAAGGAGATGTGAAAGACAAGGATATCTTAGAAAGCCAAGGTGAGAGCGGTGGTATTAGAAATAGAGGGGTTATGGGTAATGGAGAATATGTGGGAAGAAGAGGTGATGAAGATGAGGGTGTGGGAAAAACAGAAGGTAAAGGTACGGATATGGGTCATCACACCTTGTATTTTCCTTAGTGAATAGGTAACTTGACCAAGGTGGAAGGGTGTGGACCTAGAATCAAAGGTAGAGGTGAAGGTGAAAGAGAAGGCATGGGAGAGACTATGGTGTGAGGCCTAGGAGGTTGGGTCTTCTTGTTTGGTATAGGATTCAGTTTTGTGACTAGTTGTGGTTGAGTAGATAAATCTTGTTTAACCACGGGATGTCATAGGCTAGGTGTTGGTAGGACCCCTAACAAAGTGGTAGGTTTAGGTGTGGATAGGATTTCGGGTGAAGACAAGGTTGAAGAAGAAGAGGAAGTGTATTTTTAGGTTTGGATAGGAGATTGGGTGAAGGCAAGTTTGAAGAGGATGGGGCTGATATGAGTGGTTCAGGTGACATGGTTTTAGTTGCCTTGAATACCTTAGGATAGATAATTAAAGTATCTAGGGACAAAATATGCATTTGGGTGGATACTGGGAGTCGAAGGTGCCCCCAGAGTGTGGAGTAATCAACATACTATAATTGCTCCACCAAATGTGATAATGGTTTTGGTTTAGATGAAAATGAACCAATAGTGAGACTTGTCCAAAACGCTGAGTCATATGATATAGGGAAGGATTTTTCCTCTGATTCAGTAGGAAACAATGATGAAAGAAAGTTGGCAGGATCTTGGAATACTTTGGGAGAAGTATTGCTTATAGGAAGAGGATATAATATTGGCTCTTCTATGGGTCGAGGAGAAGGAAAAACAAGCAATGTGGATATAAAGGTAGATAGGGTTAGCTCCTCCTTGGGTAGAGGAACAAGTGAAATAAGTTTCACCTTGGGTAAAGGAAGAGGAAAGATAGACTCTGCCAAAGAAGATGATGCAGGTGGAGTAGTCTCCTACGTGGCAAGAGGAGTAGGTGTGATAGGCTCCTCTATGGGTGGAGGATTAGGTGTGATAAAATCCTTTGTGGATAGGGGAGCATGTGTGATAGGTTCCTCTATGGGTAGAGGAGGTCGTGTAATAATTTTTTTGATAGATGTTATGGGAGGAAACTGGCTAGATGGAACAGGAAGAGTGTTGAAAATGGAATGAACCTCGTGCACATGGGCGTCACTAGTAGAGGTGTCTGAAGCTTGGTTTTATGAAAGTGTGTGATTAAGAAAATGCTATAGACACTAGTTTTTGGTGTGACCCATATATTTACTCACCTTTATTTAATTAATGATCAAATGGACTCCATGTGGACCCATTTGATAATTAAAATTTTGGCATTATCTCCCATATCAAATTATTCAATTCATGGGTAATAATATACCCATCTGACACACTCAACTTTCTTAATTTCAAAAGATGGAATCTATTATCTCACCTACCCATGTCAATCATGCTCCCCACTCCATCTAATAAATCAAACCATGGGCCCCACATGATCACATCATGTCTCTTAACCCAGGTTACTTTACCCAACCCCGGTTATTTGTTAACCTCAATCTAACCTCACCTCCAAGTTATAAATATGGGGTTTTCCCCCCTCTTTCAAAGGACCTAACCTGAACCTAGATGAGGACCCAGAAAGGAGGACCTGGAGTATGAAATCTCACTGAAGTTTTTAAGAGGGCGAAGAAAATGCTTAAATATTTTCTTACAAGTTTGAGGTCAAGGAAAAACCTTTTCCACTATTAGAAGTTAGAGGTGAGGAGTGTGGGAGAAATATTTTCTATTATTCGTCATCTTTCCATCCTGATGCCCCCATTTCATCTCCATATCAGAGCACAAGCTAAGTCCCCTTGTCATTTCAGTTACTTGTAATTTTGTATTTCATTATTTCTACATGATATCTATTGTTCATCATTTATTACTATCTTTCTAGACATGGGGGTTGACATCCTCCAAGGGAGTTAACATCCTCTTGGAACCAATATTATCTGGAAAACCCCCGACATATTTTTATCTAATCACATTTGTTTCAGTTTTACAGATCTATCTTCTTTGTATCACACATCTATCTTCTTTGTGCTCGTAGATCCATATCTGCATCTGAGGTCCTAAGCCCTCCATCATTCGAAGTTGTTGGTGGCTTCTAGTATTGGCTTTCACCCATGTGAGAATGAGGTTTCCTGTACAACATTTTGGCATGCCCGGTGGGACAGGATCCTCAGATCTGGTCATTTTTTGGTTATTTTACTCATCTTGTCTAAATTGATTTTTTGCATGGTCTTAGTATTCATCGATCTCATGTTTAGTATCCGTCACATTGTTGAAGTCACCTTGAGGTACGTGTTCTTCTTATTTTGATGTTGACTGACCCGCATGGTTGGCAGATAAATCTATTTATTAGTTTCACTTTTATTTTCACTTGGTCTTTCGATAAATATATATCTTGTTTTTATTAATGCTTTATCAAATTTTTAACAAAAAACAAGTTATCTTTTAATTTTTACCAAGAGATTAGTATTTGGAGAAATAAATTTATATATTAATTAACTTGATTAATTGTGCTATGTCAGTTACACTTTATTGTTCGTCAATATCTATCCATAGCTTGATTTCATTTCTTGATTTATTTTGAATTATAAATGTCACTATACATTATATCATTTGTATTAATTTAATAATAATACTTTGGAACCTTCAGTATACATTAAATAAAGAAAATCACATTTAATTTTATTATCCATTTATTAAAGTAAATTACAAAAAAAAATGAGTATTAATAATTGAACTGATATTAACATAACAATCCTATTCCATCACCATTGTGTTCCTGCCTATCCACTCTAAGACTACCATTCCTCCCTTCTAACCTCGATCAACGCCCAACTCTTAAATTATCTAATAGATTTGAATCTCTCAATTAAATTACTCTTCCTGAAACAATAATCCATCGAGCTCTCTTCTTCATCCAAACTCGACCCCATTCCCTTTGTACCAACTCTACATTATCCAACATCTCCCCACTCCCATGTCCTCCAACTATGTTCCACCAAATACTCCTCACTATCACCCACCACCAGCCACCCGTCCTCACCGATCTCATTTAGACCCTTGAA
The DNA here is from genome assembly GCA_019776745.2 of Taxus chinensis. Classification (NCBI taxonomy): domain Eukaryota; kingdom Viridiplantae; phylum Streptophyta; class Pinopsida; order Cupressales; family Taxaceae; genus Taxus; species Taxus chinensis. Next base: position 736,454,259 of record CM034153.1, on the reverse strand, counting down.
CTCACACCTCCTTCACTGCGCTTCCTAACCTCGGCTTGACCATCTCAGCCATCTCTCACTCACTCCCCTTGGCTTAATCCTGACCTTCCATCACCTTCACCAGTTCCCATTTTCTCCCACCCATCTCAACCCACAAACTTCTCCCCACATCTACCTCTCTCCACTACACCTCCATGATTCCTTCACCACATTGCATCTCCTACTCTCCCTCATCTCCCATCTCCCTAAACCACCACCCATAGCTTCCTGCACACCTTACCTATTTCCTCCTTCCACGTCTCCACTCACTCGACTCAACTCCTCATTCTCTCGACCCAACACATTTCTTCCACCATCATCATGTGAACCCCTACTAATGACCACATCTACGATCCCACCATCTACCTTTTCTTCCAAATCTTGGTATGAATTCTTTTCCATATTTTTCCCATCCACATCCACCATTGACATCTCCTATTTCATATTGAAAATTACCACAATCCCGAACTTTGACTCATGAGTTCCCAAAGCTCGTGAAACCCAAGAATCTGATTATAAAACCGTCACTGGCCTCACAGAAAACAATGGTTAAAACAAGGAAACCAGACTTTCAACTCCTTCTCATTCTCCTTACTTCAATCTACCATACACACCAACAACCTGCCTGCAAGTTCCACTCCAACCAAGCCATCGAAAGCTCACATTTCTCAAATATCCACGGTCAATCTCCTGTGTTCCCCTAACTGGTATCTACTGACAACTCATCCCTACAACAGAACACCCATTTATAGAGTTAAAATCAATCTAAATCTGACCATGATTGATACAATGACATAATGCCATAATAATACCTAATTTACATAAAGCATGAATCCACTATTCGATTCATCAGGTACATGACATCTCTAGAAACTCAGAATGTGTGTAGACACTTAAACTTTTTGGGTGAACATCATTTTGATGAAGCCTAAATCTCCTGTTCCTTTTCAAGTCTTGTCAATGATTTGAAAATGCAGTAGATATAGATATATAGTCCCACATTTACCTTATTCTCATTGTGGTTGACAAAAGCTAGCTCATGAGACTTATCTTGTAGTATTTTGACCATTTGGATAGTATCCGTAGATGGTTTTCTCAATTTCTGCATATAGCGATGTCCCATCTCCTGGATCCAATTCCCCTAATTGTTTGTAGCCATCAAATTCACGCAAGCGATGTGGTTTCTATTTTTGCATGCATATTAAATTATCTATCTGCAATTAAATACCAGCCAAATTCTCTAGGATTCGTGATATACATCACAATCCTTCAAACTATGACAGTCCCATGTGCACACGCTAATTTACAGAAATTGAGTATTCCAATTCTTTTAACAATACATCCTATAAATAACGTGTTCAACACCAGAAATCTATCATTATATTTTTTCCCAAATTAGCTCATTGGTGGTTTTTGTTGAGATATTCATGGGAAAATCCACTTTCCAAGTTTCATTTCACATGTGGCTTGGGCCAGCAGTCCCCATTTGTGTCACTGTATGTTGTCTTTTTCAATCGATCTTCAATCACTTGATTAATTACACCTCTCCAAAGGTTCATCCTCACGTTACAAATACATACCCCATAAGTTTTTGTCACATATTGTCATCTCAAAGTCCATTTATTCATCCTAAAATCCACTCTCCCCACCCACTTTTCCATCTTGTCCTCCTTTAGAAAGTCAATAATTCTATGTCATTTTAGTTACTTATTTATAGTTTTATGAATTCACAATCCAAATGCACATTGAGAAAATCTTGCATTATCGTTCATAATTCGGTCTAAATATCTCTTTCATTAATATTTTGTAATATGTCACACATTTTCATCATTGTCCGTTAATCGATTTGTGCTTATAAATTGCAGTATTTATTTTATATATTTATCACACACTTTATTTCCTAGTTCAGTTTTATTGATTCCCATCTAACGCATTATTGTTGGATTTTATTAATCATTTAGAATTAATTATATTTTATTTTTATTTTTAGTTGACTTTTTGTAAACAAAATATTTACTACATTTATAAATATTTTTTTAATTGTATCTACATCAACTAATGTACAATATATTTCTTTTTGATAGGTGGATTCTACACAACTAAAAACTTGCGACCTTGCTGACAAAAAATTAATAACGTTTTCAAAGATCAAATTGTTGAAATATAAAACACACCACAAAAATCATTTTCATGACCCATCCACAATTGTAGCAAAATCGGTGCAATTTTAGGGTACCCAGACGTTCTAGACCACTGATTGGCACTTTCAAAATACATCACTATCAAGTGTAATCAAATAACAGGGAAAAGCATTCTCTAGGTTTTACTCATTTTTCTCTATTTTCTCTTTTCTGCATTGTAATTTCCCTTTTCTGAGTGATTATCTACATCAAATTCACATTTCAAATTTGGTCTAAAATGAACCTCATGCATCCTGCTTGCTCACATAGCCTAAATAAGGGTTTAACCTTCTGCATTTCACTTATCACACACTGCCTAAAACTTCACAAACAAAATCAACACATCAAAACATTCCTTTCACCTAGTTCATTGATTGGGACTTGAACACCCAACAAGAAACTGCTCTCAGACATTTCCCTAGCCAAAACTACTTGAAACCAACCTTAGAATTTCATTCTTTAGGCACCTTCATTATCCATTTACATTTTTTTCACATCTCATAATTAATCATGATGATAAAAAATATGTTGCTTGATTTGTTTGTCAACAAATTACATAAACAAATGTTTATCTATTTCACGTCCTATTGTTCACTCTCTCTCAAATTGAAACAAAACAACAATGTCCTCTCCATCCAATGATGTTACTTCCCCTAATGATCTCTCCCAACAAGATTCTAAACTCAAAACCACATCTTCAGTCACCCAACCCCCTGTCTCCATGGCCTCACTTCATGAGAACCATGTCATTCAAGATTGTCCCTATCTTAAAACTAATCCTCATATCCCTCACCAAGCCAATCTTCCTAAACCAACTGCATCACCATCTCCCACTCCTCTAGAGACACTTGGGCCTCCTCCTAACCCCATATATGATTTCACTTTCAAAAATCCCCTACAATCTCTCAATCCTCCCAATCTCCTAAATTGGTGGATCGCATTCCACCCACATCCCATTTTGACAATTCTATTTCATTTGTTACTAATATGCCTGTCCAGCCATCTCAACCTCTTCACACTTACATTCCTACCCATCGTATGCTCCAACCGTCTCAACCTCTTAACACCCATATCCCCACTTATCATTTACCACAACAACCTACCCAACTTCAATGAACACATCATGTCCCTATTATTCAAATTCAGCCTATGCAAACAATCTCAACCCATGACACATGTTAATCCTTACCAAATAGTTCCCCACACACCTGCACACCCACAATTTTATCAACCACCTTATCAAATGATTCCCCAAATACCCACACATCCACAAACATCATTCACCTTATCAAACTACATTTCAAACCACACAACCAATCCAATATCAACCTAACAACACATCAAGTGATCCAATTCATGCCTTAATGAATCAGTTGGCTAATTTAGAAACTATTACCTTGGCACCTAAGGATACTTTATCCTATGAAAAAATCTGTAATGAACCGATTCATCCATCAATTCCAATCAAACCCTACCCTCCTCATTGGAAACTTCCTGAGTTTATTAATTTCAACAACAAGGAAGATCCCCAACAACATCTCCTCACATTTAAACATGCATGTTGTCTTATTGTGCATGATCACGATCTACTTCTTCACACTTTCCCCATGTCTTTGTCTGGTCCCACATTGGAATGGTACAATAGTATCCCACAATATTCCATATTCTCTTTCACCCAACTTGCGTAGTTATTCTTAGAACACTTTTCTATCAACATTGCATGCAAAACTACTATCACTGACCTATACACCATCGACAGTTTGAAATGAGTCCCATTACCGAATTCATCACATGATGGCATGGTGTTATAAACCAAATTTCCTTCACTCTTCCGCAAACCAAACTCATCAAACTATTCTCACATTCGTGTGCAAAACATATATCATCTACTTTGCAAATCCAATCATTTTGAACCTTTGATGAAGCTTTCACAATGGCTCACAAACTCGAAACCTGTGCCATTGAGCAGGGTCATCTTAAACTAAGTTTAACCAAACCTAAAATTGAATCTACTAAACCATTCACACATAACAAAAAATTTAAGGGTGCAGGCCAACACTATGGTCATTAAACCCTCATCCACATCTATATCTGGCACATGGCCTCAACAACGAGCCCCTCAACCAACAGTCAACTATACCCCCTTGGAGAATCATACAACTCCGTATTTGATAAGTTGATGACCATAAACTCCATCCAACTTCCTCCCATACGACCCATGGACAATTCGCAAGCCAAGCCTATTTGGTATCATGAAGCCCACTATTGTAAATATCATCAAGTCAAAGGTCATGACATTGAGAAATGTCATTCCTTCAAATATCATGTCCAACAACTCATAAATCAAGGGGATATCCAAATCGATAGCTCCACTACTCAAACTTTACCTAATCAACCACCAACAAATCAAGCCACACCCTTTACATCTCAACTATCAAATGCTTATATGATTGACACCATCAATCAAGATCTCATCTTATCACCGACTCCACATGTTCCTACCTTAGACATTATGCCCACTCCTTATTTGCAGAACCTATTGCACCCACAACTATCACACCTATGTCAACTTTTACTACTTTGTCCTGAACCTACACCTTCTCCTATCCTTATCACATCCACATCAAATTTGACTATACCATCCACTTCCTCCACTTCAATCATACCCCAATCTACCACATTAGATTCATCCTTAGCACCTATTTCAGCCCCATTGATATCCACACATATCCCTACATCTCTCACATCTATTCCTTCACCCACATCTACCTCAAACACACCTATTACTACACCTACATTACTCATAACCATCCCAACTAAACTCAGTTCTACTACATGTACCTTTACAACCCCACCTTCGACATCAACCCCATTAGCAAACATATCATTCTTACCCCTCAAAAAATTTATGAAACAACCAGTCCCACCTACTTCTACACCAGAAATACTCTTGCATTTGTTGCATTACCCATAATGTCTACTCCATCAGTTATCACATCACCCACATCTCCAAATATCCCAAATATGCCTACATCCTATCTATCCCACCTACCCCTATATCTATCATATCAAAAAATCCACCTATCCCTACCTTGACATTTGTACCTATATCCTCGCCCATGGCCACATCACCCAGTCTACCCCAATACTCTTTACCTAATTTGTCTATCACAACAAACAAATCTTCTTGATCTGCAACCCTATCAAAGATACCCTTTGAAACATCTACTGAACAAACACATCCACCTAAATCAAATAAAGATGGTTTACATTCTCCCTCTACAAAATCAACTCTTTCCATGCCAAAACCTAAACAATCCACATCTCACATAGATCTCATTAATCACATCATACAAACACCTATTTCTCCATTAACATCCTTTGTCTTGTTTTAGGAAATTTTCTCCATTAATAACCACACCACCACTATCAGATCCTCTGGTTGAGATTATTATCATCCCTGCTAGGAGTAAATATTCTCGATTAAAGTCTAAGGCTCATGGAAAACATCCCTGACAGTCCCCTGCACATCCTCATAAACATTCATATTTTCCCTCTTCTCAACAATCCAATGCCACAACATCTATTTTAGGATCAGTCACTCCATCTACGACATCTCACAATGATAAATTTATAGCCAAACAATCCAATCCTCTAATCCAATTTGATTTTTCATCTAAGACGTATAATCTACCCATCCAATGTACATCCTCACCTAAATTTGAATCCAAACAATACAATCCTTCCACCAAATTTGATTTGTCTCCAAAACACATAATTTACCCATCCAATCTACATCCACTTTTTCTCCTAACTCCAAGCTGAGATATCCTATCAAAACCCACAAGAGTTACCTTCCCCATGACACTTCAATGGGGTCTTATGTAGATATCCTTTGACATTTAACTTGAATATCTTCCATCACACTTCCTCCCATTAAATCCTTTAATCCCTATGGTCCAAAGCCATCATGGTTCAATCCTAATTACAGTTTCTCTTATCATCATACCCCGGGCCATGACATCGAACATTGTAAGGAATTTTAGACAATCATCCACAACCTTATTGAGAAATATGATTTCCTCATTCAGGGGAAATATCCTTCTCCATCTACATTTAATCCAATTCATATCCCATCTGTTGGGTTTCCCATGATTCCTTCATCAACATCATCCCTTAACATCCCTCCTACACATGACATTCCTCCTAAGGAAGGTCCTCCATTTTTCATCAATACCGCTTATCTTTCCAAGCACACTTGTGGTCTCCAACCATTTATCCCATCCAAATCTAAAACAATCTCATCTAAACTCTTTTGACATCCTTTAACTCCTTCACATTTAATTCATTGGGGGATAGCCTTCCCTCTCCCTTGAGTATATCATCTGTAAACTCCCTTGACACTAGGGGACTTCGCTCCTTGACATTTTTTTGTTTACCTTCTTCACATTCATCCAATCTAAACTAATTTTGTCCAAATCCTCATCTCATTCTAAGTCCACCATTGTGGCCATTTTTTTCCTTCTACTTTGAGGGACCATTTTTGTTATTTTTCTTACCGAAGTCCACCATTGTGGCCATATTTGTGTCTCTTTTGGGGCACCATCAAGTCCATTTCATCAAGTCCACATTTGTGGCCATTTTTGTCTTTTTAGGGCCATATATTTGTCTCTCTTGGGGCATCATTTATTTTCATCCAAATCCACCGTTGTGGTCATATTTTTCCACTTCCTTAAGGACATAGTTTTATTTCCTGCTTGTCTATCATCTCATCCTGTTGCAACTTAATGTCTTCCCTCTCTTGGTGGTAAACCAGAGACATAACCTCTTAATGCATTACACTTGTGACCAGTCTACTGTTAGCATATCTACCAATGAGCACTTAGTTATATCCTTAGATCATTCCTCCATCCTTAGCCCCTTCCATTTGTCATTGTAATGATATGAATTATGTGGTCTGACTTTTCCTTCACTAATTTGATATGGACCCCATAACCATTACATCCATCACCTTCTCATTCTCCTATTGCAGCCATGCAAAGGGTCCAGGGGTGTCTCTTGTACATTCATTATCCCCTCCTAAGTGGTCTACTTCAGCTATTCCCAACTCTCCCCCATGTAAAGCTAAAATTCATGTATGTAAAAGGAAAAATCAAAGTTATCAAAAATAGACTGATCCCTTGAAGGATAAATTGTTCATGCAAAAAAGAAAAAAGAGAAAAAAAAGAAAATCATACAAATCAAAATCAAAAGAAATAGACTGATCCCTTGAAGGATGACTATCATATATATTATTCTTGCCATCCATATTATGTATATAGTAGACCATACCCTCGAAGGATGGATACTCTGTTATTATGGAATTTGGAAGGTTTCCCGCATTGATCAACCTTCCTTTTATCAACATTCTTAGAAAGCTTCCCACATAGATCAATTTTCTTCTATTATTGTTCTTCCCCTTTCCCAGAGCTGGGGCATAGTTCTAGGAACAACCATCTATGGAGATCCCTCTTCCCATGTACAAGTTACATCTCCAATCCCTTTGTCATGTCAACATTAGGATTACGAGCATCTTTCATCCATATTTCCCTCATGGTCTTTTGGTATAACTAACTATCATTGGTTATGTGTTAACACCTTCTATTGGTTGCAAGTGCAATGCCTTGAGTGGTAACCTTTCTTGTTTATCTCCAATCTAGTTTGAAGTATAGTTTCCCTATATGCCCTTGCTACAACTATGTTTCATTCATCTCATCAAGGTCATATTTTATCAAAATCACATCAAATTTCACACTATGAATTCTATATCTATCCATAATATCCATGAATGTGCTCACAAATACACTTTTCAATTTACAAATTCTACTTGATCACCATTGCAGTTTGAATCCTACTTGAGGATCCTTCTCAAGGAAAGTTCATTATCCTACAACTTCTTATCCCCCAACATGTTCAACAATGTCTTTGATCCATTGCTCTTCACTCCCCATTTCCACTCATCACCATTTGTCTCCACATCATCCTTCTCACCTTTCTGTCCCCTTTCACCATGCCGAATATCCTACTTATCTTTCCTCTTGAGTTTCCCTTTCACTCTTCCACTTTCAGTTTAACAATCTTACTTAACCATCCATACAGCTAAAGAATCTTAGTTAAGGTATATATTCTTCCTTGGATCCTCCCATTGTAGAAGCTTCTCCACCATTTCCTCTTTCAGCAGAATGACAATCACCACCACAAACATCTTTCTACTCCTCCTTTTTCGCTTGACACTCTTACATCATCACTCCCACCACGTGGGCATCCCAATTAAGGATTTCCCTTACACTCTCCATCTACACTACATATGTTCCTCCATCCACTCATGTCACACTCCTTTGTTTCCTTGTTATCACCTTGATATCACCTCCTTTCATCTCTTGTTCCATTTTGGTATAACACTGCCTCAATCTTTTCATCATTCTTCTTCTTCTTCAGCTTGGTGATCCTACTTAACCATCCCCATCACATGGAAATCTTACTTAAGAGTCCCTTCTTAAGAATGGTTTTACCATCTGAACCTTCCACCTCCCATCATATCTTCCTCATCTTCTGTCTCCCACCTCTCATCGTACTTGTCTACTCCAACCAACCATTCCACACCTGTATCCAATACAATGTTGTCTTTCTCCTTCCATATCGTCACTGTCGGTTTGGTGATCTTACTTAACTCCTCCTGTGGCATGGAAATCTTACTTAAGAGTCCCTCTTAAGCATGATCTTGTCATCCTGCACTTTCCCACCACTCCACATTCTCACCATCTACATTTTCTCGTCATTCCCCATCATCACATCCTCTCACCTCCTCTTCCATTCTCACAAACACCACTTCCTACTTGCCCCCTGTTCATCTCCATCATCCCTTGCTTGGTAATCTTACTTAACCATTGCTTCCCCATTCATTTCGTGTCTTGTTTCTTCATCTTTCTCTCATTCATTCTCATCCACTGTGTCCTCTCCTCGCCTTCATCTTCACACACATCATTATCCCTCCTTTCTTTACTCTTTCCACTCCATCTTCTAGAATTCTCCCACATATCTACCTCCATGTTTACTCTTCATTGTTATTAATCACACCCTAACATTATTTCATCATCATATTTTGTTTCCATTAATAATTATCTGTGGACTTCTCCTAAAAATCACTCATCCCCATTTTGCACAGCTTGGATCCTTTTCTTTGACCCCCTCCATTCTATCTTCATTCCTTCCTTCCTTTCCTCTCTGTCCTCTGATCATTATCGGAGGGACTTCTCCTAACGTCCCTTCATTGGTGTTCCCCCTTCCATTCCTCATTTACTTTCCCCCTCTTCTCACCTTTTGTCCCATCCTTCCCTACTGATCATTATCGGGGGATTTCTCCTAACATCCATTCACTGACATTGCCTCTCCTATCCCTTCCTCTATTTTTCCTCACCACCTCTCCATATTTCATTCTTCCTTGCCAATTTCTTCATTAGTCTTCATCATACACCCTCTCTCTATTTTCTCATCATCAACTTATCCTCATCTCATGCATCTCCACATCTTTTCCAATCTATGTCATTCCTCCCCTCAAGCTTCTCTTTACATCCCTTATGCTTCTCACTCTTTATCGAATATATCTGTTCTTGGTTCCCTTCCTTCTATAATTTTCTCTGTTGTCCTCTCCTCCTTTCTGATCCTCATCTTATTTCACTTCCTCTATATCATCTTCTTCCCCATTTTACCTTGCACTTCCTTCTTACTTCCCCATCGATAACCTGACTCTTCATCATTGTCCCATATTTTTTTATCATCCCACCATCCACATGCATTTCCATGCAGTCAGTTCCATATTCTTTGCCTTGGATTTCTTCACTATGATCTGGTTCCTTCAATTTTCTTTTCTCTATCATCTCTTTCATTTTCCATTACTTCTCTACCTTCCTTTGCTTCACCCTCCTTCATGCCTTTCATTTTAAATAACTCTCTCCCTTTTTTCATAATTTCACCTTCTTCTCTGTCATTTTCTTGTCTTCTCCTTGTTTTTCCTTCATCATTTCCCCCTTCCTCTATAATCCTTCTTTGTTATCTTCTTCCTCCCCTTTCATTCCTTCTTTTCTCCTCCTCCGTCTTTGTCCCTCTAGATTCCCTACCCCTATGGCCTTCACCTTCACCTTTCTTGCTTCTTCTTATAATCAACCACTCCTCCATTTCATTCCCTTTTCTCTTTCTCATTACATCCTTCACCACATCCCTCACACCTAGCATTCACAATCAATTCTGATGTTTCTCCTTTTATGTACCACTGTTATCCATTCCATTACATCACGTCTCGTTCTTCTCTCTACAACATTGACCTCTTCTCTTTTTTGAGAACCCTGTCACATATTTTATCTTCATCAGTCCTCTCACAGGGGCATCATCATATCCATTTCTAAGAATCTCTTCCCATCTTCCTTTGAAATTTTTGTCTTGGAGGATACCATAACGGCCATCACCTATCTTGATCTTGTTCTTTTCCATGAATATTTTCTCTACTTTTTTTCATCACAAAAGTATCTTGACTCCTTGTTCCTATTTATCAAAGAAGTGGGACTTTTTCCTTCTTTTTCACCTTCATTATTCATCTACTTAACTGCAAACCTTTCTTAAGAAACATGTATTCAACATCCTATTTAACACCCTTTTGGGCATTTTATCTGACCCTTCTATCATTCTTCATCATGTCCACATTTATGATACTATTCCCCCTGGGTATATTTTATTTCAACATCCATCTCCCATTATGTCATCTTTGTGTCCTATGTTGGGGCACCTTTTCATCCTTGTACTTGTCGACGCATATAACTCACTTTTTATCCTGGCTCGTGCCCTGTGCTGGGGCATCATTATTTTCATCCTCGTCCCTTTTACGGACACATGATTTTTCACTCGATTCCTCACAGACAAAGGATTTCGCATACCTTTCACATTCAGTTTGTGCATATTTTGATGTTTTCCTATGACCTATTGGTCATCACGGTTTACATCCATACTGAAGTGGTCTTCACCCACTCACTACTTTGTAGAATGTTGTTGCATGTCTCTGTTGAGACCGCAATTGTCCTCTACCGATGTGATATTGGAGTCACGCCATATTTTTCATTGTTATTGTGATCCTTTTTCACCTGAGGCATCTTTCCTTTGGTCATGTCTTCATCCACCCTCGGACACATAATTCATCTAACCCTTTTTATTTTTGTCTCGTGGCTTGCTATCGCAAACCACTCAACAAAAAGGGGCAAATGTAGACACCAATTTTTAGTGTGACCCCTCTTGTTCATCCCGCATTTGTTCTCCTTCATGCAACTTCCCCTCTCACCTTTCTCTTTCCTAAATTTGAGTAAATTCCATCTTTTTACTCACCTTATTTAATTAATTATCAAATGGGCTCCATGTGGACCCATTTGATAATTAATATTTTGGCATTATCTCCCATATCAATTTTATTCAATTCATGGGTAATAATATACCCATCCGACACCCCTTTCTTAATTTCAAAATATGGAATCTATTATCTCACCTACCATGTCAATCATGCTTCCCACTCCATCTAATAGGTCAAACCATGGGCCCCGCATGATCACATCATGTCTCTTAACCCAGGTTACTTTACCCAACCCTGAGTTATTCATTAACCTCAATCTAACCTCACCTCCAAGTTATAAATATGGGTTTCCCCCCCTCTTTTAGGAGGAGAAACCCTAGACCTAGACCTTAGACCAGAACCAGAAGAGGAAGAATCAACATGAATTATTCACTTATTGAATATTTTAGGAGAGGAGAAGAAAATGCTTAATTAAGTTCTCTTAAGTTTGAGGTGTGGGAGAAATATTTACCATTGTTCATCATCTTTCCATCCTGATGCCCATTTCATCTCCATATCAGAGCACAAGCTAAGTCCCCTCATCATTTCAGTTACTTGTCATTTTATATTTCATTATTTCTGCATGATATCTATTATTCATCATTTATTGTTATCTTGTCTAGACATAGGGGTTGAAATCCTCCAAGGGAGTTGACATCCTCTTGGAACTGGGATTGTCCAGGAAACCCCCGCATATTTTTATCTAATCACATTTGTTTTAGTTTTACAAATCTATCTCCTTTTATCACATATCTATCTTCTTTACGCCCATAGATCCATATCCGCATATGAGGTCCTAAGCCCTCCATCATTAAAAGTGTCTGGTGGCTTCCACTATCATCTTTCACCCGCGTAAGAATGAGGTTTCTTGTACAACAAATGGATTCTTAAACACTCCCATATTAGCATTGGCAAGCGCATTAGGGTTTTTTAAGATGAGATCATCATTATCTAGCATTCTTTGGAAAATTTTCTTGAAGGTTTTATCGTTTCTATCTATTTTCATGCAAATGTACAACAAGGGATTTAACAGTTTCTGAGCATGAAAACTATACCCCTGTGTTAAGTTTTTCAAGTCTTACCATTCCAAGACACCTCGGGTCTATCCATTCAGTCCAAGTTACCTCCTGATTAACATTATCTCATCCCCCTAGGTGATTTAGGAAATTCCATTCATTCCCCCTAGGTAATTTTAGGATTTTATTAAAAGTTGCAAGCTTCAAGAAGTTGTGAGAAGGGCTATCACTAGGCCTCCCTAGGACTGGAGCAACCCCATGAAGTGGAGAGTAAAAAATATGAAATGGGCATGGAGGTGATTCAAAGGCCTTGGGATATCATGGAAGTAATTCAAGAGGATTCTGGAAGGACTCAGAGAATTTGGGGCAATTTCACCAAAATTAGGGTTCACAGGCCTAGTCAGTACACAGGCCAAAACAGTTGTTAAACTTCCAAAGGTGACTCTAGGAGCTCCGGATGGATTTAGGAGGAAAAATGAAACATATCCGAAAATACATAATTGAAAGCCCTACAAATATGGTCAAAATTATGTTTTTCACAACACTTTATGGCACATTAGGATGTGCAAGAAGATTTTCGCATGCACAAGTGGAGAACCAAATAAAAAATCTGATTTTTTCAGGGATTACATGGAAGCATTAAGACATGATATCCCCACCATTGGATTTAAAATGTCATTTCTAGTTAGTATAATATAAACATGTCATCAAAAACATCCATTAGGAGCTCAATTTATCATCATTTCAAGTTGTCCTCTTAGAGTGATTTCAAGAGTTAGCCAAATTTTGGGAGGACAAATGTCAGCTCCAGGAGCTTGGAAGGTATTTTGTCATCCTTGACATCCCTCAAGGTTGAGGGACATAATACCAATGAAAAATGATTCCCAGCCCCCATATGATCTTTGGATCCTCATGCAACCTCCAAAATCACCAGTTTAACCCCCAGGGTGCTTGTGGGAGCTCAAATTCCCTGTCTGTCAGATCTCTACCACGTGTCAAGCTCCAGGAGCACCATGGAATTTTATGTCCCTCATAGTTCAAGGAAATTAACACCTTGAAAACATGTACCCATCCCCCTAAGGGAAACTTTTGGTCACCCATATGACCCTCTTCCAGCCCCTCAGTGCTTTAAAGCTGATTTTCTAGCTTTCATTCCTTGTCATCGGGTCCTCGCCATGTGTTGTCACCTTTCTCACCATGGAATTTGATAACCCTCACATACCTCACATGTAAAGGGACATAAAACCTTGAAAAAAATTCACCCATCTCCCTTCTCAGCTAAATTTTTAAATTTCAAATACTTGCCTGCTTCCCACTTCTAACTTATAACATTCTCATGCACAACCATATTTGCACACTTTCTCTGTAACCTTCCTACCGTCACTCTTCCATTGCCAAAGCTAAAACCATCTCAACCAAGGCATCAAAATACCTTTCCCATGGTGATATGTAGGTCTCAGAAGGATTTTTCATCGAAAACTAAGGAAGAAGAAGCATGAAGAACGAGAGAAGAAGAAACAATGAAAATCTCCATTGTCGTGAAACAGATGATTCAAAGAAATCTTGTAAACCAGTGCACAAAACAACACACCATTTATTGTTAATACTTCCTCTCTCAAAAAACATTAGAAATAGACCTTCAATCCCTCCTTTTTCTACACTGAACATTCACAGTGAAGAAATCTTCTTTCCAACCCGATGAAGAAAAAGTTGGATTTCCCATCAAATCGGCTATCAGATTAAAACAAGATTTCACCTGAAGCACAAGAAGAAAAAACCCATATCAAAAATATAATTTTTTTTAAAAACAAAGGAGAAAACTAGACCTATAATTTTTTAGGTCCATTAATGCCATTTCGTGTCCAGAAGCACTACCAGGTCAAAAAAAATTTGAAAGTTTAAAATATCATAAGCTATTGAGCGAGTAGGTCTAAAATTTTAAAGGGGCGATGTTGGGAAAAAACTAATATCAGAAAAAAAAAATTCACGTCAATCCAACCTCTAGAAGCCCAATTTATAAAAATAGCAGGCCTTTTGCATAGGGGATTGCTATTTTGGGAAAGCCATCAACAGAAGAACTTGCAAAGGAGATGAAGACAATGAAGATGCAATGTAGCTGAGAATTCTTCAAAATGAAGCATTTTGGAACTTACTAAAAATAGTAATTGGTCCCACGTGCACCTGCTAAAACTAGAAAGTTAATCCAGAAGGAGTGAGAAACGTACAGGGAGAAGGGGAAATCAGAGTTGCAACATTCAGTTGAGGTTTGAGGGAGTTGTTTTTTCATACTTACTATAAATAGTAAGTTGCTATTTCTAAAGAAAACATGAAGCATAAGTGGACGGGGAAAGAAGTTGTGCACAACCCTAGGACATGCAAGTATGAGATAGAAGACAATCGATGTCTTGTACATGGACCTGAATGACCTTAGAGCTCACATGTTAGCCACATACCAAAAGAAGATTGAAAGATTAGATATTCACCAGTGACTTGCTTCCATGTTGCAAGACACCATAGTGTTTGTTCAAAGTATTTAGTTGGTCCTAGCCAACTCTCACCACTATGAGCCTCAAAACATGAACCATCTCAAGTCGAAAATGGTATAGATAATGGTGGTCATTAGCCTTAGAAGCAATCTCACTTTCTCTATAGATACTGACATCAGCTAACATGGTCATCATCTCAAAAGATAGGGCCTTGCACGATTGGGAAACGATGGATGCATATGTCCAAGGGGTTGCTACTTGGTTCATGGTTAAAAATAGGGATAAATCCCTTAAGGATGCCCAATAACCTTCCAAGGTGTGATTTCTCGAGAAGGATACTCAAATGCCATCACTCTCCTCAACAGAATTATTGAGAGAATTGAAACACCAAGATACTTCTCAAGATTGGATGGGCCTTTTCAGCTTAACAGTTGACAAAGGAAAAGTAGAGGATTGACTAGGGGAATATCATCAGTGAACAATCTCCATCAAAAACTACTCTAGGTACCCATAATGAGGAAGTTCTACATGACATCTTACTTGGTCTATCTCATTGCTAGCTCTAATATCATTCAAAGGATTGGCTCTCACACAAAACATTTCCATGCCAAGGTGCCTATGTTTGAGAAACTTCCACAGTTGGTGATGGAGGAAATCCATAGGCATTTCAGTCACTTGAATGACACATTAACAATGTATCTGGTTCAGAAGTATATAGAAGTGATATCTAGAGGCTAGGATGTCATCACAAGTGGCAATGTCGTGAATCAAGAAATATGTCTTCTTATTTTAGACAATTCTTGAATTTCTCCTACCTGTGAGTTTTTGGCTATCAACCAAGCTCTGCTAAGGCTGCCTAAGTACCTTAGTGACCAAATTGCATTGTTCAAGCTCTACAGACATAGATCATTCAAGTGAATAACAAGATTAGAAGCTAGGAGGAAGAAGTTGATTCCATTTCCTATCTCTCTCGAGGTATTCACATGCAAGAGCTCAAATGATGCATCTCATCTAGAGCCGTTGCTTTTACTCATTTGACTTTGCATTCCTACATTGTCAAGGACTAATTTTGATATCCGAGAAGATCCCTGACTCTTTTTATGTCCCATAATTTCAACACGAGCCACCAAGTTGAAGGACTATAGGGCCAATTGTACTGATGAATTTGAAGTGCATGAAAAGGACCATATGAGGATGATAATCAGTGAGATGAGAAAATTAAAGTTCTCCTAGTATGAAGATATTTTGCACGATGATGGGATATAGATGTATGATCTTGAGTACGTGGCATTCAAGATGTCCCCTTTACCTCTAATCAACTGGTATGTTCACGAATTAGGGGATATATTAGAGTGAACTGAGAAGGTGGTGAGGAGAACAAGAAATTATTTTCAAAATAAAAGAACCATGATCATCCAGTCGCGAGGAATTCCCCCAAGTCAAAATCAAGCCTCCCATCAATCATCTTCAAAATTCATAAAGGTTACTTCTAGTTCTAAACACTCTAGAGAATTTTTGAAAAGGAAGGCCACAAAATTGGAAGCTTCTCCCCACAAGAAGATGACAAAGAAACTCAAGGTAGAATAAGGCACATTTGCATCACTGCGAGAGGAAGATTTGATCACAAAAATGCAAGAAGAAAATTCAGTGGTAGAAAGACAAGTGGATGAAGAACACATGGTTCAAGATATATTATTTGAGCCACCACAAGAGGTTTCACCTCTTGTTGTAACCCATGTCTCTGTTATTCAGGATTTTCCTCCTCCTTCAGAATAGGGAACTATTGGTGCACCTATCATTGAGCCCGAATCTGATGAGATGTTTCCTTAGATGTAGGAAACAATTGTCCCTAACACCTTCACTATGTAGCAAGTGGTAACCCTTGATCTATCAGCAATTGTCTCATTGGCCAAAGAAAAAATATCAAGAAATCTCATACATACAACCTCACGATTTTACAGTGGGTAAATGGATAACTAATACATAAAATTATCTCGGCACAAGGTAATCAATCTAGTGGATGAGATGAAACCATCTAACTATGAAATGAGGACAATTCAACTGGGACCAAAAAATCAAGAAGGGAATTTGCACATGTATCATAAATATTTCGCTCGTATGGTGGTGAGGAATAAAGAATATAAAAATAAGATTGATGAACTAAAAGAGTAGGTGTGAACTATGTCATTCTATGTGCAACATTTATTTGATCCTAATGCCATGACAATTCCCACTTAGGAAATTACACCCATCAATAGCTTCAATCTAGAATCCATTAGGAGCTTGCACGAGTTCACAATGCAGGGGTGAGTGAATAATGAATGGATTAACTTAATTTATGAAAAAGGGAATTCAGTGCTCCAAGAAGTGGTCAAAGTATTTGATTACATATGTGCGACAACAAATAGGACACGGACACTCAAGGAGGACTTGGAGAAAGAAAGGAACTATTGGGAACCTTTGGGCCCAATAGTAGATGAAATGAGCAGCATTGATCACCAGGAGTTGATCGATAGGAAGATATGTGAAACTCCCTCAGAGGACATGTCACGTGTATGGATGAGGGCATTGGAAATTAGGTTTGAGGAAATCAATCGAGCTATCATAGAGCTGGAGGAAAAAGAGGAACAAGCATACAAATTATAAGATAGTGTAAATTGGAAAACTCAGAAACTTGGAGTACCTACAATAGGTGAGGATATAACTGATGATGAGTTGATTGGTCCATTCAAAGAATACATCAAGAAAGAGGTAGGAAACCCATTTTCCTTCACTAAGGATACCCTCAACTTCCTCTTAGAGATCTAGGCCTCTATTACACTTATCACAGAAAAATATTCATCATGGTTCAGGAAGTGTAAAGACATCAAAAGTGTAGTTGATGGATGGACAGATACCTTGAGTTGCATTCACATTCCTCATGCCTAAAAAGTGTAACCTGCAGTAGGTCGTTTAAGAAAAAAATCTTGGAGGAACAGAGGCATTCTTAGGAGCACAAAAAGGAAACCAGTCAGGGAGCATGACCAAATCCACTGTAGTGGCTCATTCTTCTGCATAATTCTTCTTATTTCTCTCTTCTTCTTCCTCCTCTTCTTTCTCTATCTCTTCTCTTTTCACCCAATGCTCTCTCTCATCAAAGTTATATTTTTTCTTTGAGGTTTGTACTTTTTAATATAACTTTTTAACATAATGTAAACTTTAAGTCACCTTGATTTTATAAAAGGGACTTAAATATTTAAGTGGAATATGAACAGTCTAAATTCAAAGTAAATTATTTGAAAATTCACTGGGAAGATGAAGAGTTGTCTTCTCTCCTATAAATTGTAACAAGCTCCTCATTTGAACTTCTTCTTAGAAAACTTCTTAGAATTCTTAGATTTTGGCGCTGTTTTTTGTGAATTCATGAGAGAGATATCTTTATGAAGAAATAAAAAAAATATCAAATTTCTTCCATTTTCCCTACTCAAAAATGTCTTCTATTTCTATGTTATGTACAATTTTTGTTTGAGCTTCAATAAAGGAAGAAGGAATTTTAGCCTTTTTTGACTAAGGAGTTTAGTGGTACTTTGTGCTCATTAAATGTTATTTGGTCTTGTTGCTGTTATGGATATTTGATTTATTCTAAATTCAAGTGTATGTAATGAAATTTATGGCTGGTGTATACATGTCTCTGATTTTCTACTTGCACCATTAGTTCCTCTTTTCTAACTTTCTCACTCCTTTTCTCGCTTTCCTAGAAAATTCCTTTCTAGAAGATATATGCAAGCTTTTCCCACAAGGGTCAGTGGAGTGCCCCTATTGAACCCCTAACCAAAAGGATACTATGCATGTAGAATTAAACTCCCTTTTTACTCATGAATGCATGTACAGAAGCTGTACCGGTTAATTAGAGGGACTTTTACTCCCAGAGCATTGGCAAGATAACCACCAATTTGTACCCAACAAATTTTCTAGCCATCATCGTCGTTATGTCCACTGATAAAACTCACCTAAGGGTACTAGGATAAAACTCACTTTTTACTCATGCATGCACATACAGAAGTTGTACCGTTTAAGTATAGGGACTTAGACTCCCAGAGTTTTGGTAAGATATCCACTAATTTTTCCCTGAATAATTTTCTCGTCATCATTTTCATTTTTTCCCCCTAACTCGGTGGTAGTTACATAAGTCATTTTATTTTTACTATGATGGTGTAAGATGAGAAGGATCAAAACCAGTGTTTGGTTTGATATGTGGAAGGGTGATAGCTCTAGCTTTCAAAATATTTTCCAATACAAAAGAATATGGTTCTCCAATGGGATTTTAGGCCCTCTGTTTATACTTGTATTGGAAGTTTTGAACAAGAGAGAGGTTAGCAGGTGATTTTGGTTTATTAGACGAATGATAGGGGATGGATTTCATAATCACAGTTTTGGTGGATCCTTTGGCCTTGGAATGATTATTTTAATGGTTGTTCAATGGTTTAGAAAAAGATTCATTCAATTTGAATTTAGCATTCTTGTTACGCAACTTATGTTTCTCTTCTTCAAGGGCACGGATCTCTAGTTTCCGGGCCATGGTGAAGGCTTCATCAAACGTGAAAAATGTTTGAACCTGGAGAGTTGGTAAATGTTTATAGCACATGTCCTTTTGAACAACTCTATGAAATTTTCTTTTGGAAGCTTGAAGGAGAGTTGATTGATGAGACCCCGCCAACTTGTGATGAAATCTGTGATAGATTTTTCCTCGTATTGGTAAATAGAATAGAGATCAGTCATGGAGACCTTCTTAGAGATATTGATTGAGAAAAGATCAAGGAAATTTTGGGCCATATGATTGAACACCTAGGTAAAGCAATATACCAGTCTAGAGTGGGTCCTGAAAAGGACATGGGGAAAGTTCTAAGGAGCAAGGCATCGTCATGGGAAATAAAATAACACACGTGTTTGAATGATCGTAAATGTTGTTGAGGTTATTCCTTTCTATTCAAATGGTTGAACTTGGGTAAATCCCATTGCACAGGATAAGGGTGGATAGGTATGGATGGGTGGATGGTCTCATTACAAATTCCATCATAAGTGAGGACATTACGAGATCTGAAAATGGAGGCCTTGAGTGTTTGTATATTATCCATCATCATCTTGATAAGATCTGTGGTAGGATTAGATTGAGGAATGCCCTCTGCGGTATAAGGGGGT
Organism: Taxus chinensis; assembly: GCA_019776745.2. Taxonomy (NCBI): domain Eukaryota; kingdom Viridiplantae; phylum Streptophyta; class Pinopsida; order Cupressales; family Taxaceae; genus Taxus; species Taxus chinensis. Next base: position 736,433,972 of record CM034153.1, on the reverse strand, counting down.
GGAGAAGATGAGTATGCCATGGAAGGCATGCCAGTATGTGGTGGTTCCAAGTCAGCAAATTGAGAAGTGGTCATAGACATAGTGGCAGAAGAGGAGGGAAAATACCTTGCATACAAAGCAAAGGTGATAGGCTACAACTGAGGTGGGGTGTAGTTGGGAAGAGCTTGTGTAAATACCCTTGTAGCAATGGACGAAAGAGTTTTGGGTATAGAAAGGACCAAATTTTGGTAAGGCGTATAGGTTGTTGACACAACTGGCGGTTATGGAGAAATAGGTACTGATGATGTGGGGATCCCTATATTATGAGTTGTAGATGAGGATTTGGTAGATAGTGAGGCGCTGGCAGAGGTCGAAGGAGTAATAGACATCAAAGGTACGATAGATGTCAAAGGTGCGATAGATGATGAGGGTATAATAGGTGGTTTCCATGCGGGATTGGGTAATGCTGAAGAAGCATTCACAGATATAGCAGGAGGCATGGAGGTAGGCATACCATAGAGAGGTTGACCCAATGAGTTGTGGATGGAAGAATTGGCAAGGTAGTGTTGTAAGGATTTGGTATTGTGATCAAGGAATTTGGTAAATTCCTCAACACCTTCAAGTACAATCACGGGGGCGTTGGGATCCATGGGTGAAGAAATAGATGGTGGCAAAGGAGAAGTAGGTAATGGTATGTGACTAGCATGAAAAGAAAAATCTCGTGCCTTTCGGCGAGTCCAAACCATAAGAAATTTGGAAGATATGTGTTCTAGGCTCTGTAGAACTAAAAGAAATCATAAATGCATGTTTGGTGAAGTCTGGAAGATAGAAATAGGTTCTTGTTTATGATAAAAACCAAATTCAAAGTAACCAATATCGGTCACTAATTGGTGTTAGTTAGTTAGATAGACCGATGTCAGTTGTTCGACCGATGCCGGTTATTGAGAAAATGAAGAAATTTGAAGATTTGAGAAGAAAAGTGGGAAAACTGGGTATTTTGGGTTCTATTAAAGTGATAGAAACTCAAAATTTTGTTAATTAAAAGAAACAGAAACTCAGAAATCCTGAATGTAAGAATAGATTGTTGTCTTGAGAGAAAATCAAAACACAAAGAAATCGATGTCGATCAGTAAACCAGTGTCTGTTTGATGAAATTACTGATGTTGGTCATTGGACCAATGTCGTTTACTGATAAAAACTAGGAAGTGAAGAAATTAAGATTTTTTGAGTTAAATTTGATGAAAAGAAGCCCCGAAAGAGGTTGTGTATGACAAAAATGATTTAGCACACTTAGGAAAAACTAGAATTAACCAGTTGTGATAGTTGAGTGTGGAAAAATAATAAAGAGTGGTGAATACATCCTCACTGTTGGTGTCTATTTTGATCCTCTATTATTTTACCCTAATTTTCCTTTCACTCTGCATCTCCTGAAACATTTTCTACAGTTTTAATGGGTGAAATGAAGTTGATGCCTCTATTTCCGTGCCTTAATCAATTTGAAAATGATTTTCCATGCCTCATTCGTGAAGAAGCACCCATGCATGCCTTGTTTGTGTCCTAGTTCTTCCAAATATGTGGGCTATGCCATGTTTTCCCTTTTTCCAGAACGTGAAAAATCAAAATTGATTGTTTCATACATGTGTACCTGTTATCCAAAATTCACCCCTCAAGGTAATTTTGATAACATGCATCAAATTCTTCAGTCTTGAGCAATTAGATTGATTTAAGGCCCAAAATCATGTTTTGGGGGTCCCTTTGGTTTCTCTCTAACTTCCCCATCTAAGGAAAAAATCCAACAAGTTAGAGAAAATTGAAAAAATCCAAAAAATGGAGTCGCATACCTGTTTTAATGCGTTGCGGGTCTGGAGGCTGCGGATCGTACCAGTGCGGGTCATGCCAAGGTTCATCGTATCAAGTTTGGGCCGAAATACAAAGGAATCGGCTAAGTTGGAACATTCTATCCTAGGCGATCCACGGGACAGTTGGGACGTCGTGACATGCGGGATGCACAAAGCTGAAATTTCCGTAGGTAAAGAAAATCAGAAAAAGTGGAGGTTTTTGTCCACGCGGGATGCGCAAAGGTGAAAAGGCCTCAAAAGGGGCCAAGATAAATAGATGCGGCCAATGTGGAAGTCAACGGCCCTCGCGACCCGGTCAATGGCGGACTCGCAGGGGAAAATTTTGACCCACAGGCCCGTGACCAATGAGGAGGTGACACGTGGCAGACAAGGTGGGTCGACGGGTCGGCGGAGGTAGGAGAGAATTTTTTCCCTTTTTCAAAGAAGACTTAGAATCAAAATTTGAAGTGCTAGCCCGCTAGCGAATCATTAAGCAACATGTGGCAGGGGAGAAATCAAAGGTGCGGGCCCGCAGAGACAAAGTTAAAAATTTTCCCTTGGCTTAAAGGGAGTAAAAATGAAGATTAAGCCTGTGGGTCCTTAGAAAATGAGAGATGGACACGTGGCAAAAGATAAAGGCGGAGGTGCTGGGCTGTGGGGCAAAAGGTGAAAATTTTCCAATTTTCCAAAAAAGGCCAAAATGCACAAAATTGAAGCACGATCCCAATGGGACCCACCATGTGCCACGTGTTAGCTCCAAAATTCAAAGGCATAGGGGTGGGGGAAAAAGTCAAATTTTTCCATTTTTCCAAAAAAATTGAAAAGTCAAAAAATGAGCCCGAATTTGTTCCCAATCATAGTTAGACACATGGAGGGGCCAGATTGAAGGAGAAAGAGCAGATTAAGGGCAACTATGCATTTTCATTTTTGGCTGCCATTTTTCCTCCAGAAAGCTTGGAATCACGAATTTTGCATCAAATTTCATCAATTTTTTGGTGATTCAATGTCGTTTTGGCCTTCTATGATCATTGGAATTGGTTTCATGACTCAATTTGTAGATTTGAGGTGTTTTTGAGATAAATTTTACTCAAGCCCGTGTAAAACGTGAAATGTCAAATTCAAAAGTTACAGAGGTAGTTTTAAAAAGGTGAAAAGGTAAAATGATGAGAGAAAGGGGGTCTGCATGCCTAGAGGGTGAAAAATGTGCCTCCACAATGGATAATGATGAAAATTTGTAATGATTTACCTTTTTGCATGCCTGGCATCTCCTTCTCACATAATTGGTTAAGTGTCACTTTCAAAAATATCATGAGTGGATTTGTAACAAAATTGATGTTGGGAATATTAGTTTCTTGGAAAGAAGGATCAAATGTAATGAAATGTTATATAATGCATGTTTGGAGACATGCAAAGGTGCGGAAAAAATTGAAAATCACGAGCAAATTCTGAGAGAAAGATCATCTTCTAAGAAACCCACCAAAGAACCAGGATAATTTCTTCTGTGTTTGATCTTCATGTATGTGAGTTGGTTACAAGTGTATAGCCATCACATAGCTCTGAGATTGTACATGAAACTCTCCCTTGCTAATGAATCTAACAAGCTTTTGAGTTAATCTGTGTTTTTCTGGGCAATATGGTGTCTATTATCATTTTTAAATGCCTACAAATAGTTTTCATTGTTCTTGTTGCAATCTTGCATTGAAAGTCTTTAGAAATCACACAAGATCTCTATTTCTGGTTGATAGTTTAGTGGCATTTGTAATCTCATATTCAGAAGAGCCTTCATCTAATAAGGAGATAAACAAATTTAAAATCACTTTACCTTCCTTGACTACAGAGATTGCTTGTAAGCCTTTGGGGGCACCTTAGGCATGATTTGATCAAGGATTTTTGTGTTTAATTGAGTTCTTTACTTCAAGGTTTTGTGGCGAGTTCTCAAATATTGTGTGAAGAGTGCTTCCTAGGCTTCCATTTATGCCTCTTCTGGTTGAAAGAATGTCTTGATTATTTGAAGCATTTTATCTAATAGTTGTTTCAAGTATTGTAGAGGTTGTCAAAGATCTGATATATCCCAATTTTTCTCAACAATACCCCACCAATAAAATCATTCTAAATAATCCATCCTACCCATACTACCCCTACATCTGCATTGTGTGTCAACAAAAGAATACAATCCATTTACAAAAATGCACAAATAAAATCAAGATCATACCATGTCTCTAGCAGCCTCATCCTTGTCTTGAAAGCATTTCCATCATTTAGTAGTGACAGCTCTGTTGAGTTTGAATAATGGAAGATTGATCATGTTTTCCCAAGGCCATCTCCATACAATATGCACAATATAAGGATATCTCCACCTCCTTCATAAAACAGAGGCTGCAATATAGGTTCTCTTACCTTGGTTGAAAGGCACAACCTAAAATAGTGAGGGTTAGATCAAAATCCTTTCAAGGTGCTAACCACTCCTTCAGAGCCTAAGTGCCAACAAGTCAGATAGATTACTCCCCCGGCTACAAAACAACATATAAATCATCTATCTTCCTCTGAGTTTATTACAAAATCCATGATGCTACTCAAGTTGTGAAGGAGATTAAATCCGGGTATCAACACTCACAACTCAAGCTATATAAGAAAAGAAAGAAAGGTGACAATCAATCAAGCAAAAAATAAATAAACTCGTTATCCTAGGATAGATTTCAGCGTTATTTGGCTTATGCCTTAGAATTGACTATGAATGAAATAGATTTTTTTGATAACGAAGGTACCTAGAAAGCAATCTATGGCTGGTTTCAGGTTAGTTGTGGTGAAACAGTCCTTGATATACCTTTTGGTGTGTGAGGTCCAAGCTCTGGTATGATAAACAGGCTAGAACAACAGGCAGGGCCCACCGTCAATGGGTTTTTAAATCCTTGATGGCTTCTTCCTGGAAGGGAATGTTTAAGAAATGTGTAAATTGTGTTAAGTGATTTGGATGAGTGTGTGCACAAATTTGATCTACGCTTTATTAATAAATCACAAAACATTCATAACCTTCATCATATGAACTTAAATATATGAGCTAAATATGCAGGTATACAGGAATGAAATATAATTGTTTTAAACCCCAAATCGAAATATGATATTTGATGTAAACAAGAGTTGATAGGAAGAAGGATGGACTTCACTAATGAAAAACTTGAAAGAAAATAAGAAGGATTCTTTTTAAATGCACCAAAATAAGTGTTTCATTTAGAGTAATAGAAAAGAAGGAGCAGATTACCAAAGAAGAAGATTTAGTGAATAACGATTTAGAAAGGAAACACACAATATGCAACCTATATGAAAAGAAACGAACCCAAAAATGAGGGTCCCATCTCGCGTGCCAAAAAATTTCACCACAATATTGCATATAAAAAATATAAGGGTAAAGGTGAGGAAGAATACTTGTGAATTTTGAAGAAGGTGTGTGCATGTTGTACAAGACCAAGCTGATCATGAAGAACTCCTTTTTTACTAGGAAGGACTACCTATAAAAGAGCACAATACCACAAGATAGCATTAGTAATATAGGTAGGTGGACTGCCTAGCGGGAGCTAGATCTAAAAAGTGGGATGCTTTCTAGAAGGATGTCAATCCACGTTTAAATATAAATTAATGCAGAAAAATAACATGAAAGAAGGAAATCCTAGGTTAGTTGTACGATTTAGGTGTTTCACATAACTACAATAAGCTATATTTAATCTAAAAATGCATATAATAATTAATCTAGAAATGGTGGTTGGTTGTGAAGGCTTGTAGGTGTAGAAGAAGTTGTTAGGGAGGTCTAGATGAGTTTTGGTGGGATTTGACAGGTTTTAGGTGAGTTTATAGGCTTTATGGTTTGAGGAAAATTACTAGACACAATGAGCGATATCGTTTGGGAGAACGATGTCGGTACCTGGTAAAGAGTCGGCATCGGTTGGGTGACCGATGTCTATAGGGGAAATTGGGTCTGAATGTAAAAATTGACTAGCTGGAAGCTCTCTGTGATTTCATAGAGTGTTGGGAAGGTTTAGGCTAGGGGCTAGGATATAAGTGAAGAATCAGATATGGAACAATAGGTGGTTAGAGGGACAAAGAGATTCAAATGGATAGGTTGTCAGGTAGATGGGTGTAGGAGGTAAATGGAAGAAATCTCTAAAATAAATGATATAATACATGAAGCTAATAAAAATTAACAACATTATCAAAATACTTATCTGGAGATTGCATGTTTATAGACGATGGTTGGTGACAGGTGCTTGGAGAAGAAATAGGTCTAGATCCACTACAGTAGTAATGGAGGCTCAGTGCTTCCCTATGTGAATGATCTGAAGCTCTTGAGCAATAGGTTGATTACTAATGAATAATGTGGGTGCTCAAATACTATGTTGGTCATCGAAATCTTGTTTTGAATGCCTAGATGCAAGAGCTGGGAATATCATAATACCAAAATCCAAGATCGAGGAACCCGAATAAATCGTTAGAATTCCTTATTCAAGCAAACTGATGGTGGTTAGGTGACCGGCACCGGCCAATGATAAACTAGATTTAGTTAGGGACAAAAGTTTATATTTTCCAAAATATCCTTTTCTTTCCCTTTTTGGCATGATTGAGAATGGTTGTAGGTAAGATTTGATTAATTCTTGCTCAAGATCATGGGAATAATGTAGGGGAAGTGGTTGGTGATGTGTTGTTGTATTCTCTAATCATTTAACCAATAGATTCTTCTGTCAGTGTCATTATAAAACTAGGGTTGTGTGTCCTTGGTTGTATGCAATGAAGTCTTATGTAACTTAGTTGTTTTGGTGGTTCCTTTTTGGGGGGTAGTTGTTGTTGTTCCCCTTGTTTCTCCTCTAGTCTACGCAAATGCAATGCTAAACTACTAAAACAATGTTGTTGTAATAAAAATGCATTCAAAGGAAATACTTTAACTGGAATCAAAATACACACATTGAATTGAAATAACACACACTGAATTGAAATAAAAGAAATAAAATAACACATACTAAATTGAAATAACAGTAAAGGAATATACCATGGCAAGGAAGCTAGTAACTACATTTAAGTAAGCATTCAAATCAAAGCATTTAAACTTGAACTTATCATAAATCATGAGCATGCATGAAACATAAATCCTCCAATCACCTCGGTTAAGTGGGCCCTTTCTCTTCCTTAGGATTGAGGTACTCTTAACACTACATAATATTCAAAATGGCATCGACTATATTGATTCAAAAAGAGTTCCAAAACATACTCAGTATGAAATTGAAAAGTAGGTGCTAACTAATATAAATTGTACTGTAAATTACTATCAACTAACTACAAATTTTTCTCAAGAAGGTTTTCTTTATAGACACAGTTAGTTACAAAATGTGCCATGATTATAGGCACCAAATTCATCCACTAAAAACCTCATTAAAGTTCATTGAAATCCTATGAGAATGTTAAAAATAGGATTCGTGTTTTTAGGCTTGTTATGGAAAAGTCCTCCATGATGGCATGATGGCTAAAGACTCGGCCTCCTTGATTGCAACTTCTAGAATTGGCAAAAAATGCTCACTATTATCCTGCACATGTCACCACATTTACTCACAGAGGTGATTAGTAGGTAATTTCTACAGTCAACAGTTTGCATGAATAAAAACAAGAGAAATGCATTAACTTGCTAGGATATAACTATATAAAACATCCCCCAAGCATATATTAGCATTTCTAGGAATAGATCTATAGCCATATAGATGATATAATAGATCAATTTATGCACTCATCATCTACCCTGCACTTTACCTTTTGCATGTCCTTATACAAACTCATCTTTTCCCTACTCTCTGGCCAAGTTGTTGTGTCATGTCATATTCTTCAAATTGATATGCATACTATTTTCTTGTTCCCTTACACCCCTGAGTGTTCGAAATAACCTCTACCCATGTTTTGAAGCTATCATGTGATTGGGCAACATTATCCTACCAAGTAGTCATGGGACTCAAGAGAAGGGGTGGTCTCACTTATATTCCAACCCACTCATCACTGTATTCTTTTTCATTTTTCTTTTATAATTTCAATAAGTGCATCTCCCCTCCTCATGCTCCAACTGAGGTTTTTGGGGGAGATCACTTCCCTTTGTTTCAAAGGTAGGCTCAATGTATCCCACCATCTATCACAAGTTTGAAGTTCCTCACCAAAATGTTGTTGATTATAGACCTCAAAATCCTGCACACACTATTGTAAAGCCTTTGAATTATTTTGTCCTATGTTAGCCAGATAAATAAAGAGACCTGAAATTTTTCTTCATAGCCACAACATTGTGATGGGTATGCCTAATTAAGAAACCTATGGTTTGAGTTGTCTGATTGAAAAGTTTTGTTTTCTCAATCCATATGATTTGGTTTCTAAGTAATGACTAAAAATCCTTTAACTAAAAATCCCCCACAAACAAATTAATGAAGAAATCAAGCACATTAGTAACCAACATATTCTGAAGGTAAAATTCACACAACAGACTATGAATCTCAGGAGTACATTTTTTATAGATTTCCAAGAAATTTTTGCCATCTGGGGCCTCAAAGGGTTCTCTACTACACATCCTCATCAATTTTCAAGCATAGAATTGTTCTTGAATAAAAAAAATTGTAAATCGAGGAGGGTTTTCTATAGGCTAAAAGTTTGTAGGCTATAGGACAAATAGAGTCCACAATAGATTTTAACTCCTTTTCACTTGTATCAGCCTCAATCTCTCCCTTGAGCTTTTTATTTTCTTTTGACCATTCTTTATTCTGAAGAGATAATTGGTCAAAACGAGTAGATAAATCATTTCATGCTTTAAGACCAATTTCCCTTTATCTTTTGAGACTGCTAAATTCTACATTTAAAGTAGTAATTTCTCTAACCTTCTCTACAATTATTTGTGCAAATTCAATTTGTAAAGACAAATTAGTTTCTTCCATACCTTTCAACTTTGATTTTAAAGAGGTAATTTCATCCTGGTAATGCTTGATCACTGCATATCCATGCAGTGCCTTACCACTAACCTCCATTGCGATAGTTTCTGGAGCTCTGGTTAGTATTTCTGGTGCTACAGGAATTTTTAGAGATTCAGACTTACTTTTCATAGTTACAGGAATGTCTGGCATATCAGTGTCAAGGAAAGATGTTGCAAGAACATTTTTTTGTGAATTCATCATCCTTCAAGTGTTCAACAAGGGTGGATGAAGTACCAACGTCATCTTTCTCCTCCAAAATGGGAGCAAAATCCTCATGAAACATTTTAGGTAGGGTAAATTCAGGTATTAGTATGGTATAAGATCTTCTTGGTCTCAATGACATAGTAGAATGGACTGGTACGTTATTTTTACCTTTGCAAACTTGCAACACAAAGGACAGGTTATCCTTACTAGCATATTCCTCCATAGTTTCTCTTGAAGGGTGAGGAGCTGACTTGAGCTTAGGCTGAACACTGGGGGATGGTTCCTTCTTGATTTTGTTTTGTTTTGAACTCTCCCCTGCACTCATTTTTTGAATCTTCCTCTTAGGCATGTAAAAATCCTAATATGAACAAATTAATTGGATAAGTCCTGGGTGCTTCAAGGCAGCTCTACCACCCCCATTCTTGTACTTTTATCCCACTTTGTTGACCTCTTCAGTAAGATATTCTGGTAAATTAACCCTAACTTCAGGGTTTTTGCGACCCTTATTCAAATGATTCAAGATATTTATTGTCATCGCCTTGAGTACAGATGGCTTCCCATCACAAATAAAATATTTTTTGACCCACTTAGCTTCTTATTTCCAGATACCAAGAAAAATCTCATTCCTAATTCCTTTTGAGTACCATAGGCAGTAAGGATTACTTCTAGAAGAACTTCTCCTTATTCATGAAACAATGGTATTAAATCCTTGAGCAGGGAATTAGTCACAACTTTGAGACCAAAATCTGGTAGGCCAAATAGGTCAGCAATAATTTGGCTACTTACCTCAATTCTTTTACCCCCAATTCATGAGCAGGTTGCCTCAAAATTTATCAGGAACTCATCAACCAAATACTCGTTAAAACCCTCAAATTTTCTAATAAAATATAACCTTCCAGAGTCATGCAATACCTGAGAAATAGCAGCATTTTGCAGCAATGGCTCTGGAGAATCTGGTTTGGATTTATTTTCTGCCCCATAGTTGAATCAAGGTTGAATGGAACTGCAGAAAAATGGTGAAGGTTTGCATGGAGTAATAGATCAATTGCATGCAATAGTGACATTGGAAGTTTGAATTATTTTTTTAAGCTCTTAATTGGCAGTGAGTCGGTGCAAGTTTGGCGGCAGAAAAATTTGATAGGACTTAGTTAATATGGAAATATTTAATTCATCGCACAACTCACGTCACATCATCCTGAATGATAAGGCCACTTGTCCTTCTCACAAATCCACTTGTCCTTTCCATAAAAATGTGAAACATGTAGTATATTTGTTCATTATTATTCATTACACCCCACTCCTTTGCATGAGATTTTGATTTATACCCCCAATAAATGCATCGAGAATTATGTTTATATTTAATCATGTTAAATAAATGCAATGGGGGAGTGCTTAAAAGGATAATATTTGTAGCAAAGAAGAATGCACTTGCCCTGGCCATCTCATCTCCCTGGTATCCATAGAATTCCACATCCTGCACTCACAGAATAAATGTGATTAATGTACATTCTAATAATTAACATTCCTAACCTTTATTGAAAGCATGAAAATAAAACAACTACAATCTAAGGGGAAGAGGATCAAAAGCATGATCATCTTCCTTTATTCGAATTCAAAAACAACTATTCTTAGTGGAAAGATCCAAAATCTTCCACTGAATCTATTCCTTCGCATAACAACATATCTTTATTAAAGGTCTCTTTATCCAGAGGAAACTGATACATCCTTAATCTATGTCCATTCACCAAAATATTTTTTTTTCTCCATCAATCGGTGGTAGTCTCACCGAGCCATTATCATATACATTTTTAATCCAGTAGGGTGCCAACCATCTTTTCCTCAGCTTACCTTTGAATTTTTGGAACTTTGAGTAAAATAGTAAGACCCAATCTCCCTCATAAAACTTTATATGCTTGATATGATCATCATGACGGTATTTTCTTTGGTGTTTCATAATTTTAGTTTGTTGTTATGCCTCCATCCTCATTTCATCCAATTGGTTTAGCTACATTGCTATCTCACGTTGTGCTTCATCTAGCTCAATTGTAACTTCCATTATTTTCCTCCAAGTCTACAATTCAAACTCAACTGGTAACAGTGGCTTCTTCCCATATACTAATTCATATGGGAAGAAACCAATAGTAGTCTTCCAGGTTGTTTTGTATGCCCATACTGCTTATGGGATTTTTGGTACCCAGTTCTTCCTGTCTACATCAAGACAAATTTGGTTAAAATGTTCTCAAGTTATTTTTTTGTGACTTCCACCTTCCCATTGGATTAGGGGTGGTATGGTGATGATTTTCTATGCTTGATTCGGTATATTTCTAGGAATGCTTCAATCATGTTAGAAATTAATTGAGGTCCCTAGTCAGATACAATGGCTCTAAGGGCAACAAATCTCGGCATAATTTTGTTGTACAAAACGTCAACTACAACATCTTCATTGGCAGATGGCAATTCTTAAAACTCATCCCATTTCATGACATAATCAATTCACACTAGCAGATACTCTTTCCCATGGGATGGGGGATCAAATAGTCCAACGAAATCAACTCCCCACTTCTCAAATGGTCCTAAGACTAGCTGAGGGCAGGGTTCATTTTAAGAGACCTCTTAGAAATCAGAGGTGGAAAATACCTAGCAAATATCCTCAGATACGGTTTCATGAAAAGGTGAATTTTTTGAGGGTCCGACAGTAAAATTTTCACCTGATTTTTAAGTAGTGTGACAGAAGGTTGCAGACGTGCAACTGAATATTTACTGTCGTGCGTCAATAAGGTAGTTGACGCACGTCAATGAACCTCACTGACATGCATCAACAACCTTGTTGACGTGCATCAACAAGGTTGTTGACACGTATCAACGAGGTTCATTGACACGCATCAATCACCTTGTTGACGCATGATGGTAAATCTCATGTCGTGCGTCTGTAGCCTCTGTGCTCTGGTTGTGCGACAACAAAATCTCTGTGTCACGCGTCAACAAACTCTTTGTCACGCATCTACTTCTTCTGCACTCCTGTTGCACGTCAACAAACTCTCCATGTCGCGCGTCAACAAACTCTCCATGGCACATGTTAACAAACTCTCTATGTCGCACGTCAACAAACTCTCCCTATTACATGTCAACAAACTCTATATCGTGCATCTGTAGCCTCCGACCTCCTATCACACATTTGTAGCCTTTGCCCACCTTTTTCACATTTACTGTACTTGATAATACATATGCCCCAGGTGGTATGAGTGATCTAGTAGTGTTCTACCTGGTGAATAATCTAGGATTATATAGGGGATAGTTTCAAGGGTAGGCGAAGCCAACCCCTCAAAAAAATTAAACTGTAATTTTTAAGTGAACAGGTTACTGACCCGCACTAGAAAATTCACCTTTTCAAATTTTTCAAAAATGGAATATTCACCATATTACAAATATTCACCATATTACAAATATTCGCCACCTAAAATTATCCCTAGCTGAGGGTTGAGGGGCATATCAGTGGACAATGTAGACTTCCCCATTCTCTAGCGTGCATCACACTGCCACACATACTTCTTAACAGATTTTTGAAGAGAGGGCTAGTAGCACCTAGCTCCAAGGACCTTGTGAATTTTCCTCTTCACTGAGTAATTTCCTCCTCCAAGATCGTCATGACAAGCTTGTAGTATGCCATATACTTTATCCTCTCGAACATGCCTGTAAATAACCATATCAGGACAACATTTAAATAAAACTCCATTACACCATTTATATGTTGCATTATTTTTAACTAATCTCCTTCATTCCTTATCGGTAAAGTAGGCTGAAAAATTCCCTGTAGTTAGGTAGTTTACAAGATCAGCAATCCATGAAGGTTGAGTTGACACTGCAAATAAGTGCTCATCCAGAAAGTGGTCCTAGACTGCCCCTTCTTCTCCTAAAACATTCAATCTTGAAAGGAAATCAACAACATCATTAGCCTTCTATTGAGCATAGAATACTTAACAAAAGGCACACAAGAGGTCCGCGTGGGAAAACAGGGCATGCTCAAAGGCACGAATGGATAAGGGAAACATGCGCATGGAGGATAAGTTCATATTTCAGGAATTAGCCATTTTTGCACATGAGGATATATTTTTAGAGATGGCATGTAGAGCACATAAACAAGGAAGAGGACATTGTGCACCACTGCAATGACTATTTTTGGAGGATCGGCTACAAAGCAATTTGAATGGATGCAGGGCTAAGAATAGATTTATCACTATCAGTTAATTAAAGGAAGTCTATTATTAGCACATTTGCAGGTGGGGATATGGCTGTAAAAAGCGTGTAGATAATAATAGCATGTGACCTTTTCTCAGGATTGGATAAGTGATGAAGGGAAATTCCCCACCCTTATAAATAGGTAGTGAACTGCATAGCAGAGCAGAAAATGATAAGGGATAGATGAGTAGAGCAGACATGTGTGAGATACTATGTATGTATGTGTGCAAGATTGGACTGTTGTATCGGATCTATGCGTGTACATGCATGAGCGTATGCCACTTCTACTGTAACAATCTTCTTTGTAATTTCCATATTTAATATAATGGAGGATATTGGCTAAATCTAAGTGTTAGTTCTATGTGTATTTAGATCTATTATGTTCTTGATTTCATCATGGTTAATACTTAATTTTGTTCTCCCTTAGATATAGATCTGGCATGCTCTATAGAATGATGTATTAATAATGGAACTGCATGTATTAAGTCTTCATCATGCTAACATCCTATAACAGCAACCCTAAAGAGGGACCTAGTACCTTTGCGCACTTCGGGTGAGTGTCTCAGTCTAGGCTGAGTGATGTGCCAGCACGCCTGGGGTCTTACTGGTGAATTCTAGGTTGCATCATTGGTTCATGTTATGCACTGGAGGTCTAGCTGATGTGTACAAGCTTTAGAAGAATCGGATTGAAAAGATAATCAAGTTGGATGAGTGATGAGCCATAGCACGTTGGAGTCAGAATCAAGAGAAGGCCGGGTAGAAAGCATGGCATGATAGGCACATCAGGGGTAAAAATTTGGAGATAGGATAGATGGTGATCCTTCATGATTCTAAGTTTTTACGCCATCCAAGAAAACTCAAATTACATTGGTTGGGATTGTATGTTATCACTTACATCGTTGAAATAGGCACTTTGCCAGTTAGAAGCACTTAATGGAACATAGGTACCTGGTTACTTTAACGGGATTAGGCTGAAGCCCTACTATAAATAATTCTTCTTTGTGTTTGTAATAAGGCAGTGTTGTCCATTTAGATTAGGATTTCAATTCTATATTTCCTTAATGTATTTCCTTCTTCGTCACTATGCTTTGTATATTTTAGTTGTTGTTCTTGTGTAATAAGCGTGTTTGCACACGTGAAGCTAATTACTATCTGAAGCATGTTTATGTGTAGAGGACTGCACATATTTTTAGTGTGGGGTGGTTGTTGATATCTAGGTACAAGACTGACTGGAATTGAAAGGTGAAAAATAAACTACTACGGGTGCCATTCGGGTGCTATTCAAGTTAAAAGATTGCTTCTAAAAAGTGACCAAAGATGGAGATGAATGAAGGGATAGTATAACACGAGGTAAGCAGAGGCCATAACAACTACCAGTGGAAGGTGTTGTGACAAGGTACTTGGTGCAAGGAAGCATGCACTGAAGAGAATTCTGTGACCATAGGGTAGGAAGGTGTGCTAGAAGGTTATAGCTAGGGCATGAAGATGTACCACACTGGAATGAAATGAAATGGTGTCAATAAATGAGAGGACATTGGGTAGGTGAAGGATCAATAAATGCATCAAAAATTTGAAAATCTATATAAGGATGGGATGCAAGTTCATTCTTAACATTGCAATTAAGAGAATTTGAAAAGAGCTAAGTGAGAAGAGCCAAGCAATCATGTTGAGGTGCGAAGAGTGTGAAACCAGACGTGGAAAGGAGGTTTGTGCTGAAGAAGAAGCTTGTGTTCCCACAGGAGAAATGGTTTGAGTGAAGTAGACACATTACAAATAAGCTAGGGCACAGTGATTTCCACTAGGGCACAGAGATTTGAGCTAGGGTTTGAGTTACACGTTGCAGAAGTCAAAAGACGAGTATTTTTAGAGGATTGCAGGGTAGAAATGGCACAAAAGAAGGCAACTGTAATGGGAGTTAAGGGAAAGAAGAAGGTGGTCGATGGAGGAAGAAGAAATGACCCTTGAGAGTAATTTTTCAAAGATGCAATATCCAGAGAGGGTTATAGTAGGCCAGGAATGGGATTCCCACATTCAGAGAAGAAATATAAGTGAGTACAACCATCGTACCACAGAAAACAAGGAGTTGGATACATTGTTGAACATGAAGACAAATAAGCGCACGGCGGAGGACATGTCGGTCTATGACGACACTGGGGAGAAGTTATTGAAAAATATTGGAGTATATCAGTTATACGAGCTCCCCTACTTTGGAAAATATGAGCCCTTGTACCAATTTCTCATGAGCAGAGTACATGAAGACTTCTTCTACTTTGCAGGACGCAGAAGTAAGGATTTCATCTGTGCTGATCTCCACTAGTGACAGGGTTGAAAGGCTATAGGTTAAGACCTCAAATGGGGACATAACAGATAAGGCCACAATTTTGGAGACCAGGAGGGAGATGGGGTACACGAAGGGTCTGCACGTGATATGGACATAGATAAGTTGAAAAAGTACCTAGTTGTGCAGGCAACCACGCACCTTGTGATAAAATTAAATGACCAAGAGAGGTGGTCATACGTGAATACCATGTGGCTACACATTTGCAAAGAAGATGTTTGAAGGGTAGTATACAAAATTCAAATTACAATGGAAACTATTATCAGGAAGCGCATTCATAAGAAAGATCAGTTTCGGGATGTACTATTATATCTGGTATTCATGGAAATCGGTAGTACCTGATGGACCAAAGGAGAAGATCGGGGAGTTTCATGGAGAACAAGTCACCTGCAAAATGATTCAGCAAGTACTTGTGTGAAGGATCGATGACTGAACTATTCAAGCAGAGGGCTGAGAAGTGGTACGATAGGCTCCACGTTGTGCATTTGAAGAGGAATGGTCCATCCCCAAATAATTGCCTTCAGTGGTGGGTAAAGGAAGTACAGCTTGCAGTTTACTAGCCATTTTGGCATTGCACAATTTGTGATGACAGGATGGGGCTTGGAGCCCATGGTGAAAATTGTCGTATTCCTTCACAGTGAGGTACATTTTTAGACATCGGTTCATAAGCTTCTTAGACGTGCGCCACCTAACATTCAATGCAGACAAGGTAGACTGCGACTACCACACACTGAGGAAGAAGTATGTATATATAGGATGTAATGCATATATTGAGTAGGTATCATCTTAGATGTGTTGAGCATAAAGCTAGTAAGTTTAGTTATTGGAGACATTGGAGAAACACTTGTGTACCTCCAACTAAATCCCAAGACTGGAAAATAACAAGTATGTGGAAGATGAGTTCACACTCCCAGGGCCGCCGAAGGGTAAGCATACTATGGAGAACATTCCAGTACCTAAGCCCACAAAGACAATCGTAAGTAGAAGGATGAGGAGGATGAGTGTGAAGGATAGTGGTGGTTAGGAGCACAGGAGGAGACAACCATCAGATAAAATAGAATCAGAGCGTGTGACTATGCCAAATCACGGGCAAGAAGAAGAAGATGATCCATAATCAGTTCAAGGAGAGTACCTCTTTAAAAGATTATTCAAGCGAACAAGGACTCAAGATGCTACTTCGTACAATCAGTGCACAAATCACCTTGACTATCTCCCCACAAAAGGAGACAACTAAGAAAAGGAGAAGGAAATTGAAATTGGGTGAAGAGCTGGAGGAATACGAGGAAAGCGATCCAGGGTCCCCTGAACCACCTGAATATGAGGAGGATGTTAGGATATTAATGTTTGCATTATACTTTTGTTTTCAATAAGTATAAATGTTAGTAGTTATATTATTGTTATATAAACAATAATATATTATTGGATTTTTTTAACAACTCGTATGATTTGAGTTGTGTATTGTTATGTGAGTAACAATCACAACTAAATAGGATATTTGTTAGAGCAACTTCCTAGTTTATAGGAGTTGCATATTCCTATATATTTGTCATCTATTTGTATGAATAGCTATAGAAGAAATGAGTATTATGTTTTGTTAAGCTTTGTCAAATCTGGTCTAGCTCTTAGATTTGGTATCAGAGCAGGTGAATCCACTGATAGAAATAAGACCAGATTTATTCATGGAGTGTTTAAGCTATTCAAGGGCTTTCAAATTTTTGATTTCCCTGGTAATGAGAGAATCAAGTGAGAAATTGATGTAGATTAGTTTTATAGAAGCACATGTCGATTTCCAACCGGTGTGTTGTGCTTCATTGGTCTCTGCATTAAAGTTTGATGTTAGAAATCACACAATTGTGACACATTCATTGAAATAATGAGAGGGGGAAAAGATAAATCTGGATTAGTGATCTTTATGTGGTCTGCGATCCAATTATTAACTTGGATCTTTACAAAGCTTCTGCATCTATTCGATTGATGATGCTCTGATTTGTCGTCATTATTAGTTCAGTCTATCTTGATAGCTTTGTGCAATCTATCAAATATCTGGCACCTACAGATTGGTGTAACATCCACTATAGAGAGACTCGAGGTTTCACTAAAATTCACACAGTTGGAAAATCTAGAACTCATACATTTACAGTCCCATCCGTATTTCAGGAGAGTCTCTATTCTGATGGGATTCTATTCACTCCAAAAAATTTGTCGTGTATGCACATTGATCATCGATGCCCATCGTCCATGATTGCCATACCTGAGAATCATCTATTCATTAAACTCGGATATCTCTAAATAATCAGTCTATTCTACAAGTTTGCTAAGTCTTAAAAAGAGCATATGCTTTGTTGGAAATTGATTCAAAGTATTTGTTGTCAGATTCAATCTAGTTCATCAGATTCGGTTTTGAAATTTTCAAAGGGCATCTGGTATGTATTCCTTATACTGAGGAAAATCTGTGAATGTATCTATAGATATATATTGGAAAATAAGCCTTTTATTTATTATTGCTTGCTATCTTAGAATGTGCATATGCTCTCTCTATGCATGAGAAGTATTCAAGTTCCCAAGTTCTATAGTACACTTGTGCTCATCCGTCTTATCCTATCCACACTTATAGGATACAGTTCAAGCTCTGTGTTTCTTTTTTCAAAAACAAAAGGTCCGAGTTATTATTATAAGTTCCACATCATTTTTTAGAGTCTAAAATAGTCTATCTTTTAAAAAATTTGTTTTACATCTATTATAAGTTATAGACTTGAGTCATTTCATTTATTCATATGGTATAGTTTTTTTTGTTTGCAGGTTATGTTGATTTGTAAAGTCGACATTTTTTAGTTTGTTATTGTGTAAAAAAAAAAAAGATTCGAGTCTTTGTTATTATATGTATGTCCGTGAAGTCAAAGTCCCATAATAAATGTCATTTAAAATCAAGAGTCATTAGAATACTTTTATGTCTAGTTAAATTCATTGTAATGATTATTGATAGAGTCATACAAAAGTCATTTGTTTGTGTTATTAAATTTAGTAGTCTTATGAATGTCAACAATAAAATGAGTCGAGAGTCTAGAGTATATTTATGTTGAGTCCTCCAATTGTTAAAAGTGTCATTTTTAAGGTTGTGATTTGTCATCAAAAATTGTATATTGTAAAAAGTCAGGAAAATAAAATAAAAATTTTCTTATGGATGCATTTTCGGAGTTACCCGACGTCTGAAAAATAAAGCTTTCACAATGCAGGAGAGAAGAATAAATCACAATGTGGAAACTATTGAGCCTCAAATTCAATATCAGTTGTGCTAGTAGCACATCACTGGAGGTTGGAGGTCAGAAAGTGACCTCTCGTCAATCACCAACGACGAGGCCACACGAAGATGTGGTAAAAGTCAGTGTGTGTGAGTTTTATTTCAGCATTGCAATTGATTTCAGTTGTGTGTAGTGTGGTTCTACTTCAGTTTTTACAGTTTGCATTTTTCAATAAGTAGAAATTTCACATTGAAGGGGGAACATGATCGACATGATACAATGTTCCATTTCTCATTTTTTTAGTTATGTATGTGATTATTCTTATTTTCCCAATGCAAAAACATAGTGAAGAACATATAGCACAGTGAAATGTAGCACCATGAGTCTTGTTGAGGTAGAACAGTCAGATGTGTACTTTTCATACCTAGGTTTGTGGTTAGCCTCTAGAAAACCATTGAAGGTTGTTCAGTTGTGTCCCTACTTGAGTTCCCACATTGCTAGGTCATATGTGTCCATGGAGTGACTAGTTGATAAGTAGATGATTCCTAAGCATGTTTCCCATCCTCGTCAGTCAGATGTGTTCCTGACAATGCATGGTCGATAATAATTTGATGTGTTCCTTCTTCTACCTTCAGTTCAAGTGTGTGCCAAGATCATGAGCGCGTAGAGGTGATAGGTTGTAGAGGAAGTGCAAATTTCTTTTATTACCATGTAAACATTAAGGGGGTAATGTTAGGATATTAATGTTTACATTATACTTGTGTATTCAATAAGTATAGATGCTAGTAGTTATATTATTGAGTTGTTTTAACAACTCGTATGATTTGAGTTGTGTATTGTTAAGTGAGTAAACAATCACAACTAAATAGGATTATTGTTAGAGAAACTTCCTAGTTTATAAGAGTTGCATATTCCTATATATTTGTAATCTATTCATATGAAGATATATAGAAGCAATAATGAGTATTATGTTTTGTTAAGCTCTTTGAAATCTGGTCTTTCTCTTAGAGTAGGAACCACAGAGCAGGGAGGATCCACAAGAGGAATCAAAGGATGGAGAGGAAGGAGAAAAAGAGATAGCAGAAGTTGTGCACGAGACTGCTTGGGGTATGTTAGAACAAACTCCAAATCTTGAAGCTCCCAGTTCCTAAGGGGCCTAGAACAAAGAAAATGAGGTGGAGAACATAGTGTACCAATCATGGGATACGCTGAGGACATAGGTATAATTTTTCGTGCCCATTTTTTCATACCACTGTGACAGAAAAGTATTTATTTAGCTTAGGATTTGATGGATGAAGATATGGTAACCGTGCACACAAGGAAGTCAACTTTCGTGGTTGATGCACACGCATATGGATGAACTAGACTTTGATGTGTGTGAGGAGTTTGTGTCATGTCGAGGAGGTTAAAAAAGAATCCCCAAGCTAGACACATAACAGTAAAAGCCTACTATTATGTCTGATGAGCAAGTAAGTAATGCATTGGTAAAGGTCTCCATAGAGGTGGCTCACAGGAACATGTTGATAAGGTCGTAACCATCAGGGCACTGCGAGGGGAAATTAAAACAAAGGATGCACAAATAGTGCACCTGATCTAGGAAAAGGACTTCGAAACAGAAGAAGAACCATGCCTTTATCAGTATGGCAAGAGACTATTGGGGACCATGTACTAAAAGCATGCCCACATCTGGAGTCAAAGGTACTAGAGCAATTTCCTTCAGTAATGCACTATGTCAAGACTTTGGTGGATCTGGTACTTGAAGATGAAACCATGTGAATGCCAATACCAAAGAATCATGAGAAAGAGGCAGAAAGGGAAAAGGGCTGTACAGTGAAGAGAAAGATTTCATCTTATGAAGGACTGCTGCAAGCACTGTAGGAAGAACTAAATAAGGCATACCAAGCATTGAACATCTGTACAGCTCCAAAGGCACTCATCAAAATAAAAACCCTGGAGGATGACAATGAGGTCCAGAAAGTGATGAAGGATGACACACTGGGCCATGTAGAAATACTAGCACTGGTTAAACAGAAGTGTGAGGCCCTTTGCAGCAGCACAAGAACCTGATGAGGATCAGCTAGAGGAGCTTGGGAAACTCATCACACAAAAGATGGATTTTCTAGAGGGAAGGATGACTACAATGTCTAGCATTGTGTTGGTCTTGAAAGAATGAGAAAGGAGAGATTGTGCAAGATGAACTGGAGTCCATTGATGTGGACATTCTAGAAAAAGTAGAGGAAGCACTCGTTGAGTGGTAGAACCTTGGATGACGAAATAAAGGAGGAATATCCCGAATTAATTTTTCAGGTTCAAGCGGATTAAGTTATAGGGTAACATCATTCTTTTATGCATATAGATTCATTCTTATTCTTTCCATCTAGATTCTTTGATTCATTTTTGAGACAACCATTGTCTGAGGCGGTAATGAAACTAGTGTAGGGTAATGTTGAGCAAAGAATACTTAACAAAAGGCACACAAGAGGTCCACGCATGAAAACATGGCATGATCAAAGGCACGAATGAGATAAGGGAAACACACCACATAGAGGATAAGTTCATATTTTGGGACTTATCCATTTTTTCACATGAGGATTTATTTTTAGAGATGGCATACAGAGCACACAAACAAAGCAAAGACATGTGCATGCCATGCATTGGCTATTTTTGGAGGACCGACTACAAAGCACTTTGCATGGATGTAGGCTAAGAATATTTTTATCATTGTCAGTTAACTAAAGGAAGTTTATTATTAGCACACTTGCATGTGGGGCTATGGTTGTGAAAAGTGCATAGCTAATAATAGCATGTGACCTATTCTAGGATTAGAATAAGCAAGTGAAGGGAAAGTCCCCACCCTTAAAAATTTGTATTGAGTTGTGTAGTAGAGATGATAAGGGATAGAGAGAGAGCATACAGGTGTGAGAACTAAGATATAGTGATATTATGCTACTAAATTTCTTATGCATATGAGTGTATACAACTGTTACTATAAGAATATTCTATGTAATTGGTCATATTTAATATAATGGAGGATATTGGTTGAATATAAGTGTAAGTTTTGTGTGTATTTGGATCTAGTATGTTCTTGATTTCATCATGGTTAGTACTTAATTCGGTTCTCCCCTAGATATATATCTGGCATGCTCTGTAGAATGATGTATTGATAATGGAACTACATGTATTAAGTATGCATCATGCTAACATCATGTAATAGCAACCCTAAATAGGGACATGGTACCTTTGTGCACACTTTAGGTGAGTGCGTCAGTCTAGGCTGAGTGATGTGCCAACATGCGCTTGGGGTCTTACTGGTGAATTCTAGGCTGCATCACCTTCCCAAGCTTATCAATAATAAGTTAAGTTAAATTCTTGTAACAAGAGTAACCATCTAATAATTTTTTCCCCTACTAACTTAGTTTATTCATCAAATATATTATTGCAGAATCATCAAGTATACGCAAAGATTTTATACCCAGTAATATTGTGTTTGAATTTATTCAGAGAGTAAACAACAGCTAAAAACCCTTTTTTCATAGTGGTGTATTTCCACTCTGTGGGGGTCATATTTTTGCTGATAAAATAGATGGCATACATTTGGTCTTCTTCATCCATTTGTCTCAAGAACAGCTCCCATTCTTGTGCTAGAAGCATCAGTGTGAATATGGAAAGGTTGTCCCGAATTGGGTCCTCTCAAAACTGGAGCAGTGGTTAAATTCTCTTTGATAACTTTAAAATCCTACTAACATTGAGGATACCATTCAAAGATACAATATTTTTTCAACAAATAAAAAATGGGGGCAACCAATTTTACTAAAATATTTTATGAACCACCTATAATATCCTGTATGTCCCAAGGAGACTCTTGATGTCAGTTTGATTTGTTTGGTGTAGGCGGTTTAGTAATTACTTCTATCTTTTTAGGATCAACCTGTATACCTTGGGTACAAATATGATGACCCAAAATAATTCCTTGATCAAAATTATCAGACATTTTTCATGACTCAAGGAAAGTTGGTGTTACTCACACCTAGCTAACACTTTTTCAAGATTATTCAAAAATTCTTCAAAATTTAACCCATGTATGGTAAAATCATGCATATAAACTTCAACACAGTCATTTGTAAGATCTACAAAAATAGCCAAAAATTCTCTCTGAAAGGTGGCAGGTGCATTACAAATTCTAAATGGTAGAACTATATATGCAAATGTAACCTAGGGACAAGTGAAGGTGGTTTTAACATGGTCAACAGGGGCTATACTTATTTGGTTATATCCACTAAATCCATCCAAGAAGGAGAAATATTTCTTACCTGCCAGATTATCAAAAACTTGATCAATAAAAGGCAGGGGAAAGTAATCTTTCTTGGTGGCTTTATTAAGCTCCCTATAGTCTATGCAAATTTCTGCACTTACCATTTTTCTTGGGAACTATAACCAACGGTGATACCCATTGACTATCAGATATAGGATAGATGAATCCTACCCTCAACAATTTTTCTATCTCATTCTTGACAATGTCTCTAAGTGTTGGATTAATTCTCCATTGTGGCTACCTAATAGGTTTAACATCCTCAATGTAAATATGGTGAGTACATATGTTTGGATGAATCCCTTTCATGTCAATATAATCCCAAGAAAAAGCTTTCAAATGATTCCTCGAGATATATACTACCCTAGTCTCTTGGTTGGTTTCCAATTTGTTACCAATGGTCATCTCTTTTCCTATTTCAACAGTCACTTTTTTAGTATCTTTCATATTAGTAAGCTCTACATCATCAATTAAAGAATTCAAGGGGCAAACATGAGATTGTAGCATGTGAAAAATAGTCATGTTTTCAAGGGACATAACCTTGGCCAAAGGACAATGGAAATTAGTGATTGTATTTTCTTCATGATAATCATATATCTCTTCATTATTTTCAATAGAAACATCACTTACCAGGGTGATATTATCCGTATCGAGTTGAAAGCAGTTGTTTCCATAACATCAGTTTGAATTTTTGTAGCCATAGTTCAGATTTCCGAAGCCACAGTATCCTCTTCATTAGACATTATGTATGACTCAAAAATTTATTCCATATGATTTTTCATTGCAATGCTGGCAAAATAAGAAGAACTCATATTGTTATTATTTGAAAAAGCTACCCATACACGTTCACAAAAATCCACATATGGTTGGGTAAGAGGATAAAGTGAAATATTCTTTTCTTTTTGCCCATTCAAAATAGTCATTTTTCCTGATCTACAATCAATGTATGCATCAACAGTAGCTAACCAAGGTCTTGCCTAAGATGAATGGGTATCCTAACTTCCAAGCTTTAGGTTGTATGACCATAAAATCTACAGGATACTCCCAAGATTCAACTGTGACCATTACATCCTCAATTAATCCATCTGTTACAGTAATAGATTGATCTCTCAATTAAAGAACAGTATTGGTTGGTTTTAATCCTATTAAAGATAGAAAATTAAACATATTTTTTGTTATGACATTGATGGTAGCACCAAGATCTACCAAAACATTGGATATTGACTGACCATTTACAAAAATAGTAATAACCAGACTCCTCGGGATCCCCATATTTTTGATGAAATAAGTTTTCCTAGCCACAAGATCAGCTATATTTCCTTCTACTTTGACTATTTTTTGGTATTTACTATTTCTTCCTGGTGTTTTTATGCAATGGCTTCTAATAATATGTTTTAACTCAGGAATACCCCTTATTGCTCTCAGAAGTGGAACCTCAATGTTCATCTTTCTCAGCTCCTGAACTAGTGTTGTTTCTTCCTCATTTTGTGTTTCTCTTAATCATTCTGGGAAAGCTGCTTACATGTACATTCCTATCATTTCCTTGGTTGTTCCTAGTGGCTCGTGTTTGTGGAGCATGTTCAGTTTCCTTATTTTCCATAGGCATCTTCTCACCTTCCTCTGGTATTTTATCATTTTCCTCAGTTATTTTCTATGATAACAATAGGAGGATTGTTTATTGTTCTTCCAGACCGCAACTATACATTATTTATAGCATTCAACTACATAGTCTCACCCTTTCATGCTTCATTAATTGAAGTTGTTTGTTGGTTTTTTGGGTTTGAGATAGGCTGGGCTGGAAGTTGAGGTTGTGTTACTTGCCCTTACTAGTAATTTTGACTGTGATAGAGGCATTAAAGTTTATTTTTGTTGTGCAAACCTCCTACGTTGATTAGAATTTTGTTTAGGTGACCATTGTTTATTTTTCCATGGTGGTATATTGGCTAGTGATGCCCAACCTTGTTGATTGTATGAATGCACCCATGGTGGTGGTTGTGGATAAGATACCCAGTTTAGGGGTGTCTCGATCAAGTTGTCCCCATGTTGGTGGAGGAGCCTGATTGGACCATGGCATCATTCAAGGTTTCTTGAGCAGGTCTAGGAGCATAAGAAAACTAGTTATTTGATTGATGCACAAAGTTTACCTTTTTATTTAATTGGGTTATGGAAATTAATCTCTCTTTTAGCTGAGGTAGGAGATTACAGTGATTGGTATCATGGTCAGAGACATAAAAAATCAAGCACATGTCTGTGACTTCTAAAGGGAATTCATGAAAAGGATGTATCTTCCTAAATTTAGGAAAATATATATATAATGGTTCCTTTCCAGTGGTGTTCTTGGCTTTCAGCCCATCTATGGTTGAAGTTAACTATGATAGAATATTTTTTTTTCATGTTATGCATTTCTTCAAGAAGTTTTGAGGTACCTAATGCATTCTTTGATGTTTTTCTTTGTCTTATACCTCCTCTTGTTCTAGAGTAACTCCTAAATAACTCAGTAATTTGTGCCATGGTGAGTTTTTGTACATCACCTCCTCCCATTAGATGTAGGGAATCCTTGGTTTCTTCATCAAGTCCTTTAAGGAAAACTGTCTTGGTGATTTATGCATTTAAGTGATAACCACTCCTTCTATGGAGAAAGAGAAATTTGTCCAAATAATCTTCCATATTTTCATCTTCTTTTTCCTTTATTTGGAAGAACTCTTCTCTCATATCTCTCCCCCTACAAGGTTGTCAAATTATGACTTTATTGAAAGCAACAGTCAGGGGACAAAAATTCCCTCCTCTTTAATGGGAGAGGTTCCCTTATTGAAAGCAAAAAGCTATTCACAAATGTACAATGTTTAGTTTTAAAGAGGAACTCTAATATCATGAAAGTGTTTGATATAACAGATTATCAATACAAAAGGACAGAAGAACTAATAAATGGGAAAAGGTAGAATAGCACTCTCGGGAAATATAGATCCTCCCATGAATGAATGGAGTTAGAATGACAAACCCCATGAACCACCTTATGATATTTTTCCAAAATATTTGAGGGTGGAAGGAAAAATATTTGAGTTTTTGGTTGTTGTGTTTTGTAATCATATGTCTAGAAAAGAAATTTGAATTCAAATAAGAACTGGTCTAGGTCTTCTGTGGACATTCCTCAGAAGATAAGAAGGATGGATGGAGAGATCTTTTTTATTGGTGCATCCTCATCCTTGTTTAGAACAATGGGATAAGTAAAGGTTCTACCCAAGGGTTGGTCCTCATCATTCCCATTATCTCCCATCTTGGAAGGATGTTCTGGTTCTAGATAAGATGATGTATATTGTTCAGAAGGGATCCTAGGTGTTATATTAGATTCAATGTCACTTTCAATGTTCCCTACTTAAGCTCTGTTTGGAGATATTCTTTGAATATCATGAGGTATAAATATCCTTTGAGCATCATGTGGCCTGTGCATCAATTTTGGTTGTGTAAACATGGCTCAGGAATCCTAATGATTGCATATATTAACTTCACTAACACCCATAGCATGTAAGGTGAATAAAATGGCTTGTTGTGCTTATGTTGTCCCTAGCAACGATACCAAAAATGATGGGTTGTTGTATTCTCTAATCATTTAACCAACATATTCTTCTACCAGTGTCATTATAAAACCAAGGATGTGTGTCCTAGGTTGTATGCAATTAAGTCTTATGCAACTCAATTGTTTTGGTGGTTCCTTTTTTTTGGGCGGGGGGGGGGTTAGTTGATGCAGTTCCCCTTATTTCTCATCTAGTCTATGGAAATTCAATGTTAAACTACTAAAAAAATGTTGATCTAATAAATTGTGTTCAAAGGAAATACTTTAACTGGAATAGAAATGCACACACCAAATTGAAATAGATGAATTGAAATAACACATGTTGAATTCAAATAACAGCAAAGGAATATGAAAGATCAAGGAAGCTAGTAACTGCATTCAAGTAAGCATTCAAATAAAATCATTTAAACTTGAGCTTATCATAAATCATGAGCATGCATGAAACATAAATCCTCTAATCACATTGGTCGAGTGGGCCCTTTCTCTTCCTTGGGATTGAGGTACTCTTAACACCACAAAATTTTTTAAATGAAATTGACTATATTGATTCTAAAAGAGTTACAAAACATACTTAGTATGAAACTGAAAAAGTAGATACTAACTGATATAAATTGTAATGTAAATTACAAACATCAACTAACTACAAATTGTTATCAAGAAGGTGTATTTATAGACACAGTTAGTTTTAAAATGTGTCATGATTATAGGCACCATATTCATCCACTAACAACCTCATTAAAGTTCATTGATGCTGAGCAAACAGAATATGACACTAAGGAGAGGGAACAAAAAATATTCACGCATGGGAGCAAGGTATATTTGAAGGTGCAAAAGGATAGGAAGAAAACACACAAGAAAGACAGATTGATTTGGGACTTAGCCATTTTCATGGTTATGGGCTATTTTTAGAGATAGCGTAAAGAGCACACAATGGGATGAATACTTGCATGACACACAAATGCTATTTTGGGAAGAGCATCTACTAAGTGCCATGCATGAGTTCGAGCTAATAATAGGATTACTACTGCATGTTAACTGTAAGAGATCTATTGTTAGCACACTTTCATATGTGCATGTTATTGTAAAGGCGCATGACTATTTTCATCATGCGACCTATTTTGGGAAGTGCATAAGTGGTGAAGGGAAAGTCCCCACCCCTATAAATATGTATTAATTTGTGTAGTTAGAGACACACTATGTATGAACTATTATGGAGTTATGCTACCAGATCTGATGCACGCATAAACTTATAATACTACTTATTGTAAGACACTTTTGTATTTATTTTGTTTTAATATAATGGAGTGTATTGGGTGAATAATGGTGTTAAACATGACTATAATTGGTTCTTGCATGGTTGACTTCATTATGTTTATCACTTAATTCATGATTATTTTAGATCTAGATCTTGAATATGCTTTTTGGAATATTTATACTATTTATGGATATATCATGTTCACATCTTGTACAAGTAACTCTAAGGAGGGGCCTGGTACCTTTGTGCACTTTGGGTGAGAACTCGTCTTAGGTTGGGTGATGTGTCAGTGTACTTCAATTATTCATGGTAAATTTTAGGCTGCATCATTAGTTCCATTGTTGGGACCTCTTTTTCAGTTGTTTTCAGGATGGTTCACGTTGAAAATGTACCACTTGACCCTAGCAAGTGTTGAGGAGTGGATAAAATATCTAGAATAAGAGTACACACAGAGGTTCAACACCGGGTCTGAGTTTAACACACGTGCGTAGGTGGAAAATAATCTATATGATTGTTTGTATGAGAGCTTCTTTTTATTTTCCCGGTAGATCTGTACAAGTGGATGGTTGTGTATGTGTCTAAACGTAATTAGAGGTATCACACACTTGTCTAGATGCAGAAAGAATTTAAGACCCTCTATGATGCTAATCTAATTTGGACACGTGTTGTGGATACTTGGTTTCATGGTGTTTTGAACAGCTATATTCTAGAGTACTCAATTTCCACTTATTCTTACCCAGAGGTAGCTGAGCACCAATTTTTATGGTATCCTAGGGGAACTTACTTGCAAGGCATCCTACTGGCAATCAAGGTCTTGATGGTAAACTTAAATTTAGAGGAAAAACTTATGGCTAGATAAACCCCACCACGCGCAAGGGAAAGAATAGGTTTGGTGAAAGATAGTAGACCTAGCGGCAGAGAGGAAAAGAGAATAAGGGTCTCTTAAATACAATGAGGTGCACGAGAGGGAGATAGAGAAGTAACGTGTCATTGCATAGCAAATGGCATTGAGGAGAGAGATGGCTCATAAAGGATTTGGAGCTTACGCAAAAGGCGTGGACCCAGAGCATCAAGAACTCCCCCATTTGGGCAAGCATGATAGGGAACCCTCCTCAGCCTCACACAGGAGCATGTCAGCAGAGATGACTTGGGCCACAGGTGTGTGTGTCTGAATCTACCTGGTGACCTAGCCCTTGTGCTTAGTTTTCAAGTATCTAGTACATCCAATAGTCAACAAGCTAATTTGGGTGGTAGGGAAGCAAGAGTAATTCACACAAAAAATTACATCTATGACAGGGAAAATGTCTTTGTTGTTGTTTGGAGGTACCTTTTCAAGCACATCATCTGCACAGAATTCAAGCGCGTAAAATTTGGGGCTCACTTCTAAGAGTAGTACCACCACGAAGATTGTAGGATTTTAATACAGTACTACTGTTGGGACATAGGGAATTACATCTTTTGGTCCACTTCCAGATACAGGTGGAGGATTAGGGGGTATAGGTGGCTCTAGTTCTAGTGGATCTGGTGGTTCTGGAGGCAGAGGCAAAATAGGAGGTTTTGTATTAGGTGGGCAGGGTCCACACCAACCCTAGAATATTTACATGGAGATGTCTCTTCGTATTCCAGAGTATAAGGGCATAGAATATGTTGTTGACCACATACACATGTGTGAGATAATGTGGCATGTAAAAGGATTCACGTCTTCTGAGCGTAAGGCAAGATAATTTATAACTACATTATAAGGACACACACACAGTTAGTACAGGAAGTTTGACCCTGATCAAACTTGCGTAGATTATGCAACATTCAAAGATGCATTCCTTCAAGAGTTCTATATCCATGAATTTTAGTAGAAGAGTATAAGCGCGCTCAAGGATATTAAATAAGGCACTATTGAGATTGTCCATGGGATTATGATGCCCATTTCAAAACAATTTTATATAAGCTTTCCTATGATATTCATCCAAGCCAGCATGCACAATGGTTCATTGGCAGTCTGATCACACCTTTTTAAAGGGAATTGTGACATAAGACATACATGGTGATCTACGTGAAGTAGCTTTACGCACAAAGGTAGTTAAAAATATAGACACATGAGTCCAGCCCATTCTTAGAAGCACAGATTGCAGCTATGGCAAAGCAGTTCGAGAAACTATCGGTGAATTTGGCACATGAGACGCACACTGGGATTTGGTGTATAGACTGTGAAGTGGAATGGCACGCCAAATATAGTTGTCCCCACAATAGACCATAGTACGTTCCTTATTGCTAGACTATGAGACATGTCACCTGAACCATGACGTCAGCTCGCTGCCCATTATTACAACGTGCGATAAGGAAGAATGTATCCTGTTATTGTAAAAAAATTTGGTCCATGACTCACGATACAGAAGAGTGTAGGTTAATTGGTCATATCCATGATGTTATAGATATTGGTGTGTGACAGAGAAGGAGTATCTGATAACTGTAAGGGTAAAGGCGAGCATTAGGATCAGAATCAAAATCAAGTGCACTATGATCGAAACGAGGGGCGCTATGAATGAGGATGTGGTAGAGGTTGAGGATACTGTAGTGGATTCAGAGGTCGAGGTTGTGGTGGTGGATGAAGATTGAATTCTCTCGCGGAACATGATTTACATGTTGATCACCTGACCACTACAAGCGCAGAATGTCCTCAGAATATTACATATTATTTTGTGGGAAGAATCATAGTTATGAGGAATCCCCAGATCTATATGAGCATCTTATCAAGCAGTAATAAATAGGAGAACAAAGGCGCATAGGGATGGTTAGGATACAACGTGCACTATGGAAAATTAGTGGATGTCAAAGTTGGCACCGAAACCTGAGGTATTTCCTATGAAGATCACTACACACATTGAAGTTGTGCGTGCTAGAGAGGTGCTACATCAAAATCCTACCATCACTAAGGAGGAAATTTTGCATGCAAGATATTCGGATCCTACAGCACCAGAAGGAGGTTTATCATGAGACCTTGGAAGTACTCAGAGACCTTCAAGGGGAGATATATTGTTGAAAGGAGAAATCACAAAATATGGAACAGAAGAATGCGGTAGAAGATTGTCCAGTCAGATATTGATGACTTAAAGGAGGTATGCAGAAGTGTTACACCAAGATAATATCATTTCATTACTAGGGATTTGGCTAAAAGGAAACACTCCACGTGTGAATATTGAAAAAGGGCATCATATCCTGCATGTAAATCTTCCCCCCCCCCCATAGCTTAGATTATGAAAAGGAGATCACTCTGAATTTTGTTGTCGATGGATATGGCTCTTAAGTAATATATTGATTGAAACAGGTGCGGGAGTAAATGTGCTTACTTTATATGCATGGGTACATATGGGGAGACCTTCATTACAATCATCTTTGTAATTTAATATTTATGGCTAATTGAACTAAGGCCACTCCTATCATAGTTTTAAAAGATGCATCCATTATTATACAAGGGGCCAAGTTCACTAGGGATTTTTGAGGTTTTAGAACTTGCAGAAGTAGATAGTTTCCCAACTCTATTTGGGCACCCTTAGTGTTACATTTCGTGAATAATGTTGATCTTCGGTTCAACAAGGGATATATCAATTTTGAAAACAAGGAGGAAAGAGTTATTATCCCTTTAACAAATGGGAAATTTGTGCCCTATGTTGATCCTTTGAGTGAGGAAGATCTTAATACGATTTATGTACACGTCATTTGGGACCCAAAAGTACTCAAGCCATATAAGGAAGGGGTCCTTCAGTGGGAAGATGTGCAGTTTATTAGTGATACTACAAGTATTTTTTTTGATAATTGGGCTCATGGTACTTATGATATGGTTAGGCACGAAGTAAGGAGCACATTTGTCACAGCAAAATTAATCCTCATTGCATTAGGAGGATAGGTAATAGCTATGTACCTCAGTACACTGTAGAAGGAGACCCTACAGTATTCCTGTGTGCCATGGGAGGAATAGTTGATAGACCAATTGGAAAGAAGAAATATGTTAGCATATACCCTATGCGGGAAAGCAACGCGCTGGTGGGTGGTTCATAGGGATAATCTTGTAGAATGGAATGAATTCAGAATTACTCTTATAACTCAATTTTCCAAGAGCAATGACACCTACTCAAATCTTCACTTATCATGGTAATCAACCTATTCAGCACCACGTTCAGTAGTGTGATAGGCTCAGGATAGAGGGGCAGGAAGCTTTACCTCCTTTGTTATGGGTGCACAAACTTTATTCCACTTTACAAGGCTGCGTACATGCGTGGTATGTATATGCGGAGCTACATAGAGAAACTAGAAATTGTCAAGATTTGATCGCAAATATGGTCAATAATTTTGACTACTTCTCTACTAAAACCTCCAGTAGAAGAGGAATTACGTGTTATAAAGCATTTAACTATGGGAGATAGTGCAAAGGTGGAAGAACTCATTCAGGAGTTATTTGATGAGAATGACATCAAGAGTGTGCTTTGATGAAGAAGCAGAGATAGATGGCACACTACTTTAGCATGCTTTCTTTGAGAAGGAAAAAGGAAAGATGGTGTACATAATGGATGATGAGGAACTAGAAAATCTGGATATATATCATTCAGCAAGTATGCGCAAGGTCTTGGATAGTGTGGATAACAATGTGCGTGCCTATCATGAACCTATCAGGACAAAGAAATTGAATATTGGTACGGATGTTGAACCTAAAGAGGCAATAATTGGATATTATTGGTCTAACTCTGAAGTGGCAAAGATAGTTGAGTTACTCTCGTGATTTCCAGGACTTGTTTCCTAGGGGATACCATGAATTAAAAGGAGTGCATGAATCATTAGGAGAGATGAATATCAAGATAAAGGAAGGTGCACACCCAGTCAGGAAGAGACCCTACAGAATGAACCCTAACCTGTGAGTAAAAGTTAAAGAAGAAATTGGCAAGATGTTGAAGTCTGGCATCATCAAGCCCCTAGAAGAATCAAAGTGGGTTATCCCCATGGTTATTAATATAAATAAATATGGTCAGATTACAATTTGTGTGGATTATAGAGAACTGAATGTTTCATGTGTGATTGACTCCTTTTCTACACCTTTCACAAAGGAGATCCTAGAAGGTGTTATAGGGCGTGAAACCTATTCTTTTATTGATGGATTCTCTGGGTATCATCAGGTCGAGATTTTACATAAGCATCAAGGAAAAACAACTTTCACCAATGAATGGGGAATTTTTGTATATACTATAATCCCCTTTGGTCTAAAAAATGTGCCTAATGTATTTTCATGAATATTTGTTCAAGCATTCAAAGATTTTATTCACATTTTCTTACAAGTTTACTTGGATGATTGGACAGTGTATGGGCTTGTTAAGGATCACTGTGACAATTTGCACTTAATTTTTGAAAGATGTATACAGTTAAGAATCTCTTTCAATATTAATAAGTGCGTGTTTGCTACACCTTTTGGCACTTTGTTAGGTCACATCATCTGCAAGGAAGGTTTTTTAGTAGATCTAGCTAAGGTTGCAATTATTGTAGGCCTGGAAGATCCTACTAGTCAGAGTTAGGTATGCGGATTCTTGGGTCACACTGGGTATTATAGAAAATTTATCAAAGGATATGCTAAGAGTTTTGCACCCTTAGAAGAGTTACTAAAAGGAAAAGGGACATTTTATCGGGGAGAACCGCAGAAGTGCACATTTGAGACATTGAAGGAGAGACTTACTACAGTGCCTATTATGTGTTTTCCCTCATGGGACCAACCATTTTATGTACATGTGGACGCCTATAGCATGGCCATTAGTGCGGTGTTAGATCAGCTTGGGGAAGGTATTATAGATCATCCTATCTGTTTTGCGAGTAGAAAGTTGACTCCTGCAGAACATAATTATTTAACTACTGAGCGCAAAGCTTTTTCAATGATCTACGCACTACATAAATTCAGATAATACCTTCTAGCAACACCATTAATATTTTACACTGATCATGTAGCATTGAAATACTTGGTAAACAAGCCCATTTTATAGGGGCGCATATGTCGATGGGTGATCTTATTCCAAGAATTTGATTTCATAGTTGTGATAAAACCAGGGAAAACTAATTCTATCCTAGACCACTTATCAAGAATTCAGTTGGGGAGGACACGTAAATAATTGAAAATACAATGTTGGATGCACATTTGTACAAGTTCCAAAGTGTGCCTTTGGAATTGGAGGATATTGTTATCTTTTTATGTACAGGTATGGCACCGAAAGGAATGAAATCCTTAGAGAAGAAATAACTTGCGATTCGTGTGGCACCTTTTATGTTGATTAGTGGTGACCTATACAAGGTAGGACGAGATGAAATATTACGTTGGTGTGTACTAGAGCATGAGTGTATGGACATCATGGAAGAGGCTTATGGTTGTATTGCAGGTGGGCACTATGCAGGTGATGCCACTGTGCACAAGATTCTACTTGCTACAATATGGTGGGAGACCCTCTACAAGGATTGTAAAGCATATTGTAAGGTATGTGATCACTATCAATGTGGTGGTAAACCTAGGTAAAGATATGAAATGTCTTTAAGACCTATTCCTAGTGCAGAGCCATTTGAGAAATGGGATATAGACTTTTTGGGTCCTATTTCACCAACCACACGTAGAACTGGATTGCACTACATCATCACTTGCGCAGATTATTTTACAAGGTGGGAAGAAGTAGCACCTACCAAGGATTGTATAGTAGCTACAATAGTCAGGTTCTTATGTGAAAATGTTCTTACAAGGTATGAATGCCGGCTGAGCTTGACAAGTGATAGGGGAACACACTTTCTGAATGAGATGGTCAAGATACTATTAGATGAATTTATGATTGTGCACCATAAGACTACACCCTATCATCCTCAAGAAAATGGGACTGCTAAGGCCTTCGACAAGATTTTAAGCCATACATTGACAAAAAAGTGTGATGTTGGAAGGAAAGATTGGGATGATAAAAAATTTGTCGTGCTTTGGGCGTATAGAACAACATATAAGAGGTTGAACAAGGCCATGCCCTTTCATTTGGTGTTTGGCGTAGAAGCAGTTATTCCTATGGAATTCATGTTACATGTTTGCGTATTACACATGCTAGAGGTATAGCTGATGAGCAAGCTTTGGAAGAAAGAATTGATAAATTGATATAGTTGGATGAGAGGCATGCCATAGCACGTTGGAGTCAAAACTAGGAAAAGGCCAGGCAGAAGGCATTGCATGACAGGCACATCAGGGGAAAAAATCTTGAGATGGGATAGATGGTGTTTCTTTATGATTTTAAGTTTTTGTGCCATCCAGGAAAGCTTAAAGTGCATTGGTTGGGACCGTATATTATCACGCATATACTTGAATCAGGTGCTTATAAGTTAGAGACACTTGATGGAATACGGTTACCTAATTACTTTAACGGGAATAGGTTGAAGCCCTACTATAAATAAGTCTTCTTGGTGTTTGTAATAAGGAAGTTTTGACATTTAGACTAGGTTTCCACTTCTATATTTCCTTCTTCGTCACTATGCTTTGTCAATTTAGTTGGTGTTTTGTGTAATAAGAATGTTTGTGCGCTAGAATCTAATTACCATTTGAATAATTTTTATGCACCTAGGACTACACATACCATTGGTCTAGGGTGGCTATTTACAACTGGGTACACATAAAGGAACAAACTGTTATAGGTGTTATTCAAGTTTGGAGAGGATTTGTTAGAAAGGAGATTGCTTTAAAAATATGACCGTAGATAGAGATAAATGAGGGAACAGTATAACACGAGGTAAGTAGCATCCGTAGAGACTACCTGGGGAAGGCGCAATGGTGAGGTACTCGTGTGCATGGAAGTTCCCTGAAGAGAAGTCTATAGCTAGAAGGTAGGAAGGCATGCTAGAAGGTTATAGCTAGGGCATGATGATGTACAGCGTGGATATTGTGAAAAATTTCAATTAATGAGAGGATTGTTGGTTGGTGAAGGAGTGATAAATGCACTAAATTTTTGAAAATCTATATAAGGACGTGATGCGGGTTCATTTTTACCTTTGCAATCACAAGTATTTGAGTGAGCTAAGTGCGATCAAGCCGATCGAGTCATATTGAGGTGCTGAGAGTTTGAAACCAGACATGGACAGTAGATTATTGCATGGAGGAGGCTTGCATCCCCATTGGTAAAGGGTTTGAGTGAAGCAGAGGCATTGAAAAGAAGCTAAGGCATCTAGATTCAAGCTAGGGTTTGATTTTTCTTGATACAGACAGCAAAAAGGTGGGATTTTTATGATGGCACCAAAGAAAGCACCTGCAGTAGGCATGAAAGGAAAGAAGAAGGTAGAAGATGAAGTTGAAATGTCTCCCAAGAGTAATTTTTCATAGATGCAATACCCAGAAGATGTGATAGTCAGACAAGAGTCAGATTCCCACATCCGCAGGTGAAAAACAAGTGACTACAACCATTGTACATCTGACAACAAGAAAGAGTTAGACGCATTGTTGAATACAAAGACCAATAAGTGCATAGTAGAGGATGTGCTAGTATATGAGGACGCTAGGGAGAAATAGTTGAAGCAAGTGGGAGTCTATCAGTTGTATGAGCTCTCGTATTTTGGCAAGTATTGATCAGAAAAAATTTGGTATTTAGCGAAACACATACAAAAGGTTCGCTAGGAGAATCAAATCACATTCAAAAGCATAGGAGGATTGGAAAGGATCACATGTGAAAAAGAGAGACATATTTGGGACTTAGCTGTTTTCACGATGAGGATCTATTTTTGGAGATAGCATGTGGAGCACACAAACCAATCAAAGGCTTGTGCAACATGCATTGGCTATTTTTCAACAATCGGCTATGAAGCGCTTTGCATGGATACAAGATGAGAATATATCTACTACTGACAGTTAACTAAAAGCAGTCTATTGTTAGCACACTTGCATGTGTGGCTATTTTTGTAACTGCGTATGGATAATAATAGTATGCTACCTATTTTGGGATTAGATAAGTGGTGAAAGGAAACTCCCCACCCTTATAAATATGTAGTGAACTATGTAGCATAAGAGAGATGTGAGAGCTAAGTCATTGTGAGGTTATGCTGCCAAATATGATGTGTGCATGAGCATATATCACTGTTATTATAAGGAAGCTTCTGTGTATTATTGTATTTAATATAATGGGTGTTATTGGCTAAATCAAGGTGTTAATCATGGTTATAGTTTATTACTACATAAAGGGTTCTGCTATAATTATTTTTTGATTCATGATACTTTAAGATCTAGATCTAGGAAATGCTCTGTAGAATGTTAAATTAATTATGGATCTGAATGCTTTAAGTCTTCATCATGCTAACATCCTATAACAGAAACCCTAAAGAGGGGCCTGGTACCTTTACATGCTTCGAGTGAGCGCTCAGTCTAGGCTGAGTGATGTGTCAGTGTGCCTGAGCTTTTACTGGTGAATTCTAGGCTACATCATTGGCTCTATTGTTGGGACCTCCTTTTTAGTTTTTTTTCAGGATGGTTTGCAGTGAAGACATACCGGTTGACCCTAGCAAGTCTTAAGGAGTGGATACATGATCTAGAAGAAGAATACACATGGATGTTCAGCACTGGATCTAATTTTAACACATGTGTATGCGCAGAAAAAAAATTGTATGACAGTTTGTATGAGAAATTCTTTGTTATTTTTCCAGTAGAATTGTATGAGTGGCTTATTGCTTATGCATCTAAACAGAATTGGAGATATTGCACACTTTTCTGGACCCAGGAATAATTTCAGACCCTTTATGATGCTGATTTGATTTGGACTCGTGGGGTGGATACATGGTTCCGTGGTGTTTTGAATAGTTATATCTTGGAGTACTCAATTTCCACTTATTCGTGCCCAAAGGTAGCTGAATTCCAGTTTTACGATATCCCAGAGGAACTTACCTGCAGGGAATTCCACTGGCGATCAAGATCCTGATGGTAACTTTTAATTTGGAGAGAAAACTTATGGCTAACTAAACCCCACCATGTGCGGGATAGGATTAGGTTAGGTGAAAGATGGCGAACCTAATGGCAGAGAGGCAGAGAGATGAAAGGTGACTTAAGTATAATGAGGCACGCAAGAGGGAGATAGAGAAGTATCAGGAGGTTGCAGAGAAAATGGTGTTTTGGAAAAAGATAGTTTGGGAAGGATTTTAAGTTCACATAGAAGACGTGGAACACGAGAATCAGGAACTCCCCCATTTGGGAAAGCATGATAGGGAACCCTCCTCAGCCTCATGCGGAAGCGCACCAGTAGAAACATCCTGGGCCATGAGCGTGCATCTGAATCCACCTGGAAACCTTTCCCTTGTGCTTGGTTTTCCATCATCTAGTACAACAAACAGTCAGAAAGCTAATTCAAGCAGTGGCAGAGCAGGAGTGAGTCTTATAAGAGGTACAACGATGACAGTGCAAATAGATTCATTATTATATGGGATTACCTTTTCGATCATCTGCACAGAATTCAGACACAAAAATTTTTGGACCCTCTTCTGGGAGTATTAACACTTTTCAAACTATTGGGGTTAAGTTCGGTACTATGGTTGGGACACAGGGAAGTACATCTTCTGGTCTGACCCCAGCTACAGATTTGGGATCAAGAGGTATAGGTGGCTCTAGCTCTGGTGGATCTGGTGGTTCTAGAGGTAGAGGAAACACAGGAGGTTCTGGATCAGGTGGGAAATGTCACGGGGGGTTCACCTAGTAAAACTATGGTATAGCACGTGCGTTCGGAGGGTATTAAAGAATACCCTTGATTTTAATTTTTACCTCTACTTATTTAATTAATAATACCCCCTCCCATTATATTATTAAAATGAAAATACCCCCTATTTTTTCCATTACAATTTTATTTACCCCTTTTTATCTCTACCCATATATGTCAAATAGAATATATATCATGTTTCTCACTCACACATTAGTTTTATAATATACTTTTCTATAGAAAGTGGGTTTGAAGACATTCAAGACCTATTACCAATTACCTTAATGTTATTCTTTAATAATTTATTTTTTTTCAAGTAATTAAGATGGTGAAACAATATTATTTAAGGTGAAAAGAATACTCAATTTTAGTTACTGACAAAATCAGATGTTCCCTTTGCATCTCAATATTTTCTAATTAATAATCTTCTAATTGAGATTTCCTTAGTCAATAAGAGACCATAATTTGTAAATACAATAGTTTTGTTCTAAATGCAAAAAAAAATACGTTTACAAATACTTCCTAAATTCCAATCAAGGATGAAACATTGAAAATTGGAAAATGAATCTAGTATTGAAAGTAAATAATAATATTTTAACCCACATTTTAAAAATCTTACTAATTAAGTGAATGGACAAATATATATAATAAAAAAATTATCACAAATAGTTATATAGTTCACCTTTGTTTTCGGAGTAGAATCCCTCTATATCTCCGCCACCAGCTACAAATAATTTTTCTTCTCTCAAATCCCATTCTCAATTGAATCTTGCATTGACAATCATGTTATTTTAAATCACAATAGGTTCAAAGGATTGAAAAATATCCATTCAAAATCGAAACATCAGAAAAATGCAATAGAACATCATTTTCCTTTAAAAGTATTTAAATAACTTGCTAGCTTCAAGTGATCCTTTCCTAAAATATTTATCAATCTTTGAGAGCAACTTTGCTTTCCAATAAG
The DNA here is from genome assembly GCA_019776745.2 of Taxus chinensis. NCBI lineage: Eukaryota > Viridiplantae > Streptophyta > Pinopsida > Cupressales > Taxaceae > Taxus > Taxus chinensis. The sequence goes on along the minus strand of CM034153.1, from coordinate 736,394,347 downwards.
ACTCCTAGAAGCTTCCTTAATAGAAACATTGGAAGTGTCACGTGACCTCTTTCTAAGTTATCAATACCTTAAACAAGCCACCAGATTCAAAAATGGAAGTAATATCACCAATTGTGTAATTATGGATGGACAATGTTCTCTAGTGCTCCATCTAAGGAAATATTATAATGACAGTTCCATATAATATCAATCATCCAAGTTAAAACAAATATTGAACATCTACAATGATAATTGACGAGAACATGCCAGATATGAGATTTTGAATTTTCCAGGGTGATAATTGATGAGAAAACACCAGATATGAGATTTCAAATTTTCCAGGGTGATAATTGACGAGAACACCCCAGATATGAGATCCCACATCACCAAGCTATAGAAAGATATAATTTGTGATTTTAAATGAAGAAAGTTGGATCTGCGAGACCTAGAGGAAGGTCAAACACGACTGAAATAAGTAGTGGAGGGAAAACACTATTTTCTCTATGTTGACAATGTGGTTAAAGTTGAATATATCAAACTACTTTTACTAAAACATTTATATTCTGGGAAGAAATCCAATGGAAATATGGGCTCAATACAGGCCAGGGTGAAAGAACCCAAGCTAAGGATCCTCATAATGTCTCAAGAAAACAACATGAGATGAGCGCTTTTCATGAAAGAGTGCAAAGAATACCATGTGAGTGAACTCTGTGACAAGGCAGCCAAAATCATCCTCTAAAAAACAATTTTAAGTGATGAAAGTGAAGCACTCTACTACAAGTTTGATGAAGGGGCCATTTTAATAAATGAGGTTACAGAGGCATACAGAGGTGTCCCGCTACTTTTGTTCATTTTTGGAAACTGCTTGAGGATTGATAGGCATCGGGTTACTTACCAATAAGCTCTTGAAGATATTGGAGAGGGAAACCTTGACAACTTTGCCGATGAGGAACACCTGAGTGAAAAGCTTATGTTTCTGTATCATAAAATGAAGGAAGAAGACACTAAGAAGGGATTCCTTGACATTTGTACATATTTTAATGGCTGGAAATGGATACTTGTTGGTCACATTGTGGGTTCAAGTACACTTGAAACTATCCACAAGAGAATGTTGGTAAACAAAAGTGACATAAACCAAAGTGACTCAAATACAATGATTGTTCATGATATCCTTCGGGTGATGGGAATGAAGATTGGAAAAGAGATGAGGATTACAAATTATAGGGAATTCCTAGCTGCAGTGGAAGATGAATCAAGGCTAAAACATGTAGAAGGCGTATTCCTTAAGGATAATACATCTTTAGCCACAATTGAATCCACACATTTAAATACCATACACAATTCCTTGAGGGTTCTATGTTTAGGATATTGGGTAGTAGTAAATGGTCAGTGTCACAGGGTATCATTGGAGATGGACTACAATTATCAGTATTATACCCAATGCCCTTTTCAGTCTTCAACTACAAGTAATCTCTAAGTACAACTGCAAAGTGCCAGAAAGCTTTAATATAATGTCCAGGTATGAAGTTTAAATAGGTATGAATGTCAGTTCCGGAGGCTTTGCAGTAACCAGAAGTATCAGCCATGTTAGGATGTGCTCCATTTGGGTATTTCCAGTTTCTTAGGCTGAAAAAATACCATTCTCGCTCCCCAAAAGCTGCCTTTCATAAATTTGCACCATAAAATGTAATGATTAGGCATATTCAACTTTAGATAGTAAGTTTTTAATACGAATCCATTTCCAGAAGACGTATCTTTTATTATTTGTCTAAAAGTAAAAATACTCATGGACCAATCAACCATTATGTTAGTAAAACAACACTTCCATTATATAATCACCAATAATTCAATAATTCAAGAGCCACAAATTTGGCTAAATCACTGCATGGTCATAAAATGGTAGAATTGCGGCAAGTAGGAACCATGATTAGCAAAGAAGATGCTATTTTAAAAAAAATGAACACAACAATAGTAAAATAGATATTATTTAAATGCCTAAATTGTAACCAAATACAAAACAATTAACGGCCTAAAAGAAGATGTATAACCTTAAAATAGAATCAATTATCAGGAAACTGACATGTACACATTTATTTGGAGATCAAAAATAATATTACCAATCTGCAGACCCTTTATTAAATAATTAAGAGAACTGAAACAAAATTAAATACTATTTTCAAAACAAAATATGTATTGTCAAAGTACAGAGCATGTATTAAGTAATTAAGAGTTATTAAAAAATGAACAGATTCATAATAAACAAAAAGTTGTCTAAACTATAACCAAGAATAAGCTAATCAAGGAAAAAATAGTGTCGTGCACCCTATGAATTTTTTGTGGAACATAAAATCCTCACCCGTTAACAAAAACCTCCATTAAATATATCAAAATAATACAAATAAAATTAAAACAGAGCATCAAGTGATATCCTTGAGAAAGCTTAACCTTTAAAATCTATATAAAAAAATTTACCGAAATTGGCCCAACATTTTTCGTAATAATAGTAACAGTTTTGAAAACTTGCCACATGATCATGTATATGCATAGTGCATGAAAAATAAGAGGTTGAAACTCTACCCTGAAATCAGTTTGAAGATATTAAAATGGAACTTGAAATGGGCCCTACTCTTATGTTGGAGTAATCTGATTCCTAAGAAATGGGCTACATCTTGTTAGATTTCAAGGATCCCCTATGTCTTTTTGGCTTGTGGATTCAAGGACATTAAAAAAAATCCAAATATATTAGGATGTAGCTAGTAGGGAACAATGTCTACCATATAATTATAGAAATGAATTCAACCATGGGAAGTCATAGTCAGAAAGATATGTGAGACAAAGGACGTCATTTTGAAATAATCCTTAACATACTGGAGTACATGAACTAGGCTATAACTGTATTATAATTAAATATAGACACCAGGAGATGCAAGTTTGAGTGTAGAATATAAATTTTACAGTTACTACATGTCTAGAAAAGAGTGAAACTGATAGAGATTCAAACTTGAGAAAAGAATACTCCAACATGTGAGGACCAATAGCTCCGTAATAAGAGCACATGAGGTGGACTTCACGGATACTAGGTTCAAGTCCAAAACAGGCCATGTTTTCAAGTGTAAACCTAGATCTCCAAGGAAATGTTCTACATACATGCAACATGACATAACTTACAAATTTGATGATTTCTAAGGGATATACTAAATAAGTTCTATATGGTAAGTAGTAAATACATCATACGCACCTAGTATTATAAGATGTTTAGAAAGAATTGACCCTAGAACTTTTAAAAGTCAATCAGAAATGTATTAAATTAGTCAGGAAGAGACTTTCTGCTTAATGTCAGCAAATGAACTAGGCAATAAAAATCTACATTTTCCCACTTTTCATGAAAGAGAAACAATTTTTCAGAAGTCAAAATTACCAGTTGATGGGTGTTACTCATATTTGAAGTCAAGAGAAGGACTTGGTGAACTTACACCGGGGAGTACCATTGTCAACAAAATATTTATTCAAACTTGTCTCTAAACTAACTAGAACCTGCTTTCTAAACCTCATAGTTAATGTTTTCTTTTAAAATTATAAAATCAAATTTCAAGTCCAATTTTCAAAAACAAAAATTGTATTTGACAAAGCTAGGCTATGAGCTAATTATGATAACAGAATTAGAAAATTGTGATAACATTTCAACTCTAAACCCTCTGAATTGCCTCAACATGCTAATATTCTACTCTTTTGACACAAATTTACCAAGAAATTCCCTTAAAACCTCAAAATTGGTTTTTTCTTCTAGGAAAAGTGATTTTTAACACTAAATTTCATAAAAGAAATAGAGTATTCGACATAATTAGGTGATTAAGCAGCTAGTTAAAAATTTTGTTAAAAATTTCCATCTACTTTTGTATTTAGGGTAGACAAAATGAGAGGTACAACATAGAGCCTCCAACTATCTTGAACTATGTAAAGGGAACCCCTCACCTACTTTAAGCCAATGGTCTATGGACCGAATAAAAAATTAATCATAAAAATCACATATGAATCATACTGGATTACTAACAAATAGATTTTATGGTATTGTTTTTACATGGATATAATTAGTCATACTAGAATACTGAATATTCCCGGCTCTAAGAGATAATATGTTGTAGCATGTTTCATTCCAGTATAGGTTATACAAACTCCTTGAACATATATAGAGACATATATCCTTTGATTACTCCCTAACATTGTTGTCCACCTCTATATTATCATAGGGTAATGTTACAATAAGTTTAGTAGGGCTTCACTATGATCCCATGGTTATTTAGTTGATGATGTGACTGAGAAAAACTAAGTGCAAATAAGAGCCTACAGTTTCATCATTGAATCCACCATATATGATAAGTTAGAAACATATAGACTCTTGCTATAACAAAGAAATAAAAGATATACACACATCAAATCGGAGAACTACTTCCATTTTTAACTGTGAAATAGTTTTGAGAGTCATCCCCCACACACAAAAACAGAGTATCCTCTTACAAATATTCATATATCATTACAAAAATCCCTTCTTCCATGATTAGTCTATAGAAATCTCAAATTATCCATCTTACCAACCCAAGCCATGATCTACAAGATCCTTGAAAACACATCCACACAATTGCATCAAGTTTGATTGGCATTTTAATAATAAAGTTTTGTGCTTCCTCAAGATAACCAGCATGTCCAAGAAGGTAAACCATACATACATACATAATGATCCATTATGGGCATAATGCAATATGCATCACTCATGTTATTGAAGTATTTACATCCCTCATCCACTAGGTCTACATGACTGCATGCAAATAAAACACAAAGGAAGCTTACATGGTTGGGGAAGGTTCTAGAGTGCTTCATCAATTCAAAGAGTTTGAGGGCATCTTCACCATAGTGATGAATTTCATATCCTATAATCATCATAGTCCATGAGACCACATTGCATTGAGGCATTGTGTCAAACAATTTGTGTTCCTTCTGTATGATTCCACATTTGGCATACATGTTTATTAGTGCATATGTAACAAAAATCCACATTTAGTTATGCACTGATGGAACTCCATGTCTTGTTTCAAAGTTCCCATTTTGGCACAGACTGGGAGAATGGTGGCAAAGGTTGCAGAGTCAGGCTTTACACCTCCCATTTTCATTTTCTTAAAACTCTCCAAGGCCTTTTCAGCAAGCTCATTTTGTGCATATCATGTCACCACTGCATTCTGTGAGACCACATCTTGTTGAGACATTTCTTTGAAAAGCATTAATGCTTTGTCAAGAACCCCATTTTGAGCATATCCTTCAAACACGACAGTGTAAGAGACCAGATCTCATTGAGGAATCGTGTCAAACAACTCTCGTGCCTTCTGTATGCTTCCACATTTTACATACATGTCGATCAGGGCATTCTCGACGACAACATCTAAAAAAAACTCACTTCTAATCATGGTTTTATGGATGTTCGTACCAAGTTCCAAATCTCCCATTTTGGCACAAACTGAAAGGATGCTAGCAAAGGTTGTTGAGTTTGGATTTACACCTGCCAATGGCATTTGGGTTAAAAATCTCTAAGGTCTTTTCAGCAAGGTCATTTTTTGCATATCCTACAATCATCCCATTCCACGAAACCACATCTCGTAGAGGCATTGTGTCAAACAACTCATGTGCCTTCTTTTTGCTTCCACATTTTTCATACATGTCTATAAGTGCACTTTGAATGACAACATTGGATAGAAATCCACTTTTCCTTATGCTTTGATGGATGTCCATACCCTGTTCCAAAGCTCCCATTTTGGCACAAACTAAAAGGATACAGGTAATGGTGAATTGATCTGGTTGGAAATTTTTTTATTGCATTTCCTTATAAGTTTCCAAAGCTTTATCAAATAGCCCATCTTGTGCATATCCTACAATCATCATTGTCCATGAGACCACATCTCATTCAAGCATTGTGCTAAACAAATCATGTGTGTTCTGCATGCTTCCACATTTTGCATACATATCTATCAGGGCACTCCTAACAATAACATCTGAGAAATGCCCACTTCTAGTTATTTTATGATGGATGTTCATACCTTACTACAAAGCTCCCACTTTGGCACAAACTAGGAGGATACTGACAAAGGTGAAGTGATTCGGTTGAGCATTTTTTCTTTACATTTGGTGAAACAGTATCAATGCATCTTCAGGAAGCCCGTATCTATGGTAAGCTAGCATCTGAGAAACCCACTCCCAACTTTGTGTGACTTTGCCTCTCCTCCCAGCTCATGCCTATGTGATCCTGCCTCTCCTCCCAGCTCGCGCATGTGTACCTAGCCCCCCAATACCTAATTCACCATACTAAAAAACTAAACCCTTCCACCCGCATGTGTATACCAGTATATTGAGATTTTTTGGGTTATTTTAATCCCCCAATATGAACGGATGTGGTAGGATACCACCTAGTTAGTGAACCCCCATGGGTAAGGTCCACACCAACCCCTGAATATTTACATGGAGATGTCTCTTCGTCTTCCAGAGTTTAGGGGCATAGAGGATGATGCTAAACATGTACACATGTCTGAAATATTATGGCATGTAAAAGGAATCACGGCTTATGAGTGTAGGGAAATCCAATTTGCTACTACGTTACAAGGGTACGCACACAGCTGGTACAAAAAAATTGACCCTAATCAAAATTATGTAGACTATATAGCTTTAAAATATGCTTTCCTTAAAGAGTTTCACATCCCTGAGTTTGAGTAGAAGAGTATAAGTGTGCTTAAGGATATTAAGCAAGGAACTACTAAAAGTGTTAAAGAGTATGATGCACGGTTCAAAATGATGTTATCTAAGTTGTCTTATGATATTCATGCAAGCCAACATACATAATGATTTGTTGGAGGCTTGATTACACCTTTTAGAAGGGTGCTATCACATAAGACATACACTGATCCGTGTGAAGCACTTGAAGCAGCCTTACATGTTGAGGAAGTTGGAAGTATAGACATTAGGGTAAGCCTAATTTTTGGAAGCACAGACCACTGCTATGGAAAAACAATTGGAGAAACTATCAGCAAATTCAACACATGTGACACGTATAGGAATTTGGTGCACAGATTACAAAGTGGAAGGTCACACTAAGGATATTTTTTCCACGCAGATCAGTGCACTCATTTTTGTTGGATTCTAAAATCTACCATTTAAACCATGATGCTAGTTGTTGCCCACTACTTCAATGTGAAAGTTTCATGTTACTGCAAAATTTGTAGGTCCACGACTCATGACAAGGAAAACTACTGACTGATTGGTCAGATCCAGGATGCTATAGATATTGGTGTATGATAGATAGGAGTTTCAAATAACTCTAAGGGCAAGAATGAGCATCAGGATCAGGATCACATTCAGGCGCGCTATGATCGGAATGATGGGTGTTTTGAAGGTGGTCATGGCAGATGTCAAGGATATCATGGTGGATTTGGAGGACGAGGTCATGGTGGTGGACAAAGTGATTTCCCTTGCGGAACATGTTATACATGCGGATCCCTTTACCACTATAGGCACAAATGTCCTCATAATGTTACATGTTCTTTCTGTGGAAAGAATCGTAGCTATGAGGAATTCCTGGACCTATATGAGCATCTTAGCAAACAGCATAAACAAGAAAACAAAGGCACATGAATGGTTAGGATACAAAACGCTGTGGAAAATTAGTGGATGCCTAAGTTAGGAGCAAGGTCTGAGGCATTGCAAGTAAAGATCAAGACCCACATTGAGGCAGCACAAGCCAGACGCATTGAAGCAAAATCCTACCATCACTAAAGAGGAGGTACTACATGCACAGTACCCAGATCCTACCCATCAGAAGGAGGTTTACTAGGAAACCATGGAGGTACTTAGGAATCTTCAGGGTGAAATACAGTATTTAAAGGAGAAATCATGGAAGATGGAGAAAAAGAAAGCATCAGAGACGATCCAAACGGATATGGATGACTTGAAAGAAGTGTGAAAATTATTGTGCCAGGAGAATATCATTCCACTGTTGGGAAATTAGTTAAAAGGAAAAAATTTGTGCGTAAGCACTGAGACTGGATGGTAGATTCTATATGCAAATATTCCCCCACATATCCTAGATTATGATAAGGAAATCACTCTAAATTTTGTTTTGGATGGATGGTTATTGAGTAATGTATTGATTGATACAAGCGTAGAAGTCAATCTTTCTACTTTGGATGCATGGGTACAAATGGGGAGACCCCCATTACACCCATCCTCTAATGTATTGTTCATGGCTAATCGGACTAAGGCCATTCCCATCAGAGTTTTGAAAGATCCATCTATTACCATACAAGGAGCCAAGTTCAATAGAGATTTTGAGGTTCTAGCGCTGGTAGAGTCAGATAGCTTCCCATCTCTATTGGGGCAGCCTTGGTGCTATGTAAATAATGATGGTCTTCGGTTCAACAAGGGTTATATCAGCTTTGAAAATAAGGAAGAAAGAGTTATTATCCCTTTAATAGATGTGAAATTTGTGCCCTATGTTGAGCCCTTGAGTGAATAATACCTAAATAGGATTTATGTATGCGACATCCGAGAACCAGAGGTGCTTGAGACATGTAAAGAAGGAATCCTTCAATGGGAGGATGCACTGTCTATCAACGATACTACAAGTGTTGCTTGTGATAATTGGACTCGTATCACTTATGAGTTGGTAGGGCACAAAGTAAAGAGCATATTTCCTAAGGGCATCAAACCACATTATGTCAGGAGAATATGTAACAACTCGGTACCTTGTTACACTGAAGAAGGGGATCCTATGGTGTTCCTGTGCACTATGGAGGAATAGTGGATACACCCGTTGGAAAGAAGAAATATGCTAACATATACACTACGTGGGACAACCGCACACTAGTGGGTGGTCCACAAGGATAATCTTGTAGGATAAAATGAAATTATGATTGCTCTTGCTACTGGGTTCTTCAGGAGCAATGCACCTACTCAAATCTACATTTATCATGGTAATCAACCTGTTCAGAACCATGTTCATAAGTGTGAGAGACTCTGGAAAGAGGGGCAGGAAGCTTTACCACCTTCTCTTTGGGTGTATAATTTTTATTCCACTTTATAAGGATGTGTGTGTGCTTGGTATGTATATGCAGAACTCCATAGAGAGACTGGAAATTAGCAGGATTTAATTGCAGGAATGGCCCATAAATTTGACTTCTTCTCTAGCTAGCCTCCGATGGAAAAAGCATTAAAAGTCATAAAGTGCTTAACTATGGGATATAGTGCCAAGGCTGAAGAAATCCTTCAGGAGTTATTGGATTAAGGAAACTGAGGAGCGCATCTTTTTGAAGAGACAGAGGCCAATGCCACACTATTTCAACACAATTTCCTTGAGAAAGAAAAAGGAAAAATGGTCTACTTAGTGGATGATGGAGAAGTAGAAGATCTAGATATAAACCATTCAACATATAGGCATGAAGTATTAAACAGTGCAGATAAGACCATGCATGCCTATCATGAACCTATGAAGACCAAGAAAGTGAATATTGGATCAGATTTTCAGCCTAAGGAAGCTATAATTGGAGACTATTGGTCAGACTCTAAAGTGGCAAAAATCATAGAGCTACTACAGGATTATCAGGACTTATTCCCTCAAGGTTATCATGAACTTAAAGGCATGCATGAATCATTAGGAGAGATGAGGATAAAGCTTAAGGATGGTGCACACCCAGTTAGAAAAAGACCCTACAGGATGAACCCCAACTTGCGTGAAAAGGTCAAAGAAGAGATTGAAAATTTGTTGAAGTCTAGGATCATCAAGCCCCTCGAACGAGTTAGAATGGGTTAGTCCAATGGTGATCAGTATCAAGAAGGATGGTAGGATTAGGATCTGTGTGGACTATAAGGAGTTGAATGTTGCATGTTTGATTGATCCCTTTCCTACGCCATTAACTAAGGATATACTAGAAGGCATTCCAGGGTGTGAAATTTATTCATTTATAGATGGGTTTTCTTGGTATCATCAGGTTAGGATTGCGCAGGAGGATCAGGAAAAGATTAATTTTACTACTAAATGGGGTATCTTCACCTATACTGTGATGCCTTTTGTTCTGAAAAATGTGCATAATTTATTTTCATGCATAGTTGTTCAAGTGTTCAAGGACTTTATTCATAACTTCTTGCAGGTTTATTTGGATGATTGGATGGTGCATGGAATAATTAAGGATCATTGTGATAATCTGCACTTAATGTTTGAAAGATGTAGTGATGCAGCCTAGAATTTACCAGATAACACCCTAGTCACGTTGGCACATCACTCAGCCTAGACTGAGTGCTCACCCGAAGCAAAAAAAGGTACCAGGTCCCTCTTTAGGGTTTCTGTAGCAATATGTTAGAGTGATGAAGGAAGAAACATATAGATCCATAACTAATCCATCATTCTACAATGCATGCCATATTCAGACCTAGGAAATAACAAGCTTAAACAATAATCATGATTGAATCAAGAACATGCACTACTCAATTACACATAGGAATGACACTTAGATTCAGCTAGTATCTTCCGTCTATTAATAAACACAGAATCTCCTTACAATAATGGAAATCTATACTGATGCACACATGGATCTGATACAGTAACCCAGTCATATGCACATATCTCTTTATGCTTACCTCTTACACTCTGCATATACCTATATATCAACTACTATGTGATTCACATCATATATATAGGTTGGGGACTTGCCCTTCACCGCTTATCTATTCTAAAAATAGGTTACATGCTACTAATAGTTGTGCGTCATTTATAAGCATAGCCACACATGCAAGCGTGCTATCTATAGACCTCTTACAGTTAACTAAAGTGATAATCCTATTCTTATCTTGTCTCCATGCAAAACACTTCGATCTGATCCTCTAAAGATAGACAATGTGTGGCGCGCACGTCTCTGCCTCATTTATATGTTTTGCATGCCATCTTCTAAAAATAGGTCTTCGTGCTCAAAATCAGATAAGTCCCAAAAGCTGAACTTGCCCTCCACACCCAGGTTCTTCATGTCCCTCTGCACTCTTGATCCTGGCCTTCCCTCCCACGTGGACTTCTTGTGTGATCTCTAACAAGTATTCTTTGATCAACATTATCCCACACTAATCTCATTGTTGTCCCAACAATGGTTATCTCCAAAACTGAAGTAAAGAATAGAAGAATGGAAAGAATAAGAAAGAATGTATATGAATAAAGAATGTTTTATGAGGTAGCCTCCTCTGTATCAGTTTGAAGGATCAACTATGGATACTCCTCCTTTATTTCGGCCTCCAAGGCCTACCATTCAAAGAATTCTTGTCTCTACCTTTTCTGGAATGTCCACAACAATGGACTCCAGTTCATCCCTCAGTAACTTCCCCTTTTTCATTTTACAATACCAACACAATGTTAGACATTTAAGTCATGTCTTCCTTCTAGTGCATCCATCTTTTTTGATGAAATGAGCTTCCCAAGCTCTTCTAATCTTTCCTTGTGTGGCTCTTGTGCTGTTGCTAGGGCCTTATGCTTTTGCTTAACCATTGAAAATATTTCTGCATGGCCCAATGTATCATCCTTCATAGCCTCTCTGGACCTGCATTGTCTTCTTCTAGAGTCTTTATGCTTGATAAGTGCCTCTGGAGCTGTGCATATGTTCAAGGCCTGATCCTCCTTTCTTCAATTATTCTTGGAGCACTTGCAGCAGGCCTTCATATGATACAATATTTCTGACATCACTGCAAGCTTAGCCCTCATTCTACCTCTTGTTCAGGAATTCCTTGGTTTTTGCATGCACAAAGTGTTCATCTTCCAAGTACCAGGTCCACCAAAGTTCCTAACATAATGTATTACCGAGGGAAATTGTCTCTGGTACCTGTAGATTTCCATATGTGTGGCACTAGCTCTTCATGACATTATCTCTAATGGCCTCTGAAATGCCAATAAATGCACTATTCTTCTTCTACTCTAAGTCCCTCTCTTGGGTTATGTGCGCTATCACTACATCCTTCATCTTTTAACTCCTCACGTAGTGCTCTGGTATCATGTGGCCTTGTCCATGTTTCTTCTTGCAACTTCAGCAAAAAAACTTCACCAATGCATTGTTGACCTGCTCATCTGACATGACAGTAGGCTTTACTGTCATATGTCTAGCTTGGGTTGCCTTCTTCAGCCATCTCAACACACATGACTCTTCACATACATCAAAATTAGGCTCATCCATGTGGGTTTGCATTGACCATGAGATTTTCCTTCTAGTGCAAATGGTCACCATATCCCCATCCATTAATTCCTAGCAAAATAAATCCTTTTGTTCTACAGTGCTTTGGAAATGTGCGGATGATTTTTCTGGTGTCCTCTGCATAGCCCATGATTGGTGCATTGTGTTCCCCACTCATCCTCTTTGATATAGGTCCCTTGGGAATTGTAGCTTCAAGGTTAGGAGCATGTCCCGTTACACCCTTGAACAGTCGCATGCACGGATCTGGAGGTTTCCTTCTCTCTTTCTTCTCCGTCCTTCATCTCTTCATATTTTTTCTCTTCCTCATTTTGTGGCTCGTCTTCTTGCTCGAATGGGGTAGGAGATTTACAAATCATTCTCCCCTAATTCCTCCGCTTCTTCATCCAACTTCAAATTTCTTCTCCTCTTTGGTTCAGTGGTCTCCTTGTGTGGAGAGATACGAGGTGATTTCCTTACCATTTGTGGGGTTCCAACTTGAGTCCTTATGCGTCTGAATACTTTCTTAAATCTGTGCTCCCCCTGTTAACCTCTGTATCTTCCTATTCGTCCTGTCCCTAAGGTGGAGTGGTCACACGCTGTGACTCTTCTCTATCATATGGTTGCTTTCTTCTGTGCTCCAAGCCTCCACTATCTTCACACTCCTCTTCTTCATCCTCTACTTCAACAGTTTATGTGGGACTTTACGCTGGTATGTTTTCCATTATGTGCTTACCCTTTAGTGGCCTTGGGAGCATGAATTCATTCTCCACATACTTATTATTCTCCATCTTGGGCTTCAGTTAAAGATACACTAATGTTGCCCCTATATCTGCTACAACTAGACTTATTGGCTTAATATTCAATACCTCTGAAATGAGCCTCTCAACATAGGCACTCCTTCCTAGATACACATACTTCTTCCTCAACATGTGGTAGTCACATTCTACCTTATCTGTATTGAATACCAGTCAGCACGTGTCTTTAAATATATGAACAGATGCTTGGAAATACCTTATAGTGAATGCGTAAGGCAATTTACACCAAGGGCTCCAGACTCCATCTCTCATTGGGAAGCATGTGTGATGGAAAAATGTTGATATATAGCAAACTAGACTTGTTTCCTCACTACTGATGGTAGGTCCTTCGAGATGTGCGACTCTTCTCCAAATTCCACATAGCAGCCTGTCGTACCATTTCTCTGCCCTTTGTTTGACATCATCTGTCATGGACCCTTTACATAGGTACTTGCTGAACCTTTGAGCTGGCGACTTATTCTCCATGGGGTATTCCCATACCTTTTCTTTTGGCCCATCTAGTACTCTAATTTCTAAGAATACCAGTGATAATAGAATATCCTCAAAGCTAATCTTCCCTCCTGTGTGCATGCTTCCTTGACTATTTGCTCTACAATGTAGCCTGCAATATTGTAGACTACTCCTTCTGACATCTTACGTGCAACGTGTAACCACATAGTATTTACCTGTGACCACCGCTTTTGGTCATTCAACTTTGTAACAAGGTGTGTTGCTGCTTGCACAACCAGACTGTTCTTCAACTTGTCTATATCCAGTACCGTACGGGCCTTTCAAGTACCCCAACTCCTGTTCTGGTCTTTAAGATTGTGGCTTTATCTATGAGATCATTCTTTATATCCTCTCCATGTGGCCTTCAAACCTGTCACCATTGAGATAAGCATGAATGAGATTCTAATTCTGCGTCCTACAAAATAGAAGAAGTCTTTATGCACTCTACTCCTAAGCCAATGGTACAAGGGCTCATACTTCTCAAAATATGGAAGCTCATATAATTGGTAGACCCCAATTCTCTTCATAAGCTTCTCACCTGCATCATCATAAACCAGCATGCCATTCATGTACATTTGTTTGTTCATCCTCTGTAGTGGGCAAGGAATTGAGCTCCTTCTTATTCTCTAAGGTCTTGTGATTGTATTTTCTTACTTTGATCTTTCTGATGGGTAAATCCCATTCCTGGCTGACGATGACTCCTTTTGGATATTGCATTTCTGAAAAATTACTTTCAGGTGCCATCTCTTCCTCCTCGACATGACCACCTTCTTCTTTCCTTTTTCTCCTGTTGTAGCTGCCTTCTTGGGTGTCTTTTTTACCTTGCAATCGTCTCCTCTTTAACTCTGTAATTTTTGAATCAAACCCTAACTCGATTCAATCATTCCCTAGGTGGAAACTTCATTCCCTAACTCATCTCTATCACCTTGCTTCTCTCAAACCCTTCACCACTGGGGATGTAAGACTTCTTTTCACATAGATATGTTTGTCATCGCTTGGTTTCACACCCTTCACACCTTAACCTGATCACTCGGCTCTTCATACTTAGCTCTTTCCTCAAATAATCTTAGTTTGCAACGGTAAAAATGAATTCACATCCCAACCTTATATAGTTTTTCCAAATTTTTGATGCATTTATTTCTCCTTCGCCTACCAAATATCCTCTTATTCATTGACCAAGTTCATTCATTCCACATGTAGTACATCTTTGCACCCCAGCTATAACCTTCTAGCGTCACCTTCCTACCCTCTGGTCACAGACCTCTCTTCAGCGCATGCCCTTAAGCCCGAGTACCTCATCATTGTACCTTCTCCTGGTAGTTATCATGGCCTCTACTTACCTCACATTATATTGTCCTTTCATTCATCTCCATCCTTGGTCACTTTTGAGAAAAAATCTTCTTTTGACTTAAAGCACACCCATAGCATCTTATTCCTTTCACCTTTCAATTCCCACAGTCTTTTACTTGGATAGCTACAACCACCCCACACTAAAATTATGTGCACTCCTCAAATGCATAAACATTCTTCATATAGTAATTAGCTTCATGTGCACAAGCGCACTTATTACACAAGAACAACAACTAAATTGACAAAGCATAATGACAATGAAGGAAATACATTAAGGAAAGATATAATTGAAAACTTAATCTAAATGGCAATACTTCCTTATTAAAAACACCAAGAAGACTTATTTATAGTAGTTCTTCAGCCTACTCCCGTTAAAGTAACTATTATCCAAAATGTGCCCCCTACTCATTTTGTGGCTAACTCCTCTCATTCTTCCCTCTCTTGTGCCTCAGTCACAAAATTTTGCTTTTTAGGCACTCAAAACTTCTGGAAATGGCACCATTGGATAGAGCTCTTTCTCAGCTTTCCAGAAAGGGTAAAGTTTTCCTCCTAACTCCATGTATTTTTCAAGTTATGGATCGGCAGAGTTTTTGTGGGAAATTTTCCCCTAGAAGGCCCGCAGCCAATCAGAACTTGCCACATGTCCAGGCCAAAAATATCAAAGCGACCCGATTTGGCCCTGTTTTGCCCTAAAACTTCAAATCGCCATATCTTTCGATCCAGAGCTCAGTTTCTCACATTCTTTATATCAATGGAAAGCTGGTGAAATTATCTACAAGATTATGGGGTCAATTTTTCATTTTAGTGGATTTTAGAGAGAGAAAATCAAAAAACACTTCTGGCACATGTGGTAATGGCCAGAAATGACGTTTCAACAACCAGTTTTAATACAAAATGGGTCACATTCTTCTTCAACATGGCAAAAAATGTCAGGGCATGGGTCTGTAAGGATGCCCATGCTGTTTTAATGCATCTTCATTCAATGGGGAATGGCTTCCACATTTTTTACATGTTTTCTCTCTCCTGGGATTGACCCATGCATTGTAAAAGCCAGATTTGGCTCATTTTTTCTGAGGGGGGACATTTTTTTGGATAACAAGCTTCTTTCTTTCACCTTCAACAAGGACATGATTTTTGCAAGTATCAGACCTTATTCATGATTGTAACAGGTTTCTACCTCTTTGATGTTGCAAATGCAAGGATTTTGACAGTGAGCCTAAAAGACAATGCAGACTCTGTGATAAATTTTCAGTCCTTTGTTTGTATTGTCTTGCTTCATTTCAGACCTCTCATTGCATCTTATCAGCCATTGTGTATGATGCTCTCTAATTGCATCTTATCCAGCCTGTGTCACCTCCATAGACTTCATGTTGCATTTTATGAAATTGTGTCAATTTTCATGAACAAGAAGTGTTCACCACTCCTTTGGTGTATCACCTATTAGTTTAGTTTCAATTTTTAACACTTTCTATCTCTGTCTCCTTGGAATTTAGAGTAGGATTAGGATTCAAACCTCTGCAATTGTGCAAATAACAGAGTCTGATCAGAGGAGTTTGAGGAATCAGCCTCTAATATAGAGATTCCTCTCTCATTTTACAAGTCCCAACTCTTGGAGAGAGGTTTCAATGTTGTGCAATCACACTGGATGCCTGAAACATCAACTTAGAAACCTGATTTGCATCCAGGGGTGCTGCTGATTTGCTCAACAACAGTAACTGGGTAGTCGTGTTCCATCAAGTGCTTCTAATTGGCAAGTGATTCAAGTACTTCCCGGATCAAGTGCTTACGCTAGGTAGTTGGCAAGCACCATGATTCAAGTATTTCTAGTGATGACATACAGCCCCAACCAATGTACTTTGAGCTTGCCTAGATTTGGCACAAGAACTTAGAGTCATAGATAAGTACCATATTTCCAACCGCCACCTTTTTCTTCTTTATATTTTTTGTCATGCCATGCTTTTTACCTGGCCTCTTTCCTGCTTCTGAATCCATCGTGCTATGGCTCATCACTCATCCAACAAAATCATTTTTTCAATCCACTCTTCTAAAGTGTGCTTATCAGCTAGACCTCCAGCACGTGCAATGCATAAAGAAGGTAACATAAATTATATAGGGAGAATGGCTTATGCGCCAAACACCAACTGAAACGGTTCAATCTCTTATAATTTTTTCTATATGCCCAAATAATAGCTAGCACTTTATCGTCCCAATCATTTCTTCCAACATCACAAATTTTTTGTCAATGTCTAGCTCAAAATCTTGTTGAAAGCCTCAGTAGTTCCATTTTCCTGAGGGTGGTAAGGTGCAGTCTTATGGTGGGCAACCATAAAATCATCTAATAGGATCCTTATGGTTTCATTTAAAAAGTGTGTTACCCTATCACTTGTAAAGCTTAAAAGACATCCATATCATGTAAGAACATTCTCCCATATAAACCTAGTTATTGTAGTTGTTGTACAGACCTTCGAAGGTGTTGCTTCTGCCCACCGTGTGAGATAATCTATGCAAGTAATGATATAGCAAGATCCAGTCCTACACTCGGCTAGAAAAATAGCTTAGACAAAATCAATGGCCCATTTCTCAAATGGTTCTACACTTATAATAGGTCTTAGTGGCATTTCATCTCTTTGTCTTGGTTTTCCTAGGTGCTAACAATGGTCACACACCTTAAAATATTCTTTATAGTCTTTATACAATATCTCCCACCATAATCCAGCAAGTAGGATCTTTCGGAAAAAACGCATCACCTACATAATGGCCTCCTACAATACCACCATGGGCTTCTTCCATAATATCCTTGTGCTCATGCTCTAATACACAATGATGTAATACTTCATCTCTTCCTAACTTGTAGAGGTCACCACTAATTAACATAAACAGTGTCATGTGTAAAGTAAGTTGTTTCTTTTCTAATGTCTTCATTCCTTCTAGTGCCACACTAGTCCATAGAAAGACAAACAATGTCTTCTAATTCTAATGGTGTGCATTATAACCTATATAACTGTGTATCTGGCATAGTTTCTTTCAATTGTTTGTGCTTCTTTTCCTAAATGAATTCTAGACAAGTGGTCTTGGTCCATAGTTATGTTTCCCTAGCTTCACCACAACTGTGAAATCAAACTCTTGAAATAGGAGTACCCATCTACATATGTGCCCTTGTAAGATGGGTTTGTTCACCAAATACTTCAATGTCATGTGATCCCTATAGAATACAAATCATGTAGCTAGAAAATAGTGTCAAAACTTGTGCAATGCATAGATCATTGACAAAGCTTCACGCTTTGTAGTTGTATAATTTTGTTTAGCATGAGTCATCTTCCTACTATCAAAGCAGATAGGATGATCGACAATACTTTCTCCAAGTTGAGCTAATATTGTGCCAATGGTCATGCCAGAGGTGTCCACGTGTACATGAAATGGTTTTGTCCCATGAAGGAATATGTAAGATAGGCATGGTAGTAAGTTTCTCCTTTCAATGTTTCAAATGCACAGTGTTGTGATTCTCCCCAATAGAATGTACCTTTTCCTTTCAGTAAACTCCTCTAAAGGTGCAGCAATTTTTGCATATCCCTTTATGAATTTTCTATAATATCCTGTGACCTAAAAATCCGCACACCTCGCTCTGACTAGTAGGTGCTTCCAACCCTAAAATGACTGCAACCTTAGCTAGAACAAAAATTAATCCTTCCTTACAGATTATGTGTCCCAATAGTAATCCAAAAGGTGTAGCAAATATGCACTTCTTGATGCTCAAAGAGATACTCAATTGTCTGCACCGTTCAAACATTAAGCACATATTGTCACAATGATAATTAACAAGCGCATATATTGTCCAATCATTGAGGTAGACCTGTAAGAAGTTGTGAATAAAATATTTGAATGCCTGAAATAACTATGCGTGAGAATACTATTGGCACGTTTTTCAATCCAGAAGGCATCACAGTATAGTCTAAAACTACCCCATTCAGTACTAATAGTTGTCTTTTCTTCATCCTCCTGAGCAATCCTAACTTGATGATACCCAAAAAACCCATCTATAAAGGAATATATTTTGTGCCCTGTAACTCCTATTATTTCCTTGGTAAATGGCGTAGGGAATGGGTCTGTTACACATGTAGCATTTAGTTCCCTGTAGTCCACACATATTCCGATTCATCCATCCTTCTTGATACTAATCACCATTGGACTACCCCATTCTAACTCATCAAGGGGCTTGATAATTCAATATTTCAACATTTTATCAATTTCTTCTTTTACCTTTTCACACAAATTAGGATTCATTTTGTAAAGCATCTTTCTCACTGGATGCGCACCTTCCTTAAGTTTTATCTTCATTTCCCAAGTTATTCATGCACACCTTTAAGTTCATGATACCCTTAAGGGAATAGGTCTTGGTAATCCCGTAGTAACTCAATAATCTTTTCCACCTTCGAGTCGGACCAGTATTCTCTAATTATGGCCTCCTTAGGCTCAATCTATGATCTTATATTGACCTTCTTTGTCTTCATTGGTTCATGGTTGCATGTATCCTTATCTACATCATCCAAGACCTCGCGTGCCCCCTGTGAATGGTCAATATCCAAGATTTCAACTTCCTCGTCATCCATAATGTACACTATCTTTCCTTTTTCTTTCTCAAGGAAAGCACATTCAAGCAATATGGAGTCTTCTCCTTCTTCTTCAAAATATGCGCTTGATTATGTTTCACCAAATAATTCATGTCTAAGTTCCTTTGTCTTTGCACTATCTCTCATGGTTAACCACTTAACAAATTTTAATGCCTCTTCTATTAGGAGGTTGGGAAGAAAAGTAGTCAAAGGTCTGGATCATTCCTGCAGTCAAATTTTTCCAGTTTCCAGTCTCTCAATGTAGTTCTGCGTATATATACCAAGCACGTGTGCACCCTTATAGAGTGGAGTATAATTTATGCACCCAGAGTGAAGGTGGTAATGCTTCTTTTCCTGCCATCCAGAGTCTCTCACACTACTGAATGTGGTGTTGAACAGGTTTATCACCATTATAAGTGTATAATCTACATAGGTGAATTATTTCTTACAAACCTAGTAGATAAGGAGATTTTTATCTCCATCCACTCCGTAAGATTATCTCTATGAACTACCCATCAGCACGTTGTTGTCCCACGCAAGGTACATACTAACATATCTCTTCTCTTAATTTGATCTTTCCACTATGTTTCTATGGCTTTCAAAAATACAGGAATATCTTCTGCTCATGTATACCCAAGTTACTACGCCACCTATCCATAGAATAGAATGAAGTCCATTCTTATGCGCAACCATGCTTTATATTGCGCATCCTACTAGATTCATATGTACCATGATCCCAATTGTCATAAGCAATACTCATAGTATCACTAATAGAGTGAGAATCCTCCCACTATAGGATGCCTTCCTTTTATGGATCATTGACCTCTGGGTCCCTGAATAGTGCATACATAGATTATGTTTAAGTCTTCATCACTTAGAGGCTCAACATATGCAGTGTAGATTTCCTTTCTATCAAAGGTATCACAACCCTTTCCTCTTTGTTATCAAAGCTGATATACCCCTTATTGAATCTTAAATCAGCATTATTCACATAACACCAAGGGCATCCAAGCAAGGCTGGAAAACTATCTACTTCTGCAAGTGCTAATACCTCAAAATCCCCAGTGAATTTGGCCCCTTGTATAGTTATGGATGCATCCTTCAAAACTTCTATGGGATTGGCCTTAGTCCTATTTTCCATAAATAACACATTAGATGATGGCTATAATGGAGGTCTCCCCATTTATACCCATACATCTAAAGCAAGCACATTGACTTCCGCACCTGTATCAATCAAAATATTGCTCAACATCCATCCATCTATAATAGGACATTCAGAGTGATCTCTTTATCATAGTCAATGCTATCAGGGGGGAATATTTGCATGTAGGATCTACCGTTCATTCTCATTGTTTTCACGTGGAGTGTTCCCCTTCAACCATTTCCCTAATAATGGAATAATATTCTCTTTGCGCAGCATTTTACACACCTCTCTAATGTCATCAATATCAAAGGGGACCTTCCTTACTTCTTTCTTTTGTTACATCTTTTTGGACTACTCTTTTAAACATTGTATTTCACCTTGAATATTTCTGAGGACCTTCATGGTCTCTTGATAGAATTCCTTCTAATTGGAAGGATCTAGGTACCTTGCATGTAGAACCTCCTCCTTAATGATTGTAGCCTTCTGGTACGATGCCTCTCTTACACGTGTCCGCTTTAGCACATGTGGTAATCTTCACATTTAAGGCCTCATGTTCTGGTGCTATCTTGGGCATCCACTAGTTTTCCTACCATGCACTGGATCCTAACCATCCCTGGCACCTTTGTTTTCCTATTTATGTTGTTTACTGAGATGCTCATATAAGTCTGGGCACTCCTCATAGCTATGATTCTTTCTGCAGAAAGAACAGGTAACTATTCTAGGGACATTCGCGCCTATAATGATCAGGGGATCCACATGTATAGCACGTCCCATCAAGGAAACTTGCTTCTTCCTCCACCATAACCTCATATCCTCCATATCCACCTCCTCTTCCATGACCTCCTTCAAAATGCATCCCTCATTTGTGTCATAGTGCATGTTGATTATGATCCTGATCCTGGTGCTCGTTCTTGTCCTTAGATTTATTTGTTACACTTGTCTATCATACCCCAATGTCTATAACATCATGGATTTTACCAATCAATCAAAAATCCTCAGTATCATGGGTCGTGGACCTACAAATCTTGTAAAAGCAAGATACATTCTTCCTTATCACACGCTCCGTAACAAAGGACAGTGGCTAGCATCATGATTCAAATGAAAGATTTCAAAGTCTAACAGCAATGAACGTATAGATCTATAAGGGAAACTATCCTTGGTGTGACCTTCCACTTCACAATCTATACACCAAATACCTAAGCGTGTTTCATGGGCTGAATTCACTGATAGCTTCTCTAACTATTTTTCCATGGCTGCAATATGTGCCTCTAAGAATGGACTAACACCGTTGTCAATGCTCCCAACTACCTCAACACGTAATTTTGTCTCCAATGCTTCATGTGGATCAATGTATGTCTTATGTGACAAACGCCCTTCTAAATGGTGTAATCAATACTCCAACAAACCATTGTGCATGCTAGTTGGCGTGAATATCATAAGATAGCTTAGATAGAAGTGTCTTAAAGCGGGCATCATACTCACGTACACTCTCAGTAGTGCCCTATTTGATATCTTTGATCGCACTTTATACTTTTCTGCTCAAACTTTGGGATATGGAACTCTTTCAAGAAAGCATCCTTCAGTGTTGCATAATCCATGCAAGTTTGATCAGGGTCAAACTTCCTATACCAGTTGTGTGCACATCCCTACAAGATAGTAGCAAATTGACTTGCCTTATGCACTCATAAGTCCATGATCCCTTTCGCATGCCATAAGATTTCACACAAATGCACATGTTCAGTAGCATCCTCTATACCTCTATACCCTAGGAGATGAAGATACATCTCCATATAGATATTTTGTGGTTGTTGTGGGCCTTGACCACCTGATCTAGAACCTCATGTGTTTCCTCTACCTCCAGAACCACCAGATCCACTGGAACTAGAACCACCTATACCTCTTGATCCTCCACCTGTAGTTGGAATATGACCTATAGATGTACTCCCCTATGCTCTGACAGTAGTACTATATTGAACCCCTAAAGTCTGTGAGGTAGTTACACTTCCATAGGTGAATCCAACATTTTGCATGCTCACGTTCTATGTGGATGATGTGTCTAAAAATGTTCCTCCAAATAATGAAGTCATCTGACCTGTCATTGATGTGCTTGCTTCTTGACTTACTCCTTCTCTCCTACTTCCCAAGTTAGCTTGTTGGTTACTTGTCATACTAGATACTAGAAAACCAAGTGCAAGGGCTAGGTCACCAGGTGGATTAAGATGCGCGCCCATGCATCCCAGGTAGTCTTTGTTGGCACACTTCTGTGTGAAGCTAAGGGGGGATCTTTATCATGTTTTCCAATATGGGGGAGTTCCTAATTCTTTGGCTCCATGTCTTCTACATGAGCTTCAAATCCTTCACGATCCATCTCTCTCCTCAACGCCACACTTTCTGTAATGGTACACTACTTCTCTATCTCCCTCTCGTGCACCTTATTATACTTAAGCCACATTTCCTCTCTCTGCCTTTCTATCACCATGTCTTCCATCTTTCACCAAACCTATTCCTACCCTCACATGTGGTGAGGTTTAGTTAGCCATTGGTTTACTCTCCAGGTTCAAAGTTACCATCAAGATCTTGATCGCCAGTGGAATACCTTACATATATGCTCCTCTAGGATACCGTAAAAAATGGAATTTAGCTACCTCTAGGCAAGAATATGTTGAAATTGAATATTCTAGAATATAACTGTTTAGAACACCATGAAAATATGTATCCACAGTGCGAGTCTAGATAAAATCAGCCTCATAAAGGGCCTGAAATTCTTCCTGTGTCGAAACAAGTGTGTGATACCTCCAATTCCGTTAAGATGCATAAGCAGTCAACCACTTGTATAATTCTACTAGAAAGATGGTGAAAAAGATCTCATATAAGCTAGCATACAGGTTCTTTTCTACCTAATTATGTGTGTTAAACTGAGATCCAATGCTGAAATGTCGTGCATATTCTGTAACATTCCCATTTTAAAGCTTTAGAAACAAGGGGAAAAAAATTTAAATAGCGTTCTTTGTTCTAAATTTTCATAATTTAGAACACACGTTTCAAGTTTTTTAAATAATGTTCCCTGTTCTAAATGATCATGATTTAGAACACACATTCCATTCCAATCAATCTCATAACAGATAACCATATGCAGCTGTAATGACTCGATGAACTATTGATCTCTCATTTCATGAATCGGTGTTTCATCGGTCTCTCATTTCGTGACTTAGTTTCTTACCGATCCTTCATGTTAACTCAATGTATTGTAACTAAGTATACTTGGTTCTCTTACCCTTTTCGGGGTATTGAAGTGTTCTATTTAAAAGGCCTATCTGAATATTTGTTACCAATATTCATCTGAAATCATGCTTCTTAAACTACGTGATATAGGACAACACAACCAGCAGCTTGTAATACTTTAGCCAAAGATTTTCACATGATTTGAATGATCATATTCCTAGATGGCATACTCATCAATGGAATGCGTCCTTCACCCCCACTTCATCTGTTATCTAGAATGGTCTTCACTAACTCCTGTCAGTCCTCTTGTTCAAGGCTTTACCATAACCCATATTAGCAACATAGAAAGGTATAGAGCATCACTCGCAGTGACTAAGGGTACATAGACATACTCAATCGACCCAAGTTGATTGTGTGTGTCTAGTTACCTTTATTCATTGTGAGTTAGCCCCTATATGAAGGCATGTCCCTAACCTGACCTAAGGTAAAACTAAGGTCAAGTCTGAGTTTATGTAGATCTATATGATCCAATTCAGAAGGGTGTTGTGACGTGTCAACTGCAACGATGTGCCAATATGAAGACCTCAGTCTTCATGATGTCACAATGCTACAATTGGCACATACCAACATCCTACGGAATCACCTCATCTTGAAGTACATATACAATTAATAATTTAAACACTTATCTTTTTAATTAAGATTTAATTTCAGCAACCCTATTGAATCCTTAATTTCTTTATTCATTAAGGTTGCTAACTATAATGACTAATAGTCACCATGTAGATAAAGCTGCAATCAATCCCTCTTCCCGAAGTTTGTATTTCATTTCACGGTATCTTATCATAAGATTCAAGCTCATAAACAGAATCAGTATACCACAGTAATATTATCTTAATTTGCTTAACTAAGTTTAAGTATGATTAAATTTATATTTTGGTTCCTTGTTAATAGACTTCATTAAGATGAAGTATATTCATTACGTATGTATTTATTTCATTTCGGTTACCATATTCTAATTTTTATTTAACAAGAGGGAGTATGTTTTCTCAAAAGGTATTAACAAAATACTTATCCCCTTAGAATGATTGTCTTTCTTTTAACTTTATATTCTTTTAGGGTTCATTGTTGCCATTTACTTTATACAAGAGTCATAAATAAATTTCTCTTTTATTTATGTCATCTAGTAAACCATAATGACCTAGTTATATTTCCATCTATTCGTGCCAACTTAGAAGTGATATTCGATAAATGAATAAAGTATCAATTCCCTTCCTATCAGTTTCATTTGAGTTTAACTAAAATGATTCAAAACAGATAGGTTTACGAGAGAATAATTACAAAATTTCCTTTACAATAAACCCAAAGTGAATGATACATCAAATACAAATAACAATCAATCCTTTTTCCCATTCCTCAAGTAAATTATACATTTTACAAGTCTAAACATTTCAGATTTCATTCCTACCAGTCAGCATTGATAAACTCAAACAAGAATACAACTTTTCCCTTTTTCAATTATATTACAATAAGAATAATAATTCCTCATAAAAGATACATCCTTTAGGTAAACACAAGAAGCATCATAAAATAACTTGTCTTCTTTTATCACTTACGGAATCCATCTACAAACATTGCTAGCATGGGTCAGTTCATCGAACTGAGCATGATAAGCACTAAACATTAAAACAATGTGCTTTCAACTAACTGTCTCATAAAAAGAACTCTGCTTTTATGAAACATTAAATCAATTCATATAGATATCTTATAAAGGAGTAAGGATCCTAACATGAAGGTCAAAATGAGAAATCCACAATATATTATATAAGGATCATGATCAAAGCAGCACTCTTAAATCAACAATTTCACAAGAAGGATTACAACAGATAAGTGATAATACATATCAATTACTTATCAGACTCATACTATAGATGCATGTAAGTCATTCTTGATTCAATAAGTGTTCAAGAAGGGTACCAACCCTACAGTTTTCAGAACTAAACTAATTTAAAGAAGCAATTAATCATAATCCTCAACACTAACATAACTCTTCATATAATATCAGAAGCCAAATTCATTCTATCTAAAAGGATGGAATTTAGGATGAACCAATAATATTCTACACAAGAATTCCCTTCTATCTAACATTGAATCAATATCAATCCAATTCCAATTTATCGATTCAAGGGAATAAGAAGTGCAGGATCCCATCTAATTACCCATTCAGCCTCAACATGGTTAATACAAGTGAAAGGCAGAAAATAATTAAAAAGAAAACAACTTAAGTCATCCTTCAATGTTCAACGAACAACATGGCATTCAGCAATTTAGAGAAGAAAAATAACCGAATGTAATCCTTTTTACATTTTGAAGAAAAATAGCAATGCATACCTAGCTCAAAAATAGAGAGAAGATCCCAATAATCCATCCTTTTAAAAATTTAAACACAATTGACTTCCCAAGAAAACCAGACTAATCCTTACCTAACAACATCCAAATTCAACAACCACTGCCACACAAACAACATAGTCAAAGTTGAATCGATATAAGATAAGCAACTGAATCAAGCAAGGTAGGGCCGAAGAGATAGATTCTCGTCAAATAAAGAGAATAGTCACAGTAGCACAAAACTGATACAAGTTTTCAAAACAACAAGCTCAGGAACTGATTCCTTAGCTTCATTTCAGTGAAGATAGCCTCTACCCAGACGTTTTCTCATTTCCCAAATAGAGAGAAACCTACAAGGTATCACTATGTGCTCAAGAAAAAAGAATACAATCTACAGCCAAGCCAACCATGTACCCACTTAATAAGAATCAAGGAAACTGTCCATACATAAGAAAGAAAGGACTCCATCCCATATCCAAACAAGATGAAGGCAATTCATAAGGAGATTCAACCCCAAGCCGGTTCTCAAAATCGAACCCAAAAGAAGGAGAAGAGTAAAATTGAAACCTTCTAACTCATATACTTCAATTAACTAAAACTGAACTAATCCATTCTTTCATCAACTTCTATAGAGGCAAATCAAAAGTTTATTCACAAACTAATTCATACATGGAGGAGAGAGAGAAACATCAATATCCTCGCACAGTCCCAAGAGAAGAAGTTAAATCGTAATTTACCAAATTTTGAGAAAGGAAGAACAAAACAAATGAAATCCTTTCTTAACAGTCCCAAAAAGTTCACAAACTCAAAACTTGTTAAGCTTAGAAGGTGTCAACATATCACTATTGCTTTCAAACAAGTTTGAATCCACAAGAAAACAACAAATACGAAGACCTATTTCAACATAACTTAACAGCAGTGATAAAATTCGAAGCCACTTCAGTCTTTAACTGAAATATCAATTTCTAATAAAGGAAAATATTCCTGATCAAATTTTAAAAGAATCATTATTTTTCCTTAAACCATTTTAGCACAAGAGATCAAAAGTCCACATGACTTAAGAAACCTTCCAGTTTCAAATAAAATAAACACGATTTACTCAAACATGCATCAAGAAAAATACCCATATTGAATCTTTTCCAAACAACAAACTCAAGTAGAAGATCACAGCAAAAATACACCAAGGAATTTCTACAAAAATAATCATTTCTAAAAGTAGAGCTTTTTAATGAAGAAGCTTAATAAAATGTAGAATTATTTAACAAGAAGAGCCTATCATGCCTGATAAAATTTCTTGTTGATTTGCAGGAGATCTCTGGCCGAGCTTCTCAAGAATCTCTTATTTTCAACCAATGTCAATAGTCAAATATCTCAACTTCCTCTACGTTTCCACAAGTTCAGAAATAGTCTGAAGATACCCACGATTACAATGGGTCAAAAAACAATCTTGCTGGTTCGAAGAACCTAAACTCTCATGCAGAGTAAAAACCAGAAGGATCCAAATGACCAACAACTTTCTCCAATTCCTCCTGCCTAACTCCTAGGTGGTTTCCTCCACTAAGCCCAAGGTTATTGAATGCATTGAATGCCTTGAATGTTATTTCCCCCTCTTTCCTTACACCACCACCACTTCAAATTTGGTGAAACAAAATTCAAGAACTCCATTCATTTTAAATTTAGCAATGATGTCAGCTAGGTGTCCCGCCATCTTTTTATGCCTCCGCCAATCTTGGTGAATTTAGGATGTAAGGAATGAAATCAATTCACATTAATAACTTAGAAAACACCACCACCAACCTTCCATTTGTCACGTGACCCATAGGTCCCCTTTCATCTTAGTAATAGTTTAGGTTACATTAGCATTGGTTAGGTTTTTCCACCTTAGTTCTTAAGTCATTAGGATTTATTTGAGGTTAGTTCAAGAATCCTAGCCATATAATATACCTCCTTAGGTTAGGCCATCACCTCTTAGATTAGAATTTATATAATGTAGGAAACCACAACCTAGTTTTAAGTGTCAACCATAATAGTTTAGTAATAAGTCCTAGGTAAGTATTATTACCTTAGGTCAAAAATTGAATAGGGCAACATTATAGTTTGGGTCAGATCCAAATAACAACAAGCATTCTGACCAAGGTTAAGGCATTTGCCTTATTAACCCACAACAGATCCTTAATCTCCTCACGCTAATCAGCATTACAAAACATTAATAAAGGAGGTCCAAATTTATAGTTTGAAGTATGATGCCAAGTAAGGACACCTGAAGCTAGGTCCTTCACAATTTACAACAAAATACTGCTCGGTTCCATAATATGTTTCCTTCAGCATGTTAATTAACAAGATGACAATAAAGAATAACCGAAGCATACCTTGAATCAGTGGAATTGATTCAAGGTGTGCTATTAGCATATGGAAAATGTGAAAACAATAGTATAGATTTACAACCTATATTTCACATAACATAATGGTTTCATTTCCAAGTAAACAGAATTACAGCTAGCATGAATTCTGAACAATAATAACTTATCCATTGCAAACATGATTTTCAACATCAAAAGAATACAACTTCCTAAGACAAATCACATGTCAACTTTTGCAATGTCAAAAGTGGAAGTCATCATAGTAACGGTCATGACTAAGACGTTACATATTATTCCTCCAGATCGTGTATCCACTCCTCAGTACTTGCTAGAGTTAATCTACATCTTCATCGTGAACCATCCTGAAAAAAACTGAAAAAGAGGTCTCGGCAACAGAACCAATGATGCAGCCTAGAATTCACTAGATAACACCCTAGTCGTGTTGGCACATCACTCAGCCTAGACTGAGCGCTCACCCAAAGCACGCAAAGTTACTAGGTCCCTCTTTTGGGTTTCTATAGCAAGATGTTAGAGTGATGAAGGAAGAAACATATAGAACCATAACTAATCCATCATTCTACAATTCATGCCATATTCAGGCCTAGGAAAGAACAAGCTTAAACAATAATTATGATTGAATCAAGAACATGCACTACTCAATTACACATAGGAATGACACTTAGATTCAGCCAATATCTTTCATCTATTAATAAACATAGAAGCTCCTTACAATAATTGCAATCTATACCGATGTGTGCATGGATCTGATACAGTAATCCAGTCATATGCACATATCTCTTTATGCTTACCTCTTAGGCTCTGCATATACATATATATCAACTACTATGTGATTCACATCATATATATAGGGTGGGGAATTTACCTTCACTGTTTATCTATTCTAAACATAGGCCGCATGCTACTAATAGCTACGCATCATTTACAGGCATAGCCATACATGCAAGCGTGCTATCTATAGACCTCTTACAGTTAACTAAAGTGACAATCCTATTTTTAGCTCATATCCATGAAAAACACTTCGATCTGATCCTCTAAAGATAGACAATGTGTGGCACGCACGTCTCTACCTCGTTTATATGCTTTGCACACCATCTTCTAAAAATAGGTCTTCATGCTCAAAATCGGCTAAGTCCCGAAAGTTGAACTTTCCCTCCACGTGTGGGTTTTTCATTTCCCTCTGTGCCCTTGATCCTAGCCTTCCCTTCCGCACAGACTTCTTGTGTGATCTCTAACAAGTATTCTCTTATCAACATGTAGACAGTTGAGTATCTCTTTGAACATCAAGAAGTGCATATTTTCGACACCATTTGGAATACTTTTAGGACACCTAATTTGCAAGGAAGGTTTGTTGGTTGATCCAGCTAAGGTTATAGTCATTATAGGCCTAAAAGCACCTACCAGTCAGAGTGAGGTGCGTGGATTTTTAGGTCATACCGAATATTACAGGAAGTTTATTAAAGGATATACCAAATTTTTCACACCATTGGAGGAGTTACTGAAAGGGAAGGGTACATTCTATTGGGTAGAACCGCAGCAACGCGCATTTGAGACATTAAAAGAGAAACTTACTACCATGCCTATTCTACATTTTCCTTCATGGGACCAACCATTTCATTTACATGTGAACACCTCTGGCATGACCATTGGCGCAGTATTGGCTCAGCCTGGAGAAGGTATTATAGATCATCCTATCTTTTTTGCTAATAGAAAGCTGACTCCTGCAGAACATAATTACACCACTGTAGAGCACGAAGCTTTGTCAATTATCTATGCACTACATAAATTCAGACAATACCTGCTAGCTACACCATTTGTCTTCTATACAGATCACATGGCATTGAAGTATTTGGTAAACAAACCCATTTTACAAGGGCTCATAGGTACAATGGGTACTCTTTTTTCAAGAATTTAACTTCACAATTATGGTAAAACTAGGGAAAAGTAATTCTGGACTAGACCATTTATCCATAATACAGTCATGAGAAGAAGCACAGGTGATTGAAGATACCATGTCAGATGCACAGTTATATAGGTTACAACGAGCGCCATCAGAATTAGAGGACATTGATGTCTTTTTATAAACATGCATGGCACTAGAAGGAATGGAATCCTTAGAGAAGAAACAACTTACTATATGCGCGGCACCCTATATGTTGATTAGCAGTGACCTGTACAAATTAGGTTGGGATGAAGTATTGCACCATTTTGTACTAGAACATGAACACACGAACATCGTGGAGGAAGCTCATGGTGGTCTTGTAGGTGGTCACTATGTAGGTGACACAACTGCATGCAAGATTTTACTCACTAGATTATGATGGGAGACCATGTATAAATATTGTAAGGAATTTTGTAAGACTTGTGATCATTGTCAGCATCTTGGGAAACTAGGACAACGAGATGATATGTCATTAAGGCCTATTCCTAGTGCAGAACCATTTGAAAAATGGGCTATAGATTTTGTGGGTCCTATTTCACCAACTACGCATAGAACTGGATCACACTATATCATAACTTGCAGAGACTATCTAACAAGGTGGGAAGAAGTAGCACCTACAAAGGATTGCATAGAGGCTACAGCAACCAGGTTCCTATGAGAGAGTATTATTACAAGGCATAGATGTCCCTTAAGTTTGACCAATGATAGGGGCACACATTTTCTTAATGAGATAATCAGAATTTTATTAGATGAATTCATGATTGCACACCATAATACTACACCATATCATCCTCAAGTGAATGGGAATGTTGAGCCTTTCAACAAAATTTTGAGCCAAACCTTGACAAAAATTTGTGATGTTGGAAGGAAGGATTGGGATGATAAAGTATCTGTAGTACTTTGGGCATATAAAACAACATATAAAAGGTTAAACAAAGCCACACCATTTCAGTTAGTGTTTGGCGCAGAAGCAGTTCTTCCTATGGAATTTATGTTACCATCTTTGCATATTGCACACACAAGAGGTCTGAGTAATGAGAAAACATTAGAAAACAGATTGAAAAGTTAATCAAGTTGGATGAGCACCGAGCAATAGCATTTTGGAGTTAGAAACAAGAAAAGGATAGGTAGAAAGCATGGCATGACATGTGCATCAGGGATAAAAGGCTTGAGATAGGATAAATGGTGCTCCTTTATGATTCTAACTTTTTGCGCCATCTAGGTAAACTCAAATTACATTGGTTGGGGCCGTATGTTATCACTCACATGCTTGAAATAGGTGCCTGTCAGTTAGAGGCACTTGATGGAATAGGGTTACCCGGTTACTTCAATGGGAGTAGGTTGAAGCCTTACTATAAATAAGTCTTCTTGGTGTTTGTAATAAGGTAGTGTTACCATTTAGATTAGGTTTTCAATTCTGTATTTCCTTAATGTGTTTCCTTCTTTTTCAATATGCTTTGTCAATTTAGTTGGTGTGTTTGTGTAATGAAGTGCATTTACGCGCCAGAAGCTAACTCCTGTTTGGAATAATTTTTATGCGTAGAGAACTGCACATACCCTTAGTGTGGGGTAGGTTATTGATATCCAAGTACAGGACTGATGAAAATAACACATGAAAAGAACTAACTGCTATAGGTGCTATTCAAGTTAGAGAATTGAAAATATTGCTTCTGGAAATGAGGACCATAGATGGAGATGAATGAAGAAACAAGTATAACGCGAGGTAAGCAGAGGCCATGGGAACTACCAAGGGAAAGTGCAGTGGTGAGGTACTCAGGTGCATGGAGATGCACTGAAGAGAAGTCCGCAGCTAGAAGGTAGGAAGGCACACTGGAAGGTTATAGCTTGGGCGCAAAGATGTACCACGTGGAAATAATGAAAATGGTCAATTAATAAGAGGATTTTTGGTAGGTGAAGAAGGAATAAATGCACTAGATTTTTGAAAACCTATATAAGTATGGGATACGAGTTCATTTTTACCATTATAATCATGATAATTTGAAAGATCCAAGTGCAACTGAGCTGCGATAAGAGTATTCAGGTGCGAAGAGTGTGAATCAAGACAATACGGGTAGATTTGTGTGCAAAGGAAGCTTGCATCCCCAGTTGTGAAGGGTTTGAGCGAAGTAAGGCATTACAAAATATCTAGGGCATGTAATTTCAACTAGGGCACTCCGAATCGAGCTAGGGTTTGAGTTTGCATGTTACAAGGGATAAAAGACAAGTATTTGGTGTTGGAAGATTGTAGGTTATAGATGGCACCGAAGAAAGCACCCGCAGCAAGAGTAAAAGGAAAGAAGAAGGTCAAAGTGGAGCATGAAATGACCCCTAAGAGTAATTTATCAGAAATGTAGTATCCGGAGGGTGTAATTGTGGGTCAGGAATGGGACTCCCACATCCGGAAGAGTAGGATGAATGACTACAATCATCGTACATCTGAAAATAAGGAGTTGGATGTGTTATTAAACATAAAGATGAATAAGCACACAACAGAAGACATACCGGTGTATGACGATGCTGGGGAGAATTTGTTGAAGCAACTTGGGGTTTACCAGTTGTATGAGCTCCCATAATTTTGGAATATGAACCATTGTATCACTGGTTGATGAGTAGGTTACACGAATACTTCGTCTATTTTGCAGGACACAGGGTAAGGATTAATCGCGTTGATCTCAACAGTGACAGGTTTGAAATGTATAGGGGTATATCTCAATGGTGATTTAACTAATAAGGCCACAATCCTAGAGACAAGGAAGGAGTTGAGGTACACCAAGGGTCCGCATGGCATGGAAATTGATAAATTAAAGAAGTACCCAATCATTCAAGCAGTTGCACACTTAGTGACAAAGTTGAATGACTAAGAAAGATGGTCACAAGTAAACACAATGTGACTACACATTGCGAAAAAGATGTCATAGGGAGTAATTTACAACATCTCCAATTACATCGCAGGGATTATCATTGACAAAGCATGCACAGGAGAGAAGATCAGTTTCGGGGTTGTTCTATTGTCTCTGGTGTTTATGGAAATTGGAGTGCCCGATGGGCCAAAGGAGAAAATCTGGGAATACCCTATGGAGAACAAGTCACCTGTGGAAATATTTGGAAAGTATTTGTGTGATGGATCAATGAGTGGACCATTCAGAAATATGGCAGAGATGTGGTATGATAGAATCTGTGTGGTGTTTGAAGAAGAATGGCGCATACCCAAGGAGTTACCTTTGGTAGTAGGGAAGGTAGTACAGTTTGTAGTCTACCAGAATTTTTACATCATGTGATTTAAGATGAAGGATGGGGCTTGGAGCCCATGGTGTAAACTATCATATGCCTTCATGGAAAGGTATTTCCATACATTAGTTCACTAGTTTTTGGATGTGCATCATCTGACCTTCAATGCAAACAAGGTAGATTGCGACTACCACACTCTAAGAAATAAATATGTATATCCAGGGCGGAATGCCTACATTGAGAGGCTTATCTCAGATATTATAAGCATGAAGCCTGTAAGCTTGGAAATTGGGGACACCGAAGTAGTGTTTATGTACTTGTAACTAAAGCCCAAGCTGGAGAACAACAAGTATGTGGAGAATGAGTTTGCGTTCCCAGGACCACCAAAAGGTAAGCATACAATGAAAAATATTCCAACGCCTAAGCCCACAGAGACAATACAAGTAGATGATGAAGAAGAAGAGCATGAGGATAGTGGTGGCATGGATCATAGAGGAAGAAGAAAGCCTCCAAATAGGGAAGAATTTGAGTGTGTGAATACTCCACCCCAACCACAAGAAGGGGATGATGAGGTCCTAGATGTGGTACAAGGAGAGCTCCACTTCAAAAGAGTATTCAAGAGAACAAGGACCCAAGGTGCTACTCCACAATCAGTGTGCACATCACCTTGAATAGCCCCACAAAAGGAGACAACTAAGAAGAGAAGAAGGAAGTTAAAGATGAATGAGGAGGTGGAAGAGTCTGAGGAAAGTATACCCAATTCCCCTACACCTCCAAAGAATGTAGAAGAACCAAAAGATGAAGAAATGAGGGATGAAGAAGAGGTAGAAAATGAAGTAGATGAGACAGCAATGGAGACTACTTAGGACACAGCAGAACAAGCTCTGAATCTTGAAGCCTAAGTTCCTAAGGGGACAAGAACAAAGAGAACATGTTGAGAGTTAGTTCCACCGATCATGGGCTATGTTGAGGACATAAGTAAAATTTTCTAGGCTCGTTTTCAGAGCACAATGATACAAAAGGATTTGTATGGCTGGGAGCTAATGGATGAAGAGATGGCAACCACGCACACAAGGAAGTAGTTTTCCTGGTCGATGCACACACACATGGATGAACCGGACTTTGATGTGTGTGAGGATTCATGTGTATCAAGGAGGTTGAAGAAGACACCTCAGGCCAGACACATAATAGTCAAACCTACTGTTATGTCAAATGAACAAGTGAGCAATGCATTGGTGAAAGTCTCGATAGAGGTGGCAAGGTGGAATATGGATAAGGTTGCAACAATTAGGGCACGACAAGAGGAGGTCAAGACTAAGGATATAGAAATAGTGTACCTAAAGTAAGAAAAATAATTGGCACAGAAAAAGAACGTTGTTTTCATCATCATTACAGAGGAAGTTAGGGACAATATCATGAAAGCAAAGCCACATTTAGAGCCAAAGGTACCCAAAACATTTCCTTCAGCAATGCATTATGTAAGTACCTTGTTGAACTTAGTGCTTGAAGATGAACCTCTACGCATGCCAACGCCAAAGGATCCATTGCATGAAATATTGCATCATATGAGGGGTTGCTTCAAATCTTGTAGGAGGAATTGAAGAAGGTAGATCAAGCATTGAATATTTATACATCGCCAGAAGCCGTTATAAGAACCAAGACCATTTTGGAAGATAATGAAGTCCTGAAGGCCATGAAAGATGAAACATTGGTCCGTGCAAAACGATTAGCGCTTGTTAATCAAAAGCACAAGGCCCTTACAGCAACAAAAGAGCCACACAAGGAAAGGCTAGATGAGCTTGGGAAACTCATCGTGTAAAATATGAACTTATTAGAAGGAAGAATGACTACCATGTCCAGCATTGTGTTGGTCTTGTAGAATGAGAAGGGAGAGATTGCAAAAGATGAGTTAGAGTCAATTGCAGTGGATATCCCAGAAAAGGTAGAGGTCACGCTCAATGATTGGAAAACTTAAGAGGCAGAAATAAAAGAAGAATATCCAAAATTTATTCTTCATGTTGAAGCATAAGATATTACAGGGTAAAGACATTCTTTTATTCATAAAAATTATTTCTATCTCTTTATTCACATTCTTTGATTATTTTTTGAGAATAACCATTATCGGGGAAGTAATGCAACAAATGTGGGGTAGTGTTGATCACACAAAATCTGGTACTTAGCAAAAAACATACAGAAGGTTCGTACGGAGAAGCAGAGCCCATTCAAAAGTGTAGGAGAATGGGAAAGGATCGTACGCGAAGAAAAGAGACAAATTCGGGACTTATCCGTTTTCACGATGTGGATATATTTTTGGAGATAGCGTGCGGAGCACACAAACCGGTCAAAGACTTACATGACACGCATTGGCTATTTTTGGAAGATCGGCTACAAAGCGCTTTGCATGGATACAGGCTAAGAATATATCTACTATTGGTAGTTAACTAAAAGTAATCTATTGTTAGCACACTTGCATGTGTGGCTATTTTTGTAATGGCAGATGGTTAAAAATAGCATGCGACCTATTTTGGGATTAGATAAATGGTGAAGGGAAAGTCCCTACCCTTATAAATATGAAGTGAACTGTGTAGCATAAGAGAGATGTGAGACCTAAGTTATTGTGAGGTTATGCTGCCAAATTTGATGCGCGCATGAGCATATATTACTGTTATTGTAAGGAAGCTTCTGTGTATTACTATATTTAATATAATGGGGGTTATTTACTAAATAAAGGTGTTAATCATGGTTATAGTTTATTACTGCATAAAGGGTTCTGCTATAATTATTGTTTGATTCATGATACTTTAAGATCTAGATCTAGGAAATGCTTTGTAGAATGTTAGATTAATTATGGATCTGAATGCGTTAAGTCTTCATCATGCTAAAATCTTGTAATAGCAACCTAAAGAGGGTCCCAGTACCCTTGCGCGCTTCGGGTGAGTGATTAGTATAGGTTGAGTGATGTGCCAACACGCCTAGGCTTTTACTGGTGAATTCTAGGTTGCATCAGCAAGTATGAACTATTATACCAATGGCTAATGAGTAGGGTCCATGAGGACTTCTTTTATTTCACCAGATGAAGGGTCTGAATCACAGCAGCCTTGATCTCGACACTGACAGGATTGAAGGTCATAGGTGTAAACCTTGCTAGTGATTTGACTAATAAAGCTGCAATCGTAAAGACAAGAAAGGAGTTGGGTTATAATAAGGGTCTACGTAGACTGGACATTGATAAATTGAAGAAGTACCCAATGGTTTAGGAAGCCATGCATCTGGTAACCAAGTTGAATGATCAAGAGATATGGTCAGGGGTGAATACCATGTGGTTGTATGTTGCAAAGAAAAATGTCTCAAGGATTAGTCTACAACCTAGCAGGATACCTTAAAGACACCATTGTTGAGGAAGTGCACACATGAGAGAAGATAAGCTTTGGAACTATCCTCCTTTCCCTTGTGTTTGTAGAAATTGGAGTTCCTGATGGGCTAAAGAACAATATATGGAAGTATCCCATGGAAAATAAGTCCCTTGCGGAGAGGTTTGACAAATATTTATGTGAAGGATCAATGAGTGGGGTGTTTAAGCAGAGGGAAAAGATGTGGTATGACCAACTTCACATGGAATTTGAGGAGGAGTGGCGCATTCCCAATGAGCTACCTTCAGTGGTGGGCAAGGCAGTACATTTTGCAGTGTACCAACACTTCTACATCACGTGATTTGCTATGAGGGATGGGGCATGGAGCCCATGGTGCAAACTATTGTATGGCTTCATAAAGTGCTACTTCCAGGCATCAGTCCACCGATTTATTGATGCGCGCCGCCTAAAATTTAATACAGACAAGGTAGATTGTAACTACCACACTCTAAAGAAGGCATATGTGTATCCAGTTCAAGTTGCCTACATTAAGAGGCTCATCTCAGATTTCATAATTATGAAGCCGGTTGATAAGGCTAGAATATGTCTCATTAATGTACAATAAATGATCTTATTTTACTCTCCTTTTATCAAGTTTGACTGTATTTTGTGACTTTTGTTTGATCTGATATAAGTTAGGATGTAATTGTCCATCTTTTGTTGATTATAGTTCTAATGTTTAAAAACTCTGTAATTCCTAACAAAGTGCTTTGGAAATTTAGTTTTGTAATAAAACAAGTCATAATCAATTGGAAGAACAAAGTATGAAGTGGTCAGCATGTTTTTGGAAGCATTGGTTTCAATACGGCAAAGTTCTGGGACTTCTAGACTTAGTTCTAGAACTCCATTACGCAATTACGAGCTCTATCACTTAGTTCTGGAACTTTCAGACTTAGCTCCAGAACTCTAGTACTTAGTTCTAGAACTCATGGATGTAGCTCTAGAACCCTCATGGTTAGAGCTGGAATGATTTCCTTTACTTCTGGAACTTCTCTAAAGTTCCGAAACCAATGATAATTTGTTTATTCCAGCAATGTCCGGTGATTTAGCAATCAATGATCCTTTCAATTAGGAGCATATTAGAAGATTTCTTATTCTTCATACTCGTGGATTCAGGGATAACTATCATATAGTAGTACATCCAGCCTTGTTCCAATTCAGCATCTATTTTGGGCACGATTTAGTTCCATCTAAATCGGTAGGACATCTATGGTTGTAAATGCACTTTTGAAAGGAGTATATGTATGCAAACTTGGAGATAGATTTATATATAGAATAATATAGAGATAGATTGATATACATAGATACAAGCACAGAGAGACATGAAGAGATAGTACGTCTTTGTAGTGTAGAACATTTTATCAATAAAATAACCATTTTGAGAGAATATTAAGTTGTCAAATATTGCTTCAAGGTGGAGAAAGGGCCCACTCCTCCAAGAACCAGGATCTTTCTTTTATTGGTATTTATATTTCCAAAGCAAATAGTATATATCTCTTAATTTTGTAAATCCTTTAGATTACTCAAGTTGAAATATTTTGTATACTTGTTCCTGCAGGTGTTCTAGATTAGATTCTTATTTCCTTACAATCATCTTTCAGTAGTCTCAATTGTGTTTTTATTTCCAAAGCAAGTGTGTTTATTTTTGTAACGTGTGTTACTTACAGCAATCCATTTCATTATGCAAATGTGTGTTTATTTCAAGAAATTTATTCCTGCAGAGAGTGTTTACTTCCAGCAAGTTTCATAGTTTGATTTCAATAAGGTTTTGGCCAAGAAGTCCTCAAGACATTGAGAAAATCCCCCAGAAAATATTTTAAAAAGAAACAAATACCTATAGTCAATTACTAGATCACTATGATTTCTTGTTGCATATAGCTTCGGATACCACCCCTGGTTTAAATATGACATCAACAAACAGTTGATTAAATGAAGGGAATAACGAAACTCGTCATTTTTGGCATCATTTCCGGGGACAACACTAGTTAGAATTTTCTAATTAGGTGTTAACAAGAGCAACAATCATACATCTAGTAATTGCAGGATCTTCCCTATGTCTTCATAAAATTTACGAGTAGACCAAGAGACTCCAAGGGGCGATTCCTCATAAAAATATCTAAACAAGAATCATCATCATCTTCTTGATCAAATAAGAAAGTTGATCAAGAATTAGAATCACTATTATCCCCTGTTAGATAAGAAGCAGAATTACCACCTTTGGAATTCTTAGATCAATCGCCAGAAAGAATTAGAACCTTTAGAAAGAAGATCATATCCCAAGACCCGTTTAGAGAAATTTTTGATTCACAATTGAATAGTCAACCTCCTAATCCTGACCTTTCACCTTCCCCAAAGAAAATCACATACCCTATTGATTGGGAGAAAAGTCTAGAAGGTACTACAGAAATGGCACGAGAAGTTGAAAGAGAACCTGATAGGACCTTTACTTACCCAATTCAATAGGATGATGATTATACTCCTATGAAAAATATTTCACTTGCACATTTACCAACGTTTAGAGGGATGTCATCTGAAGATCCTGACCAATTTCTATTTGAATTTAAAGTACTGTGTCAAACTTATTATTACAAAATAGATAATCAGAAACTCAAGTTATTTCCATCTACCTTGAAAGATGCAGCAATGACGTGGTTTATGGGATTAACATCTAATTCTATTACCATTGGGCACAAATGGAATTTTCCTTCCTAGACAAGTATCAAGATTACTATAGAGGGAGGAATAGGAAAGAAGAATTTTTCAAAATAAAGTAGGAGGAAGATGAGAATATGGAAGATTATTTAGACACATTCCTCTTTGTGAGCAAAAGATGTGGATTTGTACTACAAGAAGAATAAAGCAAAACCATTTTTCTTAAAGGTCTGGATGATGAATCAAGGGAGGCACTTGATCTGATGGGAAGTGGAAACATTGATCAAATAAGAATGAATGATATTAAAGACATTTGTAGAAGCGATTCATGAACAAGAGGTGGACCTAGAAAAGGAAAAATAGTTAAAAATTTGAACTCAGATATGAACAAACTAATGGATGAATAGAAAAACTTTAAAACATACATTTTAGTTCAATTAACCTCCACCATCAATGGATTGCAAGCTAAAGAAAATGCTAAAATTGAACCATAGCTATGTATTGTCCTAGATGCAGGAAGAAGCATGCAATAAGAGATTGTCCCTGGGAAAAAAAATAAATGTGTCTTATCTATGCATCTAGGTACCATGATATTAATGCTTGTTCTCTTCTTCCACTCATAAAGAATTAGTTTAAACAAAGTAGCATTCCATCCAAATCAAAAGAAGAAAATTTTGTCTAGAGACAACCTAGCCAAGGGAAGTTCATGCCCAGGTCAGCTCCTAACCCCTGGATGATGCCATGGGAAGCTCAGACAATGCCACAAAATTAAGGGCAGCCACCTTGGGCACCTCAACCAACATGGAATCCTTAGGATTGGGTAGGTCAATCTTGGTATGCCCAAGGACACCAACAACCATGGCCTGGTCAAGGAAACCCGAATGCTTGGTCATAACCTAGGTGGAGCCCTAATAATTATGCTCAAGGGAGGACATATCCTAATCAGAATCAACAAGCCATAATG
Source organism: Taxus chinensis (assembly GCA_019776745.2). Taxonomy (NCBI): domain Eukaryota; kingdom Viridiplantae; phylum Streptophyta; class Pinopsida; order Cupressales; family Taxaceae; genus Taxus; species Taxus chinensis. The sequence continues at coordinate 736,353,549 of CM034153.1, read as the reverse complement.
GGTTCCCCAGCATAAAATTCACAAAATGAAAATGTGGTCCAAACCCAAATACCATCACAACCAGTAGTAAACCCAAGAAACAAACAAACAACTCCTGTCTACGAAATAGAACCAGAAAAATCAGTTGATCTGAATGCTATGGATTGTAAGGATATTCAAACTAGATCTAGCAAAATAATTAGCAGTCCACCTATTATAATCACTGAGATGACATAAGAAATTGAAACCTCTAGTACGGTTGTTCCCAAGAAGGATGTAAAAGAACAGGATAAGGAGTTAGATAGCAACTCTACTGAGACTCCATTTCCAGAGAGATTTAAAGAAGCCATAGAGACTAAGGAATCTGAGTTGGTACAGGAACTAAGGAAATTGAATATTGAAATACCATTGTTACAAGAAATTAAGGACATTCTAAAATTGAACAAATTAATCAAAATGCTATGTTTAAAAAGACCTGGAAGGAAGAAGCAGTACCCCATGACTATTAAGGTAGATGGGAAACTTGTTGATTTATTAGTAGGAAAACTTTTGCTTCCCAAATACGGAGATCCTGGAAGTCCAGTTATTTCTGTCTCTATAGGGAATAAAGATATACATAATGTTTTGGTTGATTTGGGAGCGGCTATAAATGTGATGACAGTGGACACTTTGAAAACATTGTCATTAATAGGTATACAACCTACTAACACCATATTGCAGATGGCATATCAGTCTGTAGCAAAACCAGAAGGAGTTATTGAAGATGTGGCGGTTATGGTGGAGTCATGGGAATATCCAGTTGATTTCCTTATATTGCAGCTAAAAGGTAAAACACTTGGTTATCCCATTATTTTGGGCAGACCATGGTTAGCTACAGTTGTTGCCTTAATTGATTGTAGATCAGGTGATATAACTATCTCAAATGGTAAGAATTCTAAGAAAATTTCCTTATATCCTTCTGCACGACCTTCTACTGATCATCAAGAACAATTATGGGTTGATGCTCCTGATACTAATAAGAAAAACATGTCTTCTTTGGTCATGATCACGTTGCAGGATCATGTATGCGAGGTAGAAGATATGATTAATCAACCATTGAATGAACACCAATTGTCCTTGGAGTAATCAGGAATAGTTCTGGAACCTACAAACTTAGTTTCGGAACCTACAGACTTTGTTCTGGACGCATCAAATTTAGTTCTAGAACCATCACATTTAGTTCTGGAACCATGCCAATAGCAATTCCCAGTGACTGTACATAATTTCTCTTCGAAGGAACGATATTTCTCTTGGGGAGAGGAAGAATCGGTAGCTTTAGTTTCAAATATATCAGGAAACGGTGAAGAATTTTTGGAAAGCAGCAGTGACGAGGATTTTGACCTACAACAAGATAAGTATCATAACTCCTCCTACTGTCATTTTTCCAATATTCTGTCTCAAGTAACTTTTGGAGATGTTGTTACATATCATATGTTGTTGCCACATACATGTCCATTAAATACCTTAATGGAACCCTTTCAACAAATCAGTTCATCACACATTAAAACCAAACATGTTGAGATTCAGCCAGGTAAAATTTTGAACATTAACAGTCGGTTGAAGAATGATGAAGAAACTAAATTGTTTGATGTTCTAAAAAATCATACTAGAGATTTTACTTGGGACTACATAGATATGAAAGGAATCCATCTATGTATTTGCACTGATCACATCTATACTGAAAACATTAAACTAGTTAGGAAACCTCAGAGAAGGATTAATCCAGCCTTAAGAGATATAGTCAAGCAAGAAATTGAAAAACTATTACAAATAGGTTTTATCTACCCTATCTGAGATAGTCAGTGGGTGTCTCCTCTTGTAATTGTTCCTAAAAAGAATGGAAAATGGAGAATTTGTGTTGACTATAGGGAACTGAACAAAGCCACACTGAGAGATTATTTTCCCTTACCATTCATAGATCAAGTCCTAGACAACCTTGCAGGTAAGCAGTACTTTTCCTTCCTGGATGGCTTTAGTGGATATAATCAAATTAGAGTTGTTTCTAAGGATCAGGAAAAAACTACCTTTACATGTCCATGGGGTACCTTTTCCTACAGAGTATTACCATTTGGATTATGTAATGCTCAAGCAACCTTCCAAAGAGATGTATTAGCAATTTTTACAGACCTAACAAATGACTATGTAGAGGTATACATGGATGACTTCACTGTGCATGGAGACACATTTGATGATGCTTTGAGGAATTTAGACAAAGTATTAACAAGATGTGAGCAACACCATCTGTCTCTTAATCATGAGAAGTCTTTGATGATGGTTGATGAGGGGATTGTATTAGGACACCACATTTCAAAAAGAGGAATTTATGGTTGACCAAAACAAAATCAGAATTATTTCAGACTTACCTATTCCTCAAACCCCCACAGATATCAAGTCATTTTCAGGGCATGCTGGATACTATAGGTGTTTTATCAAGGATTTTAGTAAAATTGTTGCCTCCATGTTTAATTTTCTTACCAAAGACTGTGAATTTCTTTGGGATGAAATATGTCAGCATGCTTTTGAGGAAATCAAAGAAAAATTAATCACTGCCCCAATATTGAGAGGAACTAATTGGGAAAAACTTTTTCACATCCAAACAGATGCCTCAAATAACTCCATTGGTGTAGTTTTGGGACATAAAGATGAAGAAGGAAAAATGTATGTTATTTATTACCTCAATAAAAATATTACTCCCACTGAAAGAAATTACACTACCACTGAAAAATAATTTCTTGTTGTGATCTACGTAATTAATAAATTCAGACATTATATCACAGGTTAAAATATATTTATACATGCAGATCACTCACCAATTAGGTAATTAATGAACAAACCAGTGGTTGGAGGTAGGATAATTATATGGTTATTACTTTTACAAGAATTTGATATTACCATAGTAGATAATCTAGGAAAATCTAATGTGGTAGCTGATTTCTTGTCAAGACTTACCACTACATGGGAGCAAGATCCAGTTAAGGAAAACTTTCCAGATGAGCAATTGTTTGTTATTTCAGCTAATACAACATGGTTTGCTGATATGGCAAATTATCTTGCAATAGGGAAGTTTCCTCCTTCTTTCACTAAGAAACCAATGAAAAATTCGATCAAAACCAGTGCATAATTTAAATGGTTAAATGGAATGTTGTTTAAATGTGATCCTGATTTGGTTTTACGCAGGTGTGAGAGAGAAGATGAAATCTTTGACATACTCAGGGCATGTCATGATGAACCAAGTGGAGGAAACTTTTTAGTAAAAAGAACAGCTCACAAGATACTTAGCACTGGCTATTATTGTCCATCTCTGTACAAAGATGTGAAGAGATACATCAAGCACTGTGATTCTTGTCAAAGGATGGGACAACCAACTTTTACCAATGAAATGCCTCTGTAACCTCAAGTGGTGATTGAACTATTTGAAAGATAGGGGTTGGATTTTTTTGGTCACTTTAGTCCTCCTTCACAAGGAAAAGAGCACATTCTTGTGCGTATTGATTATGTGAAAAAGTGGGCAGAAGTGCAGGCTTTAACAAATGCCACTGAAGAAGCAGCTGTTGATTTCCTTTGGCACAGAATTATGATGAAGTTTGGGGCGTCAAGGAGTATAGTTTCATATCAGGGGCCAAAATTCATGTCTATCATGATACAAGCCTTCACAATGCATTATCAGATCAATCATAGGAAGTCATCTCCCTATCACCCACAATCAAATGGACAAGCAGAAGTAACAAATAGATAATTGGAAAACATCCTTACCAAAATAGTTGAATCAGGCAGGAGAGATTGGGTAAAGAGACTACTTGAGGCTGTTTGGGCATATAATACAACTTGGAAGACTACAACAGGGTTTTCACCATATGAGTTAGTCTATGGTAAAAATCCCTTGTTACCTATTGAATTTGAACTACAAACATTGAGGATAGCAGCTAAAGTAGGTATTAAGTTGGATGTAGCACAAAAGGAGAGAATTCTTCAACTCAATGAGTTGGATGAGTTAAGGATAGAAGCACTTCAGCAGACAGAGATAATCCAAGATCAAAGAAAGTAATGGCATGACACACATATCAAGAAGAGGAAATTCAAGGTAGGATATTGGGTATTACTGTTTGATTCTAAGTACCAACAATTCAAAGACAAATTGAGAACCAGATGGTTGGGACCCTATCAGATTGAGAAGATATTTGACAATGGTTCTATTCAGTTACTTTCCATTGATGGCAGCAGAAGGACACTTTTGGTCAATGGACATAGGCTAAAACTTTATAGGAAGCCTCCTACTAAGGATGAATTCTTGAGGTAGATTGAAGTAGACAAAGAATTTGATCATATGGAAGAACCCAGTTCTTCCAAAATGATCAAATAATCAGATGGATAGATCCAGAATAAAGGGAAGAGAATGAAAACTAGTAAATGTTGTTCTCTTCCCTAAAAAAAAAATAAAAAATAAAAAGGGAAGAGAATGAAAACCAGTAAATGGCGTTCTCTTCCCTAAAAAAATTTCTCTCAGAGATCAATTAAAAACCAGCAATGGCTGTTGATCTCCTCAATAAATGGCTAATCCAAAATAAAAGGAACTTCTTTGAAATTTCAGCTATCTTTTTTAACTGTTTTTCCTTTTGTTTCACTTTTAGGAATGATGAGTCATCATGAAGGAGGGATCACATCATCAAGGATGGTAATTATGTCTTTAACTTATTAAAGGTTAGATTAAAAGTTCGCATGTGTGATTGGATTTGATTTAAAAGTTGTATGATGAGTCATCTATTGTACATTATGATTAGTAATCATGAGGATGATTGATGAGGGTCGTCAATCCTCGCCATTAATAATGAATATAGGTTGGTGTCTGAAGGCTATATGCATTAAGAGAAGAAGATCTTGGAAAGCAACTCCTTTAAACAGCAATCTAAACTTGCATAAAATAAATCACACATGCAGAAATTTAAAGGCACACTTTTGTACAATCCAAATGTAAACACACTTGAAGGAATATAATCAGCATGCTTGCATAAAGGAAATCACACTTGCAGAAATGTAAATACACTTGCATAAATTAAAATTGTTGAATTAGAAATAAGAAAAATTAAATGAAACACTTGCAGGTTTAAAACAGACTGAATGTTACAATACAAAGAGCAGAACAACATTCAAGATTATAATTACAGAAAAAAGAAATAAACACAAATTATTACAAAATAAAAACACAAATATACATATCCATCTTCCCTAGAATGAGTGGTCATATCATTCCTTGGAAGAGGATTTAAATCATGCTTCGAGATCTTAACTCAAAACTACAAAATATTAGAGAAAAAAGAACAGATTCATTTCTTTGTAATAAAAACATTACATATCTGAGTGTGGAAGGTTGCATTTATAATTTATGCATCCAACCAACTCCTTATTTTGGGGGATACAATCTAATCTTATCTTTATTTCTAATCCTAACAACTAAGATCTTCATCTCTACAAAATATGGAGAGAGATATATTATTGGAGTTCAAAGTCTTATCTCACTTATTTTAGGAAGATTTGCTCCCAAGATCTTCTCCTTACTTTTCGGTAACAAGAATCATAATGATTTTAAAACTTGATTCTCCTAAATTATTGGAAGGATGTTTTTCTTCAAAAAGCTGAATTTTTACCAAATACCTTTCCCAGGATTTTTCATTTGACTTTGTTGTTTTTTTATCGTGGAACTTTTGACGCTTGTTTGATATGCTTTTTCCTTAAACTGCAGTTCACTAAAAGTTAGATTTTTCTTCATTGATAAAACAAGATGTAGCAAATATGAAATGAGGTTTTTGTTAAACACATTGATTATGAACAAAAACCTCTCTCAGATTTTACATGTTTGACTTTTCTATTTCTGATTTATAGAACTTTTAGTGCTCGTCTGATACATTTTTCCTCAGGCTGCAAGCTCACTAAAAGTTAGATTTCTCTTCATTGATAAAACCTGGAGCAAATCTAAATGAGGTTTATGTTAAACACATTATTATGAACAAAAACCTCTCTCATATTTTCCATTTGACTCTTTGATTATTCAGTCCCCATTTCATGCAAGTTCCAGAACTAAAGTTGTAAGTTTTAGAATTAAATGTGCAAGTTCCGAAACTAAACTCTGGATGAGTTCCAGAACTAAACCTGTGAAGTTCTGAAACTAACTCTGTGAGTTCTGGAACTAAACCTGTGAGTTCTGGAACTAACTTAAAATAGATATAACTTTTGCATACAATCTCAGATTGAGATGATTCTTGTTTTAAACTTGCATAATTTTTTGAGAGGAATTAAATATGAAATTATTTTTGAGTTTAGATATACCTCATAATCAATTCTAATTTTTCCAATACTAGCATTATTTTTCTTTTATGGCTTGCATACACAAGAATTTGCATCTTTTTTCCAAATAATCAATAGGATTAGTCAACAAAATAGATAACAAAATATTTATAAAGAATGAACAAGATATATATCCTATATTCTATCTTAAGCAAACTATAAGTTCCTAGATTACATTTAAATCCACTTTCAAAGGTAACTTAGAAGGACAAAATAATGTAATTTATGGTCAATTTATGGCCTCATCAATGATGTCCGTGGAACAAAAGTGGCGGCATGTTTATAATGATCTATCATTTGTGTCGAATAAACAAAGTGAAGAAGCAGTTGTAGAAAAACTTCAAGGAAGAAGCAGAAGAATTAGATTTGTATTTTATAGCTAAACACAATAGTGTCTGTAGTTAAGCACGGCAGTTCCGTAGCTAAGCCTATCTCGTTCCGTAGCTAAGCAAAGAGTTCTATAGCCAATCCAGATAGAGTAATAATTTGAAGGAAAATAAATTTGAATCACCCTCTTTACCATGGGGATTAAAAAGAAGTCAGAACCTGAGGATGATACCCAGCTTCTTGCAGATGAAGAAGTGGCAGCTATCTTTGAACAGGCATGGTGGTTGGAATTCCTGAAAAAGTTCTCGAAGTATAACGATGAATTGGTAAGAGAATTCGTTATAAATTTAGAACAATCCAAAACAAAGGTTAGAAATATTGTAATTCCTTTTTCTGTGAATACAATAAGTAATGTATCTGGTGTGTCAATTGTGCATGTCCCAAATCCTGTCAAAGGGACCTTAAAAGAACTAGTTGAAACCCTGCTACAAGAGGGGGAAATTGAACCCCAATATATTTACAACACTAAGAAAATCATAAAAGGGGTCAGAAGGGCCAGCTTGCCCAAACCCTTTGATAGAGTGGCATTTTGGATAGTCAAGTATTTAACTTGTGATGGTCAATTTGGGTCGGTGGGAAGAGAAGTCCTGAAGATGCTCATATATCTTAGATATGGAGCTACAAAACCAGAATATATAGTAAACCTTCCAGGGTTTCTTTTTTACTCCATCCATACAATGGCCCAGAGGTATTCCTGGGTGTTGGAACAATCAGACATCATGGGTTAGTTCATTTGGTGTGCAAACACCATTTTCTTGCAAAGAAAAATGGAGAAGAAATATGGGAGAAATTTCTTAACAAGTTTAAGAAAAACCCTGATATTATCAGGAGGTCAATACCAACTCCTTTTTCTCCTACAAATAATTTGGAAATTGATGCCCCTGTAGAGGAAAAGAAGGAAATATGTGGGGAGAATATACCAAAAAGAAGAAGATCTGGAAGAAGGATTAAAACTTCAGAACCTACTGAACCTTTAAAAGAAACTCCTTCCTCTGTAACAGCTACAGGAGAGCTAATATTTGTCTCTGATAGTGACATTTCACCTAGGCAAGAGCAAGAAGTGAAAATCAGAAGAAGCTCTAGGAGGAAGCCCACTTCTGGACATATTAAAGCTCCTCAAAGAAGAAGAATTCATAAGAGGTCTAGAGAAATTCTAGAGGAGATGAAAGAACATGGACAAGTTGGAAAAAGAAGTTGTTGATATTTTGGGCAGCATGGCCATGACTCCTCCTAGACCAAGCCAAACTGAGATGGAAAAAGAAGATGAGAGATTTGAGGAATAGTTTTTTCAAGCATTGGGTGAATCAGTAGCACTATCACATGAAGAAGAAGAGTTGGCATCTTGGAGACAAAAAGGAAAATTACCTTTGGTAGAAGAGGAATGCTTAATCCCCAAAGAACTTTTAGAGAAAGAAGAGAAACAACAGGTTAGACAGGCTTTGTTTTTATCCAGAGCAGAACTCATTATCAGAGAAAAGGATGAGGAGTTGAACTTCCTCAAACTCAAATTGGAACAGAGAGAAATGCTCATTGGGGAACTAACAACTCAACTCACCGACAAGACTGAGGAATTGACAAGAGTTAAACAGCAGATGATGGAGAAAGAGGAAGAATGTCAAATTTCTAGAAGACAGAGTGTTATGTCAATAGTCTCTGCACAGACTGAATTAACTTATTGGCCACTCAAGCAGTTATGGGATGATACTTGCAGGGAACTCAGTGAAATCAAAACATCCAATGAGGACTTGAGAAGCAAGATGGAAGATGAAAGGAAAGAAAGAAAGGAATGGGAAGAAAAATTTTACAAAGAAGAAGGAGACAAATTTAAATATCTTGTAAAAATACAAATGGTTTGCATAATGAGTGAAAAATTGCTTGCATGCAGGAGACCTTCTCCTACATATAGCGTGTTTCTAGAGGAACAATTCATTTTCTGGTAGCTGTCAAGAATTGCATGTGGTCTTCCACATGAAATAAAAGATGAATCTGAGTTCATGGCAGCCTATTCTTCAGCCAGTACAGAGCAGAAAAATCTTCTCTGTGAATTCTATCTCTGCAATCTTATGCTAGAAAAGAACACAGGCTTCATGATCAATTTGTATGTGGGAGAAAGCCAGCTTAATGCATTTGTTTTTGTTCTTCAAAATCAGATTGCATGGAAGGAAAGGGATTCTGAGCATCTATTGAAATCTAGTTCATCTGGTCTCTGCATGAGGGCTCATTATGGTAAACCATCTACTTTTATTAAACATTTTAGAACCCATGCCTTTGATAGACGGTTCAAGACACATTATCTTGCCAGTTTACAGAAAAGTATGGATGCCTTCACCTCTTATGAGGAGGAAAATTTTGAAGATATTTATGATGGATGTTTGAAAAGATGGGAGCTTCTTACAGTTGCCTTGAGGAGAAGGGAAGTAATATCTCCCACAAATTTGATCTGGAGTCTGGAAAGAGAAAAAGCTTTACGCACACTAATTCCTCAGATCAATGAAAAGCACAGGGGCATATGGATGGGAATGAGAAAAAGGCCTCCCCTTCTTCTCACTCCCATGTCTCCATGGAAAAATAGAGAACCTCAAGATTCCACTCAATTTGAGAAATGGAAGAGGAAAGTAGAAACAGGATCAAGGTATAGTGTTTCTGAACTAAAACACTGGGATATTCCAGTTTCAGCCATTTGACCTGAGCAGTCAATTGGAATGCAGAATACACAACCCAAGATTTGAAGAGTAAAGTTTGTAAGGGGACTTACAAACAAGTAAGTACGAGGGAGATGAATGAGGCCAGAATATGTCTGGTTAATGTACAATAAATGATCTTATTTTACTCTCCTTTTTATCAAGTTTTACTGCATTTTGTGACTTTTGTTTGATCTAATATAAGTTAGGATGTAATTGTCCATCTTTTGTTGATTATAGTTCTAACATTTAAAAACTCTGTAATTCCTAACAAAGTGCTTTGGAAATTTAGTTTTGTAATAAAACAGGTCACAATCAGTCGGAAGAACAAAGTATGAAGCGATCAGCATGTTTTTGGAAGCATTGGTTTCAATACGGAAAAGTTCCGGAACTTCCAGACTTAGTTCCAAAACTCCATTACACAGTTACAAGCTCTATCACTTAGTTCCATAACTTTCGACTTAGTTCCGGAACTCCAATACTTAGTTCCGGAATTTTTGGACTTAGTTCCAACTCCTGCATGTAGCTCCAGAATCCTCACGGTAGTTAGATTTGGAATGATTTCCTTTAGTTCCGTAAACTTCTCTAAAGTTCTGAAACCAATGAGAATTTATTTATTCCAACAACATCTGGTGATTTAGCAATCAATGATCCTTTCAATCAGGAGCAGATTAGAAGATTTCTGATTCTTCATACTCACAGATCCAGGGATAACTATCATACAGCAGTATGTCTAGCCATGTTCCAATTCAGCATCTATTTTGGGCATGATTCAATTCCATCTGAATCAGTAGGACAGCTATGGTTGTAAATGCACCTGTGAAAGGAGTATATGTATGCAGACTTGCAGATAGATTTATATATAGAATAATATAGAGATAGATCGATATACATAGATACAAACACAGAGAGACAGGAAGAGACAGTATGTCTTTGTAATGCAGAACATTTTATCAATAAAATAGCCATTTTGAGATAATATTAAGTTGTCAAATCTTGTTTCAAGGTGGAGCAAGGGCCCACTCCTCCAAGAACCAGGATCTTTGTTTTATTGGTATTTATATTTCCAGAGAAAATAGTATAGATATGTTAATTCTATAAATTCTTTTGATTACTCAAGTTGAAATCTGTCGTATACTTGTTCCTGCAAGTGTTCTAGATTAGATTCTTATTTCCTTGCAATCATCTTTCAGTATTATCAATTGTGTGTTTATTTCCAAAGCAAGTGTGTTTATTTCTATAACGTGTGTTACTTACAGCAATCCATTTCATTATGTAAATGTGTGTTTATTTCAACAAATTTATTTCTATAGAGAGTGTTTACTTCCAGCAAGTTTCATAGTTTGAGTTCAATAAGGTTTTGGCCAAGAAGTCCTCAAGACATTGAGAAAATCCCCCAGAAAATATAAAAAAGAAGAAACAAAATACCTACAGTCAATTACTAGATCACTAAGATTTCTTGTTGCATATAGCTTCGGACACCACCCCTAGTTTAAATATGACATCAACAAAGAGTTGATTAAATGAAGGGAATAACGACACCCATCACTAGTAAGCTTGGTTATTGGGGACAGTGGATCCATGCTCATACAGCTTCATCTTAATCCTAAGATGGAGAATAACAAGTATGTAGAAAATGAGTTTGCGCTCCTAGGGACCGCTTAAAGGAAAACATACAATGGAGAACGTAACAGTCCCACAGCCTATGGAAACTATAGTAGTAGATGAGGAGGACGAAGAACATGAATATAGTGGTGGCTTAGATCATAGAGGCTGAAGGCAGCCCACATACAGAGTAGAGACTAAGTGCGCTAGTACTCCACCTCAAGCATAAGAAGAATACAAAGACTTGGACATGGAAGTAGTCCATGGAGAGCACCAATTTAAAAGGGTATTCAGAAGAGCAAGGACCCAAGGCGTGGGAACCCCACATCCAATGAGGAGATCACCACAACTCTCTCGTCAGAAAGAGAAAACTAAGAGGAATAATAGAAAACTTTTAAAGATGAATGAGGAGGAAGAGGAGTCTACAGAGAGTGCGCCCGGAACCCCTGTATAGCCAGAAGATGTGGAAGAACCCAGGGATGAGGATATGAAGGATGAAGAGGAAGGAGTAAAGGAGGTGGAAGAAACAAAGCATGATATCACTCAAAACATCAAAGATCTGACTCTAAACCTTGGTGCTCAAGTTCCTAACAGGCCAAGAACGAGGAGAACTAGTGGGGAGTATGTCATGTGCCAAGTATGGGCTATGTTGACGGCATAAGTAAAATTGTCTGCGCCTAATTCCATATCACAATGGGCCTTAAGGGGCTGTGTGGATGGGATTTGATGGACCCAAACATGGCCACTACATGTGCAAGGAAACAATTGTCTTGGTCCATGCAGAATCACATGGACAAGCCTGATTTTGATGTATGTGAGGATTCATGTGTGCCCCGAAGAATGAAGAAGGCACCGCAGAGCAAGGACATGACTATAAATTCTACTCTCATGTCTGATGAGAAGGTGGGAAATTCTTTCGTTAAGGAATCTACAGAAGTGGTGTAGAGGAACATAGATAAGTCTGCCACTATTAGAGCTCTACGAGAAGATTAACAAGGCAAAACCTGTAGAAATAACGTTTCTAAAAGGGGAGAAGGACTTAGAACAAAAAAACAATGAAGCCTTCATCAGCATGGCAAAAGAAATTGGCGATTATGTCCTAAAAGCAAGACCACACTTAGATTCTAAGGTACCTAAAAAAATTCCTTCAGCTATGCATTATGTGCATACGTTAGTTGATTTGGTGTTTGAGGATGGACCAATTCACATGTTAGTGCCAAAGGACCCTGAATAGGAAGAAGAGAGAGTAAGGGCCTCTGTGGTTGGAAATATTTCATCATACGAGGCATTGCTCCAAAGTTTACAAGATAAGCTGAAGAAAGAAGACCAAGCTTTGAACATATGCGCAGCTCCAGATGAAGTGATCAAGATCATAACTATATTAGAAGATAATGAAGTTCTGAAAGCAATAAAGGATGAGACTTTAGGGCACGTAGAGAGGTTGGCATTAGTAAAGCAAAAGTAGGAAGCCCTTATAGCAGCAAAACATCCATATAAGGAGATGTTGGATGAGCTTCACAAGCTCATAGCATAAAAGATGGAACTTCTAGAGGGAAGGATGTCTGGTATGGCTAACGTTGTCATAGTATTGCAGAATGAAAATGGGGATATGACCCAGGATGAGTTGGGTTCCATCACTGCAGACGTTCCAGAGAAGACCAAAAATGCGTTAGATGATTGGCAAGCCTTGGAGGCTAAGATTAAAGAAGAATATCTAGAGTTGATCCTGTCAGTTGAAGTAGAGGGTGTTACAGAATAGAATTCCATTCTTTGTAAAGTAATTCCTTACATTCTTTCCTTTCTTATTCATTATTCTTTGGGAACATCAGGAGGAACCTCATTTTCGGGATGGCAATATAGTTTAGTGTGGGGTAATGTTGAGTAGACAAAATATGACACTAAGGAGAGGGCACACAGAATATTCACGCAGCAAGAGAGATGCATATTTGAAGGTGTGAAAGGATATGAAAGAAATGCACACGTGAAAGACAGATTTATTTGGGACTTAGCCATTTTCATGGTTACAGGCTATTTTTAGAGATAGCGTACAGAGCACACAACGGGATGGAGACTTACGCAACACTTAGATGATATTTTGGGAAGAGTGTCTACTAAGCACCATGCATGATTTTGAGTTAATAATAGGATTAGTACTGTCAGTTAACTGTAAGAGATCTATTATTAGCGCACTTGCATGTGTGCATGTTATTGTAAAGGTGCATGACTATTTTCACCATGCGACCTATTTTTGGAAGTGTGTAAGCATTGAAGGGAAATTCCCCACCCCTATAAATATGTATTAATTTGTGTAGTTAGAGACACACTATGTATGAACTATTGTCGAGATATGCTACCAGATCTGATGCGTACATAAACTTATGATGTTACTTATTGTAATAAGCTTTTGTATTTACTGTGTTTTAATATAATGGAGTGTATTGGGTGAAAAATGGTGTTAAACATGGTTGTAATTGGTTCTTTCTTGGTTGACTTCATTATGTTTATCACTTAATTCATGATTCTTTTAGATCTAGATCTGGAATATGCTCTGTGGAATATTTATGCTATTTATGGATATGAATACATTACATCTTCATCATGTTCACACCTTGTACAAGAAACTCTAAGGAGGGGCCTGATACCTTTGCACGCTTCGAGTGAGTGCTCAGCTCAAGCTAGGTGATGTACCCATGCGCTTGGGTTATTCGTGGTAAATTCTAGGTTGCATTAATTGAAATCATGTGATAATGCTAAAAACATGATTCATGTTTGTAGGCTTTTTATGGAAAAGTCCTCCATGATGCCATGATTGCTAAAGACTCGGCCTCCTTGATTGCAACTTTGAGAATTGGTAGCAAATGCTCACTATTATCATGTACATGTCACCACATTTACTCATAGAAGCGATTAGTAGGTAATTTCTACGGTCAACAGTTTGCATGAACAAAAACAAGAGAAATCCATTAACCTTGCTAGGATATAACTATATAAAACATCCCCCAAGCATAAATTAGCATTTTTAGGAATAAATCAATAGCCATATAGATGATATAATAGATCAATTTATGCACTCATCAATTGGTATTAATTAGAAATTCTAGAAGAAGTGTTTGTTAGGTTTTTGAAAGAGTCGTGGTTAATTATGGCAAGTTATGACCTGGAGTTAGGTGGTTAGGGTTTGGGAATTGGTCCAAGATGAGGTGGAGAGGTGAGGTATAAATTAACTTAATTTAGGTAATTAAATTAATAATAATGTGAGATAATAATTAATTTAATATAAGTAATTAAACTAATTATAATGTGTGGTCGAGGCCATGATCAGGGGGATATGTCGAGTTAATTAATTGAAAGGGGTTTAGAGGGTTGCGACCCAATTTTGGGTGTTTGTGGTGGGCTCAACACCGAAGGTTGGTGGGGTAAGAAAGTGTGTAAATGAAAATTTGTATTGATTTTGACATGAGATATATACTTTTTTTTATTTTAAGTTTCTAAGCTGTGCTTTTGGGAAGGATAAATCGTCCCTAACCTCAACCCCATGCAACCAGTAAGATGTGAGGGTTCAACATCAAAGGTTGAGATAGGCAAACAAGCAACCCGGGTAAAAATGTTTAGAATGTTTTTTCTACCAAAGAGGTTTTTTTGGGGAAATATATGACATCATGAAGCTTCTAGAACAGACTATGGGCAAAGACACTTATTCTAGAAGGAAGCTATAGACAAAACCAAGTATGCAAGCCTTAGTAGGATTAGTGTCAAAATTTTGTTTTTTATTGTTGAACTAATGAAGTGACCAAGGAATGTTGATGAAAATATTATGAATGTTTGAAGAGATGTGACTTGAATGATTTCCAACGTTTTAAAAAAAATTGAATTTTTTTTTAAAATAAGTTCCTTGATTACAAATTTTACAAAATGAACTAGAAAATGATCATGCAATAGTGTACATGTGGAAATGTAGATGAAACGTGCATACTAGTGTTTCAGATGAAGTGAATTGATGGATTCACCGAATTCCTCACCATCTAGAGTACATAGGTGATATGCCCCATTTTTGTAGTCCTTGGTCATGACTCGATATGGGCCCAACCACTTGGGCCTGAAATTCCTTCCTTGGTTTTCTTATCTATCTGATTATCAAGTCCTTAATACCAAATATCCAATGAATATATCATGTTTATATACTTTCTTATTGTATTGTCAACACATCTAATCTGTGTAAGCTCTATGATGTACCTTAGCTCTAAGTCGATCTTCATTGAGGGTTTCCAGTTCAACGAGTCGTGCCTCACGATAACATTCTTCTCCTAAAATTCCTTATAATGATATCCATAGATTTGGTATCTCAACTTCAAGCGGAAAGATTGCTTCCGAACCGAACACTAAAGAATATGGGGTTGCCCCTGTCAGACATTCTTACTAACGTTTTATAGGCCCATAAGGTCGGAAATAGCTTTAAGTGCCAATCACACTTATTCTCCTTAATAGTTTTTAGGAGGATGGATTTTAGCGTCTTATTAGTTACCTCATCCTATCCATTTACCTGAGGGTAATATAGAGATGCGGTGTGATGATTTATCTTGAACTTTTCACATAATTCATGCACCTCTTCATTTTTAAAACGATGTACCATTATCGGAGATAATGACCTGTGGGACCCTATATCTACAAATGATCTGGTTCAAGATGAACTTTGTAATTACAGATCCCAGAATGATAGTAAGAGGCATGGCCTCAACCCACTTCGTAAAATATTTTGTGGCCGTGATTATGAAATTATGGCCATCCATCGATGAGGGAGAGAATTTCCCTATCAAATATAATCCCCGCATGGAAAAGGGCCAATGTGTTACAACTAGTTGTAGAGCTTGGGCACTAATGTGAATCTCATGAGAGAATTTCTGGCATTTATGGAATTTTCATATGTACTCTATTGCGTTGTGTTCTAAGGTGGGCCATAAATAGCACATCCAGTGTATCTTTCTAGTGGTAGCATGTCCTCCAAAATGACCTCCATAGACCCCCGCGGTGGGCTCCATAGAGGATCTTTTCATACTCTTCCTCATCGACACACCTTAGCAGCATTCCGTCAAAATCTCTACGATAGAGAACTTTTTCTATAACTACGTATTTGTTCACTATGATGCGTAGTTGTCATCTCTATTGCAATGTCGCTCCCTCAGGGTACGTGTGGTCCATAATAAAATTGACAATATCCGAATACTATGGACACGCAGCAATGGGAGGTCTGAATTCTATGTAGAATATACACTCATCGGAGAAACTTAGATCTACTAACTCTCCACCATCTAATGGCTTATCTGTCAACCAATTGAAGTAATGATTTGTCCCTTGATAGACTTATGGTTGACGTAAGTTAACTCAAATTCTCCCATTAAGGTTTTGAAGCATCCATATTTCTTGGACAACGAACCTTGCATTAGGAATCTCTGAAGACAATCTCTTTTAACAATAACATGTATTTCTTTGTTAAGCATGTAATTCCTTAACCGTTTTGTCGCAAATACTATAGTGAGAAATTCTTTTTCCGTCCTACCTATACAGTGCGTCTCATAGTCTAGTAACGTACGACTGATGAAGTAAATTATATTTTCACGCTTGTCATTGTCTTATTGTGCTCGCATGCAATCTAATGAGACATGTCTGTAGCCCATGAATATAAAATGAGAAGATGCAAACTAGATTTAGGAGGCATGAGAGTGGGAGGTGATAAAAAGAATCGTTTGGACCGATTCAAATGCCTCATAACACTCATCCATCCAGATGTTGCAGCAATCCTTCTTTATCATATTTTTTATCAGATGAATAGCAAAGCTTAAATTAGGAATAAAACTTCGGATTGCACCGAGCTTTCCGAGAAAGAACCTAATGCCTGACTCATCTAATGGTAGAGTCATTTCAAGAACTTCTCAGATTTTTTCTAGATCCACATCCATCCCTTGTGAAGAGATGATATACCCCAGTAATTTCCCTCCCGTCACACCAAATACCCTTTTTTATTCAATGTAACATCATATTCGATGAGGTGAGAGAGGATGATAGGAAGCACCTCGGGATGATCACATCACTTTCTGGCCTTAGCCAAAATATCGTCAACATATGATTCCACAATCTTGTGAATAAGATCAAGGAATATGTAAGTCATTTCCCATTGGTAAGTGGCACCAATGTTCTTGATACTGAATGGCATAACTACATAGCAATAAGTTCCCCAAGGAGTAATAAAGTTTGTCTTTGTTTGATCTTCCTCGGAGATCCTGATTTGATTGTACCCAGAAAAACCATCCATAAGCAACAATATCTCATAACCAATTGTTGTGTCAATGATAACATCGATGGATGGTAGTGGGAAATCATCTTTGGGACATGCTTTGTTTATATCCTGAAAGTCAATGCAGATTCAAATTTTTCCATTCTTTTTAAGAACGAGGACGATGTTAGATACCCACATTGAGTAATCAATAGGTTTAATGAATCCCACCTGTAGGAGTTTCATAAATTCCTCTTTAACCATTAGCGCCATTTTTGATTTCATAAGTTTGGATTTTTGTTTGATGGGCTTGGCATCAAACTTGGTCACTAGGTTGTGAACTATAGCATAAGGAGAAATTCTTGTCATTTCTTTGTAGCTAAATGCAAATGCTTTCAAATGTTCTTTAAGAATCTTCATGTGTATTTCCACTTCTTCAAGAGTTAGTGAAGAACCTAACTTCAAAAAATTTGGATCCTCCTCCGTCCCAATATTGATATTGATTGTCCCTTCGATCAAATAGGAATTACCCTCTTCAAACTCAAGTAGGGCCAGAGGTAGTTCTTATTCCCCTTCCTCTTCTATCTCACAAATCTCAAGGCCTTCTGAGGAAGAAGGGTCCATCATGTGATCTCCAAAATAGGATGAAGAGTGAGGAACGAGAGAAAATCCTATCTTATGATGTTGGGGATGTAAATTTTTATAAGCGTTGAGGTACCCTAAGATAGCCTCAGCATTTTCTACATAATCTAGGCTAGCATTCTTGTTTTTAGCATCAATGTATGCTAATATTGGATTCGTGGGTATTTTGTGAACTAAAGGTTCAGCACGAATTGAAACTGTTAAGTTGGTATCTTCTAATTATTTTCTCAAACATAAGCGGGAAGAAGAAGTGGCCATGGAATCAACGAGAAGGTTTTGTTCATGTGGGATGGACTCAATTGAAATGAAGGAAAAACATTTTCT
Organism: Taxus chinensis; assembly: GCA_019776745.2. NCBI lineage: Eukaryota > Viridiplantae > Streptophyta > Pinopsida > Cupressales > Taxaceae > Taxus > Taxus chinensis. Next base: position 736,335,285 of record CM034153.1, on the reverse strand, counting down.
TAAGTTGAGTACGGAATTTTTATAGAGTTGCAAGTGTTCTTCCCTAGTCGCATATACCTCTGAAACTTGTTTAACGACTAGTTACGAATCACCCATCACTCCAATGTTATAAGTGCCCATTCTTTTGGCTACTTTGAGACCAATCAGGAGAGCCTCATATTCTGTACCATTTTTTGTCCATTCTAAATCAAGCTTGAAGGAAAAAGGCATGACCATCCCCTCGAGAGAAATGAGGATCACACCTTCCCTAATGCCAAAGTGGAATTTTTTTATGTCAAAATTAAGAGTCCAACAGTTGCTCAAGAAAATTTATGTTGTATTATTCTTTGTAGTTCCTTCCTTTGCTTCTGAGACTTAAACCATGATAACTCCATCGGCTGGAAGAGATCCGAGTCCCAGAGCCTGTCTTATGCCCATGGAATCAAATGGAAGGAGAATGGGTAAATCATTCTCCAACAACTCAACAATCTTCATCGTGGTTTCTGTCGATATTGTTTTAATAGTCACGGTTTCGTCTTTGACCACAAGAATCCCTTCAATCAAACCAGTAGTTTCTAATTCCATAATGGGAAGTAGTATTTTCTCAGGTGTTGAACTTGTGGGTTTGTTCAATTGGTTTGCGGGGAGCTCAAACTCAGAATGTACCCCCAGCTTCTTCTTTAAGTTAGCTAGGTGAATGTCAAAGGGCTTCAGATCACCCTGTGCAACGAAGAATTTCCCTAAATGTAGGAATATGACTTCTTGAAATAATGTGGAAGGAATCACATTCATGCAATGTCTCCAAGGATGACCTAGAATCATATTATAGTTGGTTTCCTAGTCTATAATATAAAACTCAATAAGAACCAGCTTGGGCCCTAGGGTAACTGGTAACACTAAGGTTCCATTTGATGTTGCCTTAATGTTATCGTACCCTCTCAGTGTGTTTCTAGTTGAAGAGCCATTGGTTTCTTTGTAGCCTAACTTCTGGGGAAATGAAAAGGGGATGATGTTGACCAATGGCTCGTCATCGATCATTGCGCACTTTACATAGTTGTTGTAAATCCAAATCTATATGTACATAGTTGGATCACTTCTACATGCCAACTCAGCATCTGTGGGTATCTTATTGATGTCGAATATAAACCTGACATCTTTTTCGGGCTGCCCAAGAGGAGTTTTCATGGGAAATTTTCCCTACACAGGCCCGCCGACCAATCACAAGCTGCCACATCAGCATAGGAGTGGCAGAGGGTGGAGAAAATTTTCAATTTTTTTACCAAGTATGGGCGCAAAAGGGAAATTCTGGCCCGCAAGCCTGCCAGCCAATAACATCTCACCACGTGTCCTTGGAAAGGTGGGGGCGGAGGGAAACTTGAAATTTTCACTAAGTGTTTGGCGAGGCTCGCAGAGGAAATTTTTGGCCCAAGAGCCCGCCGGCAAATAAGATGATGCCACGTGTCCTTGGGAGGTCGGGGTCGGAGATGCAAAGGGACTTTTTCCTTTTTGCCCATGTTAGGAAAATATTAAAAAGAAACCCTGCCCCCCAAAACCCAAGCGAATTAGAGGGTGCCACGTGTCTCAGGTGGCGTCAGAGCTTCGGTCGGCAGGGAGATGTTGGGTTTTTTCCCAAAGGTTAGCGCAAAGGAGAAATTTTGGCCCCAAAGGCCCTCATAAAATCACAACACAACATGTGTCCTTCAACCAGCAGAGCACAGGAAAAAATTGGGAAATTTTCCCAAAGCAAAAATCAAAGGAAATTTTCAAAAGGTAGGCCCGCCTCCCAAGGCCCGAGCCAATGGGATCATGCCACATGTCCACGTGGTGGAAAAAAATGCAAGGCAGGCCCGCAAAGAACATGCAAAGGGAAAAGCCTACATCCAATAGGGCTCTGCCAACGTGTCCAGCTCGGGAAGATGATCAAAAGCAATGGAAAAGACATAGTAGAGCCCCGCGATGAATCACATTATGCCACGTGTCCTCTGGTCATCGAATCGGCAGAGAGTTTTTAGAAAATTTTCCAAAGGGCAAAATGGTGGAAGATGAAGCAGGAGGAGCCCACAACCAATCAAATCGTGCCACGTGGTACTAGGAAAGCGGGACGTGGATATTTTTGGAGAAATTTTCCCAAATGCAAAAAGTGGGAAAATTTTAGGAAAGCGGGACGTGGATATTTTTGGAGAAATTTTCCCAAATGCAAAAAGTGGGAAAATTTTAAAATTTTGTCTCGCCAACCATTTTTCGGCCCTATTTTTCCCTAAATGTTCAGAGGGGCATAACTTTCGATCCAGAGCTCAGTTTTTGGCGTTCTTTATATCAATGGAAAGCTGGTGAAATTCTCTACACAATTATGGGCTCATTTTTACATTTTTATGAAGATTTGTGGGAGAAAATGGAAAAACACCTATGGCATGTGGAAATGAACAAAACTAACTTTTCAACCACCATTTTTAATGAAGTATGGCTTGCATTCTCTCCCAGCATGGTTACAAATGTCAGGAAATGGACCTTTGAGGTGCCCATCGCTGTTTTAATGCAATTTGGCTTAGTGGTTGAAAGCTCTTTCGTGTTTTCCCACGTTTCTCTCTCATGGGCTCGAATTGACATGGTTAAAAGCCAGATTTGGCTCATTTTGTTGGGTTGGACATACTTTTTGTCTGAAACTTCTCTTTTCTTCCTCAGTACGTAGATTTATGGAGTTTCATACCTCTCATATAGACTATAGCACATGTTTTGCCTCCTGGCCATTGTAATGCACTGTATTGAACCTGAGAATGATAATTCATGTTCTGTGATTGATTCTTCCCAATCCTTTCATGTGTCTATAATTGTCATTTGATCTCTCATTACATTATGGAATTTTTTGCATATTTTGTGTTGTATTTCTTATGATCTGTGTAACATTTGTAGAAGTAAAATGTTCACCACTCCTTTGGTGTATCACCTTATTAGCATCAGTTTTATTTCTTTTGTATCTTTTATCTTTGTCCCCTTGGAATTTAGAAGTAGGATCTACTATTAAACCTCTGCAAATTTCATGCATACACCTAATCAAAGGAGTGAAGGAACCAGCCTTTAATCTGGAGATTCTTTTCCCATTTTGCAAGTCCCACACTTGGGGAAAAGATTGAATGTTGTGCAATCACACTAGATGTCAAAATATCGAACTAGAAATCTAATAGAACATCCAAAGGGCGCTGCTGATTTGCACTAATATTTTTGGCACGCCCAGTGGGACATTAGAGGTCTTCATCTTCATTGCAACAAGATTGATGTGCATTTGTTGCAATTTTCTTATTGAAAGAGCCCTGAATTGCAATCTGGCGACTCCAAGGAAGAAGAATTAGCTGGTTTTAGCAGTCCAGGCCTGAAAACTCATGAGAAGAATAACCACAAGGTCAAGATTTGGAGAGAAAGAAGTATTGTTTGAGTGTCTACAGTTATCTCCAAGTAGAATACAAAGAGGGAGGAGAATTCAAAGGTCTCCATCTCCACCAAATAGAACTCTATCAACTCCTCCACCTGGTAGACCTTTCATCCAATCAACAAGGGTTCTAAGGCCAATCAGAATGGCACAACACAACCCATATGTCAATTTCACTTGCAGCAACCCACTTGCTCTCAATGCACAAAACCCAATCTTAGTTGCAGCATTGAAGAACATTCCATACTTTACTGGAGAGAATCAAACCACTCCTGGTGATCATGTTAAGGATATTGCTAATATTTGTGCAATCCATGAGATTGATGAGATGCAAGTTGCTGTCAAAATGTTGGTGTCTTCATTCAAAGGGAAAGCTTTGCAATGGTTCAGGAGCCTTGCTTCAAGCTCTATCCAAAACTAGAACCAGTTATGTATAGCCCTCCGTGAGCAGTTCAGAGAAAAGGGAGATAACTTGTCCCTTTTGGAACAACTGACAACTATCAAGAGAGCTCCCAATGAGCAGCTAACTGACTTCAACTTCAGATTTCAAAGGACTTGGGAGAGAATTCCAATGGCAGTGAGGCCAATAGCAGAAGGTGCTTTTCTATATTACCTTGAAGCTTTAAATTTTAATATTTCTATGTTAATTCAATCCATGGGAGGCACAACTATCCCAACTGCTTATAGCATTTCCATTAGAGCTGAAAATTGTCTGATTCAAGCTGGTAAGCTAGCTCCTAGGCCTCCAATGCCATTGTATCCAAATTTAGAAAGTCCAAGCACTAGTCAAGCACCCAATTTAGCTCCTATTCCCACTCCTAGAAATCAAAATTCAAATGAAGCTTCTACTTCATCTTCTAGTGCCCCAAATGAACTTCAAGAAGTCATGAAGCAATTGCAAAATTTAGGTAATGAGTTGGTTACACTCAAAAGGTAGCAAGCCCAAAGTTTCAAACCTTCATATCAGCCCCAAGCTCAGCCTAACAGGAAGCCATATCAGCCTCAAAGACCACCCAATCCAGCTGCAAATCAAAATCGAGCAAGGCCTCTAGCCAACAGACCATTTCAGCCTTATAATCTCAATGTTGCATCTGCCTCTAAAGCACTAGTGCCAGTACAAAAACAACCTAGCTCAAGAGTATGACTAGTGTTTCCCATGTAATGAACCTTATAACCAGTCTATGTGCTTCAATGGTGCTCTAAAGAAAACCTTAATGGTAACAACAACTGGTGTGGAGAGTGAAGGGAGTCAAGGAAATAACCAACAACAAGAAATATCCCAGCAACAATTAGCTCCAAATGATACCACATTTGTAAACTGGCAGGAAGAAGAATTTTTTGGCATGAATCAAACAATCTCTCAAAGTGTTGCAGCGAACATAAGGTCAAAAAGGAGAAATTTGGGTGAAGGTCAGCCATTGGCTCCAAGTGATCCACAACCTTCTACCACTCCACAAAATGTTGGCAAACAAAATGCAGTTCCAAACATGCAAGGACTGCCCAGCTCAACTCCTAGACCAACTTAGATGCCAGTTGTTGCTGCCCATGTGCAAGGGATGAATGTGCAGGCCAAAGGGCAGCAAAGAGATGCTTCATCTCCATTCAACATCATTGATCAGATGAAGAAGACAAATATAAACATATCAATGTGGAAATCACTATCCATCCCAAGCCAAAGAGATTTGCTACAAGATGACATGAAGGACTGGTCAACTTCAAATCAGCAGGTCCAAATGCAAGAGAAGGTACTCACAAATGTTTCCCAGCCTGAAGGGAATCAGGGAGGATAGAAAGGTAAAAAGTTGAAGCCCCCTCCGTTCTATGTTTCATTGATCATTGGGGTTCCAATATGAATTCATATCCAAGGGGGTAGTGCAATTGGATGGAACAGCAATGACAACAGTGGGAGTCATTAAAAACTTGAGTCTTACTTTACATGCATGCCCCGACGTTGTTGTTTTGCAATATGTCTCAGTGATGGATCTTCCACCACTCTTTGCCCTATGTTTGTTAGGGGATTTCATAGCTAATATTGGAGGTTACTTATCTGCTGATTGGTCACACATGTTGTTCAGAACAAGATATGGAACCAAGGCCACAATCAGATTTGAGCCTATTGCAAAATTTCACATTGAGCCTCACACTCCAAGCCAAGTCAATACCAATTGTTCAGCGTTTGATCAAGAGGATTATCCAAGCACTGATGAAGCTGACACCAAGGTTGGAAGCATCCCAAATTTGACTATTGATGAATGGGCAGGCAAGGTGCATGCTTTTGATCCTTGTCAAGAAATAGAAGAATCTGAGCTAGGATTTTATTGCATGCATGAGGAAAATCAGCCTATTCCTAGCATCACCAAGCCAGACCACAAGGATGGCAATGAGATATGGTAGTTGTTCTTTGATGGATCAAGAAGTAGACAGGGTGCAGGAGGGGGAGCTATGCTTGTTTCACCTCAAGGATTTAAGTATTATTCAGCTTTTAGATTTCAGTTTGCGTGTTCTAATAACACTGTTTAATATGAAGCTTTGATACAAGGATTGCATTGGTCAATCAAGAGAGGAATAAAGAACTTGTAAGTCTTTGGTGACAGTGAGCTGATTGTCAACTAAATTAAGGGGTAGCATGCTGCCAAGAATGATCTACTCAAGTGCTACAAAAGCAGGGTGTGGGACCTCATTGAAGATTTTGAGGGATTTAGCATCAAATCCATCCCTAAAAAAGAAAACCAAGCTACTGACAGGCTTACAGCAGTTGGAGCAGCCTTTGATGTCATTGAAAGCATCAAGAAAGACAAGGTACAGCCAAGCATTCATGTGATTGTAAGGTCTTCAGTGCCAGACAAAAAAGTAAGTTGGCAAGTGTTTGAAATTGATCAACAAATCATCCATTTCTTGCAAGAAGAGGCTGAGTTCTCAGCTAAAAATTAGGAAAAGTTAGAACAGCAGTATGGTGATCAAGCGGTACAGCTGAGAACCAACAAGCTACCAAAAGGACTTGTCACTTTGGAGTCCATTTTCAATCCTAATGATCAGTTTAGGAAGGAGAAAGGAAACATCCAAGTCAAGGGAGAAGATTCAGTGCCCATCTTGGTGGAAGAAGGCAAGTCACTCCAAATTGGTAAAGTGACAACTGAGCAAGAAAGGTATGAGTTCATACAGCTTTGTCAAGAATTCCCTGATGTGTTTGCTTGGAGCTATGAAGATTTGAAAGGCTTCAATCCCAAGTTAGCTCAACACACTATTGAATTGGACCCAAGTGCTAAACCCATCAGGCAAAAAACAAAGGCCAGTTAATCCACACATGGAGCCTCTCATGATAAAAGAATTGAATAAGTTGATAGAGGCAAGTACCATATTTCCTATCAAGCATTCTAGTTGGGTAGCCAAGTTGGTTCCAGTTAGAAAGAAGAGTGGAGAAATCAGATTGTGTGTTGACTTTAGAGATTTGAATAGAGCATCTCTCAAGGATCATTACCCACTTCCTTCTATGGAGCAGATTTTACAAGTTATTGCTGGCTCTTAAAGGTTTTCATTGTTTGATGGCTTTTTAGGGTACAATCAGATTATGGTGAAGGAAGAGGATCAGTTCAAGACAGCCCTCACAACCAAATGGGGTACTTATGCATATAGAAAAATGCCATTTGGGTTGTCCAACGCTGGAGCTACATTCCAAAGGGTAATGGACATGGCATTCAAGGATTTGATTAACAAAATGGTGATGATATATCTAGATGATATCACTGGTTTTTCAAGAAATGCAGTAGACCATCTCTCTTATTTGAGACAAGTGTTCCAAAGGTGTAGAAGATTTGGGGTATCCTTGAATCCCAAAAAGTGTATTTTTCTAGCTCACGAAGGAAAGCTCCTTGGCCACATTGTCTCCAAAGAAGGATTGGTAATTGATCTAGAAAGAGTTGAAGCCATAAGAGCACTACCATTGCTAAGCCACAAGAAAGCCCTTCAAAGTTTCTTGGGAAGGATAAATTTTGTTCGAAGGTTTATCCCAAATTTTGCAGCCCTAGTCAAGCCTATCACCAAGATGTTAAAGAAAAGCATAGCTTTCAAATGGACAACAGAAGGCAAGGCAAGTTTTGAAGCAATCAAAGAGGCCATCTCAGGATTTTTTTTCTTTCATTATCCCAGATTGGTCCCGTTTGTTTGGTAATGTTGTAGATGATTTGGAGCTGAGGATACTATCTCTGGATTGATTTGGTACAGCAGGTGGTTACTTAGACAGGTGGTGACCTAGCCAATTGAAGACTTCAATAAGAGGATGTGATTGAGGAATGGCAAAGTGAGAGGTGTTCCTTCATTGAGTTTGAGTGTGTTGTATGAGTAACACGTGAGTGATGGAAGCTTGAATAAAATTAGAAGTGAAGGAACAATTCTTAGTTATAACAGATATGACATAGGATTTAGGAATCTATTGGTTCCTCATGTAAGTAATTAAATACTGACCATCCTCAATATAATGTTGCATAGAGAATGAGATAAAAATATGATGCTTAAGATGCTTGATTACTCATGTCATGTAAAGCATAGAAATTGAGATTATAATTCATTTCCAATTTGATTTAGATGATAAGAAAAAAATGAGTAGTTGGTCTTGAGCATTTCACCAATGGAAGCATGCAATAGAGGATAACAGGTTGAGTTAGCGTTGGAAGATAGACATGGTCAATTGATGCAGTGAGGAAGAAAATGATGGAAGTCCTCACTCCTTGTTGGACTTAAGACATAATGACATTTCCTAAACACATGAGCCTATGCCCTGCGGAGATGAACAGTAAGACCAAAAGGAGTACACTTCAGATATGCAGCATATGTCCCATAATACCCTAGAATTAGGAGGAGGGGAATGTTCAGATATAGGGAGGAGAAAAAACATGTTGCTTGAGAAGCATCTAGTACAGATCTTGGATTTCAGAGTGTTGGATAGACGTTTCATTGTTGATTCCATAGCCTAAAATGGTCATCTTCGAAATAAAGAATGTATAGCTGTGAATTAACTCTAATGATGGCTGGCTATGATTGGCCCAATGAGGTTTTCAGAAGAATGGGGTCATGCAAAGAGATAATCGAAAAAGGTGTTAGAATTGAGCATTCTGGCATATCCTAAGGAGAGATTAGCCTCCCTTCCATTGCATCTAGGGATTTCGGTTGACCAGCGACCTCTTTACAATGGGGTCTGGACTTACATTTAAATTAATTGAGACAAAGAGATTTTAGGAACCTTAGGAGCACAAGTGGATTCTAACAGCAAGATGATTACTGGACCAAGTAAGGATCCAAAAGCACTGGCACTCAAAGAAGTCAAGTTCATCAAAATTATTTTAAAAATCTATGAAATTTTTGAAATCCTAGATTTGGCATACCTGCATAACCCAAGGATATCAGACAATGAAGTATAGCATCTGACCTAAATCAATAGCTAGACTAAAAATGAAACCCTAGGTACAAGAATGTGGATCTACCTATGCACTTAATTAATTTCGTAATTGATCCTCAAAGTGTGTAATGGCCAAGCTAGAAAACTACTCACAATGAACTTGTTAAGGAATTCATTGCAACTGCACTCTTGATGAAAATTGCAAAGGTCTGTCAGAATAAGCTGGATTGGGGTCAGCCCTGAACTGGGCTCATAGGATAGCACCTATGTGATCTACAGGTAATTTTTCTTCTGGGCACCCATGACTACGAAAGATGGTGGGAATTTTTCCCATTTTACTTGTGTTGCACACCATTGGAACTCACTGAAGTAGTTGGAGTTGTTGGAGTTTGAACACATGTATGTCACACTATTCCCACAAATTTTTCCTGTAACTTGCAAGAAATCAGAAATCAGGCATCTCTTGAAACAACCCCACAAAAGGATCAAGCTCCTGATCAAAGAAAAAATTAAAATGGGGAGTCCAAGGACTAGACCATTCCACAGTCTCCTAATCTAGAGTTATATTGGGATGTAGACCAGAGCAAAACTGGGGACTGCATCTCATACTTTGATGCCATTTGAAGTGGCCCCTGCATGTGTCACAAAGTGTAAGGACATCAATGCTCTAGGTGGCTCAATTGTTTACATTGCAATTTTAGACACAATTATCATGATTCTTTTCAATGGTAAATCCATCTAAAGTCATCGATCACTGATACTACTATTCATCCACCTGGTTCATAATAGCTTGAAAATTAATAATGAACTCCAAGTGTCTTATGTCACATCTGTTTGTCGTTTTAGTATTAGCTACTTTTGGTCTTGCTACCTGCTTATAGGCACAAGTGTCTACTTTTCATGCTTCTATTTCACCTTTTCTAGACCGGAGCACCTAACTAATGGATGTTAGCACCATGTACCTCTCATCTTCCTCATGGGTGCCCCTGTCCTCTTAATCACTTTACTCTCAAGCAGAGAATTTAATGGACTCCTTTCTAGAATGGATTTAATCTTCAAGCTTTTTGGTAACTTCATCTTTTTTGCAGGTTAATTATGCCCCCTCTGAGTCGCCAGAAATCATTATCCAAATATAGAGCCTATTGCTTGATTTTGGCATAACTCCCTTCATTTCCAAACACCCTTGTGCACTCAGTCAAAAAACTTTACTTTTCAGGATCTCAAGTATGTAATCTGGAAATGGCACCATTGGATATTGCTCCCTTTTCATCCATCTAACTCCATCATAGGAGGTAGAATTTATTATATTCTATGCACACATGTATTTTTGAATTGATGACATCGGTAGTTAGTTACTCTCTACTCACAAAGTGTGGCATGCACAAAAGCACCTAGCCGGCACAATTCCCCACAAAAACACAAAAATGCATTGGCTTTGAGATGTAGTGCGGAGGCTAAGTGATGAAGTTTTTACCAAGTGTGGGGGCTGAAGGAAAATTCTGACCCGCAAGCCCACTATGCCATCTTTCTTTTTTACTACGTGTCCTCGGAAAGGCTTCGTTTGAGGGAAACTTGTAATGTGATTCACTCAGTGTTTGGCAGGTTTCACAAAGCAACATTGTTGAACATGGCATCAACATAGGACACGATTAAAGATGAAAACAAGAGGACATCCCGGCAACAACTTGGAGGATGTTTAATGCCATATTTTCTCGTAGACTAGGGCACCAAAGATGTCCAGACCAAGGAATGCCCTAGGTGCCCCATTGCCTTTTCTAGGTGCCCAACTCTAGGCCAATATCACTCAGAAAACTACGCCCCCTATGGAACTCCTATAAAATTAGAGGGTCCCACGTGTCTCAGTTGGCGTTGGAGCTTCGGCACTACGGGGACATAGTCTTGCGACATCTTTCCCAAAGGTTAGCATAAAGGAGAAATCTTCTAACCCCCATTTGCACATTAGGGATTCTATATTTCATTAGCTTATTTTAGACATGGGTGTATTTCAATTATTTCGGATTTCGGGATTTATTTGAGTCCAAATTTTTATTAGATTAGGCTAGAATATCATATTTAAGTTTAATCATTTCAGAAGTGCAAGCCCGCCTCCCAATTCTTTCGATGCTTATGGGATCCTGCCATTTGTCCCTCTATCGTGGTTCAGCAAAATTCCTCAAATTTATTTGTTTGGTTTTCTTAATATGAACATCGCTAATTAGGGAAGTTCCCCACATAAAATAGGCCTCTAGACACCATGTCCATCTTCCTAGGAAGATACACTTCCACATCAACGTGAAAAGTACTATTTTTGAGGCCCATTTATTTTACGAATCACTATTCTTCCATGTGTCCTCTGGTCTAGTCGAAACTCATGTTGCGATTCAGAGTTTAATGGATTAATATTTTTTACTTTCAAAGACAAATTTAACGGCTATGGAATCCATGAAGTAGGAGGGGCTCGTCACCAATCGTAAATCCATGCCATCGTGGCACCAGTATGCTTCATCAGGCTGCAATTGTTTTTTGTTTAGATATCTCATCTTTATTCTAATGTCTACTACGTGGGAAAATTCTCATATTTTGTCCCGCCTAACTATTTTCATACCTATTTTGACCTAAATACTCTCATATTTGGTCACAACTTCCGATCCAGAAACATGAACTTCTTACTGAGCTCCTTAATCATCAATTGATAACTGGTGACCACCTACTCATTCACTATCCTCCTTATCGGCTAGCAAAATATCAAGGTCATTCATGATTGAATATTATGTGGGATCGAATCAATGGACATAATGACAATGATTGCTAGCACTTGGAAATGAACAAAACTGACTTAATCAAGAATCATTGTGTTAATGAAGTATGGCTTGCATTCTCTCCTTAGCATGCATATTCACCTCAGGTACATTATTTACCTTTGAGTGTATTTATCCTCACCCACTGCAATGTGGTCAGTGGATAAAAGCTCTTTCATGTATTTCCCACGTTTAGATATCCTAGGGCTCGATATTGATCATAGTTCTTAGGTATATTTGGCTTTCCTTAATCTATGACATTGGACATAGTTCTTTCTCTTGCAACTTCTATGTTATTGACTCAGATCCTTGATGTATGGAGTTCTCTCATAAATCTCATACAGACTTACAGCTACGTTCTTTGATGAATACTTCTTTCCATTGTAATTTACTGTACTTGATCCTGAGAATGATACTTGCACTGGTTCTGTAGATTTATTCCTTGCCTATATAAGCAAGGACCATTCTCATTGTATTAAACTGAGTTCCATAATAATATATGATATTGATCTGCTCATTACATTATGCAAAGGTTTTATGTAAATTTATGTCTGGAAAATTACTTTTTGATTTAAGTGGTAACTAAAATAAATAGTAGAGCATAATATTGAAAAGCTTGTACCACTCCTTTGATTCGTAACTCACCTTATTGAGTGTCAGTTTTATTTCAAAATTTTGTATATTTTATACTCTTTCCCCTTGGAAATATTAATTTTGAAAATATCATCTACTCATTATAAAGTCTCCATATTTCATAACATGCACCTCATTATAAGGAGTGCCAAGGAATCGAGGGGGCTCTTAATCTGCAGATTCTTGGGTTCCCATTGTGTAAGTCCCATTACTTGGTTCTTACATTTCTTATTGTGTGATCACACTGTATGTCAGGATGGCAAACTAGAAATCTGATAGAACATCCAGAGGGTCATGTTGATTTGCCATTAACACTACCACACATGGAATTACCAATAATGGAAACAATAATTAAGTAGAAAGGAATTATGGGCTTTAACTTCTTCATAAAAACCAGTGTTCACTAGAGAATATGAGAAATTTCAGTACCAGTGCAAATTTGATGAGTGTATGGGTTTGATAGGAACTTATGTAAGTGACAATATTTGGTTTCATTTGGAAAAGTGTGACTCTTCTTTCAAACTATGGGAGAAATTAGATGATTTATTTAGTAAGGTGGATAATATGAGAGCCATGTAACTTGAAATTGAGATCACCTCTCTTAATCCTGAATATATTCCAACAATTATAGACTATATTACCAAGTTCAAGACATTTTTTGACACAATTGAAGGGGAGTGAGAAGTGATAAAAAAGATGAAGAGTGTGTTTACTTGATTCTATCCAAGTGGAGAGGACCATTCAAAAAAAATGTCTTCTACCTTTCTCTCTAGCATTGATGTTTTATGTTGACACATTTAAAATGCCTAACTTAGAAACACTTTGTGAAAGAATTACTAGTAAAGAATCCAAATTGTCTCACCTTTAGTCTTCCACCTCTCAAAAGGAATTAGTCTGCATCTAATCCATTAAGGGAAAGGGAAAACCAAATAGTAAAACCAAATTTGCACACCTTCTCCATCTCAAAATGACCCTAAACCCAAAGAAAACAACTCTAAACCCAAGGAGTCTTCTAAACCCAAGGAGTATTCTAAATCCAAGAATAATTCTTGCCTGTTCATTCTCTTTTTGTGGGGGTAGTAATCATGTAGAACATAGGTGTTATAAGTGAATGCAAGCCTTAAAGGATGTAGTCAAGAAACAAAAAATTTCTATCTCCACGCAACCTACTTCTAATCATCATTGAAAATCACTTAATGTTGTTGGGAGATCTCAGTCACCACTTGGAGACCAGTTGGGTTATATATTCTGATGTACTTCTCATCACATAACTTCTTCCAAGGAGTATTTTGTTTTTCTAGAGGTTTGAGTTCTAATTCCAAAATTGAGGTTTGAGATTCTTCTTTTATTTGTGTTAAAGGAAAAGGTGATATACAACTTGATGGTGGAAGTATCCAAGATGCACTATATGTTCCTAACATCACTACAAAATTTACTTTCTGTATATCAAATTTGTCATTCTAGTCAAGGAAAAACATGTGAATTTTAAACCACATAGAGTAGAAGTATGAACTTTATTGGAGCCTCATTCACTGGTTTCTCAGGGTATGTTTCTATACTATATCACTTTGAGGGTTTTTATGACACTTCATCTATAGTGACATGATTGATTTCTCATGCAGATTCAGAGAGTAACCTTTGGCATAAAATATTTAGACATCTCAATTACAAATATTTGAAGGAGTTGAGAACTCATGGTATGGTAGATGATCTTCCTAGATTTTTTTGTCTTGAGGGATTTTTTTGTGGTTGTGAATTACAGAAACAACACCAAGATCCTTTTCCTAAGAATTTGTCTAAGAGAGCTTCCTCACCACTTGAGATTTTGTATAGTGACTTGATGGTTTTTCCTACCCTATCTTTCAATGGAGCTAAGTATGCACTTACGTTTATTGATAATTTCTCGAGGCATACTTGGGTTTTTTTTCTCAAGTATAAAATTGATGTTTTTTCACACTTCAAATTCTTCACGGATTTGGTTGAGAAACAATCTTCGAGTAGCATAAAGAACCTTCGTACTGATAATGGGGGGAGTACTTCAATAATGAGTTTTCTAATTTTTTGGCAACTCAAGGCATTATTCACCAGCATTTCATTCCTCATACTCCACAACAGAGTGGATTAGTAGAAAGGAAGAATAGAACTTTGAATGAAATGGCTAACTATATGATGCATTCTAGAGATATACCTCCTATGTATTGGGCATAAGTAGTTAATTGTGCTAACTACATTCAGAATCTCACACCACACATACCACTTGATAATTTGACTCCAAAGGAAGATTGGTCCAATACTAAGCCATATGTCTCATTTTCTTGAGTCTTTTGCAGCCATGCTTGGGCCTTTGTGCTGAAGAAGAAAATGAAAGATTTAGATAAGAAGAATAAACCCTTGATCTTTGTAGGGCATTGTGAGTACATGAGAGCTTATCATCTTGTAGATCCTAATACACATGATGTTCTATTTCACACACATGTTCAATTTGATGAGTGCTTCACTCCTCATGATTCTTCATCTTCTTCCATGCCTCATTCATCTTCATCTCATCTTAAGGATACTTTCTTTAAGGAGATTGATGAGGAGGTTATAGATGTTGTTGAGGATCATATTCCCACTGATGTTGTCTCTATGCCTAAGTTGAATTATACTATAGTTTCTGAGGAAAAACCTTTCATAGAGGATCTTCCACCTACTAGGTATCATCACGCACATTCTATAGGTTCTAAAATTTTGTGTCAGATAGTTTTTGAGGATCCACAGTCTTTTTCAAAGGCTCATGGGATAAAATACTGGGATGATGGAATGATAGCTGAGTATTCTTATTTGATAAAGAATCATACTTGAGGATTTTGTATCTCTTCCTAAAGGAAGAAATATGGTTAGATGTATGTGGGTATACCAAACCAAAGGCACAGCTAATGGGTCCATTGACTAGTATAATGCTTGTCTTGTTGCAAAGGGTTTTTCACAAGTTGAAGGTATAGATTATTCTGAGAATTTTACACTCGTTGCCAAGATGGATTTTGTACGCCTTGTACTTGTTATTGTTGCATTACAAGGGTGGCCCGTATACCAGATGGACATGAAGAGTGTCTTCTTACATGGAGATTTACAAGAGGAAATATACATGGTGCAACCAACTAGATTTGTTCAGGATTCTTCTGTTGTTCGTAAGCTCTGAAGGTCTCTCTATGGTCTCAAACAAGCCCCTCGGGCTTGGTATGAGAAAATGAATTTTTTTTTCTATCTACTGGTTATGTTCGTTGCCACTTTGATCATACAGTGTATCTCCAGTATGTTGGTGAGTAAATTTTGATGTTTGTCTTGTATGTTGATGATTTGTTACTTACTGGAAGCTCTTCTTCCCACATTCAGACTATTCAGAGGGCTCTTTCTACACAGTTTGACATGACAGATCTTGGGTTATTGCATTATTTACTTGGTTTGCATATTTCTCAGACAAATTCAGGGATTCATTTGAATCAGCAAAAGTCCATGATCTTTTTTGGCACTTTGATATGGCTGATTGCAAGCCAAGTCCATCTCCTTTTCAGTCTAGGGTTACTCTTACTTCCACATGTACCACTCCACTTTTTGATCCTACTTTGTATAGGCAATTGGTTGGAAGTCTCATGTACTTGACCCATACTCACCCTGATATTTCATTTGCAGTAGGCTTGTATCTCAGCTTGCACATTCTCCTCATAGTAGTCACTGACAGGCTGTTAAAAGGATTTTGCGCTATCTGCAGGGCACTTCCCACTTTGGCCTACACTACACTCGGGGTTCTACTCAGTTGGTTGGATATAAAAATTCAGATTGGGCAAGTTCTATTGATGATAGGCATTCCACTTATGGCAAGCAACAGGCTATTGCACTTTCATCTTCAGAGGCAGAGTACAGGGCTATAGTGACAACGAGTTAGCAGATTCTTTGGCTAGGACAGTTATTGAAAGAGTTTGGATTCCCATAGGATTCACCAAATGTACTTTGGTGTGATAGCTAAAGTGCAATTCACATTTCTCGCAACATAGTTAAGCACCAGCGGACCAAGCATATTGAGATACACATCCACTTCATTTTTCAGCACATTCATGATGGAATTCTTTGCTTAGAGTACATTCTGACTCAGCAGCAGGTTGTAGACATATTTACGAAGCCATTTGCATCACCTCACTACCTTGAGTTGCGTGGAATGCTTGGGGTTTTAGAAGTTGTTCTTAGGGGGTGTTCGTGAGAACATCTTCCTTCTTCTTATTCTTTCTCTTTCCTTCTAGCAGGATTCTTTCCTTCTTTTGGTTCGAGATTTCTTCATGGATATATTGTACATGAGTACCTCATCAGGCCTAGTTATCGAGACTCATACTGTGGACATGTCACTTCTATTTTGGCCCCTATCTTCACTTAAGGGGGGGTGTTAGAGTAGGTATTTACCTTAGCTCATGTTCACCTAGGTACTTTATTTACCTTTATTGTATTTATCCTCACCCACTTAAGTGTGTGGATATTTCTTTTTATTTATTTAGATATTAAGGGGATATTATCTAGTTGTTAGGTATAGTTCTTTCCTTTATCTATGGTACTGACTAGTTCTGTCATTGATCTATGGTATTGACTAGATCTTTGATGTCAAGTTCTTTCCTAAATCTATGGTCTTGAATAGTTCTTTGATGACTAGTTTTTTCCTTGATTTATGGCTTGATCTACGACCATGATTGGTTCTTAGATTGTTATTCCTTTCCTATATAAGCAAGTCACATCTCATTGTATTTCATTGAGTTCCATAATAATATATGATATTGTTACTCATTTGTTTGCAAAGGTTTATGTAAATTTATTCTGGAAAATTACTTTCATCTTATTGATCATGGTGTTTGATTAGCATCTGAGTTCTTGGCTTGATACGATCTGGTTATCGTTCCTTTTAGTGACATTTATTTGGGGTTTTGTTTCTAACTCTACTAGACCCATGATCTTAGTTTGTTGGTGACCATCCAACAGAGGTGCCACAAATGGATTTGATGAAGTCGAAGCTTCATGATCATTTTTTCCCACCAGGATACCTTGTTTGAGCCGTTGGGGTCCAACTTACCGTTGTTAGGACGTGTTGGAAGGGGATTGTTAAAGATCCTGAGAGGAGTGTTTTGAGGGGAAACAGGTCCCATGCAAGTATTTTGTGTCGTCGCCATAGGATTTGACAAAAATATCTTGACAAAGAGTTTCCTTTAGTCTTCTAGTAGACATTGTAGAAATTTTTTATAGTCTCAGCATGTTCTAGCATCATGCCCTCGGACCCTATGGAATCCACAATAAAAGTCGGGATCATAATCCCTAAGTCTTCGGTTTGTGTTTTGTTACGGCCCAAATTTTTGACCGTTATTCAACTGTTGGTTATTGTAATTGAAGTTCGGAGGTCGTTGCCCTTGATTTTGATATTGGTTTTGGTACCCGCTTGGGTACTAGTTAGGGACTTGAGCTTGAACTTTTTGTTGTTGTTATTGGGGTAGAGGGCGATTGAAATCCACCACGTTGACCATAGGAGTGAAGTTGTTACTCCTCTAATTGTTACCGTTTTTGTTTTTGTTGACATTATCTATGCTTGAGGTGTCAACAACATTTGGTTTCTTTGCTTGGTCTGTAACACCGTCAGTCATGGTACCATGGTTTTTTAAGGACCTTATGTCCTTGGTTGTTGTTTTCATTATTGGGATAACTTGAATTACCCTGATTAGGAGTGATCAACCTCCCATTTGAACCGTAGGTCTTTCAACCTTTGTTTATTGTTGTTTGATCAATGCGCAAAGCACCTTCCAACACCTCTTAATAACTCCTTAAAGGGAATTTCTGGACTTCTTCCTTTGTTTCCCAGTTAAGAGAGCGAAGGAATAGATCACAAACCTTCGTCTAATCCATGTTGGGAGTGCTTCTAAAGAGTAGAGGACTTGCCACAACCTCTAGATGAAATGAGCAGCAGATTCATTATGCTCTTGCTTTATGTGTAGGAATTCCTTGATTCTCGTTCTTAGCAACTAGTTCATGTCAAAAGCTTTGATGAATTCAGACACGAGTTGTTTAAAATAATGTATTGAGGCTTCAAGTATCCTATAATACCAATTGAGAGCAATACCTTCTAGAGTCTTAGGGAAGATCTTTGCTACAACTGCATCCAAAGGGAGCAGCTCTCAACTGCATAAGACTCGACTATTGATGACCCCTGTTGGGGAGGCGGAGGTGGAATTGGAATTTGATATGGTGCAGCATAAACATTTGTGGAGGCATAAGGCATCCCCTGTGGCTGACCAGATGGACCAGGAAAAGAGTACATGTACCCCTGCGGCGATTTAGAATAAAAGAGTACATACAGGGGGCATTACTCTAGTACGAAGTTGGAGGCACAAATTTAGGGAATGTTGCATTTCCAGTTGGGATGGCATTTGATAATGCACTTCTGGTTGGTGCCTACTGGGGGTATGCGTACATAGTGTGAGGGGGTATACACAAGGTGCCTGATTCGGTGAGAAGATCTCTAGGGCTAGGAGCGCCTGTGTAAACCGGAGAAGGATTTGGCGCAATAGGTGCTTGGACATAGTTATGTGGATGATGGAGAATCTTTCCTTGCTCAGCAGCAGATGAAGCATGAGTAGCTTGAGCAAGTTCCAATTCTCTAACCTTGATGTCATGATAACCTAGTATGATGATGGCATGGTGTTTTGTTTTAGCGCACATTGTTGAACCTTGTTAGGTGGCAAAGGAGTGATATCCTGCTATGAATTGTTCATTGTTTTACCACCCCTCGTTATGAATGTTTTCTGTTGTGGGAGGGGTAGAGGTATTATTGTGAAGTAAGACATTAACATGTCCTTGCATCCTATCCAGAGATTGGTTCATGTTTTGGAATCATTGTTCGCTTTGAGCATAACATGTTAAATACTCCTCGTCTAATAATGGGAATTGATCAAATTACGTACTGATTTGTAATCTAAACAAAACCTGAGGAGATGAGCCTGACTCTGCAGTAAATGTCATATTGTTAGAACTTGAAAGTTCAAGTTATTGCATATGTGTAAGTTGATCTTTCCTCGATCCTGACCAAGGAGCCGTTATTGGTCCCTTGAGGAGGAGTTTGAGATGCAAGGAGGTTAATTGAGTAGTTTTCCACCCACCCAGATAGTGAGGATGACTGTTGTTGCCTACCCATTTGATAGTAATATGCGTCAAGGCCCAAAATGAACCAATCGTATTCATCTTGTCCCGACATATTTGGGGGTATATGAATACACATAGAATAATGGGAGAGGGAGAAGATGGAAAAAATAAATGAAAATGAAAAGAGACTAACTCTTCATGTCAGGTTCACCAATTTGTACAAATGAAAATCAACACCAAACCTTCAATCACACTCGACCTCCCAAGGTCGTGTCAGGACAGCCGATGTGGAAAATGTGGATGGCTAGATATAGTGAATATGGATGGATGTGCAGAACAAGTTTTTAAGGAAACCTAATGTCCTCTATGAGTACCAAAGGTATCTGCTCATCAAGGGAAATGAAAGCCTCCCTAACCTAAACTGGCGTGATGGAACAATCAAGGAGAATACACACACATAAAAGGTTGTTAATGTCAGTGTGTGAAACTCATTCAACTGGTTGTGGAATGCGAGGAAAATGACCAGTGGGCGCCTCATAATGATTCCCAGACAAGGTCATGGAATGAGCGAGAGAGGCGTGGTTTTGTGAGATCTAAATTTGATTGGCTGGAGTGGTCCAGAACTCGTAAGCTTTGTCGGCTTCGACATTCAGGGCGTTTAATTGCAAGATAATGTCAGGTGGTAGTGGCGATGTGCGGAAAACTAACATGCGTAGACTTGTGTCAATGTCTGTGATTAGTTTAGGCTTGTTTGGTTGGGGGACCCTAGGATTGCTACCGTATGTTCTTGGTTGTTCAGGGCCTTGTATGGTCATGTGTGCATTTGTGTGTTTTTTGTGTTTTTGCGTTTTTACGTTTTAGTCTAATCAAAGCAAATAGAAATTAATCTAAATAAACAAATTCTACACTATGTTTTTGTGTTTTTTGGAATATAATGGAAATAAACAATACAAAGCAACTAATCTAACAAAAGGAAATCTTTTTATTCTTTTCCAGGTTTTCTGAAAATGAAATCTTATAATCTAACTAATAAATCTTATACAGATAAATAACTGGATGTAGTTATTTACCTGTGCAATGGTGTAATGAATCTAATTTAATTAAACAAAGCCTTTTTCCAATAAGTAATTGTGGATTTGTTAAATCCTCTCCTACCTCAGATACACGGGAAGATTGAAAGCTTCAGAAGCTTTTCTTCCCTGTAACCTCCCAGATAGAATTTGTGAGAATCTAATGGAAACCACAACATATGACATATCTATTATCTCTATGCTTGGAATAAAACTTCCTCCAGATATACTTCCCTCTAAATCCACAGGGCTAGGGAATGAAGGATCTATCAGCAGAAACCTCTATGGAAGATGTAAAGCTTCATTGAAATTGACTTAGTTATTTGCAATAAAGAAGTTAACTTCTTCTACTGTATTTGATATACATATGTGCATACGATTCAGAAACAATAATATGAAGAAATGAAGAAAACTAACATCAACCCCAACCTGGAAACATAGAGAAATGGAAAATACAGTTGTGTTGTGCTTTGTCCTCTCAGTTTTTCTTTTCAATCTCATGTGTTCACTTAATTCCAAGGGATCAGGAATGCAGTAGAAGTAGCAATGAGAAGGTGCTGGAGAAATGGAAGATTGAATGGAAATCTGGTAACACTACAAGTGGAAGAGAGATAGCATAAGTAAATAGATCTTGGCTATGCAATTTCTAGAAAGAATGAGGCAGCTTAGCAATACAAGAATACACAAAATGATCTCCAACCTTTTGCTTGAGAAAAAAACGATCAATTTATAGAAGGTCGGTTAGGCTATGTACTAACACACTTGATAGCCATGGGGTGCAACATCAAAAATGAAGGGGAAATTTTGAACAATCAATCATGATTAATTACAAATTAGAAGTGAAGAAGAGAATTCCATAAGGTAATCAGGCTTGAAATCAGTTAAAATAATTCACAAACATGCGCTAAAAGTGAACTCGAGTGGGGAAAAATGTGTCTTAATTAACGTTGGAAGATTATGGAAAAAGTGCACATGACCACCCGCCATGTGTAGGGAAGCGGTTATAGTACCACCTCCCTACACATGGTGGTGGTTATAAAACTGCCCGCCTAGGTAGAGTACCGGTTTTAACACTAATGATCAAAACTAAGCTAGAATGAAGTGGGAAGCTGTAGAAAACTGGTACATGGGTAAGTAAGGCAAATTGGGCTACAAATATAAGGTGCAAGGAGGTTTAGGAGCTCAAACACCTTTGGAAAAGACATGAATCATCATTGGGGACCCTCTTGTAGCCGTTTTCTGATAATGTAACACGTGTAATTTTGGGTGCGTACAGGTTCGTTTGGGGAAATATAAATCTAGGAAATAATAAAAGGGCATTTCCCATTTTTGTGGGAAACAACAAAATCCTTCTTACCTTTAGATTTTCACATATAGCTCAAAATAATCTAGAAAAATATATTCACAGTTTTATTTATAGACATATTTTGGCCCACAGAAGCTTTCCCATTTTCTTTTGACGTACCCTTCTCTAATTTTTCACAATTCCTCACCTTCCTATGATTATAGGAAACCTTACCCATAATTTTCTAGCCTTCATTAGATCTTGGGAGGGATTTTATCTTTTTTGTATAATTGATCCATAAATAAGTGTTAACTTCATAACCATTCACCTTATTTTGATGGCATATTCTATCAAAATGAGTTAAATTATTACAAATATGACATTTTCTAGTTATATGAAACTCATAAATAATGTCATGAATCCACTTCTCACCATACAAGATTAACATCATCGAAGTAACTATAAGAAAATTTAGATCTACCCAAAACTTCAACTGAATGAATTTATCAAACTTTTCATCATAAAACCTAGAGTCCACCCAAGAAAACTTGCAAAGAGAATCCCTTATTTTCCTCATCAATATTATATTCCAAAATTCCCATCGAAGATCATAAATCCTAATCCATATTTCTTTCTTGTGACCTTTGTAATGGATTCTTATGTTTTCATTCCACATTGTTAAATATTGTTACATTTATAAAGGTAACAAATTCTTTGATCTAATACATAGTCCTCCTCCTTCTCTGAAATAAAGGTTATAAAAAAATTTCCAAAAGCGAAAAATAAAAATTTTGTAAGGCATCCCCTTTTAAACATTTTCTTATCCAATTTCTGAATTGTGACCCGTTATAAAGATGACCATAGACCTTACCTAATATTGTTAACTTTGGGTCTAGATATACGATTTGATTTGAAACATTATTATTCATAGAACCTAAGGATGGTATTGTTTCCATTCCAATTAATATATTTTGTTAGTGATCTTGACCATCTACCACCTTGCCATCCACCTCTAGAAATAATAATATTCATATTTGTCCTCATATTTATCATTTCCCAACAAAAGTTCTCTACTCCCAATAGAAGAGGATTTCTTAGTAATTTTAAATTCCTCCAAAACAACTTATGTTATATTACCTATAGCCTTGTTGATGTAGGAGCATCAACCGTATACATAAGAAATTTAGGTTTGTAATGAGTTTCTGGGTTGGTGTAAGTCTTAGGGGTCCTTTAAAATGTTCTTGAGTCCTTCATAGGTATCTTAAGCCCCTCCATGTATCTTAAATGAGTCTTTTAAAGTTTCCCTCCAAAACTGAGTATTTAAACATTTGAATTTGTAAAGCTTGGTATAAAAATTGTAATGATGTAACTTATAAGGTCAAGAAAGGTTGTAAGAGGTTATAGAGGAACTCAATTAGTGTTTCTAGGTTATTATCAACCTTTAGTTAAGTTGCATCATAAATTATTACACTCCACCATGGTTTAGGTGTGGGAAAGTACGTATTTTACTCACTTTTTAGGTCTTAAAAAGTGATCCATTCAAATAAAGGAGTAAGAGAAAAAGTTGGAGAAAGGATTTACAAGTCCAAGAATAGGAAAAAGGACATAGAAGAGGTAAGAACCTAAGTTCGGAGGCATGAGAAACTTATAAAAACCATCTTTTTGCAAAGATGTGAAGAAAGGTTCTTATTTATGTGAATAAATGAGTATTGTGGATGAAAATTTGTGTATGAATGAATGAAGTGAGTTTGAAATGATGTATTAATGTGTTTTCTTGTGATAAGAAGGTTGTAATGTTGGTAATGATCAATTTGTTGAGTATTTGTGAAAAATGACTTGATATATGGCTTGGTTTTGTGATGAATAAGTGAGATTTAGTGTTATTACATGAAAAAAATGAATTTAAAGATTATAACACATGTGAAGGAGTTCATTCAAGGTGAGAATGAAGTTTGCTATGATTTGAAGTAAAAACTAAGGTGAAATATCTCAGTTTAGGAAAATTTTTACAAGGTTTTTAAAACATTCTTAAGAAAACATTAAGGAAATAGGTCATGTGAAATATTGAATGAGATATTTTTAAGCTTGTGGCATGAAGCTACATGAGTAATAATGCATTTAAGATTTTTTATGCAAAATCACAGCACCCTCGAATGATCATGTTGTTGATGGAGAATTCGGTGTGATTGCACAAACATTGAGATATCCTAAGTGTGGGAGATTGTGAAACATGATAACTCTCCAGAGAAGGTTGGTTCATGCTCATAACATGCCTACCACTAACTTATAATGTAGGAAAAACTACTCACTAACCCTAACTAATGCTTCCAAGGGGACATGGAAAGAAAGATTGCATGAAATGAACCTACACTAAAATTGGTGATACACCAAGAAAGGAGTGCTAATCACTTCCCCTATCCTGCAAAACAATGAAATAAATGAACCTAGAAAGGGTGATCATGTACCACAAACTATATTACATTTAATACATTATTCCCGAATGAGCACAACACACCAAAGCTGCAATGAACAAGAAGTATGCATAGATCATGCAAGCACAAAGAGAGGTAATATGCAAATAATAAACTATAAAGGCTGGACAAGATGCAACAAAATATAGTTTTATTGCTCCATATAGAATTTAAATAGTACAATGTTGTAGCAAGATAGGCATGAAGCAATTACAGTGTTTGGGGAAAGCTTTAAACCCCAAAGGAATAGGGGTGCATGGGAAGGGAAAATGGCCAAAAGTTGGAATTGCACAATGCAACCCCTTTATATTTATAGGAAGAAAGCTTGAGTGAGAGGGAGGAGAAAATCATATTTCCTACTTCAAATCACCTAAAAAACCCATCATGATACCTGTAAGAGTGATAGGCAAAATTACAGATCCCCATACCTTCATTAATTTGCCTTGTGGAAGAAGGAAGCATGCCCATAGTGTCATTTATTGTACCTCACCTACCCAGTCGGTGTTCACTTTTTCATGAATTTTCAAAAGTCCAAAACCTCTGAAATCTCAAAATTGATGATGTCAAGTTGTAGATCTCCTTCTCATGATTCTAATGACTGTCTGCTTGCAGGAAATAGACTCTCGTGTGGAAGTTATGCCAGTTTGGAGTTTGGGGAATCTGTAATTTTGGGGTTTAGAAAACCTTTGAAATTTTCATTTTTATTTCTTGCATCATGAAGCTCTATCCTCCACCTTTCCATTTCCTATGATTTTGTGATATTTTGATACTTGGGGCTCAATTTATGGCTCCTTGATTGTGGGGTCTCTTTTGGTGTACTGGGCTCTGCAATGCTTAAGGGTGTGTTGGCTCACTAAGCTGCTTGGTAAGATGGGAAAAATTCCCCCTTATTTTATCTTCCATAGAGCTCTACTTCTCTTCCTACTGAGATTTGAAAATTTCCCACTTTTTCTTCACCATCGAGCTCCTCCTTTAACATGGCGAGCCCTGCCTATGTTGCATGGTCGGGCCTCTTGATCTATTGATTTGGCTCCATAATGGCACTGAGATAGGCATTTGTTGTCTTCATATATTGGATTGTTCACCGAGCTTCAACTCTTACATGTCCACCAAGTTACCTACGTGCCTCCAGCCAACTCACCACCTTCTCGGCTTCTAATGTACATTCCACCTACTCGGTGACTAATGCATGGCTCAGCGGGCATTTGACTTGTTTTGGGTGGGAGTTGTATTGATTTTCAGGGTTTTGGACTCCATCCCTTCGGACATCCATGACCCCCAAAATATGAAACCAAATCACCATAATCCCTGAAACTCGCCACCCCCCCCGAAACCTCAAAGGCTCGACTCCCAAAGCCCAAACTTGCCCAACTCTGAATCCAACCCCCGGCTCGCCACATCACCCCCACCTTTTCTGATTTTACAGAAACCTTGTCTCATCTTTAACTTAGCAGCATGTTCTTTTAGGAGACAATCCTCGAATGCCCCACAAATTTTCCCAAATTTGGCATGCTTTCAGAGGGGAAATCCTTTTCTGGATTTGAAAAGAAAGGAATTCTTGTTTATTTGCTAATGTTGAAGTTGACCAACAATTCTCTAATTATAACAAATCTATGGTTACCATGAATGTATTGTTGCAAATTCAAGTTCAAGCCAACAAAGTGGCGATCGAGGTGGAGCATCTGCAAACACTCCTTCGTCACTGGGGCAACACCCCTTGCAATGTTTCTTGTGATCTGCCATCCCGCTGTCATCGTTCCTCGCTGCAAGGCAGTGTCAGCGATCGTCCCAAAGGTGGCAGTCGTCGGAGCCGCTCTTAGTGCCGCTCATTCAGTCGAGCTTGTCACTCCCCTCGTAGTCAGCCGCTGCGGCGGAGCTTCTCTTCCCTACCACCAGCTTGTCACTACAGTTGGGGATCACCCCGCCAGCTTGGTTGGGGCTTATTGTCTCCCCCCGAGCTGCGCACTCATGATGGGTGGAGACTTCCGCCCCCGCCAAATAAATTTCCACATATGGCCTTAGTCGTCTCGCCCACTCACGGCACTGACAAAGACAACAAAGGAGGTTTGTGTTGGCCCTGGCTGGGAGGTGCCCAATAGTGGCCAAGACCTTCTTGGATCTGGGTATCCTGATGATCATGATCCGCCCGCATCTAATCAACTCTCTGTAGCAGCTGTTTAGTTTTTGTTTTGATGTGACTATGTTTAGTTGTTTTGTCCTAGGCTTGGCCTAGTTTGTTCATGGCTTTGGGGCGTGCTCTCATACCGCCTTTTTTTTGTCGAATTATCTTGTATCGTTGTGCTTGTTAATATAATATAAGATCTTATTCATTAAAAAAATGGAACTTAAGGATTCAATATTAATTCGGATCAAAATCAAGGATCAACCTTTTGCACAATGTGCTTACATACTTTTATACAATGTGGCAACTATTGTGTTACCAGTGCCTTCTTCTTCCTTTCTTTGAGAAAAAATGTTCCTCACATTATCTCTGTTCTAAAATAGCATTACATATTATATATTTTATCTTATATGGACAAAAATGCATTAGGATTGCACAATTATACAAAACTTATTCATGTCGGCTTTTAAACCCCTATACACTCCCAACACCAACCCTTACAAAGTGACTGAGACAAGGAGTTTTGTAGGTGATCGAATACTCCAAAAAACACATTGAATCATTACCGTAATAGCAGCACCTTTATTGATCCACGCCATGGGGCCCAATATGACAATATGGCGGAAAACCTAATAACTTAGCTAGTAAATCATGGAGAGAAAGCGAGAGGCGGAAGGGGAGGAGGGAAGTGGGGCAAAGATAGCTGCAATTGGCACAACTATGTCTTGTTAATGATAGTTTTATTTTAAGTACATTCGTTTATTAAGTTATACCATATCAACTAGCTTAAGCTATTGTTCTATAGCATGACAGCAATATTGGAATGCAATCATTGAGAGAAGTATCTATTGATTCCTTCATAGCAAATAGTTACTGTGAAAGAGAGAGAATTTGCAAGTGTTAACAATAACCCCGTATGAACAACCCCCTTCAAGAACCTGTGCCATTTGTCCTGCTGTTTGATAATAAAAATTAGCAAGGAATTCCTGCAGTTTGCACATTTGCGTATACCACAGCTGGTAGATTTATGGTTTTTATTAAAGGTAAATCTGGAATTCAAGCGTATTTTATGCCATAGCAAAGATAATACAAATTCATTAGGCTAATCTGTGAGTTGTCTGCTATTTAAAATCTAGAGTTATATTTATTTGCACTATATAAACACATTTTAAAATTAGAGTTATATTTATTTGTACTATATAAACACATTTTAAAATGTAGGCATTCACAGCATCAAACATGCACTTTTTCCCCCATAAAAACAGATCATATGAGCACCATGTTTTAACTTGGCCTATTGAGAAAATGGAATCCTAGATGTTGAAGCAAGTACTAATAGTTCCCCAAAAGAGATCAAAATCATCAACAAAATGGATTCTATTGATACAATAAAATTTCATGCGAGTTATACGAAAGTTTACAAAGTATTCCACATCTAGACTTGAAGTTGATACATATAAAAATATAAATACCAAATAGTTTACATTAATTCTGTTTGTTACAAAGTAACAACAGTATAACCAGCCGCTACAGATCATTTTCCATATCTGTTTTTTTCACCTGCGCTTATATATACAGGGTTTCAAACTTGGCCAATCAATTTGCTTCCCTTCAAGTCTTCTTCCTTTCTGCAATATCAACTGACACAAATAAAGAAATTAGAAATTAATATGCATACCAGTCTCCCAAAAAACATAGTATTTTATCTCTTCATTATTCTCTTTGTAGATTTTGTATTTTAGACAAATTTCTCAGACATCAGGCCTAAAACTAAAGATGCTAATTGTAAATCCACACAATCATTGGATGACAGCTAGGATTGATGTCCCATTGACACCTTCATTTAAAGAACATTGTAAAGTTTACATCATGTACATTTACCAGACCCAAAAAACATCGCTTTTAGTTTTAACTCCATTTTCAAAATCACTAAATGTATAATGTACGTGGGAAAATGCCATGATTGTAAGCAAAACAGCATACTAAGACAGAAATTGAGAAATACTTTGATCTCTTAAAGATGATCAAGAAATAAATTTGACTGATTTCTTTGTATAAGAAGACTGTAGTGTTAAATTTTATCTTGTAGTACAATCGATAATGTAAATTTTGAAACCATGCAATCAGGAAAAATATTTTATGATGATGTTGTAGGCTAACATGGTCGATGTTGTAATAAACATTCTAAGGCTGAATTGTGTACGTTATTGTTGTCATTGTGGCTGAATTACATCTGTTATTGTTGACATTGTGGCTGAATTGCATCCATTATTGTTGACATTGTGGCTGAATTGCATCCATTATTGTTGACATTGTTATGTTTAAGGATGGGACCAAAGAAATCCAAGACAGGATTTAGATTGAAGATATATCCACAAATAAGGATGGGACCAAAGAAATCCAAGACAGGATTTAGATTGAAGATATATCCACAAATATATGATTCCTTCCCATATCAATGCAGGGTCCTCTAATTTCTATACATAGTAATATTTGTCATGAAATCTGTCACTAGTCAATCTTTTATAATTTTAAGTTAAGAGCATAAATACGGATGATTCCTATCCAATCAGACCCTACTGGTATCTTGAAAAATTCAGTTCCAATCAGAACATGTAAGCACAATCACAATATTGATGCATTACATTACCTTTTACTTTGCACCATGGGCAAGGAACTAAAGCAACTAAAGAAAATCATCTTAAAGGAAGACAGCATACCTCTTTTCTGAAATAAAAGAGTATGAACATTTTATTTGAAAAGTCCTGTGGCAGAAGGAAACACTGTCAAAAATGAATCGCAACAAGCTTTGCAGATAAAAAGACTAGAAAACAGGCTCTAAAAAGATCAGTAATTCAAAAATGTAACCTTGGAAGCAATGTTGAAACCAAGAGAATTGAGAGCCTTCACAAATTTATTTGGGTCGGCACCATCATTGTCTGGATCGAACCTGCTCTTCACCTCTGCTACCAGAAGCCAACCTCTGCCAGATAAAACAATGGGAAAGGCACACATCACAACTCTCTATACCGGTGTTAAAGTGCAAACCATCACAAATTAATTCAACAGTTCATATTCTCTTTAATTTTTTTAAACTTATTTCTTGCCACTGCAAATAGAAAACCTTGCCTACTTGAGTAGGTTTATCCAACTCTTAATGAAAAGGAAAGGGTAAGGAGCTACTAACAGTCGGAGAATATTAAACAAGTAAATATATGGTATTCACTCTGTGGATACAACCACCAAAAAAAGTAGTGTTATGTTATTATCATTGTAGGTACATCTGATTTACGTACCAAATTAATAAAGCAAAATCTAAAAAAGTATCACTGTTGTTTTGGAAAAAATGCCAAATATAGGGATCAGCAGCAGAAAATACCATAGCACTAGATCTATTTCACAGCCATTGGCTACAAATGAGCAAATCAGTAACCAAAGGCAGTACTCGCAATGTTCTGTTTGTAAGAAAATTACAACCTTGGACACTAATTGCTCATGAATAGATTACTTTATTTTGCTGATAAAGCTCCGGTATTACAGAAAATACAGCCAAATAATCCTCCATCACAAAAGCTGAAGAACAAAAATACTCTAGAAAGATCCATAAAACCCCTCAAATCGATAATTAACAAATAGTATATTAGTTTCTCCTAACAAGAGCAAGTGGCCATATTTGAGAATAAAATAAATTAAAATGAGATGAAAATCATGAAGGAAACAAACACGGGCAATATTGAAAAGAGCAAGCACTTATTGACCAGAATCAAGGTAAGGGCAGAATACCATCCATCATACCTCTTGGAGGAAATAGTCAAAGTCAATACACATGAGAGCATTGTTTTCAAAAACTGTGATGAACCAAATGTGACGCAGTCAAAGGTGGACCATTAACTTGAGTGACAATAAATAAAGACAATAAAGTTTAGATTTTTAATTTTCGTGGGATTTTGGCCAGCTCAAGACGATGTCCATATGTAGTCATTACATTAATCATAATGACATTTTTCCTCATGTTTGTTGGTAATAATTCCAAAGCAAGGGGACCCACTCAGCACAAAAGCACCTTTCAGTAATAATGTAATGGGAGGGAAGAACAATGAACGTAATTTACCACTTTAGGATTTTCACCCTCTAGCTTCTTTCCCCGTCGACAACTCTTTTGGGGCATGTATTGCCTTATGTGTGGATTAATCTAATTACAACCCGATCATGTATTTAATTAAGTAATTGAAGGATTCCAAGGGCATTTTAGTTAGAATTTTTCTTTTTGTGGGATTGTGGATAGTGTATGTTTAAGTCATCTGATTTAGATATGAAGATCAATGAAAAATCATCTTATATATGTTTGTATGTATGTATTTAAACTGTTTCAAATAAATAAATAGATGTTTTGTTAATAACTTAATAAAGCTTCTTTTGCACTGATCATCAACTCTCTACGTAATGCATGTGCCCTTGAAATGATTAATTTCAACATTTGAAGATACTAGGAAAAGCAAAACTAATGAGTCCAATAGGATGAACTCAAGTGGTAAGAGCAAAAAGGCTTTCAAAGTAGAGCCTCGGGTTCAAACCCTAGGAGACATGATAACATGTTGAAATAGAGAAGAATACTGCATCCAACATCTTGGAAGTAGCGTACCTAAATAGACAAGCCCAGGTGACTTTGACAGAAGAGATTCTCGTTGGTCATGGGATCGAAGCTGAAGGTTGTCCCAAAAAAGGAATGCACCAAATCAAAAAAGCTAATAAAAACTATAAAAATGAAGAATCAAAATTTTAAAAGAAAACCAAAACAACAAAAATAAGTCAAAACTGTTATAAACCAATATATTAAAGGATGCACTTTTAAAAAGATTGAAAAACTCAACATAAAAGCCAAAACATGAATTCTAAAAGCTTGAAATTTTGAAACTGATATCTATTAGCATGAACTCCTGCATACCATCAACTCCAGAAGTCGCACACTGAATCCCTGGGCACTTTTTTCCCCAATTTTCCACATCTGACTGAGCCCCTTGCATCATGATAATTTCTGGTGACAGAGGTGCTTGGCACACCGGAGCAAGGGTTCACATTTTAACTGAACCACTTTATTCAAAGACATTTCCTTCAGAATCATGGGTTTTTTTCTTAACGCTCACTTTGTCTCTGCTAAATATTAGTGTTGGACAGCAAGGGGTAATGCTGTGAGTTGCAAATAATTTATTCCCTCATCTCATGAAAAAGGTGTCCTACCTACTAAATTTAAGACCATGGGCATTTCAGATTTAGGACAAACTTTAGTCTGTGTTTCCTTCTGCTCAAGAAATCAGACACTTTTTTTTTCTGAGGATTTCATTCTCCATGAATGCTCTAATCCAAGCTATATTCTTAACGAATGTTCTATTTTTCCAAGAATTTCCTTAGGCTAGACAACATTGAAGCCATAACATCAAGTAGGTGCTTGTAGAAAAATTCTGTCATGCTATAGACATTTTTTTGTGTTTATATG
Source organism: Taxus chinensis (assembly GCA_019776745.2). Lineage (NCBI taxonomy): Eukaryota > Viridiplantae > Streptophyta > Pinopsida > Cupressales > Taxaceae > Taxus > Taxus chinensis. Next base: position 736,303,471 of record CM034153.1, on the reverse strand, counting down.
CTCCAGCCTTTTTCTCTAATGCCTATAGCTAAGAATTAAAAACATAGCTATCTACAACGGTTAAAATTTACTCAAAAAAATATTTGAAGTTTTTTGTTTTTATTTTCTTACCTATAATCTAGTAAATTTTAAGCCCCTAAAAAACAATAGTTTAAACGATGAAAAATTTTGAATCTCCCTCACAAAATTTTCAGCCTTACAATTTATTCATTTTTTATCCTGATATAAGCCAGGTCCGTTTATTCATTTTTGTTGTGGGAGAGGGTGGGGATGATAGCCCATTTATTGGGTGGTCGCAGTTATGGTGCTCACGTATACATAAAAACAAATCAGGATACCCTCATGATGAAAGAAAGTAAATTCAAAGAACCAATAGTGCCCAATGAGGATCCTCATATAACTAAGCATTATAGGGTAGCTTCTCATCCCTTGGTGCTGGTGGAATTGGAATCGAGGCACAACTGAACTCTCTTGTATTTCCAACCATAAAAAAGTGCAATTTTCCCTATGCATCTTTGTTTGACAATCATACTGGGAAAAAAATAGAAATCTCCATAGCCACAATTTTTTATGCATGTGATGTGACACAACCTCCTCGTTTCCATGTCATGATGTGTTCCATCAATGAGGATCCTAAAGAGTACAAACTTCCCACTTATGACAAAATTCACACCATCCTTTTCGAGCAAGAGAAGTGGAATATTAAGAAATCTATTACATCTTTTACAAATGAATGGGGAAAAAAGGGATGCTCTATCATGCAAGGATGGACAAATGTCAAGAACAAGCCTTTATTGAACATCGTTGTTTCTTGTCGTACATGTCCAAACTTCTTGAGGCCTGTTGATTTGCACTCTTTAGAAAAAGAACATCACTTATCGGGCAGATCAATTGCCATAGAGAGTATGGTCCATCGCAAATTGTTTTAATCATTATAGATGCAGCACCTGTATTTAAAGTTGCACATTTGCTAGTGCAACAGACATAAACACATGTTTATTCGACATTTTGTTGTGTTCCTACCATGAACAGTGTTTTGAAAGATATTGCGATGTTTGACTGGGTTGCTACTTACATTGCACAATATGGGCAGGTTCAGATGTTCTCTTGTAACCAGCCAGAAAACACAAGACGTGTATCAAATTTGAGCTACTAAAACCCTTTGATACATGTTTTTCCAGGCTTTTGAATCCTTCTTAAGAGAAGGCTTCGAGTGCATGGTTGATCTAAAATTGGATCTTGGAAAAAATCAGAATTAAGTTGAGTGAGATAATCAGCTTTACCACTTAGCTTGTGTGACTAATGAAGTGATTTAAGAAATGTTTTTTACCCCCTCCACGAAGCAAAAACTGGTCAAACAGAGAATGTATAAATAGTGCAAAGGAATGGAGATAACTGCATGAAGGTTTTGGGACAATATGGACATCCTAAGGCCCATCAAAAATATGGAACAGCCATAAATAGCTGATTTGAATGGGTACAAACCTGTACAAGTAGTTTCGGCTCAGTATAAACCCGTACAACCAGGTTTTGACTTGGTATGAACCCATAGGACAAGAAACATGCTTACCTGGGCAAGTTTGGATACATACGAACCCGTCCCATATAAGACTAAACAATAGAACCAAAAGGATTAAAAAGATATTCAATTGATTTCTAATTCTCTTCTGGCTCTTTTTGTGAGAGACATTTAGAACCCTCTATATGTCTCAAATCCCCGTACGCAAGCATAGATGTGCCCCTTGGGATCATGTTCAAGCATTCAAGAGGACCACTGTGCAAGTGTGTATGTCAAGCATGTTGATTAAGAAAGTATTCCACAACAAGGCATGCTGGTAGAGCATTATAGGAGTGCTTAAAAAATCCCACAACATCCCATGATCATCGTAGACATGCTAGAGAAGGCCCACAATGTTCTTGAAGGCTCAAATTGAGAAATTGGCTTGTAAATCTTGCAAGATGATAATAGAGATGAGGAGGCACAGCCCCACTCTAATAAAATTTTCCTCCTTTGAATTTCTGCAAAGTAAATTCCTGTGTTAATCTCTCTTTTCATATCTGTGAGATTCTTTTATATGCTTATTTCATTCTATGCAACTGCTTCACATATTCAAACACTTAAGCAAGCAGATGAATTACATGTTTAGTTGATTACAAGCATAGTACTTGTTTATAACGAATCGGCATATTCTTTGTTGCACTACTGGTATGGTGGAATTGAAGGGGTCACATATTGATAGTAGCATAAGGGGGTGTGAAATCTGATGTATAGCATTTTAGGCATGTATGTGGACAGGTACGCAATTGCAAATTGAATGCAAGATGTAGATGGAGGCCCATAGCTGTAGCAAACATCAATTTTCAGCCTTATGTACGTTGATTTCAGTAGCATATTAAAGTAGATCAGCACAGGTGAATGTAAATGTGAGTTGGTGAATTGTGCATTGGAATATCCAAGTCCATAACAAATTAGTGGGGCCCTGAGCATCATGGTTATTAGTGAAAAGTGGTCTCGCAAGAGGTTATCTTATACTGAGGATGCTAAGAATGTCATGACATTAATTATCATCTACACATTCTGGTTTGAGGTGAAATACATCACCACTATTTTAGAGCCCATCGTAGATGTCATTCACTATTACACACATTCTCCTTGCTTCAATTTACAAGATCATTAACTCCTTTGTAAGCTGATCAAAATCTAGAAAATAGAAGGGTCCCTAAATTCTATCATCCAATAAGGAAAAAAGTATTTATGTGTGGAATAACCTCAATGCACTTTTTATACATGGCTACTGTGCCTTGAATCAGAAGTGGTATGACAAAGAAACAAAACAAAAGAGGTTTTCATTTGCTGAAGCAGAGGTGGCATGCAATTTAATGCAATGCAAGTTTTATGGAATGGTACCCCTATGCATGAAGATCAAGTTCTCTGCTCTCGTTGTTTCTAAACAATTTATTTTCACACTGAACGAAAACATGTGTGCTCCAATTCCTCTCACAAGGAAATGAACATGCCACTTGAGAAAACAAATGTATACAAACCTCTCTACCTCTCTAGACTTATCTTTGGCATTAAGTGTCCACCTTCATAATTATTTGAGCCTTTGCAGTCATGGATGCAAACCCACAACATCTACAAGCAAAGCAAACAAACTGTGTCCTCGCCATCTCCATAAATCTTCACACACTAAATGAAACCACGTGCCAACTCTGCATTAGCAAATGGAACCCACTTTTTAGGTGTTTCTTTGTCACAGCACTTTGGATTTGAGGCATAAGTGATCACCAATATATGCATGTTGAGATTCTTCCTCTTAAAAAGTATCTTTTCCCCCATCTGTTGGAATGTAGAATTTACGGCCCCTTCTATATCCACTTGCACATGGAATGAATAGTGACATAAATTCCCCCCTAGCAAGGAGAATATGTGTTTGCCTAATAGATGACATTTATTATGGGCTCCAAAACATTGGAGATTTTTTTCACGTCAAATCAAAATGTGTCTACCAGAATTAATATCGACATTATCAGTACCCTCGGCATAGTATAGCCACCAATCGAACCGCATATCAGTAATAATTATGTTTCTTACTGCAACACATCCCTCAATCAATTTCTTTCGAAGGATTAAAAAATAGCAAATCATGTATCACCAGGTGTTAATAGCTCAACCTTTTGCATGGAATCAAAGCATAGCTTTTTCTTGTTGGTTGTTACAAACAACCATCTAAATCTGTCATCCTTGTGCAATGTTAGCAATGAAATTGAACTTTAAAATGTCTTTCAGAACATTGTTTATGTTGTGGTTACAAATGAACATCTAAATCTATCGTCCTTGTGCAATGTAAGTAGAAACCGAATCAAACCAGTAAATATGTTTGTGTTAGCATACGGGAGCTGAATCTGTAATGACCTAAACATGTGATGGGCCACCCTCTTCTATCATGTTATACAACACCTGGACTTCATAAGTGGACTTCTTCTCCTAAATAATGCAATCAACAAACTTCAAGAAATATGGACCTGTGTGACAAGAAACAATGTTCTGGGAAATACTTGTTCATGGCATCAGTACATCCATCTAGGATGATTGAGCATCCCTGCTTTCCCCCCACTCATTTTTAATAGGTGCAAGATATTTCTCAACATTCAACTTCTCTTGGTCCAAAAGGGTTGTACAAAATTTGTCAAAAGTGGGAGGCATGTATCCTTTAAGACCCCATTGATGGTGCGCACCATGACATGGAAACAGAGGCAGTGTGCCACATTGAAAGGGATATCATGAGCATTAAAAATATGGCTCTAGTGTCAATGTTAAACAAAGATGTGATGGAGGAAACATTGCACTTACTTATGATAGGAAGTGTAGGATGATAGTTCAATTGTGCCTTGGTCTACAATCCACCACCACCACCCACCGAAGTTACAAGGTTCATGTTCATGTTTGTGTTCAGTGAGGATAAATTTCAAACCAAATTTCTTGTCAATAAAAGTTGGAAAAAAATCGTGATCAAGTTCAAAGAATATAAATTTGTGTTTTTAGCTATATTACACAAAAATAAATTAATATATTATAAAATTGCAGTTTGAGGGCCCACAGGATGCTTGGGATTTAGCTCCATGTCCTATTTGGACCTTCAACTCACAACATGGACAAGTTGAGCTTCAGGCTTCCTTTGTAGGCAAAAAGTTGGCAGGAAAGGATTTGTTTTGTTGGGGGGACCTTTGGAACAATGGGAGACGGCAATGGAAATCTTGGTGGGACTGAAACAGGGCTCAAGTTTTGTCACCAGTAGACAAAATTGCTTTTCAAGAGCTTTGTAATATGATTCCTTAACACTGGCTTTTCAAAATGCATTTACAGAGTGTAGGCTCATTGTGGAGGGATTGGAAGTGGAAAACTGAAAAAACTCTCGTCAACTATAAATTAAAGGACTTGTATAATCAAGTACGCTACTGCAATTCTATTGCCCCCGATTGAACAAACAATGGTGGAGCCAGGACCCGGAAGTGAGATTGAAACAGCGCTATCAAGTTATTTGGAAAACAAGAACATCCTTCAAACATAAGGTGATGGGATGGTTTGTAATACAACGAGGTTTAGATGTCAAAGAAAAGTTGAGCAAGAGTGGTTTTGCAGATGCATTTTGCTGTTTGTGTGGGAAAGAGAAACAGTTGACCATATTTTCTGGAAATGTCCAACAGCAAGAGGGTTTTGAGAATGGCTGTAAGTTGAATACAATTTCCCTTTTATTGCCCCTCTCTCTTGGAAAGGGTCTCTTTTAGGTGATTCTTGGATGGTTACCGGCACTTGCAAGGGTTTATGGCATACAACTAGGTTGGCAGCAATCAGCTTTCTTAGGAGGATGAGATGCAAAGCCATCTTTCAGGAGGATACCTCCCCTCTCAGTATGGGGAAGTTGAGGCTTTTCAGACAAGAGTTAGCTTTGATTCGACAAGATAAGTTTGACTGGTTTCGAAGAGATGTGAACTCTTTCAGCATTGGGACATAGGCTCAGGTGCTTTCTTTCCTTGCCTATGTAGGGAGAGATTCTTCTTGCTAGCATTATGCTCAGCTGATCTAACTATTTGTTCCTCGAGTAATATAAGATGCATTTTTTCAAAAAAAAAACATTAATGTTTACTATTGAGAAATTCTGTAATTCGGTATAATTCCATTATCTTCTTTGTTCTGAATATTTCTCATCTTTGTTCTTCACCCTTTCAAGCCAAATGGTTCTATAGGCTAAAGGCCTATATGATGGTTCTCAAGGATAAAAGCCTTTATTTATTTCTCAAATCTAAAAGCTTTATTTTAATTGGTGGGTTCACCCATTAAATATTATTATAGCCCATGCACTTGAAAAGATATACAATCTCTTATATTAAAAAGAAGGCAAGAGAATTCTCACAGGCATGCATACGATTAATAAAAGCAATTTTTATAAAAGAATGAAAACCAAAAGCTTTTTAAGCTTATATTTAAATATTCGCATGAAAGAACTGAAAAGCTTTTTAAAACTTTTAGATATTCATATGAAAGAGAACTCAAAAGCTTTTATATTAACAATATCCACATGTGGATGAAAATAAAGGAGAAATAAATAAAGTAAAAAAATGGAGAATTTAAAAGCTTATTTAAGTTTTTTATATTTTGATATTCAAGAATACTACATCAACTCATGCAAGGGTTGCATGAGATAATTGGCTTGAAACTTGGCATGTTTCCCACTTATTCTTTTCTTTTTGCAATAAATAGTCCCTATTTTTTGGATCTCCTTAGATCGTTGTTTTAGTCCACAATATTTTAGCCTTAACTATTGACATTTATACAAAGAGTTTTCAACTTGGTCTTTCTACATCAATCAACAATTGTGTATCATTCAACGCAATCAATAAAAGATGTTGTGGTATTCACTCTTCAATTTTGTTATTGTGAATTGCTATACCTGTAAAATACTAAAATCTGTGTTAGTTCTTGCCTATTGTTTTTACATATATTCTTTAAACATTTACACAAAACTCCAATAGTTTCGTGTTAAGCTCAACTAGAGGAATTGGATGGATCTATCTTGGTGTATCACCTCTTTATTATCAGTTATTTTTCCTTTCCTTCCCCAAATGGATTTCAATTCAGCACTAGGATAGAAAGAAACTGGCCTACTCCTGAGGTGGTTCTAAATAGAAGGCCCCCTGCTATATAGCTTCCCATGTTATCCTTTGATTATGGGTGGCAGAAAAAAGGACATTCAGAAGCATCAACATTTACATTGCCCGCTAACAATGATGAATAAGCAACACAAATATAAAGTATTAATGATCACATTATCCAAATAATAAAAGTAATTACAATAAATATAAAACTAAAAATATTTTAATTTAAAAATTCAAATTTGTATTTTTAATGAATATTTACTATGGTTAATTTATTATTTATTAATATTCATAAAATAAAATCTAATTAGAACACTAATGATTTTGAATTGAAGTCAATTAAAATAAAATTACAGAAAATTTAAACAAAATATTAGTAATTTAATATTAGAGATGCAAAAAAGCAAATATCCTTGATAATGGGGGTAAACAGAAATAGAAGGGGAAAATACATGGGCTCCTGCTCAAAGTCACTCCCTAAAGCTGAATTTTGATGGGGCTGCCGAGGGGAACCTGGTTGGGCTTTCTGTGGTGAAATTTTCAGAGATAAAAAAGGTGCCCCTGTTCTTGCCTACTTTGAAACTTTAGGCAAAGCTCTTTAGAGAGGACATTTTATGGCAAAGGGAAGAGATTGGAATGACTTTGAGATTGAGAGAGATTCCACACTCATCATCAATACCTTCAAAAGAAATTCAAGTAATCATTGGCACCTTGCACCCATCATTGAAGACTGCAATCAATTGGCTGGGTTACTCAAGGGTTCACCATAACTCACACCCAAAGGTATGGCAATAAATTTGTTGATTCTTTGGCTAACCTAGCAGTGGGTTTAAACTATTCTAGTATCAATTGGTGCAAGTCTTACACCCCCCTTCATAGATTCAAGTTTATATTAAATTTAGGGAGGGACAACATGAGCTTTAATGCCCATAGTATCTTGAGTGCTCAATTGCCCAATATTCAGCTCCATGCCACCCCCATACTCAATGATCATTGACAATTGGATCATGTGGGTGGCCTTATAAACTGGGGGGGCCCTCCTTTCTCATAATGCAACACACATTGTGTATGAGCAGAGGAGCAACAAATCTGATTGTTGCACCGACAGGTATGCCCTGCTTCCATGTCTCCTGGAATACGCAGCTTGGACGAAAAAGAGAATACTATGTCAAGAATTTTAATCCCACATGTGATCATGGGCAAAAACATTATATTGGAGCGATGATAAAGTGGAAAGCTAAAATGTTAATTGTGCAGCTAAAAATTAGTTCACATCATCTTAGGTGTGAAACCAGGAGATGGAAAATACCCAATGAGGAGTGGTCAGAAAGGGTTTGTCAGTTTTGCATGTCGAACTCGGTGGAATCGGAAGGGCATTTCGTCATGGAATGTGTGGCTTACGATGACATACAGAGTAATTATGTGGATATCTTAACAGTGGATGATCTTACAACATTGTTTGAAGAGGAAAGGGTGGCAAAAACAACGGATTTCTTGATCAAAATCCATAGCAGAAGAATCAAGATTAGCAAAGAACCGGAAGAAAGGCAGAAGTAGCAACTATTTTTGGCATCTTTTTTTTTTGGTGTTTCGCTGCCAAGTTTATGTTTGCACATTGGGTCCCATAGACTGTTTGGTCTCGTGGACGTCATTAAAAACTTTTATTCATTCATTACAGTTGCTTTCATTTTTAGATGGACGTGGAAAAGGGGTTTTGGCAATTATGATTTCTTCTTTTCCTCTGCGTCCTCCCATGTGGAATAATGGTTTATTGTTTGGTCTTCTATTGAAAACAGATGAGTTAGAAATAGTTTTATACCAAATCTTGGATATTGGGCTTGCTTTAGCGTTGCTCCGATTGATTTTGTTGCTCCTTTTTCGTACTCTTGGGTTTATTATGTGATGCTTTGAATGGAATTCGTTGTGAATTCATGGGGTCTTCTTTGTTCAAATTTTCTAAGGTTTCTGGCAGGGTTTCCAAATATGCCACCCCTATTCCTAGGGCTCGTGTATCTGCGTGCAGGATATGAATACAGATACAACTCATCTTGGATACCGTACCCAGCCGTATCCGAATACGAACCCGTAATTGGCTCGTATCATATACACCCAAATACAGTAGTATGTATAGCAACTATAGTTGTATCCGATTTAAAAGTTTAAAAAAGTAACATAAAAAAACCTTCAAAAGGCTAAAAAGATGCTTTAAAACTACAAATGGTCTTCTATAATGCATTTTAGCAGTGACAATTGAGGACATGAAGGTGAGAGTGTTGATTTTCTCTTTTACTTCAAACTTTCACATTGACTTTGATCAACCTAGCATTCTTTTGATCTATTTCTTTTGGCCTTTTCTTCTTCTTTTCTTTCATTTCATCTATTTTTCGTTGGCCTACACAACCTGCAATTTTTTATTTACCCATTGAATACCCAAGCGCCAACTTCCTACCTTCCCACATGCTAGGAGTGTGTAATTTTAATCTAATGTATAAATTCGTTTATAATTTAAAATTGATAATTATTATTAATATATATTTTTAATTTACAATCTAGATTATTATAATATTATTAATATGTATCTAATCATATCCATATCAGGGGCTTTATAAACCATTTGTATCCGCATTTGATACCGTATTTGTATCCACACTCGTATTCATATCTATGCAACTTTGGTTTCAGGTCTTCTCCTTTTAGGTTGTGCATACAACCTAAGGGGTTGCATTTATCATCAATTATTGTGTCGGGCTAATTTATTGTACACTTTCATGGAAGGAACATAACAAAACAATGATTATAAATTCTTTGTGGATGATGTCCATTCCTCTTTTATGGGTTTGGTTGAAGACCTGAAACCCAAATAGCTCACACACAATGGGGTTTTGTTGGACAAGAGCACCCAGTTGAGTGCTAAACACGCCTTAGAAGTCTAGAAGTCTGCCTTAATGGAGGGAAGGATGAACGATTATTGAAGTAGTTTGTAATATCCCTCTTTATAAAAATTTCAATATTCTGATTTTTTTGTAATTTTTCCGAGTATCAATGTTGATATAAACCTTAAATAATAAATTACTGAAATTGCAAAATTGAAAAATCCTAACTACAATATTTATTCAAATATGCAGAATATGAATTTATTACATCAAATCCTAACCTAACATTGCATAGAAAGCATGAAAATTGAATTTTCTTTGAAACCCTAGCTAAAAGAGGAATTCTAGAAGTACGGCAGCCTACTGGAAGGTATGACAGACCCTTGGCAACAATAATAAATCCCTATGAGTGTGATGTCAATAGAATTTTCCCTAAAAAGAATGACGCCAAGGCTGGAAGTGTACTGCACGTGGTATAACAGACTATAATTGTAGGTACAACAGTGAATAGTGACGCCGTGAATAGCAACATCAAGCTAAAATGTCACTTCTAGGGAGTATTTTATTAATTTTTTGAACTATTCCAGCCCCATACACAACCACAAATCAACTTGTTTGTACCTGTGTGATGGATTTCCACTTAATTTTAAGGCTCTGGTGCAATCTCTAGATGGAATTACCAAATGGGTGTGTGCGTTTTCGTCCCTAAGCTCTAGCACATGGGGGATTTTGTCTTGTGTCAAAAATGAAAGTTGTTGACCCAAACTTGCAAAACAAGTGTTTGTGAAACTGTTTGATGATTGAATGATTCAATTTTTCCAATCAATTTTTTTAATAAGATCTTTTTCATCCAAAACCCTGAAAGTAATTAAAATTACTTTTAATTAAATATTCACCTTTTTCCATCCTTGGAATTATTAATTACTTTTGGCCATGTAATTAATATTTTCTCATTGGCCCCTTTTAACAATAATACGTTGTCCTTTTTCCAAGTTATAACTTAACGTACATTTTTTAACACCTTAATGAATTATTATTATATTATTTCCCTTTTTAATCCCCCCTTAGCCTACAAGGAATAAAAATAGGCTTCAAGTCCTCCAATTTAATTAATTCGAGAAAGGGGACATTATAGTCCACCCTTCCCATAATTGTTTGCCCTCAAGCAATGCCTGAACCATCGTGCAAAGACCAAGATCCCAAACCAACTTTTTTTTGTCTCTTCCAATCCTCCATGTGAGGTAGTTAGCTTCTGTCGCACTACTCATATAATGATGAAATGGAAGCCCTGTACCCAATGATGTTTCCCCAACAACCTCCAAGAGTGAATCCATGATAGCTGAATCATGAATCAGTTGTGATCTAGTGAGAGTACTACCAAATGCAACACTCTCCATTTTGTTTGTTGTGACAACTGTAGGGCTCCATTAGCAATACATTGAAGTACTACCTCCTCCCCATCTGATTTGCATTTCAGCTCCATAGTCTGGTGATTCTATGTGAATTTCCCAAAGGAATGTAACCACTCCAAAAATACTTGCTCAAATCACTTGAAATTTTAAATGGAGTTTGCTGATACAATAACAGATATTATAGAACTGTTTTTGGGATTTTTCAAAAAACAGAAAGCTGCCAGAAAATTACAGCGTGCCCTAAACAGCTGCAAACTTCTAAAATTAATATCTTCCGGAATATAGATGCAAATTTGATGAAACTTTGGAAATATTATCTATAAATATAGGAGATGATAACCCAACCTTCAAATCAGAATTTGAGGAAGTGGAAACCCTCCAAAACAGACCTGCAATCTTCAAAACAAGTCGCCCCACCAAGGAAATGGCTGGAAACCCTTGCAAATGCCCTCAAAATGACGCTAGACCTTGCCAAAGATGTTCTCGTAGATCTGCCCTGAAAAACCCAGAAATCTCTCCTCCAAAATGCTAAAAATCTTCCAAAACCCTTCACTGAAACCCTCTAAAAAATAACTCTGAAGAACAGCCCTGATTTCAGCTCCAAATGACAAACTAGGGTGGATCTTCCACCACCGAAGAGTGCCCTACTAGCTAGGGATGGATCTTTCACCACCGAAGCTAGGGTTCCCATGGGATCTTACTCCACAAACTAAATAGTTGCAAACAGCAGTTGCACATGAAAAGAAATATAAGTGTATCCATGAATGAATTTCCTTTCACCCCTCCTCTCCTTTTATAACTTTTCTCACGCCAAGGAAACCCTAAAACCCCCAAGTCGCATTTTCCCCTAGGGAAGACCAAAATAATAAAGTAACTTAAAGTTACTTTTTCCCCTTCAAGTCGCCATGGCCCAAAAAGGTGACCCCAACGCAAAATTAGAACATTAGAAGTTAAGTGGCCCCTTCCAACGATAAAACATAATATCTAGTCCCTTCGAAAGCACTTTATAACCCTGTCAATGGAAAATAATAACTTGACTAGATATTCATACCCAATAGCTCATAGCGCCCGTAACCCCTTGGGCATGACTAGGGTTAGGACCCGTACTGGCCCTCAGGCCTATGGCGAGGGAAAGGGGACATTACAGAATAGTAGAGCCATCAACTACCATAACATTGAACCCATCAAAGTTCTTTGTTTTCAATCCTCTTCTAGCTACTAATCCCTCTATGAAATTGTGGTTGCCCCACTGTCAATCAACATTGTGATCTTGTGCCCATGCAACACTCCACGAACTCTGAAAGGATGATATTGTGGTGTACCTAAAAGTGAAACAAAAGTGCTCCCAGAAATAAGAATGGCCAGGGTGCCCCCTGAGCTACCTCCTTCCTTTTTTTATTTTCTTATTCAAGTTCCTCTGCTTTTGTCTCATCATCCAATATCACCTCTATGTAGTGTGTCTGACCTCGCCCAAGACATCTATGACCCGATACCCATGGATCCTTGCAAGTAAAACAAAGTTGATTCCTTCTAAGCTCACTTTTGGTCTCTAAACCCATGAGCAACTCTTTCTGTGAATTCCCTGCTTGTTGAAATGGCTTTCTTTGCTACCCATTTGGAGGTGTTCTTTGTTGCTTTACAACTGATATCTATTGTTGTTCATTAGGTACTGATTTTGGTTGCCCAACAGTTGCTTCCTTTTGTTGTCTTTAGGGCAGAAACTTCTCTTTTGGGGCTGATCTTTCCAAATCCAAAGCCTTTTTAATGGCTTCTTGAAGAGAAGTAGGGCTGAGAACTTCCACTAATCCTCTAAGTGGTTCAACTAAACCCTCAATAAACAATACCACACACCACCTTTCTGCCACATCTCATACCATTACAGATAACTTATGAAAATTGGCCACATAGTCATCTCTTGAATTGATTTGTTTGAGTTGAGCTAACTCCCAAAAATGAATATCCGGATCAATTCTATCAAATCTCTTAATTAAACTGGTACTAAACTCACCATGAGTGGATGTGAGTGTTCCCTTTTGTGTTTAGTCCATGGTACCACCACTCATGTGCTATGCCTTCAAGATGAAGATTGGAAAATTTGATGGCTTCATCTTCCATCATTGCCCTGAGTGATAGGAAAGTGTCCAACTTCTATATCCAAGAGCAAGTTGTACACTTACTGGATCCATCAAAGGTAAGAACTATCAACTTCCCTAAAGCCTATTGGAGGTCTCTCTAATTTGTTTGTAGCCTTGTTTCAGCTCTGGGTCCACCTCTATTTTTCTTCAAATGCATGAAATTAGTGAGAGATACAACTTCCCTCCCTAATTTCACCTAGGACCATGTATTCCTCATAACTGGCTATAATATCTTCAGCTATGGAGGGTTGAATTTCCACCTCTACAAGTGCTTCTTCTCTATGGAGGAAGTTATGCTAGAAGGGTCTAGCAATAGAGCCAATGGTTGTCCTCTAACTGGGTTGATTATTGTTCACCCCTAAAACACTCCCTTCACTATTGTGAACTCTTTACATATTTGTGTTTTGCATGGTGTGGACTAAGTCAGCTAACCGTTCATGGCCTTGCACAAGCCTATCAATATAAGCCTCATCAAGATCCATGTTACTATTACCCATAGCTTCTTTTTTTTCTGGCAACTTTAAGAACTTGATGCCCTAACCTGTCCTCTGGCTGATCTGGGCCCTTTCTCCTCTCTAGTAATACTTGAATTCTTTGTCACGTCTGTGTATGAAGTTGACTCTGAAAATTGCTAATACCCACAAGTTGGCAAGAAAATTAGCTTTGATACCACTGTAATATGCCTTTTTATAAAAAAAATTAATATTCTGATTTTTTGTAATTTTTCTGAGTATCAATGCTGGTATAAACCCCAAATAACAATAAATCACTAAAATATGTAAAATTGAAAATACCCAACTGCAATATTTATTCAAATATATTGAATATGAATTTATTACATCAAACCCTAACCTGAAACTGCATCGTAAACATGAAAACTAGATTTTCTCTAAAACCCTAGCTAAAAGAAAAATTATGGAAGTACGACACCCTGCTAGAAGGTACCGCACACCCCTAACAGCAATAATAAATCCCTATGAGTGTGATGTCAGCAGAATTTTCCCTAAAAAGAATGACGCTAAGGCTGGAAGTGTACTACAGGTGGTACAACATACTATAATTGTAAGTACAACAATGAATAGTGATGTCATGAATAGTGACATCAAGCTGAAATGTCAAATCTAGAAAATATTTTATTAATTTTTTAAGCTATTGCAGCCCCATTCACAGCCATAAATCAGTCAGTTTGTACCTGTGTGATTAATTTTGTTTAAATCTAAAAGCTTTGGTGTAATCCCTAGATGGAATTACCAAATGGGTGTGAGGGTTTTCGTCCCCAAGCCCTGACACATGAGAGTTTTCATGCTTTGCGTTAAATGGAAATTGTTGCCTCAAACTTGCAAAACAAGTGTTTGTGAAATTGTTCGAATGATTGAATGATTCAATTTTCCCAATCAATTCTTATTATAAGCTCTTTTTCATCCAAAATCCTAAAAGTAATTAAAATTACTCTTAATTAGATATTCACATTTTTCCATCCTCATAGTTATTAATTACTTTTGGACATGTAATTCATATTTACTTTTTGGCCCCTTTTAATAATAATACACTAAGTGTCATTTTTCCAAGTTATAACTTAAAGTACCTTTTTGGACAGCTTAATGAATTATTATTATATTATTTCCCTTTTTAATCCCCCCACTTAGCCTACGGGGAATAAAATTAGGCTTCAGATCCTCCAATTTAATTAATTCGAGAAAGGGGGCATTACAGTCTGCCACCAACCATCTTTGTGCCAAGCTCTTTTCTCGGCTAGGGTAAGGCGCCTTTATTGGTTGTGCTCTCCAAGCCATGAAAGAACTTGGGTAGTCAGCCCTGAGGCTTGACACTCATAAGGTGACGGGATTGATGAGAGTGTGAACTGTTTTATTTGGTGCCAATAATGCTTTGGTAATTTGGAAGTATATTTGTAGTTAAAATTAACTTTGATAACAAACTAGAAAACATTTGGAGACTTCAAAACGGGGTCGTTGTTGAGGAGATTGTATAGGGTAAGAATATCAATGCAATTTGCAACAAACTTTACGTCAACCCTCTCCCTTCGAGTCCATCTCACCTGCCCATATTCTCAATGCAATGAACCTGGAAAATGAAGAACTAAAGCAAGGACCTACTATCATGGTTCAAGATTTGAGTAAAGAAACTAAGGCTCGTGATGCCTAAATGTTATGATGTTGCTGATGTCCCATGTTTTAAGTTAGTTTTTTGATATCTCCGGCCAATTGTATAAGCTTTGTTATAAGCTTTGGTTTTTAGTCGGTATTCGTATAAACTCTCCTGATTAATTCAGGCTTTATAATTATTATACTATTAGTAGTGCTGGTGTCCTTTTTTTAACTTATCAAAAAAATAGCATCTAATTAAAAAACCTAAAACCTGAATATTTACCAAATATTGGGGCAACTGTTGTTCCTGCAATGGCTTGAGTGTCCAACTACAAGCTCAACGCAATCAAATTTATTGAGTAAAGGGGCAGCATTTCGTTTGTAGCAGCCTGACAAGATACCAATAGTCATGACAATGATTTATGTTTGTTCTCCTGACACCTATTTAATTTCCTAAATCTTAACCCTATTTTCAATCTTAATCAGATCTAATTTTATCTGTTTTGAATCCTTGTTTCAAATCTGAGTTTGACAAATATTTTATCTCCAGATGTCTCTTTGGAATACAGAAAATTGTCACAAATGGATGACATGAGCTACAGAAACCAACAATTCATACAATTAACAAGCTGCAAAAAAACCAAACAGAAAAGGCCAACAATTTTGATGCAATTTTGAATTCTATTAGGGTTTTCAAATAAAAAATTTACAGTACAAATTTTATGGGCAATTTTTAATGCATTTTTTGTTCTCTGATTAAATTCGCCAAATTTCAAATTTCGCCAATGAAATTCAGCAAACTTTGCAACTAAGACACCCACAACTGAAGATTGGGATGCATAAGAAAGTACCCTATCATGCTTGGTTGTATGAGTTTCCTCAATGGGGACATTTGGATCTTTGAATTTTATTTCTTTCATAAAGAGGCAATCTTGATTTGTATTCAGGCATACATCAACACCATTGCTGTCACTCAATACAAGGGATCTCATGCAATAGTAACTGCCTTGCTATGTCTCTTTACAGAGGTAGCATTAAACATGTTTTGTGCCCCCAATATTTTTTATTTCCAAAACATTTGGATGCTCCCACAACAGATATTATGTTCTTTCAGGCCATAATGGACCTGGTTTGTGACAGGGTGAACAATAAATAAAATTATTAAAATGAAAATTTACACGTGAGGTTCAAAAAAAGTTTTGTTTAAAATACCTTTTTACGATCTTAAAACTTACTACCTTTTTAGCTTTACAAATAAAAAATAAAAAAACTTAAAATTATAAAGTTCAAATTCTCTAAAAAAAATCTAAATCTTAACTCGCAAAGCAAAGGAGAGGAAGTAGAAAGACTTCATATCAATTTGAACCAAAAATGCTCCCAATTTTGAAGGAAGGTAGTAGGATGCCTTCGCCCAAGATGAGGGAACAAATTATCTGCAATCTATGAATAATCAACATTAATAAGTATGAGATGCAACAATGAACCTAGGAAACAAATCCACAATTCATGTTATATCCTTAACATTATATATTCATATGATCACTAAAGGTTATGGAGTGGAGTGTATGACCTTAACTTTTCATTTATTAGTTAATAAATAAGTCGGGCCAACCCAATTAGGATGAAAGGGTGCGACCTTTCATATTTATGTATATAATTATGGATGGGTGGGATTCTCCCAAAGGGATCACATATCATATCATTCAATAGATTGAATCATTTATTCTGATTTTTGGAGGTTTCCCCCTCGAAGTGGACTATATTGTTAAGACGAGGAGTTTATTAACCACATTAATGAATATTTGCACCAAACATTAGTATAAAACATTTGATCGTGCAAAAATAAATATATAACACACAGTGACACGGATTTACGTGGAAAACCCCCGAGAGGTAAATACACGGTGAAACTTGAGATATTCCATTTATCAGAGAAACATAAATACACAGTCCAATGAAAAATCTCCCTCCTCACTTCTCTCCACCAATCCACCATATGAATTAAATTATCAAGCCAAATTATCATATTTATTTGACCCCATGGGTCACGAACCATTAAGTGACGGGTTGTGACTTTATAAAAAGCACCCCGATTCAAAATATTGATAAGTAATAATAAATTAACCATAAACTCATAGTTTATATTAAATAATTTAAGAGATATAAATATTCTGAAATTATTTAATTATAAACTATGGTTTATATAAGAACACTTAATATTAAATGTTCTGACCCTCCCATTTATATTAAGTGGGGAACATATGTTAGCATTACCTGTTTATACAACAAGATTTACAAATCTATAAACTATGGTTAAGGTTTAGGGCTAGCATATCACTTTTGAAATATTTATACCCCTTCATCATGCTCATCTTACTGTTTAGTACAAAAGGATTTGGAGTCCATAATTCAGTTGTGAATGATTTAGGCTAAGCATGATTTATGAGCACTACAACTCATAGTTTGTCATGGAAAAAATCTCACCAAGCATCTCTAGGAGACTTTTATAACAGTAAGTAGCTCCTTCACAATAGATGTAATACCATTAAACTGTACATTATAAAATTAGAGTTATAATTTTACATAAGATTATAAAATAGGTCTTTTTATAATGTTTTACAAATGGATAAGAAATATACCAGAAGAGAAGAAGATAAACACACTGGATCGACCATTAAGAGGTGGCATCGCCATGCACACTCCTCCTCAATGGAAACTCTGAAAGGTTGAGCATTAAACAAAACTTTCCGAACTTTACAGCACATAATGATTTCGTAAACATATTTTCCACTTGATCCTCATTCAAGTTGTACATGAAGATCTATATCACCGTAGAGACACCTTCTCTTGGATAAAATTTATATGAATCTCTATATGCTTTATGTCCTCTGACGTTGAACTATATTCTTGGTAAGAAAAAATACAAATTTGGCTATGACACAGAAGATGGGTACTTCCTTTTGCTTTCATGTGCATTTATTCCAACAGCCTCTTTAGGTACATGGATTCTTTTGCTCCTTCAATCGCACTTCTATATTCTTCCTAAATAGAAGAGAGGAAGATTGTCAGCTACATTTTATTTCTTCAAGAAATGACACACACACACACACACACACACACACACACACACACACACACACACACACACACACACACACACACACACACATATATATATATAGCTTTAGATTTCCTATCTATCGCATCACCAAGCATTATTAAAATCACAATATCCATATAAACATGCATTGTTAGAAGAAGTATAATGTAAACCAAAATTAATTTATTTCACTTTAATACCATCTATAATACTTACATTGATTGGCTGAACACAAGTTGTGATAACAACTTAATATGGCAATATCCATAACAACTATTCATGTTATTGATTCTAGTTGTGTCCTGAAAAACTTCACTCGATACTTAATCCTGATTCCCAATGTATAAGTAAATGCAGTTAGTCTTACACGTCTCCGCAATATAATAGACAAAGGAATCCCCACACCTGTCATGCTGATATGCAGATACATTGTCTGATGTCGTCTTTCTTGATCACATACAAAGCCTTCTCCATACCATTCACGACCGTCCAGATGCTTGCGTGCAACAACATGATATATATTGACTATCAATTCTAAGCCTTTTAAATTTATGATAATTTGATTTTTCAATCGATGGCATATCTGATTAGATAGGAAATTTTTTACATAGAACAATTTCACACCAAGACACTGAAAACTAGGAATTTTAAAGATCGTCTAAGGAATATTTTGGATAAATTCCATGGATTATGTGGATTTTGCTTCAAAAATGACTAAGGATTTGTTGTTGAAATATTACCTCGTAATTTTGCCCTTTTTCACATTTCATGAAAGATAGGTGGTCAGATTAAAAGCTAGACTTACAGCTAATACATGTCATACACACTCCTAAAAAATATGATCATATTCTTTCATGCCACAATTGTAAACGAACTTCTATTTTTTAGTTTTTGAAGAAATACCAAGCCTAGTCGATCATAAAGACAAATACAATACATTGATTATAGTTACATCTAGAGGAACAAGGGTTTATCATTAAATATCAAAACAATAATTGATTCCTTACTAAAAAGGAATAGTCATTGAAATTTAAATTAAAACAATCTACAATATAATAGGACATTACTTCAAGAAAATTACAATGTTGATATAAAGTTACATTGTGGAGACTGATGCTCCTAATATATTATATATATATATAGCTATTCTATTGTACTATATATATATATCAACTGATGGCAAGTCCAGAGTATCATATCAACCTCCTTGCAAGAAATTTCGGTGCAATCAAGCCGCGAATCATATCAACTCACCACCTCGCTTCACAACTGGCCAATTAGCCCACATTCAGGAGTTCTGCAGGGAGTTATTTCCAAATTGTCCACAAAGCTCGCCATTACATCCGCAGTCGAGCCATTTAAACCAACAACCAAGTACTAATGAGAACTCACGAGGACTGTTAACAGTACTAACGGTGGAAAAATTCAACCCTATCGGGGGTGTTCAAATTATGCCAATCGTATTACGACGGGTTTTCATTGGTAACATGTCAAGCTTATAAAGCCTGTCCAACAAATATTCTAGACGCGTCAACAAATTAGTTTTACTTTAAGGCAAATTCATTGATCAATGTAACTAAATGTTTGGATTAATATAGTTTTGCAAGAAAATGACTTACTTGATCATCGTAAAAAAATGCATTATTTCTCATTCATATGACACATATCTTAATCCTCCTCATCAAATAGGGCTCACACAATTTGAGGGCCTAGCTAAAGCGGAGGGGTTTAGAGCAGCATATAATAAATGTTTAATGATCTGATTGCCTTGCCATATATATATGCGCCAACATGGTAATGATTAAAACTAAGTGAGCCAAAAAGTATATCTTTATGTCGGCCATTTATGTTTTAATTTTAAAATAAGATTACTTTTCTAATTTAAGTGGACCGACACATAATTAGAAATTAAAAGAAAGGGAAGGATATAAAAGAAGATGGAGGGGTTCATTTGTGGACATCTATCATCTATTAGTTGAAGTTGAGCACTTGTAATTCTACTTCAATCAGCTATTGAGGATGGAAACCCTCTTAGCATCCATCACTCAAGACGAAAACCCTCATTGTGATCAAATTTGAGGACGAAAACTCTCAATATCTTCTTGGTGGCTTCACGTAGGGGTCACATTTAAGCGTAAATTCGGATCATCGGAGCTAGGGCATGTCTATTTTCAATTTGCGTCAGTTTGCAGTTCAGCTAGGACACATTTTCTACTTTTCCCGCTTCAGATCTGTGTTTCAAGCAAAGAAATTCAGCCAGTCTAGAGACAATCCACCAGACCTCAGTCAGGGACAGCAAAGGGCACGATTTGCAGACCATTTCTAGGGCTGTCTACACCCCTTTGGATTTCAGATCAGCGTTAGAGGGCATCAGTAGCGGGCGAAATTGGTTGGTTTCAGTTGCAGTGTCTCCTTTTGGTCTCTAGTCATCTGGAGTGTCTTTTGTGAGAAAATTGTTGTAGTCTTATAAAAGTATTTTTTCTTGTTTTATGGTGTAAAAATAAATATAAATAAATTTAGACTTTGGTTGGAAAAATTATTTTTCATCATCTGCTTGTACCAAGAGGGTTTCTAGATGCTTTGGGCCTTCTGGATATTTTTGTATTGTGATTATTTGATAAATAAAGGAAGATTTCAGATTGTTGTATTTTCTGTCTTAAGAGTTTTCATAAAAATCAGATTGTTATATTTTGTATAAGGATTTCAGGGAAATTCCAGAATTTCTTAGATCTGTCCCATATAGGACATTACACATTGTGTGTTTTTTTATTTGAACCAATTCATCTGATCATGTTTGAGAGGTTCCTAATGGGAATGGGATATGAGGTAATACATAGTATAGAGGATACTTGCAGGCGTGTAGTATAGATCTGAGAACTAAGTAGACAAAAGTTGATTATGTTGCTGCACAAATTATAATTAAGTTCTTTTTTTGAAAAGGGATCATCAAAACCTTACACTCCTATTTATGTGAACTCAATCCAAGTTATAAAATCATCATCTATTGCAATATATTGCTGTTATTTAGCTACATTTCTATTTCATCACTGCTGTTGTAAACCAGTTATAACTTTATTTCTCTGCATAGCTTTTGAAGAATACAGCAGGCTGAGTGTATGTAATTATTGATGAACCCAACATAGCAGCATAAAGGGAAGTTTATTTCATTTTTTTTCTAGACAGAAATTTAAAAAAACCAGGCAAAGAAGCAAGTAGAAGCTAATAGAGATAAGGAGATCAGCTTACTTGTGGAAGTAAAACTATCCAGTTGATATTGATATCAGCCTGATCCTTGTTTCAGAAACACAGGTAGGTACAGTATCTAGGTAGATAGGACAGATTGAGGTATCACAAGTAGAACCAAAAGGAGAGGTAGAAGAGATGCCAGTTGCTGAGGACTCGGAACTGGGAGTATATACCCAGCAAAAGAACAGGGAAAGAACACTCCGGATCAATTCATTATCCACAAAAGAAAAAAAACAATAGAGTTCGGTACTAGAACTTTAAAAAGGAAAAGGATGGAATCAGAGCCATCAATGATTTCCAAGTGAGCAAAGGTTTGGTGGTGAACCTAATTAGGACACAAAACACAGTGTCTAAACTTGGAATGCTATTAACTTGGATTTGTGGAAGGCCAATGGGATTAAAGAAGATAAACCCAATTGGAATACTTTCCAAGAACATTGGAAGATTATGCCATTAAGTGGTATAACCAATCAAAATATGAATAAAAAGACATAAAAAGACATTTCGTCTTAGGTAAAGGGTTATTTTACAAAGGAACTCAAAAAGTGTTATACATCTGCCCAAACATTGGAAAAGTTGACAAGTATAAACAAGGAAAAAATGACTCAATTAACGACGACAAAACAAGAACATTATATCTGGTTCAAATGTATAATGGAGGGGAAGGGATCAAAGACATCAGAAAGTTCAAGATTTCTCTGGTTGGCAAAATGCTTTGGAGGATCAAGGGTAAACATTTTAGATAGCGGAGCCAAGTCCTCAAGGGGAAAGTATTTGTACAGTATGGAAAACAAAAAGAACCTTCACTACCATTGACCTTCTGAACAAGTCCGCGAATTGGAACGGTATAAGAAAATCTAGAGGGGTGCTCATGGACAAGCTTTTTGGGGAGGTTCATAACGGGGTCAAAATGGATTTCTGGAGAAACACTTGGTTAATGGAACACCCTTTGAACAATGATAATGATTTTAGTACCATTCAAAATGAGAGTAGGGGTATAGAATTTATTAAGGTCAGGGAATTTTGGGTCAAAAAAGAGAAACTTTGGGGGATTAACGGAACCTAGAAAACTTTCATAAATCTAAATAGTGAAGAAAATAAAAAACACTGTTGTTGAATAAACTCTTGAAAAGCTTCAAGATTCCCTAGAGTGATGAAGAAGATAGAATTCAGTGGAACTGCCAACGAATTTACAAGGTCAAAGAGGGGTATGAAAGTCATATTACGCATCGAGAAATGTTTAGGAGGCTTACCATTGGCTTCAAAATTTGGAACTCGGAATTTTGGCTGAAAGAAGAAGTATTTCTCTAGTTGGTATGTCAAGGTAAATTCTTGCTGGTGAGCACCTTCAAAAAGGATTTGTGGATCCCAGTAGATGCCTAATGTCTAAGGAAAGTGAAGAAGATGTGAATCATCTTCTACTTTTGCAACTGCACCAGGAATATTTGGAAACTATTTCTCGCTAAATTCAACACTCTGTGGTTGCTGAATCAAACATTAAGGGACCATTTCAGTAATGTGGACTAGTCCAGTCCAATATCGATATCTTCAAGGTTCTGTGGAAAATGGACTCGAGTATGATTGTTTGGAAGATTTAGCTGGAAAGGAATGAGTGGGTCCTTCCCTAATGAAAAGGCCAAAAAAATCAGAATCGAATGTGGAAGGAGATTGAAAGGAACGTAAATGTCATTGTTCCTGCCTTGAAGAGCAAGAAAAGAAAGGAGAACAATCCATCAGAAATAATGATAATGAGGAACTAACCTGAGATTAGAAAAAACTTTGATAAACTTCCTACTCTGAAGAAGAAAATAGATAACACTATCAAACGGATTTGCAAGAGGGATGGACAAAGTTGAATTTCGGCAGTGCTTCAAAAGGTAGTCAAGGTGAGTTTGGGGCAGGTACAATTATGAGGGAGAACACCAAGAAAGTGACAACCTACCTAACGACCTACACAGGTATAGACTGCAACAAACGTTGTCAAGGCAAGAAGGTTTCATAAGTGGATTAAAACTGGAAGTGAGCTATGGGATTAATTACTTGATAATGGACGGGGATTCCTATGTGATCATTAACGCACTTATTAAAAACAGTTGCAATAATTGGAGACTTTCAAGTCTAAATAGAGAAATTGAGAATGTGGAGAAGTTCTGAACGGTAAAATTTCAACATGTCCTATGTGAAAGAATGAAAGCCGCAGATTTTTTTGCTAATTTTATCATCCACAACGGTAGAAGACAACTTAAAGGGAAGACAATGTTTCGCAGGAGGATAGTCTTAGCGCTTTCAAGGAAATTACAATTTTAGAAAAAACCTCTGATGCAAGGGAATTTCCAAGTGCATATTAGAAATAACAGAGAAACGGATGGTAGTAAGCGGAAAGTTGGTCAAAATATTGGATAATGTTTATCCTAGCATCCAGATAGGATGATATTCAAGAGAATGGTCTAGAGGTCACAACCGTGCCAGTTGGTGAGAAAAGACTAATGGTTATTGAGAATGAGGTTCCAGATGAGGAAGAATTGGCTATGGAGGACCCAACAGTAGAACACAAGCATGTACATTCTAATGAGGAAGCAAGCCCTAATCAGCTCGTAACATGCATTAAATAGGATAAGCACACCACAAACACTCAAAGTGATTGGTTATATTAAGAAGAAGGTGATTGGTTTCGGTCAATACAGGGAGTACCCATAACTTCATTGATAGAAAATTAGGCTAATGAGCTCAGTTTGCTTTGTGTATACAGTCTCCAATTTTTAGGTTGGTGATTGTTGATGGGAAGCAACTAACTCTAAATAGGGGACTATCAGCTGGATTGGGAAATGTTTGTCATCCCAATTGGGGGAGCAAATGTAGTTTTGGTAGTGTGATATTGGGGATAGTGTCATTCAATTTTCAGGACATATTCATTGTCTTCAGTATGAATGGAAAAAAGAACAAGATAAATGGGATGCAATCACCCCCAAGCCAAATTATTAGCTCTTACAGCATGGAGAAATTTGTTGAGAAAGGATCTTACAGCATAGTGGCACAACTACATTTCTTAGAAGTGCATGATGTAGAAAACAAGACTCCATCAACTCTTCTAAAGATTATTCAAAACCATCAAGATGTATTTCAAGAACCAAAGAGCCTACCTCCAATCCGAGATCATGATCACGCAATTGAGTTGATACCAAGAAGTATTCCTCCTAATATTAGACCTTACCGCTATCCCTATCAGCAAAAGTCAGAAATTGAAAAGTTGGTCAAGGAAATTCTTGATTTAAGCATTGTTCTTCCGAATAAAAGTGCATATTCATCTCCAGTGATTATGGTTTAAAAAAAGGATGAGTCATGCAGAACGTGCCCAGACTACAGGAAACTCAATAAGATCAATCTTAAAGGGTACCATAAAATTCAAGTAAAGGAGGATGTACATAAAATAACATTTCGAACACATAACAATCACTATGAGTTCTTAGTGATGCCATTTGGTATCACTATACTCCTACTTTTCAAAGCCTCATAAATTCAATTTTCAGCCCATTTCCTCAAAAATTTATGTTAGTATTCTTTGATGACATCTTAATTTACAATAAAACATGGGGAAGAAAATTTACATGTAGAGAAGATATTACAGGTTCTAGAAGATAATCAACTTTATGTAAAATAATCCAAATGTGCTTTTGGGATGAAGGAAGTGGAATACTTAGGCCATGTGATGACATGTGAAGGCGTTAAAGTGGACCCTAAAAAGATTGTATCTATCAAAGAATGGCCAATACCTAAAGGGTCTAACGGATACTATATAAGATTTGTTTGAAATTATGCTTGCATAGCAGCACCCTTAACAAATTTATTAAAGGATTCATTTTTGTGATCAAATTTAGCCACTCAAGCATTTCAACAACTAAAAGATGCACTAACTTCCACCCCTATGCTAGCTAACCCTGACTTCTATAAGACAATTTTGGTAGAATGCGATGCTTCTGGACGCGGAATTGGGGCAGTATTAAAGCAAGAAGGGCGTCCATTAGCATTTGAGAATAGACAGCTGAAAGGAATGAATGTGGTAGGGCCCACATATGAGAATGAAAAGTTAGCAATCATTCATGCAATCAAACAATGGCGCCAATATCTCATGGGAAGACATTTCAAAGTAAAGACAGATCATGAGAGCCTAAAGTATTTTTTGGAGCAACGAATATCTTCATAGGAGCAACAAAAATGGATCTCAAAGATGTTAGGGTAGGAATTTTGAAACTATTTACGAAAAAGTAAAGGGGAATATTGTAGTTGATACCCTCTCTCAATAGGAAATAAATGAAGCAACAATTCATGCGATATCTTTATTGTAACCAGAATGCATAAAAACAACGAAGATAGAGTGAAGTACATAAACTTCTAAACTGTTGAACAACCCTCTATACTAAGCTACTCCCACAGTGCTCCATCAAATTGTCTCATGACACTCATAAAGGTAAATTCCAGAGATCCACAAATTCAGAAACTATCTAGGCATGCATCCATGCCAAGTTTTACCTACACTGGATTCCTTGTTGTCTTCAAAGTGTTTGGCCTCTTTAAAATACATAGTCTTTATCAGCAAATTTTTCACCCACTTGATTTTTTTAACTTTCCCTTGTTGTATGTAGAAGGCATGTTGTTCAAGAAAATAGCTTTAGCATCTTTGGCATCTATTGTAGCATTGACTTTAAATTGTTGTATGATGAGAGACCTCAAATTCGATGTGAGGCTAGAAATAGTGACTTTGTCATCATGTTTCACTCCAGATTTGATTTCCGAACCGCAAACTAATGCAATAAAATAAAAATTATAGTCTTAGTGCAGAAATAAAGTCAACAAAAAGAGATACATTTCTGTATTTTAATTGCCTTAGAAATTAATGCAGGAATTTTTAATGTCTGAATTTGCTTAGTAAAGGAATATCACAGTCATCTACAAAAATCTTTTGCAAGATAAAATACCAGTAAAATCATGACAATAATACCAAAAACGTGGAAAACAAATTGCAAAATGCACACATTATTCATTGTGTGTTCATCATTTTAGTATATGAGATATGGTTACAAAATGGTTGAAGAGCTTACAACCATTTATTAGCTAATACTAAACTAATAGTAGCTTAATACTAAACCATAAGTCTTATATTCCTACAAGTACTACCACTAACACTAGCACCCCTTTTAACTCTCATAGGACTGGTAAGAATACTTTGGCTAGTTCTAGTTTTGGGGTGACACAAGTGGAAAGCATAGGGCAAAGAAACTCTATGGGAGCTACCCCCAATCCAGTTGTGGATATGTTTGATTCAAAGGCATGGGAAGAGATAGATGATATTATTGGGAAAAAATTGTATGCTTTAAGGATCCTATTTCATGTTGCTCACTCTTCTTATTACAAACACGCTAGGGCCAAGGTAGGAAAAGCAAGTTCAAGTTATGTGCCCCTGGAGACACCAAACTTAGGACAACAATCTTGGATAAAAACTATTCCAAGGTTAATTTATTAATGGAGGAGATGAATGTCACATGGGTGTTACTTGCATGCAACATTATCATGGATGGGTGGACGGATATTAGACACCTACTACTCATAGATATCATTATCTCCTACAATGATGGGTCGTATTTCTTAAGAGCAATTGTTTGTTCTGATGTCGAGTTTTAGTTCAAGATTTTGTAGAAAGCCATTAAGGAGGTTGGCCCTTCAAATGTTGTACAGGTAATTACTGATGCAGCATATGTGTGTAGAGCAACAAGCAAGCTAATGGAGGGTAACTACAATCATATTTATTGGATCCCATGTTGTGTGCATGCCATGAACAATGCATTGAAAAATATACGAAATATTTCGTGTGTCAAACAGTTAGTGGCCGGGGCTAGAGAGATGCAGATGTTCATATGCAATCACCACACACCGTTTGCACTCTTTCAAAGCTATTCGAGGAAGGAATTTCTCAAACCAATTGACTCCTACTTCGCACCCTACTTTATTTTGTTAGAACCCCTACAAGTTATGATCATGGCACGGGATTGGACTAGGTGGAATGAGTCCAAGACAAAGCAAGGAAAGAGAGGGAAGAACATAATGGTGAGGAAGACATTTTGGGCCGATGTGAAATATATCACACCAATTAGATCCTTAGTTTTTAGCGTCATCAAATATGGGGATTCTAATAGCTCCAATCTTAATGAGATATATGAATGCATTGACAGCATGCTTGGGCAAATAAAGGAAGCTATTCGGATGAGGGACCCCATTTTGGAGTTCTACCATATATATATATATATATATATATATATATATATTCACTTCATCATTCAACATGGATGGGAGAAGTTGAACATCCCACTTCGTATGGCTACATATGCACTTAATCCAAAATGGTATGTGGAGAAGCGAGGTAAAGGTACCCCTTTGGATGACAAGGAGGTGAAGAAGGGCCTTATGGAGGCCCTTTAAAAAATGCATAGTGCAAAGGAGGCTTCTAAGGTTAGATTGGAGTGGATCAACTTCACTAAACTTGATGGCTACAAAACTTTAGCAAAGATGGACAAGGTACCATTGACACAGGAGAAGCCCCTGAGCTAGTGCTGATTGTATGGGTATCCAGGTCTGCTGCAAACACTTTCGATTCACCTCCTTTCCCAGGTTGTTAATTCTCCTGCTTCTGAGAGGAATTGGTCGACATATGGTTGGATCCACTCAGTTAAGAGGAATAAACTTACCTCTAAGAAAACGGAGAAGCTTGTAGTTGTACACAGTGCTTTGCATCTCACAGATTGCAATAAAATTGAATACAAGTATACCCCAATATTTTAGTGGGATGTAGATCATGAAGAGCCGAGGCAAGTATAAGAGGACATTATTGTGCAACAAGTATTGATTGGGGTCCCCATTGAGGATGGAGATGATAGTTCCAACGAGGAGTTCATGGATGTTGTTTCAGATGATGACTCTGATTTTTGAGTTGTAACTTGTACTCTTCTTTTTGTAATATTGAAAATTGTGGTGTATTTGAATTTCAACTTAATGATGTGAATATCAGATATTGTCAATTGATCAATCACAATGGTTGTATTTCAGCTTATTTAACTTTTTAAGTCTCAAATGGTTTTATAATTTAAAATTTATTTGATATTTCAACTTATTTAAGTCTCAAATAGTTTTATTTCAGCTTATGTAAATCTCAAATGGTTTTATTTCAGCGTATTAAGTCTCTTCCAAGTTATTTTTATAGTTTAGTCACTTTATTTTTATATTTCAAATATTTATATATTATTTTAATTAGTCATCCCTAAAATTTAGAATTTTTTTGTCGTCCCAGAGCCTTAGGTAACAATGGAATTATAACTTTATGAGGGTCATGAGATAATTTGATGGAGCACTGTGGATGTCACTCAATATGGATGGTTGTCCAATAATTCGGAAGGTTCGTAATACGGAAGTTTGGGGAGGCAGAATTACACCTTTACGAAGGTTATAAGGCAGTTTCATGGAGCTCTACTTAGTCAAAGAACTATTTTCAAAGAGAAAGCTTCTAAAGAATGTGTGGCCCTATTTGGTTCCATTATTTTAATCTTCTATCAGTATGTTTGTTTTTGCTTTCTGTAGTATAAGCCTTAAGAGTGGGTATTAGAATATAAGGATTATCATTTATTATTAAGTCACTATTAGTTATGTATTAACTAATATACAGTTGTAACCACCCAACCATTTTGTAACTATCTCTTGCATGATAAAATAATGAACACACAAACTACTATGTGTGCATTCCAATTCCTCTTTTTTCTTTATTTACTCACATCTTTTAACACTCTCAGAATCCAAAGTTAAGTTGCAACAATATGTTGGTCATAAGGAGTTCCCTAGGACCTAAAATGGAAACCATTCATGTCCTGCAAATTTAGTTTAAAAGTTGGCACCCAATAAACAGTATTTTTCCTTGCTCGCTGGTTGGGGATAATATTTTCGATATATCGAATCATAGGCAAAAGCATATTACAAGCATGTAGATAAAACACGATGTAGTAAGAAATAGGATCTCCAAATAAGTTTGTACAGCATTAAAAATGCTTTAAAAATGCAAAATCTGAAATAAACTCATAAATTTTAGAGTTCAGTATGCAATATGCATCAAAATCAATTAAAAATGTGAAAAAAGCAAGGGAAAAATAGGGTAAAAGATTGGAATGGCCATGAAATAGATTTTATGACCAAATAAAGATACTATCTTATCCCTTCACAATTGACGGCTTAACTCAAAGTAATCGTCTACCATGTCTACGATACCACAAGCACAAAATAGGACAGCAATTTTTTCAAATTTCAGGAGTAACTTCAGACTGAATCAAGCCTAGCATGCATAAGTCCTTTTTGTTTACAGAAGAAACATATAGAATTATGTTGCAATTCAAGGAAAAGCCTCATATTTCTGAAGGACTGTTGACACTTACTCTAGCAAATATATGTTCTTCGTCTGCCATAACATTAACCACTCGAGCACTTTACAGATTACCTAACAGCCTCCGTGTGTTTCCCATGTTAAACCTGGATGAAACTCTAATGAAGCCTCTAAACAACTATAATTAGTATAATAATCATAGAATGCTAATCCAAAATACTTTACATGCACAGAGCATGCTTATTCAAGGATATTACATGTTAAATCTTAAAATAACCTTTTAGGGCCAGCTAACTGCTGAAAATTAGCAATTACAAGAAGGTGGTTTTGCTGATTATATTAGATTACCTACGGGAAAATAGATTTGAATTAATGATACTCTCTTCATAATATATTTTGGAATCAATTCTTCATATACATACCCAGG
The DNA here is from genome assembly GCA_019776745.2 of Taxus chinensis. Taxonomy (NCBI): domain Eukaryota; kingdom Viridiplantae; phylum Streptophyta; class Pinopsida; order Cupressales; family Taxaceae; genus Taxus; species Taxus chinensis. The sequence continues at coordinate 736,273,103 of CM034153.1, read as the reverse complement.
CTTCAGAACCCTGTAAGCTTCCTTGAGATAATCTGGGAAGTCAGTTCCCATCAGCGAGAGACAGAAGACAGCAACATCAACTGACGATTCAGTTAAGGGGGTCTGCAAAATACTTGCTATATAAGTATGGCACATACCACTGCATATCCATTCCATATATCCTCTCTCTAAGACACAGACATGAGTGTACACCCACACATTTAGGCTATCTTTAGAAACACCATACAGTTTACTTAAAACTAAACTATGATTCTCCCCTTATATGGTTTCAGAATTTTATAGCATAAATCAATAACAGCAGAAATGAAGCAGGTATAGATGGGTTTTTTAACATGAAAATGGTTTTGTAATCCCATAAAAAAATAGGTTTGTCACAGTACTTACATGTGCCATATCACAAGCAATTACTGATGGATCGCTGGAAACAAGGTCAATAGAGAAAACTTTATTCTTGATGCATTTTGCTAACTTTGCATCACCTATAAAGTTCATCATCAATTACATCAGGATCTTACAAAATTATTCTCCAGAATTGTATGCTATACAAGAAGAGGACAAAATGACAGATTCTTGAATAATTATTAGATCTTATTTCCAACCTCAGGTAGATTTCTTTAATTGAAGTGTAGTGAAATTGTCTAGGAAATTTCTTACCACATCCAAAATCAGCCACAACTAAAGAGAGGCTGCACTGCTTGAGCCATTTGGTGATAACGTCTACTGGTTGTTGGGGCCAATGAGACATCTGCTCCTGATACCCTGCATGATACTGGATAAAGGAGAGACCCACGCTAAGTTCATTGTGCAGCAACAGGTCTCAAGAGAAAGTTTTCTCTGCATATAAAATATTCATAATAGCTTCAAGAACTAGATATTGTACACACATCTTCCTAACTAGGTCTTATGGGCAAGAAAATTCATGAAAGCAGTTCAAAGTTTCATACCAACCAGCTACATGCTTGCTGATACAGGTAGAATGCAACATAGAATAACTAAAAGTAGAAGCACAAAAGGGCAATCCAATTGGACAAAAACTAATTTCTTTTTGTGTTCGGATCCATGGATGGATGTAGAGTTAGGTTGCAATTATATCAGATCCCTCCCATTCCAAAACTTCAAAATCTGCAAGTAGTTGCAAGATTTTCCAGTTATTTCGGCAAGTCATTGAGCCTCCAGGTTTTGCAAGTCTATGAATGTTTGTGGGTCTGAGAAGGAGATGCAAGCATCATTATTTTACAAGTGGATTATACAGCCACATAGCTGCAGTGTTGCCAGAAGCATAGAGGTTGCAAATGTTGGCAGTCAACTTGGATCCTCCGGATGTTATTGAGAAGCAGACCCTAGGAAAACAGCAGAGGACCTCATAAATGTTGCCATTTTAGGATATGACAATGTAACTGTGTAGGTTCATACCAAGAAACTTCAAAATAGGTCATCCCCTAAACACAGTTTGTGAGACAAACGTTATCTCAAGGGCAATAAAGTAAGATACCCATTTTACGACATGACACCATATTTGTTTGGGTCCATACCAAGATAAGTTAAAATAAGCCATCCCCTAAACACACTCATTCAAAATAAAGTTATATTCTAATGGACGATTCAATAAGAGACTGCATTTGAAGATATAAGACATTAAGTGCAATAATCGGCAATGCATCAATATTAGAAAATCATTCAAAATTTGCAGTGATGCATGAACTATGGCAAAATATAAGATGAAGTAGACACTGTCACATGACAATTTTCAAATTGTATGTTTCAAGCCTGGGTTTAAGACAAATGCCAGTAAACCACCTTGTGACCGCTTATGCAATTATAAGAATTTTCGTGAGAAGAAAATTTAAATTCAAGATAGATTAATGAAATTGAAGTTAATACTATTGAAAATTGGCTCTCGGGAGCTTTTAAATAATATGTGATACACTCATATCCGTCAAAACAAAGTAAAGGCGACAATATTCAACAAACACAACTGCAATTCTAAGAATATGACTGACTTCAAAAAAGCAAGAAGGCCAACTCCAAAAAGCAAACGTAGGCCAACTTACAAATTTGTATAAATCTCTCATCAACTGCAGAATGTTACACGTTACTCAACCAAATGCAAAAGATGCAGCCATATATCATAAACCATTTCTGAATATATTTTCTCTATTCAATTCTAATAGTTACAGCCCTAAGGAAAGTTGATTGCAGGTCTATTATAGCATGTATTATTCAGATATTTGATGCAGCCCGTTTTTCTGTTCTCGCATACAGTGACACCTGCTTATAAAGATTTGTCTGACTTATTGTCATCTTAGAGGCATGCACAGATCTGTAACAACCATGGTCGGGACCAAATTTATACATTTTTCTCTATCTCCAGATGGAACAACATATTCCTTGAGAGCTCTTCTTGATAGGGCATTGACTCCAAGTATTATTCAATCCATTCAGAAGTTGATTAGACCATAATTCTTGCAAGCATACAATTGTCAATACCCAAAGTAATCAGATCAAAATCTTCCCTGCATAAAAAATAGTTCTAGGCATGTCTCGATTTTCAACCCAAGAAACTAATAAGCATCAACATAATAGCTCCAAAAAGCTAAATCTGCAAAGGAATAAATGCACGATAGAAAGCATCGGGTTTGTAGATAAGATAAGATAAGAAAAATATATTAATGTCCAGCAAATGACCACAAAAATAGGTCAATGGGACTGAAAGAGTCAGCAAGGGAAAATACAAAGCGGGGGGCCAAACAGTTCCAAGAAAGAGCAATGCAAAGAAAATACAAAGGGCCTAAGAAGGCAGCAACAGTGGAGAAAACAATCCCAACACCCAAAACCAGGGGTGGGCATGCAAGCGAGAAGAAGAGAAGAAAGAAGGCCGTGGAGAAGATGAGAAAAAGTCCATCGTGGGATGGTGGAACTAGCTCTCCTAACATTCGAGGCCAACTGGAAGAAACTCTGGATGAAAAGACGGCTGATTAAACTAAAATGGAATATATTAACCTAATCTAATGCTATAAGAGCAGTAAATGAATGACAATAAAATGTAGTAAACGCACCCAAGCAACCTAAGCTATGAAAATATGAAACCCTAACCACAAGGAGGGTTAGGAAAAGCCTTAGCTGATTCGTCGAGTTTGTTGGACTATGTCGTGGTGGAGACCGGTTGAACAGGAGGAGAAAACCGTCGCACAGGAGCCAGAGAAAGTGCAGATCTAGATTGTCTAGCTAGATTGGGATGCTTGGAGAAGGATGGGGGCACCTGGGGCGCCCTAGTCTGAGATCTAGGCGCCCTGGTCTACGGAAATGACTAGGGAACCTCCTCCGAGGTGTCCTTGAGTGTTCGCCTGTGTTCGCTTCCTGTCGCATGAATGTCGTTGTGTGATCGCCAAAGCACTGGTAAACCTGCAATAGAAGAATCGCCTCCTATGAAGTGTGATGCAGATAACCAGCCTTTGTCCCTTATGATGGAGCTAGATAGATGCAAATGGAGCAATAGAAGCCTTTGATGGATGCAACCTTAGGTGGTGATAGTAAGTGCTTAGTGCTTGGTCCCTCATTATGGTCTCATAACTTTATATTTATATGGTTCTCTTGCTTAAATTTCATAATTAACCCCAAAAAGGCCGACCACCAAAAATATAAGAAGCTCGGATGGCTAGAAGGTATAATCCATGGACAGATATAAACTTTAGCTGTCAAATCACATATGATGCTTCTGATTTTGAGAATTTCACCCAGGGGTTTCAGCTAAGAATGTAGATTTCCGAAGTCTTTATCGCCTTGCAGGTTCGACAAAAGGATCCAGGTACTATCAGTTCATAAAGAGACTGCAAACTGCAAAGCCTCATTCCCATAGGGCTGTCAGACTCTAATCAATTGCAGACATCAGAAACTTACCTAGGATCCTCCAGATGCTAGCAGATTAGCACATCCTGTAACTGGTTTTGTAAATAACAATAAACTCCCATGAAGAGGTAAACTCGTACTTGGGAATAGAAAATCAACTAATCTGGAGCTGTAGTAAGCAGCACGCTGTGCATTTCCATGTAACCTGGAATTGAAGGCATTTAATAATTAAAACAAATTCTTCATTCCTGTTCTATTTATTGATCTAAGAGGAACTGAATTTGCGACACCACAGCATTGCTCTGTATCATGATCTGACTTCACCAATGGATTCAGCATCATAGCACGCACGTGTGCATAGCACGAGGTCGTAACTCCTCTACAATACCGCACAGCTCCTGTGGTGTCAGCACTGTACTGCACAGCTCCTGCAATGTCAGCACTGTACTGCACAGCTCCACAGTACCACCAGCTGAAGATGATGGACTGATGATTAGTTATGAAGCAGTTGTTACTAACCAATGTCGCTGTTCAACCAACACTTCATCTTCCTCCTTTGTATATTGAGGCATTCTTCTATTCTTTGTAGTAGGTTGATAAGTAACAAGAGAATAAGAAGTTCATGGACATCCAACATCCGATCTGTACAGGACTTTGCATGATATAACTTTGCATTACAGTTCTACATCTGGTGTCTTGTTTTCTTGGCTTTCTTCTGTGTTGTATAAGCACTCTGATATATCTTTTGGCCTCTTTCATTTCCATAATACATTTTTTTGCATAACACATCTGAATCACATTAAGAGTGTTGTCCACCAGGTCTCCTCCTGGGCCCCCACATCAATGGTATCAAAGTTCATACTCACTTCATCATATCCCAGTAGTATTGAAGTTTCATCTGAACTTTCTCTCTTTGTTTATATGCCCACTCACACAGGTCTGAATACAGGAAGTTAGGGCTCGAAACCTATGATAATTCTTTGTATTGTCTTCACATCCTCAAATGGGAGATCGAACAAAGTCAGAGACTCCAACTTTAGATATGTTCAAGAAAATGATAGAAGATGCTTTGCAAAAACAATGAGAAGAACTGGAAGAACGCCATGCACAAGATATGGAGGGGATCATTGATCGCTCCTCTCAACTTCTTAAGCATGTACACGCGACTCCCAATCCTACTCTTCCACAGCACGATCTTTTAGTGATCGCATCTCATAAAAAGTACAAGTTAATCTGGAAATTCCGTATGTTTGAAGGAAAATAGATGTGGATGCCTTAAATGACAGGCTTAACCTCATATGTTCATACTATGTGGTAAATCAGTCCCCTAATACCAAAAAGATTACATTTGCTCTTCTGAAAGTATCTTTATTTCCATAGAGAAATGGTGGGATAATTGTCGACACTGCACATGAAAATGATATTAACCTGAGACTTTTATGTAGACACACGGAATGATTTCGTGGAAGCACTCAACAATACCGATTATCCAGTTGGAAACTATGATGATCAAGCCATCAAGTTTTCCCATACTGCATCAAGGCTGTGATCAATGTGTTCAAGCATACACAGACACGTTTCACTCCCTTGCTGCAAAACTGATTATTCAAGAATTTGATCAAAATCTCATCTTGAAATATAGGTCAGGCTTGAGACCATACATACAATCTGATATAGACTTTACTTTTGCAAATTCAAAGCAGAAAGCTAAGCTAAATGTCTAAGCTAGTGAACAGCCAAGTGCTTATGGCCAAGCTGCTATATCTATTTTGTAATTTGACCCTAGCCTACTTTGTATTTAAAGCAAATTCCAACCATCAGAGAACCCTAACCCTTCGTTACAACCACAAAAGAAGTTAACACCATCATATGATCTATAATAACACTAACAGCCAACGCCATGGCAAGAACCTGTACAACCCATAATTCTAGTATGCACTCCACAAAAGAATATCGTGCTAAGAAAACTTTACTTCTGCAACTTAAAGCAGGCAGTACGACCACCACGATTCACTGAATCAAGTGTAGAGACATATTCATTGTCTATGTACATACGCCATGCCTGGCACTTGCAAACATTGCCTCTTCCTCTTCCATCTTGACCTTGTCAGAGGTTCTTCCTCTTCATCTTGTTCCATTGTCAAATATGGTCTCCTCTGGACATACTTTTCAGTACTTCTCCATAGTTGCAGAAGTGTAATTCAAAAGAACCTGATTTTTTTTGAAGCAGTTCAAAGGTTGAATTTGCCACTAACACCTCACCCACAACCATCACTCAATTAGGGTTGGTTTGGCTCAGATACTGAAAAAAAAGTTGCTCACCTTTATGGTCATCTAGTTTACAAAATAAAGCCTTTAAAAGATGCAGTGTTTCCTGATGTAAACATACCCAAAAAAAAGACACTGTGACGTCCCTCGACAGTTGGTCAATCATGTCTTTACATCATCCCGGACATCCCCAAGACGTATCAGGTGAATCCCAGGAATGTTGCATCCATAGAAACATCCCTTGATTTTCAAGAGATATCCCTGAGACATCCCCCCTGAAATAGTGCCTGAAAGGTCTCACTCATGGGCGGGGGGCAGTGGCGGGAGCGTCCCCCCTAGTCCCGCCCTTGCCAAGAGTTTGTGCGCCTTATGGTTGTAGGACCTAAGGGGGTACAGCGTCCCCATGGCTAACACTAGTTCATACTACGGCTCCTTTAAGCATACGTGTGGCAGCTGCACACCTATGTTAGAGAGAATACAAGAATACTTTTCAATCACCTAAGGCAGTATTGACGCAATATGCGGTAAAGGATACCATTGATTTGATTCCAAGACTACATCTTCTTACTACATCTTTATACCACAAATCACTTTCCAGAGAACGACTAGAGATCAAGTGGCAGATCTGTGAACTCGTGGATAACGGGGCACATCAGGCCTAGCACATCACCTTGTGGTGGACCAGATTGTACTCAGCAGCAAAGAAAGACAGCACATGGAGATTATGTACATTGACTACTGGGCTCTTAAGAAGATCACAATGTAAGCAACCACTATCCACTTCTTGGGATCAATCGAGATGCCTACTCGATGAGCTTTGCATTTCCAAGGTTCTTCATCAAAATATCGATCTCAAGTTTGGGTATCCATCAAATTCCTATTGAGCCTAGAGATATCTGGAAGGTAGCCTTCAAATCCAAGAATATGTTTGTTTGAATGGTTTGGTTGTGCCCTTCAACTTGACTAACACACCATGCAGATGATGAATGACATTCTATGGCCTTTTCTGGATTTGTTTCTTGTAGTCTACTTTGAAGACATCCTAATCTTTAACAAAACATGGAATGAATGCTTGCCACCATATTTAAGAAGTGTTCTAGACTTTGACAGCAACAGAAGCTTTATACGTTGACATTGGAGAAATGTTCATTTGCCATGCATGAAACAAATTATCTCGAAAACATATTGGATGCGCAAGGAGTTCATATGTGAACTCAACCAAGATCCATGTCATCCAAGAAAGGCCTACATCAAAGAATCTTACAGAGAGCTCTGCAGCTTCTTGGGGTTAGCAAATTTCTATACGAGGCTTACACTTGGTTTTTCTCACATTACTTGGCCATGGAATCGGGTTACCAAAGGTGGCACCAAAGTAATCTGTGTCTAGGTTAGTCACACAATAGACAAAGCATTCAAAGAATTGAATTGTCAAACTCTATTTCACGCTAGTACTTACGTTACATAAGCTTTAAGAACCATTCTGAGATAGTGAATGACACATTTGATCATGCAATCCAAGTCATCCTAACTCAACACAGTCCATCTTGGTTTCTTACCAAAACAAAACTTTGTATTGCACTAGTAAGAGAACTATCCAACATTTGATTGCGAGTTTTATGCTATTGTCCAGACATGTAAGCATTGGAGGCATTATATGTTGGGAAAGGAGACCCTGATCCACACCGAATCATAAGTCTGCTTCAAATCTTGCAAACATTAGAACAAGTTACAGAAAGAGCGGCATTAGAAATGGACTTCTTATTTTCAGCAATCCCACCTCAACATCAAGCATAAAAAGGAAAGTGTCAATCTAATAAATGATTATTTGAGCTACCCTTCAGTTCAAGCCCTCCTCACGATGTTTGACGCTTGTGGACATGAAGCAAAGTTAAACACTTGGTCAGTAATTGTATCCTTTGGATCCAAACTTCGCAAAAATCTATGACAACTTGTTCAGTTGCAAGAAGTTCCAAATTTCTACTTACATGATGGAATCTTAAACCGTCTCGGTCGCTTGTGTGTGCCGCACATGAGGGAAGGGAGGCAAAAAATAATATGGGAAGCTCATCTTGAGTAAAGTTGTTAGGACACTTTGGAATTGAAAAGACCCTTTGTGATACTACAAAAGTATTTCTTTGGCCACATCTCAGGTCAGAGTGTCATCAAACACATCCGGTGCCTTGTGAATACTTTTGAACTTGCCGAACCGGTCAACAAGAAACAAGGTATGTATACAAATATGTATCAATTTCATTGACGACCATGGAAATTTATTTCTATGGATTACCTCTCAACCTACCCTTTCTACCAAGCATGGTTATGATAGTGTTTCTGTAGTAGTTGACAGATTCCCAAAAATGGTGATTTTTATCCCTTGTAAAACAAAGATTTCTGCTCTGGAAACTGCAAGACTGTACTTTGTAAATGTTTGGATCCGATTTTGGATTGCCAAAAACTATCATATATGATAGGGACACAAGGTTTTTTGGGGGATTTTTGGAAAATAATTTGGTCTGTATAGATAAAAAAATTTAATGAGTCTACCACATTCCACTCGTAAACTGATTGACAAACAAAAAAGTGGTACAAAAGATGATCATGCATATTCTCATAAAGTACAATTCCAAGAAACAAAGCACATGGGATGAAAACCTTCCTTTCATTCAACACAACTACAATAGAGTTCTTCACATCTCTACCACACGCAACCCTTTTCAAGTTTGTTTGGGTTCCCAACCTTTGGCGCCTATCAACGTAGCTTATTTTATAACGCCATCAAAAGTAGCAACTCCTTTGGCTCAAAAGGAAGTTGGCAAAGTTGTTAAGTTCATTGAACACATTCAACAGCAAGAACAAATCATTCGACAACAGGCAAATGCTAAGAACAAGCAACACCATGACAAATACCGCACACCTTCCAAGTTGATGATCGAGTATGGCTTCACCTGCAAAAGGAAAGACTGACAAGACTTTATCGCAAGCTTCGTCCTCTTGAATACAAGCACTACACATCACCCAGAATGTAGGAGATAAAACTTTCAAGATCAATTTTCCTTCTTACCCTAGTTGCATCCATCTTTTCACGAGGAACACTTGCACCACTACTTTCCACCTTTTGAAGATACTTTAGATGTTGCAAAGACTCTTCAACAATCAAAAATAAATCCCAACAGAAGTGCACAACACAAATGGATCAAGTCAATGACACCAGGGTCAAACAGACAAGAAAACAAGAGATCCACCTCTCCCAAATTGTCAAAGTAGATCAAGCACTTTCTCGGGTAAAATGGTTCACAGAAGGTCAAGTTGCCAACAATTTTCTGCATCTTCTACAATTACACACAATGGGGGCCATTGCTCTTCAAGGAGGAGACTAATCCAAGAGGATCTAAGACTTCAAATGATTGGCAACACCGTGGCATTGCTCCGCATCATGATTTGACTTCACCAATGACTAAAGCATCATATTGCACATATGTGTCCATACCGCGAGGTCCTAGCTCCTCTACAATACCACACAACACCTACAATGTGAGCATTATACCATGCAACGTCACGATACCACTAGATGAAGGTGATAGATTGATTTTTAGTTATGAAGCGGTTGCTGCTAACCAATATAATGATTCAGCCAATGCTTCCTCTTCCCTCTTTGTATATGAGGGCATTCTTATATTCTTTATAGTAGGTTGACAAGTAACTAGAGAATAAAGAGTACACAAACATCCTACATCTGATCTCTCAAATCTCGTACAGGATTCCTCAATTAGTATATTTGTATTTCTACTATTTTTGAGGAATACTTCATCACTTTCCAATATGATCTACGAATGTTGCGATATTCACTCTCTTGCTTGTCAATGGCAGTAGACAAAATTATCTCTTGGATTGGATCAAGAATCAGTAGAAAGAAGTCTATACAACCGCATTGATTTGGGTTGCCCGAGACTTGAACCTAGAACTCGTTGGATGGAATGGATTATCTACTCCTTATAATTTATTTAAATTTGCATAATATAACTGTCCATTACAATTCTACATTTGGTGTCAATTGTCTTATGTGTTTCTTCTTTGTTGCAAAAGCGCTTTGATAATATCCCTTGGCCTCTATCATTCACAATACATTTTCCGTGCATGGCACATCTAGATTCTCATTTAGAGTGTTGTCCACCATGTCTCCTCCTCGGTCCCAGATCGTGTATTTTGACTCTGTAGTTCTTAATTGTGCTTCTGATTAAAACATTTACTCCACTTTGATACACCACTCCACATAAATGGAGTCCTCTAAAATTGCCACACATGGTACACCCAAACATGCATTTCGAAACTGGAAGACCACATCCCAAGGACTCATACATAATAGTCAACACTAAGACCCCATAACTACCCTGGAACATGCATAATAGCGACACGAAAAAATGAATTTCTTACACATCACTCATCAATTACTATGGTTCATATTTCAAATAAAAAAGATATTTCATTTGACAATGCTTCTTACTTCACAGGCTAGAACATATTTAGTCTTATTGCACTTTCCAGTGATCTATGCAAAGTAATTATATGATAATGCATAATCTTGTGTAGTTAGTCATGGGCATCAGTGAATTCAAGGGACCATATGATAAGGGAGAAGCAAATAGTTGGCATGAGTCAATTGCCATCCTTTTAGCTATAAAAAAGGTAACAGATTGAGGTGGAAGAGGCATGTTTTATCATTGTTAGGATAGAGCACTAGCAATGAAAAACAACTCATATTCAGCACCTTTTTGTTCTCCACTTGAGAAAACATAGCAAGTCAACAAATTTTTAAAAATGACTCTCAAAAGGTAGTAAAATCACTGTCCCCCATGTTGTCAATATTTTTTCATCACCAAATTAGTCTATTGGTGCTTTTTTTCTAGCCCTTCATAGTTTGGAAGCTGGCGATGATACTCTCATTAAGAACAGGTTTTTTATTCTGCTTTTTCCTCTGGAGGTTGGAGGTTATAGTTATATGTGGGCTCAAAGCCATGATACAGGCCTCTTTTGGTATGTTGTTGATGCTCAGATGTTTAATCAAGTTTTCTCATGTTGTAGCCACCTAACTCTAGCTCGTAGTACATTTATAATCTTCACATGAGGATCTTGACTGTATATGTTATATTTTTTGGACAGTGGCCCATTTCAATATAATATAATACAATATAATCTTTTTCAAGAAAAAAATGTGTTTATGGAGCTCTAGTGTAATTATCGCAAGTGTTAATAAAAGGTCACAAATATCTTTATAGTGCACTATCTGAAGACCAAGGCAGTGTTAAGGGTAGGCATTGGCCAAATGTTCATCAAATAGAACTTGGAGTTCGAGAAGAAATGATCAGGATTAAAAAGCAAATCTGTGAGTGAAATCTTAACAATTAACGGTGGAGTTCCTGTTCTGCAGCAAGAAAAACTAACATGCCTAAATGTATGAAATGACAAACGGTGTGGAAATAATTGATTTATCTCTATCGGTTAAACAATTATAGTTCAATTTTATATGTTCTAACCAAACCAAGGTTGGTAAACTAAAAATGGTCTCAAAAAAAAAAATCTTCAATGGATTATAATTTCAAACAAACCAGCCAAAAAAAAACATGGAGCGGGCAAGATAGACCATATACATTACCACGTTAAATAGTGAAGGATCATTCTTAAATAGATCAAATGCCTCGCTGCCTCTGCACACAAGAAACACAAAGGTTTGAATAGAGAAAATATAAAGTCTTACCTATTTAAGAACTTCATCTTTCAATTGATCCTAGTGCTGGAACTTCAGCTAGGCAGAATAAAGGAGCCAAAAGCTTGGCGGTCAATTGTCAAAATCATTGAAAGTTATGTAAGGAATGGAAAGAAACATATCAGCATCATTTTCTACCCTGCTATTAATTTATATGAGAGAGCTTGAGATATCAAAACATTCTAGGATATCCATGCTCTAATCCCAGAAGTCCAGTTATCGTCAGAACCTTGGCCAACCTAAAAATCACACAGAGATAACAAACATTTGTTTAGATTGGGCAGATGCCTGAATGCATACCTGCAAGTGTAAAGTCTCTCATTCAACATGCGAAAATGCCCCCCTGATAATCTTGCTCGCATCTGCACAGCCAATGTTATCATTTTAGTGACCTACAATGGAAGTTACATATGTTCTAGAGTTTAAAAAATGGAATCTTATAATTCATGAATCAAACCACAAATTATACAGTACAAACCAGAATAAAGTTGAATAGTGAACATGAATTACCAAACAAATACTCCTCCAAAAGAAAAAGATAATTCACATGGAATGTTTTTTATGGTGAAAAAGCCAGTGAAAGTGCATCTTGAAGCATGACATGTTTCGGAATTAGACAATGGATTCATTCATTACACAATCACTCTAGTGAGAATTAACTTGAACCTCTTATAGAAGAAAGAAAGAAACGAATTATATTAATGTCCATGAATGACCAAAAGAAGGTCAATGGTGCTTAAGAATATATCCAATTACAACAGAGAGTGCTAGGGTAAAAAGACCCAAGGATTAAAGACTAACTAAATAAAAAGAACAAAAACACTGAAAATAACGAGTAAACCCAAAGAACTAAAACCCCAACCCATATGGGCAAAGCAAGAACCCTGAAGAGCATGGGTTACAGAGATGCTTTCTTTCACTAGTATATATGAATCAAAGAATTACTTATTTGTTTTCCAATTTCTTTTCAACATCAATATTCCAAGTGAAGTTTCATTAATGCAATATTGTAGGTTTTTTGGTTGCAAATCAAAAATAGAATGCAACTGAAGAGTTTCCCAGATATCTTCATTGAAAACGTTAATCATATCTGCATTCTTAGATTCAAAATCCAAAATGACTAGAATTAAAAAGTTTCCTGTCCAGCATGATATTGAAAATGATACCAGTGCAAAAAAAATCGTATGGATCATGTTAAACTTCTGTGGTAGTTTTCGGTTTTAGATAATGAGTTATAACCTATGTTCCACGGGGACGCGTCCCCTATGTTTTGTTGCTCGTCCCCGTACCAGGGACGTTTTGGAACCTCGGGGACGGGTAGGAAACATTCCCTTCCCGTCCCCAAACTTTGCAAATTTTAGGAAACGTCCCGGGGATGTCAAAAAAAAAACAGGGGACGGCAGGGGATGACTAGACGTCCCCGGTACATTTAGGGGACGGCTAGAAGTTCCCTAAACATACCGGGGACGTCCAGCCGTCCCCTACACAAAAAGTCTTTTAAAAACGCATTTTTTTTTCAAACACACTTTTAATTAAAAGTAAAGCAATGTGGGGGCCCACAAGGACCCCCACTTTCATTTCTAAGTGCCCTAAACCTAAAACAAACATCAAAACAAAAAAGAAGCTCATTTTTTAATAACAAATTTATTGCATAAGGTAGTGTTCAAACTTTAATACAATCACTTGGTACAAGGAGGAACTGTCACATCAGTGCCCTTCCCCTGAAATGAATCATTCTTTTTATATGACAAAAGAATCAAAAATCCAATGGTTTTTGGTTAAAACACAACTGTCAACTACAACTAAACATAACAAAAGAGTCGATAAGACACTACTAAAAGCCAGCAAGAGATTAACAATAACAGAAAATAGTTGGTTACCAAAACAATGTTTATATTTATATCAATGGTCTGCATTGATTAGATAATTGAGGAGATTGAAGATGAAATCGGGTGGTATATTCCGCTATTATAATTGAGAGAAATACTTTATATGCTATTAAATGTCACTCCTTTGTTTTGGATATCTTCAATCAAAGCTACATGTAGGCTTCGTTCAAATGGTCAACAGCAGACCTTTAAGAAGTCATGTGTGGTTAGTCTTAGTTATCATCCATTGGTATAATTTATAAGTTGTGAGAGAAATGAATAAAATAGTTCTATTATAAAGTATGGAGCTTATACTTGTAGTCTCTTTAGATTACATGACATTGATAGGATTCTTATCGTGTGATTTCAATTTTGAATTTTGAAGCCTGCATGTTGTTTATCATCCATCCTTAATAAATTTATATGCTACCACACAATTCAAACAGTTCTATCAACATTTACTTTATGGATGTCTACAAGAAATATATTGTAGCGCGTTTCTTTCCATAGAAATACGCCACAAAATGCCAGGCCTTTTGGTCTTTGATCTTGGTATATCATATTCTTGTTACAAACCAATTTTTTCCTACACGAATGGGGAGTTTTCATGCAAGAAGACAGTGAGGAATGCTTTAAGTTTATCAATGTGTTATACTTATCATATGAATATTTGAAATTTCCTATATTTTTAAGTTTAAGTTTATCAATGTGTTATGCTTATCTTATGTGAGATTTCAATTCAACTCTAATTTTATGTATTAAGGTTTGCTTTAGCAATGTTATCATATGAATATTTGAAATTTCCTATATTTTTTAAATTTTCCCTTATTTTTTAATAGCCGTCCCCTAAAAAAAGGCCTAAAAAAAATCTGTCCCAGGAACACGTCCCCCCGTCCCCTGCCGTCCCCGTCCCGGAAACTTGGTGGAACATAGGTTATAACTTGTTTCTATCAAATATTGCCACTGAAATATATCGCAATCTCTGGAGTTGTTTTCTATGGTCAATATCTTCCTAATCTTCATAATGCCAATCTCCACTGTTTGTAGATCCTTGTCTCTTGATTCTTGTACCTTCAACCAATATTATAAGAGTATTTTGTCCCCAAATCTGGTCATGGATTATCTACCAATGGAATCATTCATGTTGCGATTGGTGAAATTATAAAAGCATTTTTTCAAAAACAGCTCTGGCATTTTCTAAAAGAGTAAATTTAATGCTATTCTGCACAATTTATATGTTTGCAGTCGTAAATCTTATAATGATATTCCTCGCATCACACATATACTAGCAGTCATAACCTAGTACATGAAATCTTAAATCAAGACAAACAAACGAAGCTGGGGAAATTTATTTTGAAAACTAAACAATCTTCTGAACTGGTAAATCGGCAAGCAGCGAGATGATTGGGCTTGTATTAACGTAGAGACCCGGGTTCAAACCCAACGTGGACACGGCTGTAAATCGATCTTGTATATATGTGAGGCATCTTTCAAAATTAAAACTAAAAATTACTTTGTGATCCAAGCAGTAGTTCAAGCAGTGAAGACGATTTGTCAAGTACCTGTCATGAAATGAAACTCATCAAAACACAATTTCAGAAATCGGGATTTTCAAATTTTCTAGATTTTCTTATTTCACAATTCAGGGGCCCTTCAAAGTGTTTTTTCAATATTTGGAGGTCAAACTCCAATGTCAAAAAGTTTCCGAATCTGTTTTGGCAGGCAAGTACAAGGCATGACCAAAGCTTTCTAATGCATTTTAAGATTTCAAAATTCGAAATCCAAATGGTGAGAAACAACTACATCCCCAACAGGCTAACCTATGTAGACAATTAACTTTGATACGAGACTAGTTATATGTTAGAATTTTGCATTGTTCTAGTGTACTTGTGTGTTTGTCAATTATTGGTCCAGATTAGGCTCTTATTGGTGTGTAATCTATGTTTTAAGTTGTCTTCTAACATGTCGTCTCTTGTTTCTCTCTATATTCCTAGTTCTCTTGATATCTCTCTTCCACCTGTTTTGTTTCTCCTCATGTTTTCTCTATCTTCCCTCTATTTTCCTAACTTCCTGGCTTTTATGCCAGAACCATACCCTACAATTCTAATCACTTTTTTGTGTGGTCCCTTGACCCTTATTTGGGTCCCCCAGGGTTTTTGGCCCTTCTTTGTCAGGTTTTCTCACCTGTTATGTGTCAACATGCACACCAATAGGGTTCTAATTTGAATTCAATAGATCTATAAATACATGGGTGGATTAGTGCATTTAGGATATGAAATGAATAGAGTTAAATTGAGCAATAAATGATAGAGAAGCATCCCAGTGCCAAAAGCCATTACAAGCATTTAGAGCAGCATTTGAGCGTTTAAAGAAAGTTGAAGAACATCTAGCATTTATTATTACTTTGTTTAGGTCATTGAAATAGATAAGGGTTGGGCACTTGCATTACACTTGATTGTTTGCTAATCTATATTATACTTGGTGTGTTGTCCTCAAATAACCGCACCCATCAAGAGCCCTGATGATAACGGAGGGATAACACATGCCCTTCACTTAAAGCCTGTTTTTAATTGCATTTTTGCAAGGTGTTGCTACCACATTAGAGTTCCAATGAAAGAAATCGGTTTCCCATAAATCCGCACAAAATTCTGGAAAACCGAGCAAGTTTTTGGAGCTCAAGAGCAGGAAAACAGGTACATCAATAAGATTTGCAAAATTCAACAGTTTCCAGAAACGTACCCTACAGTTCTAGTCAATTGTATGGTTCAGGTCAAGGTTCTCCATTCGTGTTGATAATTTTGCATCTTATTGACCTTGTTGTTTGGTCCCGCGTTGCACTATCGGTTTCTGACAATTGTCTCTAGAATTGTGACAAATCAAATATTTGCTTTGAAACCCCCTCTATTCAATATTTATTACTCCAAGGATATTTTTTTATGCAATTAGGTCTGATTTACTGATCCATATATGCTTAGATCTGAATTGCAATGTATGTGGTTAGTTCTAATGAATTGTTCAACTTAGCTTACACCCAACCTTAATATTTCACTTTTTGGTCTGGGAAGCATGGGTACGTCTTCCCCCATCCCAAACCCTCCCGAATACGTACCCGGTATGGATACGTCCTTGGTACGTCCGAGTACATATCCAGGACATGCCCAGGACATACCTGTACATATGCGGGACATACCCGCGGGTTTTGCCGATGGGGTTTGTTCAAAAAAAAAATTCTGTTTGATTTAGTCAATGCACAAAAAAACAAACGTTAAACTCATAAATGAATTTAAAAAAAAAAACTAAATTCCTCTAAAAGCTATTAAAAAGTCACTCAAGCATTACCAAAACACACAAACAATTCATTAAAGGTTTTTGCAAGTGCAAGAGCGAAGAGCGAAAGAGGAATTGACGAGGAGGCAGCCATTGCAAGGAAGACGAAATTGGAGGCAGCCATTGCTTGCAAGGAGTTCAAGTTTGTTCAGAGTCAGGAATTGTTTTATTAATCATTCCAAGGAGGAGACATCACATTTGGAGGCAGCCATTATTTGAATTTAATTGCAAGGAGGATCTAAGCTTGTAGGCAGCCATTGTTTAAGGAAAATCTAGATGATATATTCTAGATTATCTGTATTCATATTGACATGATATTCATATATCACCTGTATGGCAGCCACGTGATCAATGAAAATATAAAATTTTAAACATATTGAATGTTTTGAACCTTGATCCTACTATATTTTTCAATTTTTGTATTTGTTATAATCTAAATAAGTGTGAGTGTGTGTGTGTGTGTGTGTGTATACTTTTTAATTTTTTATTATATATGTACATAAGTACCCAAAATGTATCGTACCCAAGGGTTTTTTATAATTAATGTATCCACGTACTGAACCTGTAAACATATCCGAACACGTACCCGTATCCTGGGAACATAGTTTTTGGTGAACCAAATTATATTGAACCCAACCCTGGGGTGGTTAGCTTCTAGGGTTATATCTTGCTTCTTAAGCGGTAGATCTGATTGTTCTAGGACTTTGTATTCATTTATTTGTTCCAAATCATTTAGCCCCGGCTATTGTGTGTGTTATACATTGCGGGTGTATTGTTCAAACACTAAGATCATCATTATATATGTTTTATGTTATCCAAAGTGATTAGATCCAAAACACCAACTAGGAGTTCTAGAATAAATTCCAATCCAGTTGATTTTGTTAACATTTCATTGATTAATCCTAGATTTTGTGTGAAAAAGAAAATAGATGCTTTAGATGATGTTAATGTCACTCCTCGGGTTATGGTTCTCTTTCTAATGATGTTTTTTTGAACAAAAAATATTGTGAATGGTTCTCAAATCGCTATTAAATGTGAAGGTCGTAAAGGGAAACAAAAAGCTTTAGATAGTCGAGGACAGTTTCAAGCCCTTACACTACTTGCAAAATATTTTTTAAAGAACCCCAGGTAAATAGTCAATCTAATGAATGTGTTAAAGGATGTTCAGCATCAAACCTTAGGTCAAGAGGCTAACAATGGGACTATAATACAAGATAAAACCTACAAGGTAAACAATAGAAATTTGAATGTTAATAATGGGAATCAAGCACTTAGGGGATCACCTTTTTTGCCTAGTCATGTAGCCATTTCTCAAATTTCTTCTAAAAGTATTTCTTCTCGTGTTTCTACTATTGTTAATGCTTATCTTGTTTCTCAAAATAATTTGATTGCTTCTCAAGTTCCTCACCATCTTCCACTGGCCTTTTCTCAATGTCTTCAAATTTTTCAACATGTTTCTCAAATTCCATCTATTGCTCACAATGCTTCTCAATTTGCTTCTTTTCCTAGTGCTTATATTCCAGCTTTCTTCTACTCCCTTCCTTCCATCTAGTAAAGTGACTACAATGATGAATGTTATGCGTGACTTGCACGATGAAATTAAGGTGCTATCTTAAAGGACTTAAAAGCCATGTAATAGGGTCATTTCCAATGATAATTTATTCAACCCTTAAGCTTATGAAGTGCTTGCTCACACCATTCCAACATGATTTGTGGCTCCAAGGTTTAAGATATACAATGGTAAAGGGGATCCTTCTCACCACCTTAGGTCATTCTATGCCTCTTGCTTATTTTTTTCGGACAATAAAAAAATATTGACCAAGTTATTTTCGAGAAGTTAGAAGGATTGTGCACTTGATTGGTTGTACGCTTTGCCTTAAGGATTCGTACATGTTTTTACAACACTAAATGATGATTTTCTTGCACAATTTTCAATGATGTGAGCATGAAAGTTACCTTTACACAAATTGCTCAAATGAAATAGAGTTTAGTGCGTGCTTAGATTCAAGACTATGGTTACAAAAATACCTCACAAATTGCCTAAAAGTGAACTTCAAAGTCTTTTTCCTAAAATCTTGCTTACACCTATTAAAGACAAATTAGTTTTCAATATTAACCAATCTTTTGATGACATTTTTCATGCCATGAGAAATGTTGAGATCAAAATTTTAGAGGCCAACATGCTTATGTATGGAATCAGTGCCCCTAGCTCTAAGGGAGCCAAATTTCAAGTTAAGGCAAACTTTAAGACCAAAAATAGTGGTAGTACTTTCCAACCTAAAACTAAGGCCAAGAATGTGATAAATATCATAGAGCAACCAAGTAACAATAGGCTAGTCTTATCCCAACAATGGGAGCACTAGAAATTTACAAGGTTAAGTGAAAGTCCCCAAAAAAGGTTATAAAGATTGATTGAATGCAATAAGATTAATTTACCTCCAATTAGAAAATTGGATCCAACAGGGCCATTGCCTAAGAACTATGATACTAGTGCATATTGTGATTATCATAGAGCTTCACAACATTCTTCAAATAGATGCATAACATTGAAACATAACATCCAAGACCTCATTAATGTAATCAAATCCAAATAGAAGGATCCAACAATATTTTGAAAGAAACAGTGGCTCAACCAAATCAACATTTGAAAATCTTTATAAATCCTTTTCCAAACAACCATGTCCAATCACAAGATCGAAGCAATGTTTATATAACAGATCAAAAGGAACCACCACAGGCTTCTAGTGCTCATCCACTTGACAGATTATTTGTGTGATTAGTGTTGCTTCAACGAAGAGGGAGCCTCATCCTATTGTGTTTTATGACAGTGAAATACCAAATGATTGTTTTTACAATGGATCACTATTCATACAAGGTCATATAAGCACACATCCATAACAAACACATGGAATTATGATTGATGATGGCTCGAATATCAATGTATGCACAGAAAAAATTGTCAATGGCCTAGGATATCAGCGGATATATTTAACAAGTACTACAACAGTTATTATAGGCTATGACAAAATGACTAGAAAACCCCTTGGTGGTTGGTGTGGTTAATGTTGCTTCAACGAAGAGGGAGCCTCATCCTATTGTGTTTTATGACAGTGAAATACCAAATGATTGTTTTTACAATGGATCACCATGCATATAAGCACATATCCATAACAAACACATGGAATTATGATTGATGGTGGCTCGAATATCAATGTATGCACAGAAAAAATAGTTAATGGCCTAGGGTATCAGCAGATATATATATATATATCTATATATATATATAACAAGTACTACAACAGTTATTATGGGCTATGAGAAAATGACTAGAAAACCCCTTGGTTGTTTATGCTTACCTGTCATAGGGGGTCTTAAGACTATTTTACTATGGTTTCATGTGGTGCCAGACAATGGCTCTTGTAATGTTTTGCTTAAAAGGCCTTGGAAAAATCAAATGAGAGCAACAGTATCAACTCTACAACATCGTTTGAAATTTGTTCATGAAGACCAAGTAGTTTCAATACATAGAGATGTTCCTTCTCCTCCACCACAAGTTCAAGATAAAGCTCTACCTAAAAAGATACCAAAGCAACAATCATTTATCAGATCTCAAACAAGGGAGCAAAAAGCTAACATCGCACCTACAAGGGTATACTTGACACAACCTCCTTTTGAACAACCAAAAAAAGTACTTACAAATGATCTTGTGTTGCATGTTAATAGTCACATAAAGGATCATATCATTATGAAAAGTGGAACAAGAGAAAACAATCGCAATGACAATGATGATACAAGCGATGATAATAGTGATGATGATGATGACTTATCTTTTCTAGACTCGTGGGAACCTAGGTATATGGACGTCACTTCAGATGACACAAGTTTTGCAGAATATAAAATATGATGATGATTTCCTTGAGTATGATTATAATATTGGTTAGTTTATTTAGCTAGTCACTTGTGTGTGCAAATGAGTCTTCTCTATTTATCGTACATAGTTTCATTTTGTTCCATTAGTTCTTCCTATACATAGTTCGTTTTTATACATTCTTTTTTCCTTAACATAATTTCATTGTGTTCCATTATCCCTCATTGTATGTAATTTCCATTTGTGCCTTTTCCTATACATATTTCCTTTTGTTTCATCCTCTATTTTGATTGATGTCGCCATTTTTCTTGTATGCTTATTTTTTTCTTTACAATTGTATTTGACAAGTGATTTTGGTGAATCCATGTCGTTGCTCTAGTTTTTCCTTTATTATTTAATGGCCCACTTGGGGTCCTACTTCTTCTCACGCTTTCTAGAGTCCGCTTCTTCAAATATCCTTTTGCATTTTATAATTGATAACCCTCCTATTAATTTTGTGTTCCTCCAAGCCCTGGATTTTTTCTGTATCTTCAATATTTATTTGAGCTTCAAGGGTTTTGCCTTGCCTTCTGTTGAGTGTTTTCTCGGATTATTTTTCTTTACTTTGACCCAAAAAAATCCCCAACATTCACCCCTGATTTAGCTTGCTTTGTCCCATTCCATAGACCTGTGTTACCTTTCACATGATGACACCACAAATATGGGGGCACCATGCCTCTAAGCGCACATATTTCTGATGGAAATAGTAAGTAATTTGGAATTCCCCCATATCCTGTCTTGCAATTGGCTTTTACCTTCATATATTGGGTCACATAATTTCACTAATTGTTCCATTTTTTTTCAATTTATTTTTCCTTCACCTCTTTCAATCATGACTCGCACATCATTGCCAAGAGACGAGTACAAGGAGACAAATATCGGTACTAGAATACCATTTTCCACATAAATAGAAGACAGGTATAGGGACAACAATATATATAAAAATAAATAAATTAGAGAAAAATATATTAAAAATAGGAATAAGCTTTACATCTTTAATTTTAACATTATGATTAAAAACTATAATTTAGAATGTATAAAAATTAAAAATTTAATTACAAAAGTCAAAATTTAAAAGCTTACACTAAAATAAAATGACAAATGTCAAAACTTAAAAATTTAACCTAAAAATAAAATTAATATTAAATAAAATTTTAAAAACCAAACTATTAAAAAATTTAAGTAAAAAGGCGTCTAAGTGTCATGGCACTTGGACTACATTATCATTCTGTCTAAGTATCGTGGCACTTGGACAGCAATGCAGGGCATTGTTGTCCACACGACACTTGGACGTTACTGCAGGGTATTGTGCCAAAATTTAAATGGATTTATTGTTAGACCGTAAATGCAAACCGCAAGAAGTATATGGTATAAACAAAATCCATCAATTTTGATTGTCACCGAATTTGACTGCATCCAATTAACATTATTAAATATCCGGCGATTGCAAGTGAATATTCGTCGATTGGCAATTGCAAATTAAGAGTTTGCGGTGGAGACAACATGATTTTTGAGAGGAAACAATAGGGGGATGTTAAGAGTCTCCAACAGACATCTTTGAGCATGGGAGACGTCTTCATAATTGTCTTGCGTATTAGAGACACATGCTCGTACCAGAGACGCAAGGTGGTTGGGGATGTGTCTCCCTGCAACACTGAACTCACACCACAGCTTGGTATTTTCCTAATTACATTAGCCTACACAATATATATGCATATATATATAATTTGTGCTTAGAGTAATTGCACCATATCCTCAGTGTGTTTGCTCCATGTTTAGAGTGTTTCCTTTATGTTTGCATCATGTCTTCAACATGTTTGATATGTTCTTGGTCACATATGTGACAACTGCTTCATGTCTGATGAGTCCTATTGTCTTATGTGTTTTATATGATTAACATGTGTTCCTTGTCTTATGCATTTCCTCTGTAATTGAAAATACTAAGATGATTTCATCATACTTTTATATACATGTGTAGTACCCAAAAATTGGTCATATGGCACTTGGCATTATCATTTGACATTTATCCCGACAATATCCCATTTACATATTTATTAATTGAGCTTAAAGACATCCTTCTCAATCCTACACTCAATCCACTAGGTCATGACTTAATCTTCAGCTTAGCACCTCAAGAATCAATGCACACCTTACACAGAACACATCTTCAGACTCTCGACAATCCATCTCATGTCTCAAATCAGATTCCATCCTATAGTTGGATGAATTCGTCGGCCCAAGACAACTTCGGCCAATGAATCTATTCCATGCCGACGAACCTATCCCATGTACTTGCAACGATCATATTTTCAAATGAGTGCATTACCTTAACCATCTTAGGAAAGGTTGTGTGGAAGACCATTCACACATGTCACCTACATGCACCCTTACTCATTCAGGGCAATCTAGGGATCCCATATTGTAATGTCTCCGTTTGGGACGAGCTGGGAAACAACCAATATGTGTGAAATTTCAAAAATATGCAAGCTGATAATAAAGTGAAATTATATAGCAGCGATCAGATCCTTGCACCCAGTCCCCATATTATCAACAAAACATCTCTAAAAACCACTTGAGAGGGTATATGGCAGCTCTTAGCTTTATCACTGTTAGCCATGGACAAATAGCCAATGGAAACACACATGAATTAGTACCCTTAACTGCTGCAATCATGAATCAATTTCCAGAATTGGTATTGTATTCAAAAGAAGGCCCATAGAGGGATAGAAATATAGATCTATTCCTTGGACGGAATCAGCAGTTAATAAGAACCTTATGAGCCATCAAATACTTATGCAAAACCCTTAAAATACTCCTACATCAATCAACTAGTACTGAGTTAATTAATGTCTGACAAGCACAAGGTTCCCTTACACCTTTCAATAACAAAGCAAGAGGGTTACCGACTGCTGTCACCACCTTACACCCAGGTCGCTGCACAAGTATGCCACAAATCCACACATAAATCAGATTGCTGGGTCTAGAGAGTAATCACAAAATTGCCAATCAAATCTAAAGGCAAGTCGCTGTTCCAATGGGTGATAGAAATGCATATAAAGTCGTATCTAAACCCCTTAGTGCAAATCACTGCCAAGGAATATCAATGAGTGCATTTAAAACTCAGATCCGGACTCCCTAATGCAGGTCGCTGCAATAAGGAAGCTTTAACACACAGATTATACTCCCCAAACCAGTCGCCCAAGCTAGGATTTAAACCACAATGAGGTCGCTGCCAAGGAATGAGATTAACCAACACTCAACACAACATTTAAAGTCTAGAAAATTTTACCAAGGCTAGGCTAGAAAATTTTACCAATAAAGTCGCTACAGCCAGTACAAGGGTCACGCTTAATTTGCACAAGTAATTTCTTCAATTGGATCTTCAAACCAGCTGCAATGAATTTGCAAATAAGAACTTCAACAATGAAAGAGAGAGCAATCAGCTACATAGGGCATACATTCCTTTTCTCCAAGCATAGATTAAATTCAAATGATCAATCAACATAAGGTGAAATGACTCCCTCACATCCATTAAATAGACTTTCGAAAGGGATCGACCCATTTGGAGGGAAAAATACACTTTTTAAATTTGCAATTACAAGTTGGATAGCCAAGTGGCCCCTTTTTCATTTGTTTCCCTCCCATTACATTAAAACATTTAATATGCTAAGACTATGTGCACTTTATTATTTTCTAATTAAATAATAAAGAGTAACTAACCTATGTGCACATTTTTAACTAACTAGAGACTCCCACTTGTAGCGCTCGGCATGCCAAAGGGTACAATGTAGACAACAGACACCTTAGGACCATCTTCAAGCTCCCTCCTCGAACCCATGAAAAGAGAAAATGGGTTAAGGGTCTTCAGTTCTTCCATTTTAAAAATGTCCCGAGAAGGGGACATTACACATATCCAAGCACACTATAAAAAGGTCTTTGAGCCCAACATTGAAGCATCTATCCATAGTTATCTAAGTCTCAGGGACGGGGGGACGACAGAGGAACAGGGTTTTCGAGATGACAAAAAAAATTCCAAATTTTGGGGATGGCAAGGGGATGGCTTTTTAAATAATACATAAAAATTAATATTTCAATGTTTTAACATTTTCAATGACATTTAGGGTTTTAAATTGTATTTAATGTATTTTAGGTACTTTCAAGATTATAATTTGATGTTCTTGGTAAAATAACATCTTTTTTATAAGTAAAAACATCATAAAACTTTTGAAAGATTTAAAAAAATTTGGGGACGTCCCCTCCAAGTCCCCAAGCCCCCGAAACGTTCCAGACGTCTGGGACGTCACTAAAATCTAGGGGACACGTCCCCGCTTAACATTGCATCTATCCCTTGGAGCACATTATAACAACTTATACAAATTTGAATAAATCCATCCTTTGTTACCCTAAATCACATCATGCATTAAAATCCAAGGCATCATTGCCAAGTGTTGAGGGTCGAATTAGGGCTCCATCTTTATTTTCACTTTTCTAACCTCCACTCCACCCTAGGATTTTGAGAACTACATGTACCTTGATCTCGCTTCGGTTTATTGGTACATAGCGCAATGCTACTTGTGTCAATTAGGGCACATTGAGGTCATTCTAGTGCGTATGATGAAGACTACTTGTTCAAGCCATTAGATCTAGATGACAAGGAGAAGTTATTTGTCAGTATAGAAGAGTTATCGCGAGGATCTAGACACATCCCAGAGCCAAAGACATAGTCGATGCTGATGTAAAAGACAAATTGTAGGTTGCAGTAGAAGAGGACAAATTCATGAACACTAGGACACATTCGTCGAGCGAACTTGTCCTCAAACAGACGAACATGTCCTCCACTCAATCCCAAGATCCCAAATTTTATAGACATCATTAAACACCCTGCACAACATCCTTGCCTAATTCATATCGTTGTCACACAGCTAGAGCCTATCTTAGGTGAATATGTTCCGAACCGTAACCCTAACTTTTGTTACTACTTTCTAAAAGAGTGTTTGATCGAATATTTCATCCTTTCACAATTTAGGATTGTTGTATTTATTGTATTTCTATATTTATTTTTCTAAATTATCGTAATACAACATATTGCAATATCTTACTCTAGTTTTGATATTACTTTTCGTGAAACCGTTTTATCTATCAATCTACACCAATCTAGGGTTTCATATTTATCCTCTGATAGAACTTAGATTTCAAATTTAATTGTTGATTCCCCTTTGTTCCATGAACAAAACCTTATTTTCATTTGTTTTCCTAAGGTTTCATTCTTGGTTTTCCTATTAGGGCCTCTTATTGGGGTTCTTTGTTGGTCATCATACCTTTCGAATCATATCTCAAACAAAACAACTCTATTTTCATAACCCTTTGAGGTTTTTCTTCATTTCCCCAAGGTGAACAAAAACTTCTTTTCGTTTTTCACGATTCTCTGTGGATTTTTTGGAATTTAGGTTTCTTTATTTTCACTAAAGGGGGCCTAAAGGGCGAAAGATGCATGTATTATTAAAATGATTGGAGATTTTTCTTATTTGCATTAAGATTCTCAAAAACCTCTTTTTGTTTTCCAAAATTCATCACTTATTTTTAGAAATAATTGTTTCATTGATTTGACCTTTTCAATTTAATCTACACACCTTTTAGGTCTCAATCTCCACCCTTAATGGTTTCCATTTCAGATCTGATCATATGTTATTTTCCTTTATCCTATTAGGGTTTGGCTTAGGCCTTATTTCATTGGATTAAACTAGTCATGGCTTCCTCAGTTAATTGGGACCCCTCTCTTGGTCATGAATCATTTGAGGAGATAATGGATGATAAGTTTACAAGACATGAACTTGAACATAATTCTACAATAGAAGAAGAATATGAAGAGGACTATCCAAATGGATTTATGATATCCTAGGAATTCCCCTTCCATTTCTCCTAGCTAGGACATTGCTTGTAACACACAGAGTTTAGAACACGTGATTTATAAATAGACTTGCTCATAGCACATTGGTCGACACGTCTCCTGATCTAGACACACTTGCTCATTAGACATTGGTTGACACATATCTTGATTTATACACACTTTCTCATAGCACATTGGTTGACACATATCTTGATCTGTACATCTCGGTCATAACACATGAGTTAACGCATATCTTACTCATAACACGTCGACTGATACATATCTTGCTCATGACACATTGATTGATACATCTTTCGTTTACACACATTGCTCATGGCACATTAGTTGATAGATATTTGTTTGGCAAGACAACTAACTACTACTAACATTGGTCAAGTCGTAATATTGTGTTAATTATCTTTGCTTTATGCATGCCTTTCATGTCATGTCATGGCATATCGTGTTTTAGGTCCCAATGGATCCATTAGGTGTCAAGTCATATGTCTACTTTCATGTTACTCTATCATTCAACAGTACGCTCTTAGTTATTGATTTCTCTTGATTATTGGATATGTTTACTATATACCTAGCCAGAAGATAGCATTTGCTACTTGTTTTTTAATGATCATATCTGATTCACGTTGTTTGTATCGCCATATTTAGTTTACATGCTATATATGGTTGACATCTTGGATGCTTTGGTTATATACTTTTTACAATTAACACTCTCTTTTGAGCTAAGTGATACACTGCAGCATCCTTTGTCTCGAAAAGGGGCATATTGTGGGTTTTTCTAGTAGTTCACACAGATCTTGGTTGCAGTGCCACACAGAAGATAGCATGAGGGTATTCATACAGGTTATACACATCTATTCTAGGCACATTACACGCTTTATGACAAGATTTACATGGATTTGGGATTGTCCATCATTGGACATTACAAGTTTCATGGCAGATTTACATGGATTTCAAATGGTCCATCATTGCACATTGCAATTATATCAGCATGGTTGATCTTCATCACCAATACGATGGTGACACAAGCTACCTTAATGCTAGATGATGACACAACCTACCTTAAAGCTAGACAGTGACACAAGCTACCTTAATGCTAGACGATGACACAAACTACCTTAAAGCTAGACAGTGACACAAGCTACCTAATGATAGATGGTGGTATAGCAGCCCAATGCTAAGTTCTTGCACTTTTTGTTCACACATTCCCTATATAAGCATGCCAAGGGCAATCAGGTGTAGTTTCATGTTTTACAACATTTACACATTTTAGTTCTCATTTTCCTGATTTTATACATCTCTATCAAGCGTTAATACAAGTCTTTGACATGTGATTTCCAGATATCACACTTATGGCATGGGAGCACACTCTTCAACTTACAAACACTATACCCATAGGGTTGGGGAGTGAGAGGCTTGTGTTTTCTTTTCCCTTTTCAATTTTAATCCTGCAATTACTAGATTAAAAAGGGGCAATTATATTACCCGAAATTCGGTCCTATGAGATTCGGCAATAATCACTTGACATTTATCCCAGCATTGTCCCATTTACACATTGACTGAATTTAAAGGCATCCTGCTCAATCCTACACTCTGATTCCACCAGGTCATGACTTGATCTTCAGCTTAGTGCCTCAAAAATCAATGCAGCTTACACACGTCTTCAGATTCTCGGCAATCTATCTCATGTCACATATAAAATTTCATCTTAAGCCTAGACGAATTTGTCATCCCAAGACAACTTCAGCTGACATATCTATTGCATGGCCGTCGAACATATTTCATGTACTTGCAACAATCATATTTTCAAATGCATGCATTACCTTACGCAACTTAGGGTCAATTGAGAAAGAAATAATTCACTCAAGTCGCCAATATAAATGCATGCACCCTCACTCATTAGGGGAAATCCAGGGATACCATATCCAAGCACACTCTAAGAAGGTCTTTGAGCCTGACATTGAAGCATCTCTCCCTTGGAGCACATTACAATAAGTTATGCAAATCTGAATACTTGCAAGTTATGACTAGCGAACCTATTCCGTGTACTTGCAACAATCATTTTCAAATGCACATGTTACCTTAATCAGCTTAGGGTCGGTTGTGCAAAAAATCATTCGCTCAAGTCATCAATATAAATGCATGGACCCTCACTCATTAAGGACAATCTAGGGATCCCATCCAAGCAAACTCTAAGAAGGTCTTTGAGCCTAACATAGAGGCATCTCTCCCTTGGAGCACATTACAACAAGTTATGCAAATTTGAATACATCCATCCTTTGCTACCCTAGATCACATCATGCACTAAAAGCTAAGCCAAATATCATTGCCAAGTGTTGAGGGCCAAATTAGGGCACTATCTTTATTTGCACTTTACAAACCTACACACCCTAGGATTTGGAGAATTGCATGTGGCTTGATCCCGCTTCAACATATAGGAACTTAGTGAAACACTCCTTGTGTCAATAGGGGGCACATTAAGGTCATTCCAACACATATTATGAATGATATTTTTTTAGGCTATTAGGTCTAAAACACAAAAACGCTATATGTAGGTATAGAAGAGTTACCGTGAAGACCCAAACACAAATCCAAGATCCAAAGACAGTCACAATAAGTGCCAAGACAAATTGTAGGTCATAGTAGCATATGACACATTTGCCAACCCTAGGACACATTCGTTGGGCAAACCTGTCCTCCACTCAGTTCTTGGATCCCAAATTTTATATACATCATTATAGCACACTACACAACATCATTGTCCAATTTCATATCACTATCACACAACCAAAGCCTGCCTTGGGTGAATATGTTTCAAACCTTGATAATAATTTTTGTCACTAATTTTTGGAAGATTGTTTCATTGAATATTTCATCATTTCATAATTTAGGACTACGGTATTTTTGTATTTACTATTATGGATTATCTTAATGCAACATATTGCAATATCTTAATTAGATTAACCCTAGTATTAATATTACAACAAAATGTGTTTCTATTGTACTTAACTTTATCATGTGTTTGTTATGTCTTGTGGTGCCATGATTTATATCATGCCCAACTATGATTTTAATTCCTTGCCTATGTTGCCATGATTCATATCATGCATCTATTGGGAGCAAGGACCCTCTACTTGTACCTTGCATTGCTTATACCTTTCCCACATAAGGACATATCATATGCTTAGCTACATTGCTTACATACTACACACATGGGGGCAATTTATTCCTTTGCCTGCATTACTTACATCTTGCCCATTAGGGTCATGATACTTTATCATGCATCTATTGGGAGCAAGGACCCTCTACTTGTACCTTGCATTGCTTATACCTTTCCCACATAAGGACATATCATATGCTTAGCTACATTGCTTACATACTACACACATGGGGGCAATTTATTCCTTTGCCTGCATTACTTACATCTTGCCCATTAGGGTCATGATACTTTAATACTTCAATTAATTATCCAAGTCCATTGGGGGCAACATAATTCTATGATTACATTGATTATATTTGCCTGTTTGGGGCATATTATCTTTCGTGCTCACATTTATTATATATTGTTGATATGGGGGCAACTTGTTACTATGATTACCTAATTACTCTCACCCACTTGTTGGATACCACCTTTGGGCTCTCGTTGCTTACACTTCGCCCATATGAGGCACAACACTCCTATGTTTGCATTGCTTATATATTGCACACAAGGGGCACATTACTCTTGTGCTTATGTATTTTACATCATGAGCTCACATGAGGCAACTTTCTAATTGCATACATTCTTCCACAATGATATCTCGCTATGTTATATATCAGTCCTTGTATTTCCTATTTCGCATATGATGCACATAATCTATTTCTTTTCAAATATGTGATTCACAAGTTCATCCCACACCTCAAAGGGGGGCATAGTTCACTCATTTTTATCTCCAAACTCCAAGACACATGACACTATCTACTCTTTTGCTCCAATAAATGGGGGCCAATCACATGGTGTTTACTCCAAGACGTACCCAACACATGACACTTATTCTCACCACAAGATATATTCAACACATTTCCTACCTCACTCTCCTCATATTACATAATATTGTCTCTTTTGGTTTCCTCCATAAATCAAACCAGGACTCTTTGTGTACAAATCCACACATACTTGCAAGGATAATTTCTACGCTTGCAACCTCACTTTGCTTAGCCAAGTAAAAAATGATAGGATGTTCCTCCATTGTAAATACACTAAAGTCAACACTATGCATTTTTGCTCTCACACTTACAAAGGTCATCTCAAAAATGGCTGTCTTTTCCTTTTCTTTTGTGTCTTCATATTCACCCTCCATGCTCTATGAGAGAAATCTTTGTTGCAACTTGCAAATCAGCCCCATCTCCTGATTTACCTTCATGCATGCAATCATTAACATGCCTATCTTCTTCAAGGAGATTGTCTTTCCTCTTCATTCTTTTCTTCATTTTCATCCTCATGCTCCATGAGGAAAAAATATGTAGTAACACCATCTCCATGCATGAAATTCCATTGTGAATGAATTTCTTTTTGGTGTCTTCCTAACACCAAAAAATTCTCCTCCTTCAAGAGATTCTTTCATCTCTTTCAAGCTCTTCTTGCTACCAGAAACTTTTTTTCCTCTTCATTTCAACAACGCATGGTGTAATCCATGTTATGTTTCTCCTCTTTTTCTCTTCTATGTTATTGATAAAATTCTAATCTCACAATCATCTCCTTCAAGTATCTGATGACTTCTATAATTTTTTTCTTCCTCTTCATTCTCTGTTGCTCTATTTCTTTTTCTTTCTTTTCTATCTACTTGGACTGCTGAAACTTTCTTTCCTTGACAGTACTCTCAATTTTCTCTACCTCGTTCTCTACTCCCAGCATCTTTGGATTCTCTGATACCAACTGATGCAGATCGAACCTGCAACACAAATCTCAATACGTCCATATGCTACTTACAGTAGCTCTGTATGAACCTGGTAGGAAAACAAACAGCAAACGAACCAGCGAAAAAATAAGTGAATCTCTTCTTTATTTCTAGAACTAACAACAAGAGAAACCCCCATTTGGACTTTCCAACCCTAAAAATAGTAGTCAACTGCAGCTGTTCCTCTAACCCTACAAGAACACAAAGCTCTTAGAGAAAACTGCTATTCTTAGTAAATAAAAGTCCTAAATAACTCTCTACAGCAATTAAAATCCCACAGCAACAATTTTCTTAAAATAAGTGAACTACTAGACTGACAGAAAGTGGAAGTTATGCAGCAGTTGGTGGTCGATTACATCAGTGATGGTCAGTTGTGTGATTTTGGTCATGGTGCTCCGTTCAAGCTGATTTTTTTGGGTTCTGCTCCACCTTGCTGTTTATTCCTGCGTTGCACTTTCTGTTTCTGAGCACTTTCTCCAGAAATGCAACAAATCAAATATTCTTCTAAAAGCCCCCTCTAAACATTTAATAGTCTAGGAATACTATTTTATACAATTAGGCCCGAATTTACTGATCATATCATTTAGATCTGAATTGCAATGTGTGTGGTTAGTTTGTAACACATTATTGATGTAAAAATCATTTTCTACATCTAAACCTGCTATTAGTGTTTATTTCAAAATCTTGTCCCGAGCTTCCACCTGGACCACTTTGATAGGTCCTACAGATAATTTTGCCCATGTCAAAAGTCATCTCATAACAAAGGTACTTGAAATATAGCTGAACTGGTTTTCAATTCCAACAATAATCAAGAATCTAAGCCAGAACAAGGTGACATATTACTAGTTTTTTGGGGGGGGACTATTTTTCAAAAGAGGGTTTTTGATGTTTTCACAGTCCATAAATTTGAAAGATTACTTTTTGGTGTTTATATGTGTGCAATTTTTATGCTCATCGCATTTCAAATCACTGTCCGTGATTCATCATCAGGAAGAAATCACAAGAGAAAAAGAAAGAGAAATACAGACCAAGCTCTCCTTAAATAGTTTACCACATTCTCCTCGAGGTGAGAAACGGTCAAAAAAATTAATTAATGCCTTATTACCGTTGAAGAAGAGACAAAAAAATTGCACATTGGGAGATAAAGGAAGGGCCTTACCGTGAGAATATGCTAAGTTGTAAATTATTAATTTCATTTTATGATTTTTTTTAAGTTTAATTTTGACTTAAATTAATGAAAGTTTGAATTTTACTGATATAATCCGACAGGGGATAGTTTGAAATTTTAATTTCTGGGTTGAGAAGGAAGAATAAGCTTATTACATTAGTAATTGAGAAAAATTAATGTTTAATATTTAGGATTAAAATAAAATAAAATAATTTCAACTAGAAATTGAAGAAAAGCTACAAAATAGGGGTTTTTTCCTACGTGAAGATTTGAACTAGAAATACATTACGTAGCGAAGCTTTTTAGTCTATCAACAATGAGTCTCCAAGCATGATGAAGATGTATTCCTTCGTCTCGGTTTAAGTTTTCCATGTGTCGGCCTATTCCTATGGGATTCTCTTAGCTTATGTTTCTGAAAATGATTTTCTATAGCAAGGACGTCTTGGTTTTTTTTCTATGTAGATGGAATGTTTGGTTTTGGAGTGTTCCACTAGAGGCAGACTTCTCTTTCCTTTCTAGTCGGATGTCTATTGTATGTTCCTTGATCCTAGTCTAGATGGGTCTCCTTGTTTCGTTGATGTAGGGAATACCACGAGAACACTCAATTTTGTAGACACCACTTTTTGCCCAAGGTTCCATTTGGTCCTTAACTAATTTTAGGAATTATCTTAATTTGGTTGATGGATATGAAAGTGGTTTTGATATTTCAGCGTTTTAAGATCCTTACAATGTTATTTGACACCCCTACAATGTATGGTAAGAAGGCTAGCGGACCTGTTGCAAGGTTTACGTCGTGATTTCTCTTGTTGTGAGTATCCTTCGCTGGTAAAGCCCTCAATATTTGTTTTCTTTTATAACCATTTTTCCTAAAAACTTCTTTTAAGTATTCTAATTCATGTTCCAAGTTGTTTTCGTCACAGATCCTAAGAGCTCTGGTGGAGAGAGTTTTTTAAATGTCAGCTTTTTGGACCGGTGTGATGGTGAGGAAGTGGCATGCAAGTAGAGGTCGGGTGGTGTGTGCCTTTTTGTAAACCTTGCACGCTTACGTACCATCTTCTTTGCGAGAAAGGAGGACATCTAAGAAGGGTAAGTTGCCTTCCTGTTCCACCTCTTTACTGAACTGTATGCTCAGAACCAAAGTGTTTAAATGGCTGTGGAACTCTTCAAGGGACTCCCTTTTCGTGTTGCTAGCATACATTCATGTCATCAACATATCTCTTCCACCATTTGGGTTTTAAAGGAAAGGAATCGAGAGATCTCTCTTCAAATTTTTCCATGAATATGTTAGCCACTATTGATGAAAGAGGAGATTCCATGCCTTCAATTTGCTCGTAAATGACCCATTTGAACTTGGAAAAGGATGATCTAAGACAGAGCCACTAACTTGGTTGTTTCAGTATCAGTACAAGCTTTGACAGCTTCAATAGCATCTACAATCAGAACCTTGGTGTAAAGGGAAACCACATCAAAGCTCACCATTGTTTCATTATTCTCTACTCTCTTATCACTAACAAAGTTAACAAAATCTGTGGAATCTCCGATGAAGGAAAAAGTTTTTCCAAGGGTTTTTAAGCAAATGGCTAAGAACACTGCTAGATTATAGGTGGGGAGAGTCGGTGGTGTCAACAATAGGCTTGAGTACTATGCCAGTTTTATGGATCTTCAGGGCACTATAAATTCTAGGAGCAGCTTCTTTGCTAGGAATGAGCTTTTTCTTAATCATATCGTTTACGGGTGATTCTTTAATGATTTCCGTAACTTTCTTAGTCATTTTCGACAAAGCGTTACAAGTGAGCTTTTCGGTAACTACCATTAGTGTTGACATGATCTCCCATTTTCTTGTCATAGTTTGTTCTGTCTGTAACCACCGTGGCATTACCTTTATCCTAGATTTTATGCTTTCACAGTCCATAAGATCAAATAAAACTTTTTTGGGTAAAATTTGTGTGAGTTTTTTTATCAAAGGTTTCGTATCATCTTCCATGATCCATTGTCAGGATGAGAAAACCAACGTGAGAACAATGGACTGGTCTTGTTTATAAAGGAGAAGAGCAAAGTGTGGAAAAAGGGTGAAAACAACAAATGGGCAGAGAAAGTTCAACCATTTCCATGAATTATAGAAGCAAATAAAATAATAACATTAATTATAATAACAAAATAGAGATTAGTAAATACCCAATAACAATTAATAACATTTGTAAATAAAATAAGATATAATGGGAAAGAATACTTAGACTAAAAATCCATGTGGAAAGGTTAGTGAGTAGAAAAAAGATAAATGCAAAGAAGATGGTGATGGCGGAGACAAATGAAGAGAGAAAGTGAAAAAAGTTAAAATAATAACAAAAATGATAATAGCAAAGGGTGGTAGGGGGCAGGGGGGCAGGGGAAAGGTGGCGAGGAGCGAGGTTTAAAATAAAATAATTAATAAATTAAAATATAATAATAAAATAGAGATTAGTAAGTACCCAAAAATCATTAATAACAATTGTAAATAAAAAAAGAAATAATAGGAAAGATTACCCAGACTATAAATCTTGTGAGAAAGGCTTTGGAGGAGCAAAAAGCAGAGCAAAGAAGATGGTGATGGGGGGAGACAAGGAAGAGAATGGTTAGAAAATCTAAACCTAATAATGATAAAAAATTAAGTGGCAGAGGGGGGGAGGGGGGCTAGGGGAAAGGGGAAAGGGGAAAGGGGGCGAGGGGGGCGAGGATTTGAGGTTCTAAAATAAAACAAAACCTAAGACACGACCACTGGGGAAAGTTCAACCCACTGCATTAATAGAATGGTTGAATTTTTTGGGAGTGTTTGACTATGTTAGATTTCTCAATTCATATCTAAACAAATGTCAATAGTCATGTTCCCTCATTCTAGTGCGGATAGATCTCCCCATTTCCCTGATGTAGGGGGGGGGGGCCACACGAACATTCAATTTTTGAACACACCACTTTTTGAGTAAGGATCAACTTGGTATTTGGTTGTATTTAGCGTGTTTCTTGTTTTATTTAATGAATAAAAAGGTGGTAACAATGTTTTTGTGCTTTACGATCTTAAAAATTTGGTTTTAGACTCCTTCGACATAAGGCAAGCAAACCAACGCAACCTAGATAACAGGCTTTAGGCTGCGGTTTATTAACGCGGTTGGGTCTCTAGCTTGTCTAAAATCCCTTGATATTTTCCCACCTTTATAATCATTCATTTCAAATACTTTTCTTAGATGTGTCAATTTCTTTCTCTAAATTATCTCTGTCATAAATGTTGAACGCTCTAGTGGCCAGGAGCCTTTAGCACACTTGCTTTTTGTGCAGGGTGGTGTTGAGAGGGTAACATGAAGATAGAGGTTTGTATGAGTTCCTTTTCTGAATACTCGCAAGGCTAGAGATTCATTCTCTTTCTGATACAGGAGGACATATAAGAAGGGTAAACTGCCTTCATTCTCAACTTAGTGAATTTGATACTAAGGACAAGGCTCATTGATATGTGAGTGAAAATCTTCAAGCTTTTCTATTCCATGTTGCCAAGGACAAGTTTTGTGTCATCTACATATCTCTGCTACCACTTATGTAAGAATGGGAAATATTTGAGAGCCCTTTCTTCAAATTTTTCCATGTAGAGGTTCGCCATCATCTAGGCCATGTTGCTTTCCTACCTTACGTCTAAGGAATCTCAAACAAGATCTCCAAGATTCTGAAGCACCAAAACATTACTACCACCTTTTTACAGATAAATAAAATAAGAAACACACTAAACACAACAAAAAACCAATTTGATTCTTCCTCAAAAAAGTGGTGTGTACAAAATTGAATGCTCTGTGTGAGGTCTCCTATATCATGGGAAATAAGTAAGGTCCATCTGCACTAGAATAAGGGAACATGTTGTTGACATTTGTTTAGATAGGATTAAGAAATATGTGTCCCTAATTGAACACTCCCAAAAATCCAACCATTATATTTGTATAGACGAAACAAAAGTTTTCGCTTGTAGAGAACCACTTATAATAAACATGAAAACTGAGATAAGCCATTGAAATAGGGAGACACACCCGAAACTTTAATAGAGATGAAGGTTTGGGGCTCAACAATGCCTAAAAAATCTGTCGTCCATACCTTAAAAAAACCATGAGAGGTCTGTGATTTTCTGGTTTATCCTACGGCAGGTTGGGCCTTCCCCCTGACGTTGAGACTTAGGTTTTGTTTTAAGATTATACCTTGCCCTCATCCTTCAACGCCGCCGCACTTTTAAATTTCTTCACTATTATAATTATTATTAATTTTAACTTTTTAGCCCTTCTCTTTTAATCTTTGTCTCCCTTGTTACCATCTTCTATGTTCTACCTTTTCCTGCTCCTCTTAGCCTTTCTCATGTGGACTTATCAGCCCTGGGTAAGCATTTACCGTTGTTTATTATTTATCTGACAATTGTTATTAATGATTTCTGGTTAATTACCAATCTCTATTTTATATTGATATTATTTGATTTTATTTATTAATTTATTTGCTTCTTTAATATTCAGGCAACAATTGAATTTTGCTACCCGTTTGTTGTTTTCACCCCTTGTCCACACTTTTATCTTTCTTTATAACCCATGACCATTGGTCCATTGTTCTCACTTAAATCTTTCTCATCCTGATGATGGATCATGGAAGATGATCCGAAACGTTGATAAAAAATTCACATCACGCGGTTTTTTACCAATAAAAGTTTTATTCGATTACCTTTATCGGCTTTTACAATGATGATATTGTCAAATCCATTTAACGTCTTAAGAGCCCTCCATTCCTCATGGTTGATAGTTCTTCATGGAAATTTTGCATGTCTTAACGTAACTGCACAATCTTGTCTAACCTCATCCACAAGTATTTAAGAAGAGCTTGGTCTGTATCTCTCTCTTTATCTTGTGATTTCTTCCTGATGATGAATCACAGTCGGTGATTCAAAATGCATCGAGCATAATATATTTCATATAGTTATAGACCCCAAAAATTGATCTTTCAGATGTTTTTCAAAATTTTGTCTTGAACTGCCAGCCAAATCATTTTGATAGGTCTTACAGACATTTTGGTCTTGAAGGACAATAAAATCCATCTCACGTGAGTAACAAAGAACCGTCGTTAAATTGGTTTTGAATTCCAACAACCATAAAGAAACTATGCCCTATAAAGGTTTACAAAAAATTTTATTGATCACTTGGATAGGTCTTCTATACAATTTTGGCTCGAAGCAGGTTATAATCCATCTTAGCGTGCTTACAGAAGAGGCATTGCTGAATTGGTTTGAACTCCAACAACCATAAAGAAACTATGCCCTAGCAAGGTGACCTACTACTATATTTTTTACTTTTTGGTATTTTTCATAAGTTTGTTCCGAACTGCCACCTGAATCAGTTCTATGCAATTTTGGCCTAACGGACGAAATTCACACCATTTGCGTAGTAAAGAAACATTGCTGAACTGGTTTCGAATTCCAACAACTATTTAGAAAATAGCCTGGCAAGATACCCAGCTACTAGTTTTTTCTTTTTTTTTTTTAAATTGAAATTTCGTGGGGTTTTGGTTCTACAGAAGTACTTTAAAGGTCAGTCTCATAATGCGGCCATTGAAAAAGCCTTACCCGAATAAAGTCGTGTTCTAAATTACTCACCTTGTCAAGGAAGCTGCTGGATTTCGATGAAGACTTCTGAGCTTTTGTGGGTTCAGTCTTCTATACATTCTGAAATTTTTGTTCTTTGCGCACTTCATTAAACACGTGCTGTGAATTGAGCAGATACACAAATTTTACCTCCAGATTTTCGCCTCCTTTTTCTTTTTCTAGAGGGTGTCCCACAAAATTCCTCGTCTGTGCGGTGAGGATTTTCCTCAGAACCATTATCAACATTACCCTCGAACATCTTTTTCCCTTCTCTTGTTCTTATTCCTTTTGCTCTTTACTGTCTCTCCCATCTCTGCGACATTGTGTACTTCCATGATCCAGTTGAATTGAAGTTGTAGGCTTCTTGTTTTATGAATCGGCTGGTAAAAATAAAATCGTGCAAAATTAAAGGGTTTAGGAGGTAGTAAACAGTAATTATAAGGTCATACGTATATAGGTTTGCAATAAATTGTCCCACGCCTAAAACAGTAATTAAGTTTAATTTATTAATTTTAAAATAAGATACCTGTGATGACATGTAAGGTTGAGTTTTATGTGATTTTGATTCGTGATTTCTTCTTAGAAATGCAACTCTTAATTATATAAAATTGACTTAATTTTTTTGCAATTAAGAGATATTTCCCATTAACATTTTTTATTCTCGTAACAATGTAAAGAATATTGGGATGCTCCAAACAAAAATACACGTCCATAATAATTGACCTTTAAAAAATGTATACATGTACGAAAAAAATGATGGGTGTATTCATTGAATTTTGATCTCCAAAAACTCTGCTTAATTTCATGTGCTTTCACTTCAATCACTTGTAACACAAATTTCTTTTGCTTATCCTAATTAAGCAATAATACCTTAAAACTTGAGGAAAACACAATTCATTTTGAAGCATACGATGAATAGAGAATAGAAAAATTATATTGAAGTTTATCATGTACTTAAACAATAACAATATCGAAAACAACAAATCTCAATGATTGGGATAACTCCAATAACATGTAAACTAGTGTTGTGCGGTGTCTATCTAATATACTCTTGTGTGCTTCAATGAATGCTCTAATGATTGTTTGATTTTCTCTATAATGTTTGTAATTACTCAATAAATTCATGTGAACAATAGATATATACTTTGTGTGTTTTCTCTTAATGTCTAAATGAGCTATATTTTTTGTGAATTCATATAAAAAATTGAATTCAAAGGTTGTTTTGTTGCCTAAACTAACATCCAACGATCAAAAAAGTGAAAAATCCAAACCAAAAATCATGTGGGAAATAGTTAGAAGGGACCACGTGAATCCCAAGAACATCCCAATGTAATGGAAAAAACTAAGAGCATCTGAACAACTTGGATGTGGAGACCAATGAGGGGGGAATGGTATGAGAGAGAAGGGACATTTGACATGTGTTAGGAGAAGATGTTGAGGCCATCAAAAGTTGATAAATGTGTCAATAACACCAAATTTGGACCAAAAACTGATAATTACACAATCATACAATTTAACAACTAATAAATGCTTATGGGGGCATTTTAGGTGTCTACATTTTACTCATTTTGATGTGTGTGCATATACATCAAAGTAGAAAATAAGACATGACATGGATATAAAATTTTGTGTGCCTAGATCTATAAAATAAAATCCTATGTATTCCTTGGAATTTACAAAAATGTTCTTTTTTCCTACATGTGCATGGATGATTATCTTATAATAATACTCCTAATAATTGAAAATCAAAAACAAGATACATGATTATGGAGGTAAAGTGTGCGGAGTTAGACACGCTACAAGATTCAAGCCTCCACACATGTCTAATGTTGAGAATTTATTTTGAGTACAATATTCAACAATATAAATTGTGTACCATCTAAGATAAAGTCAAATGATGTCGTAATAACATCGCCTTACAATAGTAGGCAAAGTAATTTTAGTGTATTCTCTAGAGGAAAAACTAAATAAAAATTGAATTCCATAATTCTAACGGAGTTATGCACATGCTTCAATATAATGTATTTAAATATGATGAATGGAATATAGGACCCTTTCTAATATTTGAACGAACATGTAAAACCCACATCTCAAAATAAACGGACTAAACACATCACATGTAAGATAAAATATAAAATCATTGATATATAACATAGAAATATATAACATTGGAAGAATATACATTATGCATAAATTGTTTATGCAAGCCAAGTTAGGGAGTTCAATTAAGGACAACTGTAGACCATGCAACCTTTTAAACCAACTCGCAACTTGACTGACTCGTAACCTTAAACACAGAAACACAATAAAATAACATAGGTTTTATTTGATTTTAATTGATTTTGAAATACAAATTTGTTATAGATACATAAATTTGGACATATCAACATTTGTAATTAATCTTTGGAATTTATCTCAGGGCATAACTCATTGTATAATTAGTTAAATAATTCCTACACATGCCTTGCTCAATAAACACTATTGGCCAATAGGTCACACTTGTTATCCATCATTTACCTATCAAAACCGCATTCTCAACATATACAACACATCTTCAGACATCTAGAACTATTTACACCTTTCTTAAGATTAGATGTTATGGAAAGGAATTAAAGGTTAGAATATTAGGGGTTATTCTAATTAATTAACTTCCAACATTAATCATACAATATTGTTTAACCCTTAATTAAATTTTAGATCAATTTAACTAGGTTTATATTATAATAGAGTTGATTTACAAATCTAACAAAGATGATATAATACAAATACTAATCCAGATTTGCAACTTAGGACAGATAGAAAGAATTAACATACGCCAATAAGCATGACATGCAATTGAAAAATATGAAATGGATATAAAGAGGCACTTAGCTTATTTTAGATTGTTTCTGGAGAGATCTGGGACTATGCACAAAGAAAATGGGGAATTTGAACCTTAATAACCCTCATAACTGGAACTGGAACTATAACTACGCCTGGGTCAGGACCGTACCATCAGATCAAGACTATATTGTATGTTTTAAACACTTTTGTATGGTTTTGGACTTGCTCTGAATCTACCTCTATAACTTTTTGGGTTGTTCATCTTCCTAGATTTGTTTGTCGATGTCAAACCCCAGTTATCACACGTGCAGTGAAGCTCTTTGAATGGACTGAACATCTCCTCAAACCCTATTCATGGACAAAGAGTCCCACAAAATGAACATTAGAA
The DNA here is from genome assembly GCA_019776745.2 of Taxus chinensis. NCBI lineage: Eukaryota > Viridiplantae > Streptophyta > Pinopsida > Cupressales > Taxaceae > Taxus > Taxus chinensis. The sequence goes on along the minus strand of CM034153.1, from coordinate 736,231,279 downwards.
GCGATGCACAATCAACATTAGTACTACCCCCAATAGGCCTCAAACTACACATCATTCTCCACCAAACATGTGATATCTAGATAGATCAACCAATTTTGGCAATTGTTTTGACCATGTTTGATTTGACTTGGCTCTTGCTAAAACATTTGGAGAGAGGATGTTTAGATGTTTGTAAATGAGAGATACGAATGCCTTAACCTAGTTTATGGCTTCACACCTGATTTGGGTGTTTCCCTAATGACTATAGATATGTGGTTCCAATATTTAGGGAGCTTTGGATGCCTTTTACAAGTGTATGAAGTGGGTGCTCTAATGCAATGTCTTAGGAGTTCTAGGTAGTAAATGAGGTAGTGTTTACTTGCTTATATAGGGTTTCGTAAATGATTTTTCTAAGAAAGGCCAACTTAGATGAAGTATAAGACCCAACAAAGGATGTGAATTTGAAAGTGAAGTTGGAAGACGTGTTGGTCCAAGACCATACAAATAGGTAAGAACTTGATGGTACAACCCTAACCAAATTTTACAACCCTAATCAGGAGCATAAAACATGTTAAACGAAGTTTGGAGCTTGTTAACTAATATTTGCCTATGGGTTTGGTATGTTTCATTCTCAGAGTTTGTCGAGATGTTAGTGTGCAAGGATAAACATGCTAAACAATGAACCTCAAAAGTGCATAGTCAAATCAATGGTTATCAAAGTGTAAGTTATCAAATTTGAGTGTTTACAAATATCATAACAATGCATTGGAACTTTGAAACTAATGTTTACAATAATACTACAAGTTTGAAAACATGAGAGAGAAGGTGTACTTAGCTACACAAAAATGGTCCATGAGAGTTTTTTGTGCATAAACTAGACAAATTGGGAGAAATGAACACGTAGATGCTTTTTTCTAGAAACTGTAACATGAAATTGCATTGGTATGGGTACAAAACTACCAAGAATGTTTGTACAATCCAGGAACTTTTGCATGGTCTTGTGCCTACTTTGTTGTCAATGCATAATCCTGAAACCATATGAAATCAATTGAATGGAACTCAAATCATAATAGTGGGCAGAAGACCCTGCAAGAAGGTTAATGTTTAGGTTGAAGTACAATCTATACATTGCCTACATCGACACTACTTTGAAGAGTTCTCAAACCACACATAGTTCTCCACCTAGCATGTGATATTTAGATGAATGGAACTAGTTGACAACTTCAATCACGTTGAATATGCTTGAGATAGTTATCCTCTTGTTAATACATTGAGTAGGGACTATTGAGTTCTTGTAGATGAGGTAACTTGAACTCCTTAATTTATATGAGTGCTTCATAGCTGGAGTAGTGGCTGCCTTAATGGATGTGCATTGGCTTTGAGAATATTTAGGGAGCTTTAGGTGCCTTTTGCGCTAGTATTTGTAATGATATCTCATGAGAGTGTCAAGTTAGTGAATGAGGTGATATAAATTTTCTTATATAGGGCTCCAAAGGTAATTTTTCTTGTAAAGGCCAACCCAATAAGATTAAAAGTTCCTGTAGACACTAAATCACACACTTGGGTACATTTATAGGTCCTAAAAGTGTGTTAGGATTTACACGATTCCTAAGCAAGAAAACTAGTGTTTGACAATTATCTTTGGCCTCTTTTCTTTGTCTCTTGTTTCTATTTGGTCTTACACACCCTACATCCTAGTTGGAACTTTACTTATTTATCTTTTATGGCTTTAGACACCAACGCCCAGCTAGAACAACAACGACCAGGAGCTCATGTCCCCTTTGGGCACCCCCGCCCCTTTTCTACCTTACTCGCTCTTTTTGGGTCTCTTTTATCTTTTGGGCGTCTTTTTCACTTATGGGTCGGCCTTCTAGTTGTTAATTACGAAATTCAAACAAGGGAATCATATAAATACATAGTTATGTGTTCAAAATAAGGGACCAAGCACTAAACGTTACTATCATCACCTAAGCTTGCATTCAAAAGGCACCTAAAGCACTCCAAGGCATCCATCTAACATCCATACAAGGGAAAATGGTTGCATCAACTCTTCCTACACTACATAGGAACAAGAAGTTCATTTTATTTCCTCCACACATTCTACTACATTGCTACATTCTAGCCACATCCCATTATCAAGTGCAACTTGCACAAGGGCATCCTGGGGCACCATTTCTACACACACTCACAAGAACTACATGGAGTCTGAGATATAGTGTAGCACTCAGTCATAAGTTCGCTCTCGAGGTGACCATCAGGCTCAGTCTGAATCCCCATACTGTATCTTTCTTTTTAGGTTTGATGTGGTTTGTGGGCTTGTGCAGGTGAATTCTTCTTTTACAGGTTATAGGTACCTCCAACATTCATTGTGTGACTCTCAGGTGATCAAAAGGGAACAAAAATGAAGACCCTATGACACCTCATAAATCAAATCTTGAGTTCATGTGTAGTCACCAGTGCCCAAAAGTGGTCTCCAACGCCCAGGCGCCCCTGTCCTACCCTGAGTGTCCATGTCTGACCTCATTCCTGCATCTTAGATTTTACAATGAGCTATAATGACACTCTTCCCAGTCTGTTCATCACTTTTCCTAGTCCATATCAATTCCAGATCAAATGCAAATCAGCTAAGTCCTCTCTCCTTCTTCATTGCTTAGGGTTTCATATTTTTAATCTTATCTTCCTTGTATCATCTTCAAATTTTAGTATTTATACATCATTTTTTTCAGTAGTGACTCTGAAATATCTATAGATTTAATATCAAATTAAATTAAATCATTTGGTGAACCCCACTTGTGATAGGTCCTTCGGATCCTTATTTTGCACATTACATTTTATTTCATGGCTCCAAAGGTTTCTCAAGTCTCCTTGCATCAATTACTTCAAATGCACCCACCTTGCAAATATGTTTTCCAAAAAACCCCTAGACACTATGTATATCCCTAGTAATATGCCGCCCACTCAAGTGAGTGCCATTTTTTGATCGTCTATCTAATGACTCGATCCGTCCTAATCATCCATCCAATCAACCCATCTTAGAGTCAATTCAAGTTTTACATTATTTATTTCAAGACAAAATTCAAGGTATGGAAACACTGATTACATCTCTTAAAGCTGAAATCCAACATCTCAAGGATGCTTCTAAAGCCCATGTTAGTTCTCCTTCCACATCTCATTCCAATTTTATGTCTTCTACATGTGCTCATATCACTGAACCCCAAGTATTGCCGCTACCCACATCTTTCAAATTTGATTTCAATATTAAGAAACATGATATTATTCCTCACCTCCTCACTCATCAATTGATCAACTTTCCAACTACTCATTATTATCATCCTTATCGACTTACAAAATACATCGGTCTCCCATTTTGTAATTATCACATAATTAATGGACATAATGACAATGATTGACATGCTTTAAAATGAAGAAGTAAACACCTTGAACATCAAGGTTTTATCTCCTTTGTTGCACTACATTTTGTTTCATGTTCATCTTCAATCGCTTAATCCTAATGGGCTCCTAAATCCAGTCCTTCCATCTCTAATGAGCATAATTCTATAATTACTATTGTTCCTCCTGTCGCTCAGTCAAGAGCCGCATGTTTAACCCATTCCACCTAAGAAAATTACTCTAATAATTAGTCCATCCCCTCCTCCTCTCAAGTCTTCTACTGCGTTACAAATTCCAAATCAACAACCAATCTCTAAGCAATACCAATAAACTCTAGATCGCCTCTTTAGGCCCATCATTGCTAATATTCCTTCTACGGTAATTCAAGAGCTGCCTAAGCAACCTCCTCTGAAAATCATTACATCCCCTCCTCCTCTTACGTCTTCTATAGTATTACCAATTCCACATAAGCTACCACCATTTAATATCCCTCTCCACCCTACTTCACTTTCGGGTCCAATTCTATTTATCAAACAAACTGATCCTTACATTAATGGCCAAGACATATTTAAAGATCTGCCACCATACCATGGTCCTTCCTCACATCACCACATATATCTCCAATAGTCACATACTTAGGGGGCATCACAACTTCCCCCCTCTGCATTGCTATCACACGTCTCTATCATCTCATGCACTTCACGTTTTGCGCTTAGTGTCTAATATTTCCTAAACATTCTTACATATAGGTACACACATTGTATCATCATTACCCTATGACGCACTCTAGTTCTATTGTTCATGCTCGACTGTTGAGGGTCTAAATTTGAAATAAACCTCTCCGCATCCACTTTTCACGCTTTATGATTCATGATCTATCTTTCTAACACATATTTTCAAACCATTTCCAGATGATGTACTCTTGTTCTATGGTTCATTTTTTACTGCTGAGGGGGGCATTTATAAATGAACCTCATTTCATACACATTCACTGAGAGGCACACAACTCCTTCCATTTTCACATCTTGCATTCCATTCCATCACACTCATACTACATTTGCATATTTTGGTTACATTTACTCTTGCTAGCTTATTCTATTTACATGTTACACTTTACTTTCCATGCTAGACAGATTCTTAGTATGTCATCATTTTTCTATATATATATACACATGCACGTTCACTTGGTTTTTTACTTGAATGCAGATCTCTTAAAGGTTCTTACATGTTGTAATGATGCTTGGCACTGTACTTTTTACCAAACTCATCAAGGCTCCTGGGGGCATTTACTTTCATTTAATACTCTCATACTACACACATTACAGGTTCTATTATACATTCTTTCACTATATTCAATTTACTCTTCACTGATATATACACGCTTTGACATAACTTTATCTTTCTGACATGCTAACGGGTGCTTCATGTGTAGCATTTATCTTACAGGATACATACAACCATGGTTATCTGATACATTTTGTTTCCTATTGTTTGTTATTATTTGCAAGCTATGTCATATGTCTTGTATGTTTTTGGTCGCTTCGGACCTGATTGTCTTGTGACATTGTGAGCGATGTCCCATGTTTGAATCCTGCTTTTTGTAGTCTATTTTGTCTGCACACTTGCTTATTATATTGTCTTTTATTGCATGTTTGTTATTTTTCCTACTAACACTTGTACTAGACTACTTTGTTTGCATGTGCCTTGGTTTCTACCAAGCACATCCCCTATCCCCCTTGCAGAGATACAATTCAAATTAGCATCAAGTCCTCTCTTTTGGGCTGCACACTCCTACAGTCGTCACACGCACCTTAAACAATGGGGCATACATTGGGTGAATAAATCACCCCTAAAACAACTCAAAGCTATGGTACATATCTACACAGTACAGAAAAGGCACAGGAACGTAGTCATAAAACAACCCAGAATCTAACTTTGGTCCCCATCGCAACAAAGACACCAACGCCCAAATTCAAACAGTAACACCTTGGTGCCTGTGTCCTCCCCTGGGAACTAATGTCCTAGGGGTACACACAGTCATCTTCTTAGATTAACACAGTTCACAGAAGCCTTTAGATAATTTCTACAGTTACAGGCACAATCCTTTAGTTACAACATGCATGCAATCTCTTATAATCCATTTCAATCAAAACAATCAATACAATCAGAACTAATTCAGGACAACGGGAACAAATCAGGGGCGCATTATCTATAGTGGTGTTTATCGGGAAGATTCATAGATGGAGAGTAACACTAGACCTCTCTCCCTAACACTTGCTCTTTTTCGTGAGATCACCAAAAAAAAAACTCACTCTTAGCATGAGACCACCCAAAAAAACTCGCTCTTGGCATGAGCTCGCCCAGAAAACTCACTTTGGGCGAGAGATCGACCAAAAAACTCACTATTGACATGAGATCTCCCAAAAAAATCGCTCTTCACAACAGTTTAGGACAATATTCTATCCTTTACACTCTTTTACATCAGGTACACACTTTCCTTTACTACTAATTTTACACACTCTTACATACTTATGTAGATTTTTCATATACAAGACTTTGACTACTCTTTTGCTCTTCCTTTGCAGGTTCGTCCTTAATACATAACAAGAATCAACCTATAATAACAAGCACAAGCAAAACAATAGGGGGGGGGGGGGGGGGGTGTACAACGCACGACATACACTTTACCCCTAAGGTCACTTTCCTTTCCTAGTATCCATGCTTCACTTTGTATCATTCCATGCTTCACTTGCCCACTCGACACGCTATTCACCACATGCTTTACAGGATCATAAGATACACATCTCTTATCTACTTTATGTTATCGATTATTCACTTAACGTTATAAAGTGGGGGAAAATGTAGACATTAAATCACACATTTGGGTACATTTATAGGTCCTAAAAGTATGCTAACATTTACATGATTCCTAAGCAAGAATACTAGTGGTTGATAATTGTCTTTGGCCTCTTTTCTTTGTCTCTTGTTTTTTATTTGGTCTTACACATCTTATAGCCCAGTCAAAACTTTACTTATTTATCTTTTATGGCTTCAGAAACTAGGTTCCCAACCAGAACAACAACGCCCAGGTGCTCAAGTCCCCTCTGAGTGCCACTACCCCTTTTCTACCTTACTTGCTCTTTTTGGGTCTCTTTTATCTTTTAGGCATCTTTTTCACTTATGGGTTGGCCTTCCAAATGTTAATTATGAAATTCAAACAAGGGAATGATATAAATTCATAGTTATGTGTTCAAAATAAGGGATCAAACACTAAGAATTACTATCATGACCTAAACTTGCATTCAAAAGGCACCTAAAGCACTCCAAGGCATTCATCTAGCATCCATACAAGGGACAAGGGCTACATCAAATTTGCATACACTACATAGGAAGGGGAATTTCATTTTTTATTTTCATCCGCACATTCTACAACATTGGTACATTCTAGCTACAACCCGCTATCAAGTGCAACTTGCACAAGGGCATCCTGGGGCACACTTTATACACACACTCACACGAACTACATGGAGTATGAGATGTAGTGCAACACTCAGTCATAATTTCACTCTCGGGGTTACCATTGGGTTCAGTCTAACTCCTCATTATGTATATTTCTTTTTAGGTTTGATGTGATTTGTGGGCTTGTGCAGGTGAATTTTTCTTTTGCAGGTTATAGGTACCTCTGACATTCATTGTGCAACTCTCAGATAATCAAAAGGGAACAACAAAAAAGACCTTACAGCACCTCAAAAATCAGATCTTGAGTTCTCGTGCAATCACCAATGCCCAAAAGTGGTCTCTAGTACCCCCTGTCCCACCCTGGGTGCTAGTGTCTGGCGTCATTTCTACATCTCAGAATTTACACTGAGCTGTAATGACACTCTTCTCAGTCTGTTCATCACTTTTCCCAATCTAGATCAGTTCCAGATCAAAACACAAATTAGCTAAGTCCTCTCTCCTTCTTCATTGCCTAGGGTTCCATATTTTTCATCTTAGCTTTCTTATGTAATATTTGTATTTATGTATTTATACATCATTTATTTCAGTAGTGACTCTACAATATCTATAAATTTAATATCAAATTACATTAAATAAGTCCCAACATAGATAATGCATTTGAAAACAGATTTAGAAGATGTGTCGGTCTAAGACCATATAAGTTAGTCATGAACTTGTTTCCACATTTTGACCTTGTAGTATAATTTTCAACAAGGAGATGGTGGAGGAAATATGAAAATTGTAGCATGATGTGTAGAGGTTAAAGCCTACTTCTAGGAATTTATATTCAACATGTGTTGACACATCAATGTCTAAGAACAAACAAGTTAGAAGAGAGATAATAAGATGTACTTAGTGAGGATATGATGTAGGTGTTTGTCTTGTCCAAGAAGCACATATACAACCAACAATGTCAAAATGATAAATTACCAAATTTGAATGTTTACAATTTCCCCCCCTTTAAGTATGAAATTAAAATTACATGCTTAAAGGAAAATGATACCTCAGTGTGTAGACACACTCTATCTTTGCTCCAAAGATGCATTAGTGTTGGCATGCTCCATGACAAAACCTATAACACAGAGTTTTAGTCAATGTCCATAATAGAAATTGAACTATAACTCATATGTAAATATATAATCTAAATTACATATATAAGGTGAAATAAAGAGATGCAATCCATGAAAGGAGTACACTTGTTTATTTTACAAAGGGAAGAGTTTTTGTTCCTTGCTTTCACTTGGAGATTTGGATTGTATTGTTAAACTTGTTGAAGGATTGGGAGTAATCAATCCCCAATTGTATTGAAGGGGAAACTGAATTATTGGGTGCATACAACCCAAAACCAAATAATCGGTAGATAGAGAAGAAGAAAGGGGTACCAATGTACCTTGTGAAGGAAGAAGATCATGTATCAAAGTTTTCAGTAACCCTGATATCTTCCCTTTGAACAAGGATAGAAAAGATTGTTTATGAATAACTCGGTTACTTTGATACTCTCCACAACCCCACAGACCACACGAGTATAGATGGATCCAGGCCCAAATTTGGATAAACACAAGGTATAAAAGAGAATGCTTTCCCTCATACCCTTCTCACATGTCATATTGTTGAGTAGAAGTGTGTACGATGTTGAACAGATGACGAAGAAGGAGACTCGTGCCCCTAAAAGCCTATATTTTTTAACTAGAAATGAGTACTAAAGTGTGAGGAGTGAAAATTTTGTGCCCCCTATAAACTACTTTGAAATGTGTCAACAAAATATAAGATTATGCAAAAACTTGTATCCATAAGTGGAAATCTGAAAATATATAAAAAATTAGTGTCACTTCCCCAAGGGTAGAAACGTATGGTAGGGTTAGGAATGTCCATATGGTCATGAGCTTTTTGTACAGTATGGCACCTATCTCATTTCTACCAAATTTTTGTATATGTAGATGTTTTTAGGGCTTTTTCTTAATGAAAACATGTTCCTAAACCCAAAAGTGTGATTTTAGATTTAGAATATATCTCAATGAGTGCCCCCTCTTTTGAGACACGTGTGATAAAACATTTGAGCATGTGGCTCAAAAGAATAAATATGTAGCCATGTAGTATATATCTAAGAATCCATATAATGGTGTGGAATGCTAAAGTGGTGGATAACTTCAAAAACATGTACCTACAAAGGAGGTTGCACATGGAGAATACCATGGCTTGTAAAGAGACAAACAACCATATCAACAATAACAACAATAATAGTGATAACAATAGTAATACATATGTATTAGAACTAGTATAGAGACATAATAGTATTCAAGTGAGAAAACAAAAGCAGTATCATATAAAGAAGGGTCACAAAAAGGAATAAAGCCATAAACATGGGACACCTAATGTATCACAAGACAATAAATACATATATGTTGCATACAAGAGAAGTAATGTAACAGAATAAATGGATAGAGCTATGAACATGGGATACCCATCGTGTTACAAGACAAGTAAGGCATGCATGACACATGTAATGAAACATACAAGTAGTAACACAAGCAAGTAGCAACCATGTATATCAAATAGTGATGTCAAATAATGATAAGAGTAATATAAGTAGTAATAAAGCACATGAATCAAGATATGTTAGTTTTTCACAAGACACGTACGTTAGTCCTTTTAGATCAAAATATAACATGTACACAATATATGTAATTAAGTGTAATGAGGAAGTAGAAAGGATATATAATGAAACAATAACAAATGTATAGTGTGGAGGGATGGCCCTGAGAGAATAATGTAAGGAACTGTGCTAGCTCCTACTAGAATATAATGATCTTTGTGCCCTGCATCAAGCTCAATATACCTTGTGAACACATGTGTGTAAAGAGTAGAAAATACACGTTATTGATCAAGCCATAGTGATATACAACATATGTAATGTAAAGTGCTAACAATGCAAGTTATATGTATATGTCATAGTTTTGTATTTTTACAAATATGTGAATATTTTTATATTTTTAAATTTAGCTATGTACATGGAGAGGGGTAACACAAGATCTATAAGTATTGAGTATATACCTATATCTCCCAGGGGGTGGGTTGGGATGGTATAGAGAGGGCGAGTTGGGCCATAATGAATCTCGCCCTAACTCATATCCTTAACTATCGAGATGTTACCACCTATATCCCATCGCAGGGAGAGGGGGTGGGATAGATAGGTGGAAGTGTTCCCTTTTATATTATTTAGGGGTGACCTGGGCCCAATCTCGATATGGATATGTATAGAGTTTTGATAGCCTCCCATAGCAATCCCTAAGTATAGATAATAGATATGGGGCCCTCTATATATATATATATATATATATATATATATATATATATATATATATATATATATATAGATCTAGGGGGGATATTTATAACTATAGTTTGAGGTGGGGTGGGCAGGTGCCATAGAGATGGTTTTGTATCTAGGTATGTGAGTATATTCTCACACCCCATGAACTATCTCTCCTTACCCCTATATTTATAAATAATGATTAACAAATTAGAACAAGCCCATTATTTTCATTCTAAGATTGATTATATAAATAGGGAAGCGGGGCCGACCATCATATGTGGATTGGATTCTATGTGGTTGTATGCATGATGATATATCCTTATCTCAATTGGAACATGTTACATCGATCTAAACTTCTCATTCAAATTTTCTCATTCACTGGTTAGGTAGTTCGTTTAGTGATCAATTGAGATGATAGTTCATCATTATATCGATAGCCCACAATAATGGGATATTGATTGGAAGAAATATATTCAACAATAAGCACTTAATATGAGACAAAATTGGATGGAAATGAGAGCCTCATGAGGTCAAAAATCATATTCAGAAGAAATGGGAGGCTTGGTCCTCAATTGTGCCAAAGAATGATGCTCGTGTGTGAGTGGTAAAAAGGTGATAATATGTATCAAAGAAGTTTTTGAGAGGAGAACCAAGTGGACTAGATCCAAGAGAAGCAATATGTGATGGGACAGAGCTATGAGGAGGACTGGAAAAATGAGATTTGTTAGAGACAATGTTTATACTTGAATACTGATGTCGAGGCCTAAACGGATGAGAGCTAGTAGAGATAATATGTACACCAGAAGTCTGATGATAGAACCTAGGAGGGCGAGAGTTGCTAGAGATAACTTGTGAAGTAAAAGGCATATTTGGAGACCTAAAAGGGAAAGAGCCATTAGATATAACATGTGAAGTAGAAGGCATATCTAGAGACATATAAGGGAAAGAATGATTAGATATAGCATATAAAGTATGAACTATAGAATTATGATTAGGCAAGATAAGAATAGGATCCTTAAGAGGTATACTGCGAATTGTGACAACTTGTTACTGATGAATAAAATTAACAAATTGGTATATGAGAGAATGGACAAACCTGAGAGCATGTAACCAAGGGAGACCTAAATGAATGTCACTTGAGCTAAGAGTGGAATCCACTGGAAATGGAAATTGTGTAGTAATAGAGTTAACAAAGATAGGTAGAATAATATGTCCATAGGAACAATTAGAATTGTGTGTTATGTGTTTTTTATAATAGTCAGTCAAGAGAATGAAATAGTTTGAGATTACATAGATTATGCTTACTATGGGGGTCAACCATAACATTATGTATAGGGATTTATTTAATAAATGCACAAATATATATAGTATCTTAGACGAGTGTATCATACATATCAGATTCATCAAATGTAATAATTGATGAAACTGTTATAGAAATAACAATGCCAGTCATTATATCTAATGGGTGATCATAAGAAGGTGGAGGTGGGCAACACATGATGAGCATTATGTAATTCTAAAGTAGATTCATCAGTGTTATGATTAGGTATTAGATCATTAAATATTTTCAGCTTTGGATTATCATTAGTAGGTTTACCAGGATTTAGTGGGCTCATCCCATTTCATCACATTTATACCAATAAGGTCTTGTATCGCATGTTTAAGCTTAATACATCAATTAGTGAGGTGAACCGATACATTGGTGATAGTCATAATAGACATTAGGATCAAAAACTCTTATTGCAGACACTCAAATTTGGAAATTTACTCCTTGACACTATTGGTTTTGACAATGCACTCTTGCCAAGATAAACACAACCTTGTTATTCCCACTTAATACATTTAAAGGTCTCTTGTCTATCTTGTTTATCCTTACACATTGACACTCTAACAAATTTTATGATTTCAATGCATTAAATCCATATATTGAGTCAACATAACAGGATGTAAACCTCATTTATCATCTTTCCCATCCCTAGTCAAGGTCATATAGTTTGGTCAGGAATTTATATTCGATCCTGACCTATTTGTACAATTTTGCACTGTCATATCCTCCATCTTTGCTTTCAGTTCCAAATTCTTCAATGGGTCCTTTACTCCCTTTAACCTAGACTTTCTTCAATAATTCACCTTCAAAACCTTATATAAGCAAGTTAACACTACCTCATTTGCTAACCTGGAAATCCTATGACAATGCATTGATACACTTGCTTCCTAAACTTGTAAAAGGCACCACAGGCTCCCTAAATCTAGTAAAACCTCATGTATAGTCATTAGGGAACTAATCACTACAAGTCAAAATTTGTTTACCAGGTCGAGGATTTATCCGCTCTCATCTATAAGTAATCAAACATCCCTTCTCCAATTATTTTAGAAAGAGTGAAACTCAACTCAAGCATTGTCAAAGAGGTTATCAAATCTAGTTGTATTCAGTTAGATATCACATGCTAGGTGGAGAAAGATGTGTAGTTTGAGGCCTCTTATGATTAGTACTAACATCATTGGTGCACAAGGTGTGCCCATAACCCAGCTAATGTTTGTTTTTTAAGGTTTTGATCCATGGTTAGGGTTTGAGATCTTGTTTAGAGGGCTTGACAACATTGTCAATAACTAGGGTTTGACAATGATAAACATTTTTAAGCAGGAAAAACTCTTAGAAAGTTGCAGATTCAGAATCCAAGCAAGTCCAAGACTGTATAGTAGGGTCAAGACCATACAGACTGTCTTGGTAGAGTTATACAGTCTTACCTCGTGTCAATTTCCAATCATAGTTCTCAAAATGAAGCATCACCAGTCTTAGATCTCCATATTCCAGCACTGTACACTCCCAAAACTTCATAAAATAATCTATAATCAACTAATTACACTCATCCTCTTATGTTTTCAAGTTCATATCTTGTTTCATACATTAGTTAAAAGTATTAATGTGTTATTCTAATAATGGATAATTAATTTTGGAAGATAATTAATTCTAACAACCTCATGTAGTTGCCTTACATCCTTCATTGTACTTAATTCACTAAACTTAGATGTCACATAATCTAATAAGGGTGTAAACATTTTGGTGAACTTGAATCTTGAATCAAATATTGCAATCCACACCCTAGTTTCCTTACGGTTTATCTTTTCTTAGAAGCATATGTTGTTGTTTCTTCTTAGTTATCTCATATTATCTTGAATTGCATATGCTTTCTTTTTATGCCCTTCCAACATAGTGCTTGGTTTACCAATCAACCCATTGAACATCTTAAGCTTTCTTCTCCTACTCAAAATCATCATAATCTCATGGCCTCATCTCTATTGCATATTACTATCAATCCATCCATGTTTGACCCTGTTAATGAAGTCCCATTACATGAAATTGAAACTCATAGTGAGAATTCTTATGATTGTAACCATGATGATGATAACATCATGGATCATGAACAAGTGGAGCTTGTATCTCATTGACATGAACAACTTCATCAAAATCCCCACCACATTAAGCCTATAATCAAAATCCTTCTTGCTACTAAACTTTCTTATGATTAGAAATCTAGTGAAGAATACCTTTTCGATTGGTCTCAACTCTCTTCCACTTAGTGATCTATGTTATTCTTACATCTATGATGCCTAGATTCTTGGAGGCACCTAATATTCTAATGTACAATGTCTTTATGCCTCTTCCTACAACCACTATTGTTAATACACATCCTATATCTGATCATAATGATTCACATGCTTCTTTATCTAGCACACAAGATCTTTAAACCATTGTTCATATGACAAGTTTAAATCTTACAATTACAACAAGGTGCATCCACTTATTCTCATGTTATAAATTCTACTCACTGATTTAATGAAAATATGCAAAGTATGTTAAACCCTAACAGGCTATTTAAGAGTCACATCGATAAATTTAGTAGTAAAGTACATACAATGACACAAACAATAAGCAATATGAATTGAAACCCTAAGTACAATGAAGAGTTATAATACTTAGTTGATTTCACTATATTCCAGAAAATGTGCAAAGGTGTAAGATTCGTAAAACTGGAACACAGGAGGTCGTAGCCGAACCTAGAAAAATGTAGAAACACAAGAGGAAGCTAGACCAGGGTGTCTGGAGTAGTATTGTGGTGCCTAGGAGCTAGAATCCCTCTTTGGGTGCCAGGGTTTGTACAGGAGCTCATAAAATGATCTTTGTAGGGTCCTTGGGTTATCACAATGCTTCGTTGTCTGGTGCTAGTATGTCGCCCCAAGTCTGCGAATGTCGTTGATAACCTGTAATAAATATATCACCTGCAAAACCCCAAAAGACATCAAATCCTAAAAAGAAAAAGATGCAAATGGGGAGTCAAACAAACCCCGACAGTCACCCAAATGAGTGAACTTACGATCCAGGTGCTGCACTACATTTCAAAATCCATGTAGTTCTGCATGTGCGTGCGTGTTTAGAATTGTTCCCTAGGTGGCTCTTATGCACGACACACGTGATAGCGAGAAATAACTAGACGTAAAAGATGTAAATAGATATGTGCATGGAAAAATGAACTTCCCCTCCTATGCGTGTATATAGAATAACTAGCCCTTGTCCCTTGGATAATGTTATATGGATGTAATGATGTTCTTTAGATGCTTGTGAATGTAACCTTAGGTGGTGATAGTAGATGCTTAGAGTTTGGTAACTTTAATTTAATCCTTGTTTAAAGGGAAGATTCCCTTGTTTGAATTTCATAATTGATCACTAAAAGGCTGACCCTTAAGAGATAATGATGTTAAACAACTAGAAAGGACCCAAAAGGAGCGAGCGAGATACAAAGAGGTCTAGGGCGCCTAGAGGGGATGATGGCACTTCAACGTTGGTGTTTTGACTTGGCGCTGGTGTCCAAAGCCATAAAAGGTGAAGTATTAAAGGTCAGAGTGGGAAGTAGGGTGTTTAAGGCTAAGAAGGAGACCAAAAAGGAAACTAAGAGGCCAAATATAGTGATAAATTAGTACTTTTCTCCCTTTTGAAACATATGAATGCAATGCATATGATTAAGACCTAGAAATGTACCTAACTTTGTGATTTTAATGTCTACATTTTCCGCCACTTTATGTTTTTGAGTGAAATCTTGATAACATAAAGTAGATAGAGATGCATACCTGATAACCATGTAGATTGATGATTAACGAGTGTGTCAAGAGACAAGAAAAACATGGAGTGATAAAAAGTGAAGTCATGGAAGCTAGAGAAGAGGAAGTAAAAAGTGATGATGACCCTGGGGGTGAAAGCGTATGTGTAGATGTTGTGTTGTACTTATTGATGTCATGCTTAAAGTGTGATTTATGTGACTACCGCTTCCCATAAGGATGACCCTGCAAAAGATAAGAACGAAAAAGTAGTCAAATATGTGTATATAGAAAGGTTTTGATCCAAATTTATGAAATGCATGTAAAAAGTGTGAAAAATGGTGAAAAATAAAAAAAGGAACATGTGCACCTGATTCGTGATGAGTGAAAGAGATAGAAATGATTCTAAAGATGTTGCAGAAGAATGATTTTTTTGGGTGATCTCATGCCAAGTGCGAGTTTTTGGGGCGATCTCACGCCATGACAGAAGAAGTGTAGGGAAAAAGGTCTAGTGTCATTCTCCATCCTTTGATTTCTTCTCAAAATTTATACACCATTGCAGATGGTGTGATCCTCTCTATCTCAAGGTCGATCCAATTCAATCCAAAGAAAAAGGAAGATAAATTATGTACTGATTGCTGGAGGAGTGTGCATGTACTGTGTTAACTATTCTGTGAACTATTGACAATTGTGCTGATATAAGAAAAAATTATGTATCTGCCCCCATGGTCATAGACACCCAGGAAGGGAGAGAAGTGCTTACACACCTAATTTTATATCTAAGTGCTAGTGTTTTTGTTGGAATAAGGACCCAAGTTTGATTTTGAGCCTTTTCTGAGACTGTACACTGTTATGACTTTGTGTTGGACTGTGTTGAAAAGTATTGTAGACTGTTGAATGGGGTGGTGGATTCACCCAATAGATGCCCCCCTTGTTTGGGGTGCATGTGACATCACCATGAGGATGCATCCCAAAAGAGGACACCATGTTGAACTGATACCGGTATGTAGGAGGGAATGTGCTTGGTATAAACCAATGCACATACAAACAATGGCTAGGAAACAAGTGTTGGTGAAAATAATATAAGCACACATATAGAAAAAAAAGTGTAAGCTAGCAAGCAAGAAGACAATGTATACCGTGAAAAGTGGGTTGCAAACATGGGACATCGCTTACAATGTCGCAAGACAATCAAATCCGAAGCAGCCAAAAGCATACAAGCAGTGATCAAGACAAGACGTAGGGAAAGACCCACAAACAATGACATACAATAACAAATATAAAAAAGCAATAGTAAGTAAATAATCATACAACCATGGTGGAAAAATGGTTCTTGCAAGGCAAATGTTGTACATTAATCACCTGTTAACATGTTAGAAAGATATAAAGTATGTCAAAAGCATGTACGATCTGATATAGTAGTGTGTTAATAATGATAGGAAGTAGTATAGAATGAAACAATAACACCTCTAATGTATACGAAAGTGAATTCCCCCAAGAGTTTGTTGCAAGATTGGTAAAAGGTATAGTGTCAAAGATCCATGGTGTGTGTAATGATCTATGTGAAGTCTGCGATGACAACTAGAAGAAAAGTGAACATGCATGTGTATATAGAAAAGACAATGACATATAATGCATTCGTCTAGAGTATGAACCATGAGACTAGAGCTCATCATCAGGTAGTATTGTGTGTGATAAAAGATATTCGATCGTGAAGCGTAGATTATAGAATAGAATACTATGATGCGTGAAGAGAATGTACTAAATGTTGTGTGATGTTAAAAAGATGTGCTTAGATTGTGCCGATTGTAAGAATGTGTAGGATATGTAGTAGTAAATGTATGAAAGGTGCATCGTAAATGTACAAAGTGATGTGTAATAGTATATGTGAGAATAGTGTAGAAAAGAGCAAAATGTGCATGATGTGAAGGCTAGAAGAAGATGTCATAGATGCGTAGAGTGTAAAACTATATACAAGAAAGATATGTTTTGAATGTACTGGCTGTGAAATGTGTAGTGTGTATGATGTGTAACAAACGATGTGAGAAAGAGATATAATGAATGTGCAATGTGTGAAGTGTGCAGTGTGTGAGGTTCATGTGTATAATATGCCCTCAACAGTCAAGTGTGAACCATAGCATGAGAGTGCGTCATAGGGTAATGATGATAAAAGTAGTGTATCAAGTTGTATATGACAAAGAAGAAAGAGGAGATGTGAAGTATGAAGTGCTAGGATAGAAATGAAAAATGCCTGATGATGCTAGATGGGGGGGAAAATGTAAACATGATGCCCCCGAGTGTATGAGAATATGCAAACTATCTGGTAAAAGTGAAGGGCAAGTGTCCTCCACAAAATGTATGAGGAGATGAAGACATGTGAACATTCTCTAAAGGTAGAGGTGAAGGAGACTGACGATCAAAATCATGCCAAAAATAGTAAAGATCTGCCTATTTTTGGTAAACCTAGACTTTCCCTCCTTAACCGACACTGATTATCCCTCAACCAATGTCAGTCACCTAACCGCCATCTGTTACCTTATATACACTTTCATAACTCTTTACATGGGTTGGTCATTTAGTTATTGGAGCCTGATTGCATTCAAGCACAAATCTTTAAACCCTCCTGCATCCAAGAAGATGAACACACGCAACCACAATGCAAGATAAGCAACCGTTTTCCCTTCCAAAGCATTGGAATACTCACAAGAGCACATAAGTCGGTATTTCCGTGAAACTGGACTCAAGAACTTCTTCTCCAATCAACCATCAACCATTCTAACTCCCAATATCTGTAAGACATCAAGTAAGTATTGTGATTCTAATCATTTGGCTTATTCCATTTGTAGATCTTTTGCTCCTTTAAGTAGTTTATTTCCTATGTTGCCTATATATCACCTTCTTCCCACCAACCCACTATTACTCCATCCCAAGCCTTTTCATCATTCCAAACCTCCTTCTTAGTATCCTTGAGTCTTCTCAATCATATTACGACCCAAACCACACTACCCTCTCTCTCTCTGTGCAACCACAGAGAACCTTAATATCTCTTTTTAATAATTTACTATCAAATTGCCCCTATCGACGTCGGTCATCTTAGCCGTCATCGGTCTCCCCTCTCTACCAAAATCGGTCACTGTGTTTTATGTATTCTAATCTTCACCAAACTACCTCTAACATCACCTAAACTCCACCTAGACCTTACCATATAGCTTTATGACCTTACCTAACACCCCTGTGACATGTCCCAACTAGAAACATACCTTTCCTGATGCTAGATTAGTTTAGATTTCAATACTTTGCTTAATCTAGTTTGTTGATAACATTTTGAGATACCTAAATCAAAGTGTTAGAAATAGGACCTTTATTTCTCATATTTACTTTCATTGATTTGATAAAAAAAATAGAGGATTGAAAGCCATTTGAGGAAGCATCACACTTCTTGGATCTATCCTTGCTAGGCAGTCCTTTGATTCTTATCTATTTAATATCATTTGGTGGTCTTGCTTTGTATCTATAGGTATTCCTTCCCAGACAAAAAAGAGTTATCTATAATCAGCTTGGATAAAGTCAGTAACAGATGCACTTTCAACCTTCAGACCTACATATCATAGTATTCCTCCTTGACCTTTTACCTTATCTGTTTTATCACACAACTTATTCGGTGAAACATTTTGGCACGCCCGGTGGGACCCATCAAGGGTTCTTTTGCATTGTTCATTCCTAGGTGAAAGATTGTGTGTTTATTTCCTTTTGAAAGAGTTCACATTAAATTTTCTCCTTTGGAACATTCTTTCTCTTCTACTTGTCTCATTGACACTCATATTTTGGATTAAAAAGAACCATTCTTTTTATTTTTGTATTGCATTAGTGAAAGACATACTCTTGCCTATTCATCATTTCTCTCATCGAATTTCATTGTGGATTTGGGTCTAAAATCTTTGCATATCATTTATGAGTGTTGCATTTATAGCTCATTTAAAAATTGCGGGCAATCTATATGCTGGAAGTCATGCCTAACTGATGGTTGGCAAATTGAATCATAGTGCACACTTTCTTCTCTACACCAAACCACTAAAAATAAATTACTCATTTTCTTAAACAACATCGTACCCTGAAGAAGCTGTTCAAATATCACATGATCAGAGGATTAACAGTGGGCTCCAAACTGGTTTCTCTGTCCAGTCATTATCTCATAGAAAGGATCTCCCTCACTCCAAAACTTACATGAAACTATCCTTAGTTGTTGGATTTTCATAGGGATACCTTTTATCAAACCAAAAAATCTACTCTATTCACAAGTCAGTCCTAAATGGCATAAGCCAGAACATAAAATCTACCACATAGGATTTCATGTTTGTTATTTTTGTTTGATCTATGTTTTGAGGTGTGAGTTCATTTTTCTTCATTCTTCACTCCTTTCACACTCCATAATCATATTTGGTGTATTCCAACTCTTTCTGAGTGTGTTAGGGTCAATCATTTCCATACTCAGGTTTCTGGGTTGGTCTTTTATTTGATCTAAATCACCAAATTTACTTTTTTCCATATTTTCACAAATTTCACAGTGACTGAGTGTTCAGTCCAGTGACCATCATCAGTTTACTCATCTAACTGTCATCGGTTTACTGACCGTTGTCAGTTTCCTGTTGTTTTGGTCATTTTAACCAAAGTAGCATTCATCACATTTATGTTCTTTCTGGGGTTTCCTCAGTTACCTCACCATATCTTTGTGTCTTTGAAATCACTGTCAAAGTCCATATTTGCTTCATTTTCATCATTTATTACCACATTTACAAATCCTTTTATTTTCCACAATAACTGTATCGGTCCTCTGACCATCATCGGTTACCCTCTGTCACCGACACAGTTACCCAACCATTGTTGTCTCTGTGTTTTAATTTTTCAATTAAAACAACGACCAGTTTTCACCTTCCAAAACTATTTTCTCCATTCCTTTCTATTCTTCTGTGTCATCTACAGAGATCAGATTACCAGGTCTACTATAAGTCACATGGTTTTGACTCGTAGCCAAGCCAACGCCCTCATGTTCCATGCTAGCCTTCATCCTCTCCCGACCTAGCCCATCGCCGCCTTCCATTCTATCACCTATGGATCCCAATCAGCCTATTATCATCAGTACCGGTGATGAAGAGTTCACAAGACTCCTTGATCAAAACCCCACTGCTTTACAATATTATTTAGCCCATTCATCCACTTCAGGATTCATCAGGGTAACTTGTATATGACATGCCTATGTCCATTCCTCCTACCCTCACACCCACTTCTACATCAACTACTACTAGCTTGGCCTTACCCTCTTCCACCTTACCACCTGTGGTGTCCCAACTTGACCCTACATCATCAATATCTACTGCACCTATGACATCTATCATGCCTTTGACGTCAGTTCTCCTTATGATGTCAACCATTCCTTTATCAACTCGCCTTGAGTGTAGGTCTATCTGCACCCACCACCTCTCATATACCTATTGCATCTCAACCACCCATGGTGTCGGAAGCCCATACTCCCTTCCAAAACATTTTCCTCTCCATCCCACAGTCACTTCCTCCAATTACTACTGAGATTCATTACATCCACTCCACCTACCTACACTTATCACCAATAGCCCCCTATCTCATCTATCACTTATTCAGGATACTTTACCACCTTCATCTATTCCTCCATCACAATTTTCGTACTCGGCACCACCATATACTGGATGCCTCCCACGTCATACCTTCATCATCTACCCCCTTATACTGTAGGGGTGTCCCAGTCATCACAACCTACTAATGATCTTATCAAAATGATGATGGAAAAGATGCAAACATTGGAAGCATCAGTCTCTGGCTCACGTAATTCTTTGACATACGATGAGATTTGCAATGAGCCCATTCACCATCCATTTTGATTCGTCCATACCCTATGCATTGGGAAATGCCTAAATTCAACTGATTTAACAACAAAGAAGACCCGCAACAACACTTTACGGTCTTTTAAACATGGGTGTTATCTGATCACTCATGATGATGCTTTTCTCTTACAAACATTCCCAATGTCCTTGACAGGACCTACATTGGATTGGTATAGTGCTCTACCTAGGCACTCCATTTTCTCATTCAACCAAGTAGCTCAAGATTTCCTAGACCACTTTTCTATCAACATCGTCAAGAAAGATCACCATGACCGACTTGTACTCGACACGCCAAATACGAAGACAAATCTATCACATATTTTTTCGCACTTGGACAAAGCCTAATCAACTAGCTCATGTTAAAACTACCTCAAACTGAAGTTAATAGATTTTTCACCAGGGCTTGTGCAAGGCACATCTCACCAACTCTCCAAGTTCAAACCTTCCGCATGTTCGACAAGGCATTCACCATGGCCCAAAAACTTGAAATTCATGCCATTGAAGAGAAGAAGATACAATTGTGTAACAAGAATGCTGCATTTAAATCAAATGATACCTCTTCTTCTTCCAAACTACAAAATAATTACTCCAAAGCAAAAGGATCTGCCCACATGGTAGTTTTGAAAGCTGGACCCATCTCACCCATCCAACCAATCAAAGCCTTCTTCCAACCTTTCTCATGTTCAAGATTTCTAGTTCAAGTGGGAGCAATGAAAATATACTCCCATAGGAGAACCCTACTCTTCAGTTTTAGAAAAACTTCTAAAATCCAGAAGAAATCACTCTTCCACCCATCAAACCACATACATGTTTTGACCCCTCTCGTCCTATGCCTACATGGTACAAAGAAAATTATTACTGTAACTATCATCATGTTAAAGGTCATAGCAACATAGTAATTGTATAACTTTCAAAAATATCATCCAAGAAATGTTAGATAGTGGAGATCTCATCTTGGATAACCCTAACACCTCGGCTAATCAGAACCTTCACATCTTCAAGAAACTTTTCCCAAACCACACCCCATGTCATCTAACCAAACCATTGAACCTTCAACCAATGACAATAACATTCATGAGGTTCATGTTGTTTTTTAGACATCATACCAACCCTTCCTCAATTTCCTCCTACTCCATCTATCAAGGAGATTCTTGCACGAGCCTCTTTATCCATGGAAGACTTTGTTTCATACGTATCCTTTACCCACAGAGGAGTCTCCCTTATCTCCCCCTTCACCCACAGAGGACACTCGCCATATCTGCCAATGCAGTTTCCCCACTCACCTCTCAACCTAATACGAACAACCCGCAATATTTACTCTCATACCCACAGAGAGTCATGCTTACCTTCCTCTTCTACCAAAATATGAACCTACCTCATCCTACTTGTCATCTCCCCTACCCATAGGGGATCCATTAGCAGTGCCCCTTCCTATTGGTGACAATTCTCCATTGGCTTTCAAGGATCCTGTTGATTTTCTCTCATCTCTTTTACCCACAGATTCAGAAGCCAACCATTTCCCTGTCTCATAGACATTCTTTACAGGGATTACTACCAAATCAACATCATCCCCCCTACAACAGTGTCAATTTTCATGTTTGGCTGACCGCTTGGATTATGTCGACAATTCCATGCTTTGGGGACGCCTTCGGCTACCTTTCTCAACTCAGATGCAAATGTTGTCTGTTGATACTTCCATGATCTATCCAAAGGTGTTTCAGAAAACCAAACCAACCATGCCCATGCCAGTTGTAGTGACCTCTTCTTCATCACCCTCGCCCACACTTAAACCTTTACCATCGACTGAAATTTTTCCAATGCCTAAAGCCTTACCTACATCTATATATTCCTTCGCATCCAAACCCATTGCCACATTGGGAGTCATGCCGACATCAAGCCTAGTCCATCCCCCTGTCAAACTAGATTTAACCACATCCTCACAAGCCAACACAAAGACTATTCCCCCACCTAAGAGGAAGACCCAACCTCTTAGGCCGCATACACCGGCTTCACCCACTACCCCTCTATCACCTTCACCACTTCCATCTATCCTAGGGCCCCACCCATCAACCTTGGCCAAGCAACCTCCTACCCAAGGTAAACCAAAAGCACAGTAACCCACCTCCTCATCATGATCCTCAGTTACACCCAAATTACCTACACTAGCTTATGCCTTCACCATCACCTACATCCTTTCTACCACCTATACCTACACCACTTCCAGTATCCTCATCATTACCTATGATATTTCCTTCTCTTCAACCAGTACCTTCCACCTTGCCTCTTCCCACAGCCTTCACCACACCACCATTATCACCTTGGCTAACCCATCCCCTTCCTTCCATCTACCTTCCCTTCTACATCACTCACTCCATCTTCACCTTTACCCAAGAAGGTGCAACCAAAGTCCAAAAACCCACTACCCTCCAAAGAGGTAGTTAAACCTACATCACCTTCAACCGCTAGCTCATCTACTACATCTTTACCCAAGAAGGTGCAATCCAAACCTAAAACCATACTACCTACCAAACAAGTGGTCAAATTGACTCAACCTCTGATTCCACCTCCTCGTGGCACCTCTCCCACCAAAATCACCCACACTTCCATCTAGACCCACACTTACTTCACATTGTGATCCATTGGTAGGGTCTTACACCAACATCTTAGCTAACCTTTTGGAAACCTTTGTCATCACATTACCACCACTTAGACCTTATGACCCACTCAAACCTAAACCATAAGGGTTTGACGATACAAAAATTTGTGCTTACCATCGTGTGTTAGGGCATGATGTGGAAAATTGTAAGGCTCTTAAGACTGTTCTTCTCCAACTATGTCCTCCTGAAGAAAATTTTGACAATGATGATCTTTTAGATGAGGACCCTATTCCACCTCCATCTATCACCACACCTCCTCATCCCTTACCTATTCAGTGACCTTCATCTCCCCCTCCACAACCCTTTTATCCTCCTCCAACATTTGAGATCAATATGGTCCGCATAAGAGAGCTAGCCAAACCTCCGCCAAAATGCCAATGCACTACATTCTTTTCACAAAACCAGTATATTCCCTCACCATATTTTTTCCCATCCTGTCACTACACCTATCATGACTCACTTGCTCCTTTACCACATATTAATATGGTTAACATTACCACTCAAGCCCAGAAGGACAAAGGAAAGGAGAAAACAACCAGCCCATCTACCACTCTTTTACCCAATATCCCATCTGCACCTGCACCAAAAATCACCATCCATGGACCCACATACCCTATTTCTGATGGGGTTTCCCATCGTACAATGATTAAACAATTGCACCAATCTCCTCTCAAAATGTCTTTATATGACCTTGTCCAAACCTCTGAGTCTCATCGACAGGACCCTCATTGAGGTTCTGCAATCTATTGAGGTTTTACCTAATGACCCTACTCCTGTGGCATCCATTATCACTCCTCACCATGTGGCCTCTCTCACCACTTCATCCCCTTCCTCTGCACCCACTACCACTCATCAAGTAATTACTCTCAGTTTCTCTGACAACGAGATTGTACCTCTCCAATCAGATGATCTTGATCCTGCCCTATTCATTTCTATCTACATTGATAATATACGTGTTTGACACATTATGATCGATGGTGGTGCCAATATCAACATCATTTCTTCCCATGTGTACAACCAAATGTGTATCCCTGCCAATTGCATGCATAATAACCCAGTTATGTTGTGTTCATTCAATGATGCCATGACTTCCACCCTTGGCACCATCATTCTCCACATTCGTGTGGGCCCCCCGTACCATTCCAGAATTATTCTATGTCTTAGAGGGGGAATTCCAGTATAACATGTTGCTTGGTTGACCTTGGATCCATGTCATGGGTTGTGTTCCTTCAACCTTACACCGTTGTTTAAAATTTGAACATGAAGGACACAACTATACCATTCCAGCTCCAACCTTCACCATTCAAGACCTATAACATGTTTTATCAACCCAATGATGTCCTTATACCAGTTAAGGCATCTACCACCACTACCACTTCCCCTTCACCCATGGCCCCATCCACCAATGTTACCGCTACCTCTTCCACACCTAACTCCTCTATTCCCACTACTGCCATAACTTCTGCAGCTGACTCATCAGCCAATCCATCTACTTCTCAACCAACCAATGCTTCTTCTTCCCAACCGTCCAGTAATTCATCCATTCCCACTACCCACATATCAACTACTGATCCCTTAGAAGGTATTTTTCAATGCCTCACTCTGGGGGAATACTGCCTTTATAATATTGACACATTCCTTACTCCTCAAGAGTATGGTAAACTTCACCAACATCCCCGTTATGATCACCACATAGGCTAGGTTTTCCCTTGAGGTCCTCCCCACCTTCGCACCAACTTAACATATGGGGGACTTGATGCTTCTACCTACTCGCCCAAGCCACCTTCCCAAACTTGACCATTTTCCTTTGACTTTCAATCTCTCACCAACCACCACTTCACCCACACTTTCCTCCATTGCTTGTGCTTGGAAGGGATTTGGCTTTGGTTTCTATGAACAAGGAAACCATACTATCATCCCATGCACCACCCGTAAGCATAAAGACTGCGGTGGTATCAAATTTTTCTGATCCATCTCCCAAGAAGGCCCAAGTCAAACTCATTGAGGATGATAAACATTCCCCACCCCATTCACCAACTTCACCACCTTCACCTACAGAGTCTATGGATCCAGAATCCATTCCTCCTAACTTTTTTTTTGTGAACACCATTTCCATGGGACCTTTAACTTATCAATGAGATGGTGAGGCTCTCTCTTCTCTTCCCTTCATGTATCCTGACATGATCGATAACGATACACCTTCTATTAACGTCATTCAATGTCAGGACGATGAGTCCATTCTCACCTACCTTGGTGCGGAAGATTCTTATATTCACCAGTCATTACCTTCTGAGACACAAACCATGTTGAATGAATCGACCATCAAAATCAATATTCACACTCAAGATGACCCAAACATTCTAAAAATAGGCCAATCTTTAGATGTTGCTGAACAAGAAGCTTTTACTTCTTTTCTCTAGGATCATAGCAACAATTTTTCTTGGTCCTACGCTGATATGCCTGGTATTGAGCCAAACATTATGGTCCACAATATCATAACTATTTCCTGAGGCCAAACCCGTGAAGTAGAAGCTGCGGAAAATGCATCCTCCTCATTTCCCTTCTTGTCAAAGAAGAACTCCACTGACTTCCTTTTAGTTTCCTTCATCCTACCCATTGATTATCCTCAATGGATCTCTAACATCATGTTCCTGTCACAAAGGTGATAGGGGGACTCCGCATTTGCACATGGATTTCTGCATGACCTTAACTTAGCTTGCCCTAAAGATGACTTTCCTTTACCTAGTATTGACCAACTAGTTGATCTCACCACCGGCCATGAGATGCTATCACTCATGGATGGTTTCTCAGGTTATAACCAAATATTACTTTCCCCAGAAGATCAACACAAAACCTACCTTCATCACTCCTTAGGGTACCTTCTGCTATCGTGTCATGCCCTTTGGCCCTTAAAAATGCATTGGTGCTACATATCAGCGAGCTATGATTTATATGTTTCATGACATTATACATCGTATATTGGAAGATTACGTTGATGATCTTCTTGCCAAATCCAAACATAGGGCCAAACACCTTACAATCCTTAAGGCCATCTTCGATCATCTCATCCAAATATTGTGTTTACCTTTAACCTAATAAGTGTGTCTTTATTGTTCTATCTGGTAAGATCCTTGGTTTTATTATTTCTTTGTGTGGCACAAAAGTTAATCCCGACTAATATCAAGGCTATTCTCAGAAATGCCTCCACCTACTAACCTTCATCAACTTTGTAGTTTACTTAGGCAAGTTGCAATCTATTCGTCACTTTATTTCTTAGCTTTCCGACCACTGCCATCTATTTCATCATCTCCTAAAAAAGGATGTCTCCTTCAAATGGGATGAGGAATGGCACAAAGCCTTTGACGCCTTAAAACAATACCTCCTCCAACCACCTGTGCTCATTCCCCCTAAGGATGACCAACCATTTTACGTTTACATTTATGCTATCAATCATTCCTTGGGTGTCATGCTCACTCATCGTGATGAGAAACACAAGGAACAAGCGATTTATTATATAAGTAGTATGCTTTTAGACTATGAAAACTAGATATAGTCACGCCGAAAAAATCTGTTTAGCCTTATTTTTTGTCACCACTAAACTTCGCCATTACCTACTCAACCATAAAACCTTTTTTGTCACCAATAGTGACCCCTTATATTACATGTATGCTAAGCCCTACCAACATCAACGTGTTACATGAAGGGCACCTTGAATAGTGACAACCTAGTTTTTATTGATGAATTTAAGAGACAAGTGAGGCATGTAAATGATTTCTTGACGTGGTCATGAGCTATGGGAGACCTAAGAGCATGCCACAATGTTTGACACTAGGTGCCACAAGGAAAGGCACAAACACGGTGAGAAGGACCGATCGTGATTGGAAGCTTGACATAGCCATAAGATCCATGTACTAGATATGAAATCTGTGAGAGTGGATAGTCAATGGCCACAAAAAGTGCAATAGACCATGTGCGTATGTTGAGCAATTGATGAACAATGGTGTTATTAATAGAAGTAGATCTAATAAAAGCAAGAAATTCTTATAAGATTTTGTGCTTGCTATAGGGTGCAATGGCATCTCATCTTTATGTCCCAGGCTTTCAAAGGCGTTGAAAATGATCACATGCCTTCACCTATGCCTTGGTGTCTTTAGAAAAATTCTCTCACCAAAGTTCTGCCATAAGAATATTGCATGTGGTTACATCACCTGCATAATGTCCACCTATAATTCCACCATAAGCCTCCTCCATAATAGATTCACACTCAAGCTATAAAACACACATGCTCAAGAATTCATCTCATCCCAAATTATACAAATCTCCTCCAATCAACTGATAAGGCACGATGTGTATAGTAAGTTGTTTCTTATCTAATGTTTTTATTCCCTCTAGCACTAATCCGGTACGTAAGAAGACAACTATATCTTCCAAATATGTGGGTGCATGATTTAACCTGAAAAGTTTTACATTCGGCATAGTTTATTCAATTCTCTACGAATCCTCACTAGAACCAATCCATGATAAATGATTCATTCATGAATTAATCTTGTTTGGTTTGAAAAAAACCATGAAATCAAACTCCTGAAATAAAAGTATCCTCCTGCAGATGTGCCCTTGTAAAATAGGCTTGTTTACTAAGTACTTCAACACCATGTGATCTGTATATAAAATAAATGGGGTTTCTAACAAGTACTGTCTAAACTTGTGTAGTGCGTAGATCATAGACAATGTTTCACACTCAGTAGTAGTGTAATTCTTCTCTACTGGTGTCAATTTCTTGCTCGCAAAACATATAGGATGATCCACATTTCCCTTCATAGGTTGTGCTAAGACTGCGCCAATAATTGTACCTAAGGCATCAACATGAACATGAAATGGTTTTTCCCATGAAGGAAAACAAAAAATAGGCACAGTAGTTAATATTTCCTTCAATGTCTCAAACACCTGGTGTTGTGTGCCTCCCCAATGTAACTTTCCCTTGGCCTTGAGCAATTCTTCCAAGGGTGCAATAATATTTGTATATCCCTTAATAAACTTTTTGTAATAGCTCATATGCCCCAAGAATCTGCACACTTAACTCTGATTGGTAGGCTCCTCTAAACCCAAAATTACAACTATCTTGGTTAGGGTCCACCAATAATGCTTCCTTGCAAATGATGTGCCCAAGTAAAGTTCTAAAAGGTGTAGCAAAAATACACTTCTTAATGTTTAAAGAAATGTTCAACTATCGACACCTCTCAAACATGAGCCTCAGATTGTCACAATGGTCTCTGACCAACCCATAAACAATCTAATAATCCAAATATACATGTAAGAATTTATGAATAAATTCTTGAAAGGCTTGCACAATAATGCACGAGAACAGTGCTTGCACATTTTTCAATCCAAAAGGCATAACCATGTATGTAAAACTTCCCCATTCAATAGTGAAATTGATATTTTCCCAATCCTCTTTCACGATGCACACCTGGTGATAACCCAAACATCCATCTGTAAAGGAATGCATCTCACGCCCAACAACTCCTTCAAGGATTTCCTCTCTAAATGGAGTAGGAAAAGGATATATAACACATGCAACATTGATTTCTTTGTAATCCAGACAAATCCTTATCCTCTCATATTTATTTATGGTTTTAACCATGGGGCTAACCCACTCAGATTCTTCGATAGGCTCAATAATTCCATACTTGAGCATTTTATCAATCTCTTCCTTCACCTTTATGCAAAAATTGGGATTCATACTATAAGGCCTCTTCCTAACTGGATGTACGTCTTCTTTCAACTTAATCTTCATTTCTCCTAGTGATGGGTACACTCCTTTCAATTCATGATAGCCCCATGGAAACAAGTCCTGGAAATCACACAATAACTCTATAATCTTGGCCACTTCTTACTTTGACCAATAATCCCAATGATTTCCTCCTTAGGCACATCTTCTGTGCCAATGCTACCCTTTTTAGTCTTCATCGGTTCATGGTATAAGCGTACGTTTTCATCCGCAGTATCCATCACCTCGCGTGCACCTTCAGTGTGGATAACATCCAGGTTCTCAACTTCCTCATTGTTGATAATATATACCATTTTACCCTTTTTTCTCCTTCTAAGTGCGACCCAATTGTATCTCATTTTTGTCCTTAACATTCAGGTGTAGCTCGGGGTTAGGTTCTCCAAGAAACTCAAGCATGAGCTCTTCCAGCTTTGCATTATCTCCCAATGTGATGCGCTTCATAATCTACAAGGCTTCATGAACTAGAGGTTTATTAGAAAAATAATCAAATGTGTGTATCGTACCTTCAGTCATATCTTGCCCGCTTGCAGTCTCTTGTTTAAGCTCAACATGTGCATACCATGCATGTGCATAACCTTGCATAGTGGAATTTAACTTATGTACCCACATATATGGTGGTAATTCCTCCTGCCCTTGCGCTCATAGTCTCTCACAATTATGGACGTGTGCCAAAGTAGGATTTTTTCCATGATATTCACAAGTTTTGTAGGTGTTTTATCTTGAGTGAACCTTGTCGAGATGGTGATCCTCACTTCTCACCATCCTAATAAGTTGTCTCTGTGTGTCACGCACCAGCACATAACTGTACCGCACAAAGTATAGATCAACATATTCCTCTGATCACCTTCATTCTTCCAGTGTTCTTCCATGGCATGCAAGAATGATTCAGGATTTTTTCCACCTGTATACCTCAGTAGTTGAACTTTTCCCATGCGTGGCCTAATCATCCTAGTTACTCTCCCTTTCATCTTGCCCCCAACCATTTCATACGTGTCATGGGCCCAATTATCAAAAGTAATACTTGTGGTATCACTAACTGACTGTGCATCCTCCCACTATATAATTACTTCCTTGGATGGATTTATTACCTCAAGATCCCATACCATGCGTGCATAAATTCAGTTCAAATATTATTCACTCAAAGGCTCAACATTAGGTACAACCTTTGCATTTATGAAGGGTATAATAACACACTCATATTTTTTCTCAAAACTGATGTATCCTTTATTGAAGCATAAATCTACATTGTTCGCATAGCACCAAGGTCGCCCAAGTAATGCTGGAAATTTTTCTACTTTAGCAAGTTCCAATACCTCAAAATCTCTAGTAAGCTTGGTTCCCTGAATTGTAATAGAAGCATATTTCAACACCCCAATAGGCATATCACTAGTCTTGTTCACCATATACAACACATTAGAGGATGAATGTAATATTGGTCTCCCCATCTGATTCCATGAATCTAGAGTTAGCACATTCACCTCAATGCATGTATCTATTATAATATGGCTTATTATCCATCCATCAATGATTGTATCAAGTGTGATATCTTTATCAAACTCATGATTATAAGGTGGTAGGTTTACATAAATTATCTACCTCTCACACTCAGTTCCTACATGTGGTACCTTTTCACATAGCCACCCCCTAATAGAGGGATGATATTATCCTGAAACAACATCCTACACACCTCTTTCAATTCATCCACATCCTTTTACGAGAGCTCAGAATGATTAGTACATTCCCTCTCGCACGCATGTTCTTTCAAACACTAGATCTCACCTTGCAGTTCTCTGATGACTCCCATAGTTTCTTGATTGACTTCCTTCCTATGAGAAACATCTGGATACATGGCACGCATGACCTCTTCTCTCATGATGAGTGATTTAACCATAAGAGGTTCATGTGCACGCGCTGCTTTAGCATGAGTAGTGATCGATAAAGGCTGTAATTTAGGTTCAAATTTCTTCGTTATCCATTTATCACAGTTTGCGTGTTATACCTTGATCATCCATGTGCCCTTGTCCTTCTTCTCATTATTACTCATGTGTTCATATAGGCCTTTAAAATCCTCTACCTTATGTTTTTTCCCACACCATGAACATGTTATATTTTGGGGACAATCGTGCTGGTAATGAGTAGGGGACCCACATTTATTACATGTCCCACCCAGAAATCCACTCTTACCACCATGGCCTCTACTCCTATATCCTTTATGGAATCCTCCTCTACCTTTGTTACATTCTTCAGAAGGATGCACGTTCTAAGCCTGAGAGATGCTTGCCACTACAGTTTGTCATAATCCAGTCTCGCATGACTCATGAATGTGATCTATTAATCGACAATCCTTTGTGTCATGAGTATGCATCCTATAAATCTTACAGTACATATATTCACTCTTCATCATCGCACTCACTTCAATAAAGGGAAATTTTGGACATCATGATCCAAGTGGAAAATTTCACAATCCTCATAATCCTATAACAATGTACACACCAAATGGTGCATGAAACTATCCTTAGTGTGTCCCTCAACCTCACAATTTGTGCACCATATACCACTTTAAGTGCCATGCGCGGAGTTGGCAAAAATATTCTTGAACTGCTTAGCCATAGTAATTATCCATGCTTCCAAAAAAGGACTAACTCCAGTATCAACACTCCTGGCAACTTCAACACGCAGAGCTACTTCCAATGCCTCACCCAAATCTGTATACGTCTTATGAGATAATCCCTGTAGAAAAGGAGTCGGAAATCCCCGAATAAAATGTTGTGCATGCTGACTGTGATGAATGTCATAAGACACCTTGGATAACAGAGTCTTAAAACATGTGTCGTACTCCCTGACAATTTTAGATAAGCCTTGCTTGATATCCTTGAGTGTGTTAATGCTCTGTTCTTCAAACTTTGGGATATGAAACTCAACCAAAAACGTAACATGCAAAGCATTATAATCCACCATAGTCTGATGTGGGTCATCCTTCATGTACCAACTATGCACATGCCCCTGAAGTGTAGTGGAAAATTGACTTTCCTTCCTATCTAAAGTTGTAATCCCCTTCACGTGCCATAGTAATTCAAAATTATGCACATCCTCTACTAAATCCTCAATACCCCTATACTTTGGTAAGTGAAGTGACATCTCAAAGTAAACCTAAGGTGGTATCTGATGAGGTTGATTTGGTGGTCGCTACTGAGATGGTTGTTGTGGACCTTGCCCTAGGGTAGGACCTGATCCATAACCAAAACCTCCTAGATTCCCTTAGTGCGGTCGCTAACCTAATCCTCCTGAGCCTCTCATGGCCCCTACTATGGGATAATCGACCCAATTGATGAACTTCATTATGTCCCAGTTGTAGGACTAAACTTTACACATATGTTCTGTGTGGTTGAAACACCCTCGGAAGTACCTCTAATGGTTTGCATGCAAATACCATGTCCTGATGATACTCCAGAAAATAATCATCCTTCTGTACTCCCAAGCAATGGCACTTGCTGCACTGCTAAAGGTGTAGTCGTAGTATGATGCACTTCTTAATTCAACACAAAATGATATCTACGTGTATCTGCTTTCCTACCTCCACTATCTTGCTTCTCAATAACTACCTCAGGATTTAGAACACCATACGTAAGGGAAAGGTGGCTAGGTGGGATCAGATGCTTACCTGTGGTCCTCATGCTTTCCTTTGATGTGCTCTCATCCAAAGCCGAAGGGGACTCTTTACTACGCTTTCCTAAAGTTGGGATAACCTATTGCTACGGCTCCTCATCTTCCACGAGAGCTCCAAAACCTTCACGAGCCAACATTCTCCTCAACTCTAGTGCCTCCTCAATGTTCTGTATCCATGTCATTTCCCTCTTTTGCGCTTCATTAAACTTGAGCCGTCTTTCCTTTCTTTGTCTAACTGTCTCTAGATCCGCCATCCTTCTCTACACATGATCCTGTCCTTGTGCATGGTGGGAGTTTAGCTAGCCGTAGGTAATTTTTCCAAGTTCAGTTCTACCATCAAGATCTTGATCTCCAAAGGAATATCACACAAATACGATCCCCTGGGATTGCGCAAGAAGCTAAAATCAGCTTCCTACGAGAAAAAATATATGGTAATTGTGTACTTCAACGTATAATTATGCAACACACCAGCCCACCAGTGATCTATAGCTTCAGTCCAGTCTTCATTTGCATCAAAAACTATTTTATAGTCTTCCTGTGTCCAAACCCTCGGCCTAGGATACCAAGCCTTGTCCGATGGGTATGCTGCGAAACACTGATACATCTCTACCGGAAAGAAGATAAAGAAAGTATCATATAATTCATTATAAAGGTTGATTTATAGCCACTGTCGCACGTTAAATCTAGGTCCAGTGCTATACCTCTATGCAAAATTATCATGTTCGTTTTCCACCCAACTCGTAATACTCTCTAGAGATAATCGGTACGCCATTGACAAACAACATCTTGGAAGACAATTTGAAAAGAGGTCCCAATAACATAACCAAAATGTAGTCTTTTTATTTCACCTCAATTGCTATACGCTATGGCACCTCATCCAGCCTTCACTGAATGCGCACTTGAAGCATGCACAACTACTAGGTCTCTCCTTTGTGTTTGCTTGCATAAATGTATTGTTAATAATCCACGTACTTATCCAAACATATTTAACCAATGCATGAACTCACTTTAGAAACACATATAATAAGGAAACATATAAAATAACCATAACTAAAATCAATTGCATAGACACATTACCATATTCAGTTACATCAATAATCATGATCTAGCCACAGTTATCCATTTACCTTCAAAAACAACTACATAACAAGAATTTGATACATAACATTCAATGAACACAGAGTCATGCACGCAAATATATCAATGCATCATGGCTCATAACCATTAGAACTATCACTACTTTTGCCATGTATCATGTCTCTAACAAGGAATTACATCATATATATATATATATATATATATATATATATATATATATATATATATATATATATGGGTGGGGACTTGCCCTTCACCGCCCATGCACTTCCCTAAAAATAGGCGTGCCCAAAATAGACTACAAGCATGCTTTTATACATCAATTATTAATAAATTATCCTATAAATAAATATGCTTTATTCCTAATAATAGCCTCCATGTGTGTGTTCGATCTACATGTTCATTCTCCAAAAATAGCCTTTACTTGGTCGTCAAGTCATCATGATTTATCTCCTTGCTTGGTTGGCACCCCATCCTGCTTTTCTATGTTTAGCCCGTAAACTAGAAAATGGCTAAGTCCTCAATCTGCCACCCAATCCTGCGTGCTGCCTTTCATAACATCTATGAGAATCCTCCCATGCGTTACTTCTACTTCAATGTGAGCGCGCGTTCCCGCTTGTAATGATACTTAGTTATTTTCTAATCCCAACATGGGTTAAGTGAAACCCAATTCCCTTATGACTTTGACATCTCCATCAACAATCTAGGAATTGATCACCCCTAATCCTTGAGTGGCTCAATTTCAATCTATCTCTCCAAGTATTTCATCAAGTAGCTTATCCTTTAGCAAGATAAATAGGTGTACTCCTTCCTTGATTTGTTTACTTTTCAAATTTAAAGTTTCAATTTCAAATTTCAAGTTCCAAATACATTTTTAAATATGAGTTAAATTTTTATTATTTTTATGGATGTTGATTACAATATGTATTGTAGGTTTTGCAATGGATATTATGTCAACACATAAGTTTATCAAGTACCTCAAGTGAAGACAAAGTGTGTCTACACACTCAAGTATATTTTCCTTTAGGGAAAAAATAATTTTTTAGCTTATTGGGGGGTAAATATAGACATAAATTTGGTCATTGATCTCTTGATAATGTCAATATTGGATAAATCTCTAATTCATGACACATCTGCACATTCTGAGCTCAATTCCCTATACTTAGTCATGTAATATGACTTGTCATCCTCCATTACATTGTTCATTCATTTATAAATTACTTGCATCAATATACAAAAATATATCATCTCTAAGTGTCATGTTTAGAAGTTTCCAACAACTCACTCCCTACCCCTATGGGACCACCAAATAGGGACCAAATCATTAAACGATTCAGTCTAAAACTAGAGGCTTCGTCCCAAGCATGTCATTTATCTTTTTTCTCAATTTTATATCTTTCTATGTGTTGGTACTCTCCTCATGGGTCATCCTTAATGTAAAATTATGCCTAGGAATCCATATATAAAAAATTCAAATGCACTCATTTACTCACCTAACACTTTCAAGAGCACTACAAGCTCTCATAAATCTTTGTAAAGCAACAACATACTCTAGGAGAAACCCCTACACAATTCTAAAGCACACTCAACCAATTTTTAGAGTCACACTTCCCAAGCTAGAGACCATCCAAGAAAAGTCAAACAAAGCATGCCAAGCCATTTTATACAATATCAAGTGATCAAATTACTGAAGTATTTTGCATCTATATAAATATTGCATGCTAGCTAGAGAACTATGTGAGGTTTGAGGACACTTTAGAGTATTATTAATGTAGAAGTGTATGTGTTTCATTTCGGCCCAATCATTAACATTTTTACAAGGTATCCTACCTATGGTTAAGGTTTGAAGTTATTGTTGCCTAATTTTTGCACCCCCGTGCAAAATTAGACAATTTTTTAAATATGGACTTAGTCATTTTTACAAGCCTGGGACGTTCAAATGGCTGTCAAATTTCCCCTTCCAAAAGTGTTGGTCGTTGGCATACAAAACCCAAGGGAGACTAAGCTAAACAGTTAGCGGACTATGTTCAAAAGATGCGTGACATTCATTTGGCTGTCAATTTCAATGCCAAGTATCAGCGGGGCCACAAGATGTAAGATCAACGGTCAAGGCGGTGGGACATATGTCACCATTTCAGTGAACTCTAAACCATTCAGATTTCATGAACCTCTAGTCCATGAAATATATCAAGCTCAATAGCATTTTGGGTCCGTGGCGGGGCAGACAAGTTAGCGAGGTCAATAGGGCTACCTGACAACATTTCTTTAGAGCAAATTTTTTTAAGTCCACCCAAGATTGAAATTATGACGCGAAGGCACAACTAATGAATGGTAAACATGTCACATACGTGGAGCTTTCCTATTGGCTCATGTTTCACAACAGACAGAGGGAGATATCAAATAGAATGACATGAATAGTAGAGTGGAGTTTTCCTATCGGCTCATGCTTCGTAGTGGTCAGTCAAGGTTTTCAAGAACTCTGACACATACTGACATTGCGAGGGGCATGAAACATTCTTATTGGTTGGTGGTTCACTTTCTGACAAGGCCCTTATCAAAAAGGTGAATTGTGAAGTATGCATGAGGCTTTCTCATTGGTGTATGCTTTGTAAGGGTGAAAGAAGGTCTGACACTATGAAGAAGCATGGAATGATATTGTTGGTATATGTTTTGCGCTCTGACCAAGATGGTACAAGAATAGTCTGACAATGAGACTAGCGTGGAGCTTTCTCATTGGTTTAAGCTTTGCATTGGATAATAAAGGAAGCAAATCCTGACCCCATAACCCAACTAGAGACTGAAACACAATGCACTCATTGGCAGAGGAAATCCTTGAGATAATCAAAGGTTGCCACATGTCGCATTTATGTGCTTCCCGATAGACAAAACTTTAGGTGGCCATATCTTTTGATTTAAAGCTCTAAATTCAACAAAATCTATATTGTCAGAAAGGTCTCCTCGAGCCCTTCATTTTGGCACCAAGAAAATCAGATTTTGATGAAGTTTGGTGGGTCTAAATGGAAAACACGTCTTCAAAGGGAGAGAGAACAATCCTGAGCATGAAAATGGTCAAATCTCACTGTCAACAACCAAAATTACGGAAGTATGGCTTCTATTTCATTCCGCAAGACAAAATGGACATAGTAATGGCCGTGCAGGGTGCCCATACACTTTACAACAAAATTTAATACAGATTGTTTGTGGTTGAAAGTTTCAAAATTTGTGCTCTTCTTTTCCCTCTTATTTTTCTAAAGTGCAAAGGAACCATCTCAAAATGGTCTCCCGAGCAGCAAACCTTCATTTTGGCCTTTGGTAGATGTTTTCTTGCCTTTTATTTCAGCTATAATGAGTTGCGCATATTTTAAGTAATAAAATTTGTTTTGTGGCACATCTTGTTTGCCCTGGCTCATTTTATTTGTAGTCTTGCCTCTATTTTACTATTGTGATGTATTGTGCATATCTTTTTCATTTGTAGGCTGCATTTTGATTGTGTTTCATGTGAAAATGGAAAGTTGAATGTCATTTTTAGTTGTTGCAATTTTTTTTACCCTCTCTCTACCCATTTTCCCTCATAGAGTGCTCATCACCCCCTTTTCTGGTGATATCACCACTTGCTACCTTAGGATTTTCCATTTTATGCATCTCTTTCTCACCTTGGTTTTTGGAATAATATACTAGAGATAGTTGCATTTCAATTCCTAGGAGTAGTTTTAGCAGTAGAGATAGGTAGAGGAACCGACCTTCTCCAGAGGTTTATCTCATAATGCAAGTCCCACAACTTGAAGATAGTCCCATGTTGCCTCAAAATCCCAGGTTGTCTGTGACTCAGGGCAAGGTGCAATTTTGAGCTCCAACAGTTTTGGCACTCCCGATGGGAGGAGTTTGAAGAGCTATACAACTTCATACTAGTAGGAGCGATGTGTTCTTGATGGTATTCAACCTTTGGAGGCATGTTATCAACACATCTGGCAACTCCATTGATCTAAACAACCCTTTATCTTAGTTGCAGACCTTTCCCTTTCCTTCCATTCATTTCCTTTCACCCATTTCCTTTCTTTCCATCTTTCCATTTTTCTTCCTTCATGAAGTTGTGTAATCACGACTTCATTTCCTTCTTAGAATTATCATTTGCAACAATAGTACCAACTCCCTTCTTCCCCATGTTTTGAAAACCCTCCTCCAAATCAGTTTTATGAGCCCCATCATGAAGACTCTGCATATAGCCCACCCCCACTGACCCATATGGTTATTATCCAAAATGTTTATCAAGAACAAGGTTATGCATGTGATGGTGGAAATCTCATGGAAGATGTTGATTTTAAGAGGCAGATTCAAGAAATGGAGATGAGCACGATGGAGACCAAAATTACTTGTTCATTAAAGGCAGTCATGATTGGTTTTAGGAATCCCTATACATGGATAGACCCTATACCAAATTGGTTCAATCTTCAAAAGAAGCTAATTTTTATGACTAAAATCACACCTCAAATTTAAGAGTGGGTTGAAGAAAGAGAGGCTCATCAATCTAGTGTTAGGAAACCCTGTCAATGGGGAACCCTACACTACTATCTTACAACCCTCTCATTCCTCCTCCCCAACCTGAATCATCTCAGCCCAATGCCCATGTTCCTAGCTTTCTGATAGTTCCCATTGATGACTTCCCTTCTCCATCTTCTTCCCTCCCATCCAACCTTCATTTCTCTACCATTATCCCTCCCAAACCTGCATCTCCTTCACAAGAAAATTTTTCACCTCTTTCACCTTTTGAACCTTTGCAAAATCAGCTAAGGGCTAAACCCTTCCCCCACTTTATAAGATCAGATCTACATGTGCCTGAAATTCATGAAGAATCAGTTGAGAACTATGAAGTAATGGAGATTAACCAACAAACTAAGCGCTCAATTTCTTGGTTTCCTGAGGATCCTTTCCTCACTAAACAAGATCTTGAAGACTTAATGGCAACAAGGGTTGAAATTCATTCTTCTGGAGATCAAGATGTACATGGAGATCTAGAGGGGCAAATTGAGAAGGAGTCAAACAGAGTAGATAAAATTTAGAGCTTCAAGGATTGGAGTCATGAACTTGAATCCAAAGAGGTTCATCACCAAGAACCTAATAGAAAACCTTCTCCAAGTTCTTCAAAATCATCTAAGATAAGTCCCATTCTTGAAAAATCATGAAATACTTGTTGAAGAATGGACTGACTCTGAGAGCATAGTGGATGAAGAAGTATCCTGACCCATTGTAGAAATTCCTCATATTTGAAAAATATGAACTGAAGGAGGATGAAACTAAAGGCTTGAAAGCAAAGGAGGAGAAGCTTCCAAGTGAGCAAGATGTTTCATTTGAATGTAGTGACCTCCATTGTCCTACATGTTTAGAACTTGCTATACTTTTAGAGGATTGTAGTGATCCATCAAGAATACCTTCAGATGTTGCAACTAGTCACGAGGAGCTTCATGCCATGGAAGAAGACAAATCATATTAAGAGGTTTTGAGTGAAGAAGAGATCATAGAAAGTTCCTTACTTTCTTTCAAAAGTAATTCTTCATATATTTCTTCCCCATCATCCTTACATGAATATGATTTTGTGGATGATTTTGATCTTTTAAGCTTTATGCTTGAGGAGGAGGAGAGTCATGATGAATCAATTACAAAATCAGAAATCATCATGGAGGAGGCAAAGTCTTTTATAGAGTTGTTCATAGAGGCAAAGCAAGGTTCATATCAATCTGTAAACACTCACCTTTAAGAGGAAATTCTGAAGGATTCCCCTATTCATGGGGATGAGTTTTAAAAGAATTTGACAAACCATAAGGATCATCCCATTCATTTCCAAAGCCCCTTGCTTAATCAAGTATTTGGTTAGCTTGGAGCCAAAGATAGAGTTACAACCTTTCATGCTCACTTCAAATCATGAGGAAGAGCTACAATGCACCAAAGGTCAAGTGAAATGCCTCTCAAATCCAAACACAGAGCAAATAAAAGAGGTATTTGTTCTTTTTTTAGTTGATACTTTGAATAATGGGTGTGGAAAACAACCTCAAAATATTTTTTCGCTCTCATTAAAGGCAATGTCCATTGCCAAATTAATTACATGGCCACATTTTGTAAGAAAGGGAAGCTATTTCTCCTTGCCTATTTCAGGATT
The DNA here is from genome assembly GCA_019776745.2 of Taxus chinensis. NCBI lineage: Eukaryota > Viridiplantae > Streptophyta > Pinopsida > Cupressales > Taxaceae > Taxus > Taxus chinensis. Next base: position 736,190,730 of record CM034153.1, on the reverse strand, counting down.
TGTTTGATTTTTCATTTCTTTGGTTAGAGTAGGGTAGAGTAGGCTTGTTTTCAGTAGAATAAGTGCTTGTGCACACTCTATATGTTTCTAATTGGAGCATGCATGATTTTCATGTTTGTATATAGTTTTTTCTTTGGTTGTTGCATAGTCCATATTGGAAGGCAGAGCAATGTTCATGGCCAAAATAAGATTTTGGGGTAGCTTTCAAAGTGCATTTTCAGCCCCAAGAGATCATATTCAGTTCATAGCCTGTGGTGCCTCTCCCTTATTCAAAAATTCATTTTTGGGATAGTTTATAAAATTTCATCAAGAATACCTAGAAGATCAACTTCAAGAGCACACTAAGGTAGTTCTCAGGCCGTTCCAGATCATTTTGAGTTCATTTATGCTTTATATGGCTCAGGGGTAAGAAATTTTCAATTTAAGATTAGTTCTTCATGTTTTGGGGCTCAAATCCATGCCCAAAGGATGTTTCAAGGTTACAAGTCAAATTTAGCATGAAAATTACCTTTGGAGGTCACCAAAACTATTGTCCAATTTTTTCACCCCCATGTAAAATTAGACAACTTGTGAAACATGGACTTAGTCATTTTTACAAGCCTGATACATTCAAACGGTTGTCAAATTTCCCCTTCCAAAATTGTTGGCCATTGACATTCAAAACCAATGGGAGACTAAACTAAAGAGTTAGCGGGCTATGTTTAAAAGTTGCATAACGTTCATTTGGCAATCAATTTCGATGTCAAACATCAGTAGGGCCACATGGAACAAGATCAACAATCAAGGTGGCGGGACACATGTCACCATTCTAGCGAACTCTAAGCCATTCGCATTTCGCAAACCTCAAGTCTGCGGAATATATCAAGCTCAATAACATTTCAAGTCCATGGATCGGAAGACAAGTCAACAAGGTCAACAGGGCTACATGCCAACATTTCTTTAGAGCTAAAAAATTTAAGTTCACCAAAGATTGAAATTGCAACGCAAAGGCACAACCAATGAAAGGTAAACACATCACTTACGTGGAGCTTTCCTATTGGCTTGTGTTTTGCAACAGACAGGGAGATATCAAACAAACTCACATGCGAAGTAGCATGGGGCTTTCCTATTAGCTCAGACTTCGAAATGGTTAGTCAAGTTTTTCAATAAGTATGACACAGACTGACATTGCAAGGGGCATGGAACATTCTTATTGGTTTGTGATTCACATTCTAAGAAGGATCTTATAAAAAAGGTGAATTATGAAGTATGCATGGGGATTTATCATTAGTGTACGCTTCATAAGGGTAAAAGAATTTATGACACTACAAAGAAGCGTGGAATGATCTTTTTGGTCTGTGTTTCACACTCTGACCAAGATGGTACAAGAACAACCTGATAGTGAGTCAAGCGTGGAGCTTTCTCATTTGTTTAAGCTTCACATTAGACAATAAAGGAAGTAAATCCCGACCCCATGATCCAACCAGAGAATGAAACATGGAAAAAGGAAAAGTAATGCACTCATTGGCAGAGACAATCCCCAAGCTAATCAAAGGTTACCACGTGTCATATTTCTATGCTTCTCGACATGCAAAACTTCAGGTGGCCATATCTTTCAATCCAGAGCTCCAAATTTGACAAAATCTATATCGTTGGGAAGGTCTCCTTGAGTCCTTCAATTTGAAATTAATATAATCATATTTTGATGAGGTTTGGTGGGTCTAAATGAAAAACACAATTTCGGAGGGAGAGAGAACAATCCTAAGCATGAAAACAGTCAAATATCACTCTCAATAACTAAAATTAATGAAGCATGGCTTCTATTTCCTTTTGCAAGAAAAATGGACATAGTAATGGCCTTGTAGGATGCACATGTGCTTTGCAGAAGAATTTAATACAGATTATTGGTGGTTAAAAGTTTAAAAAGTCATGTTCTTCTTTTCCCTCTTCTCTTTCTTCTCTTCAAGCTATATATTGTAAAAATCTTTCATTTTCAAGAGATGGACATTCTAAACTGCAAAGGAACCATGTCAAAATGGTCTCTTGAGGATTTGTGAGTGACAAGCCTTCATTTTGGCCTATGTAGATGTTTTCTTTCCTTCTATTTCAGTTGTAATGAGTCAGGCATATTTTAAGCAATAAAATATGTTTTGTGGCACATCTTGTCTTCCCTAGCTTGTTTTATTTGCAATCTTGCCTCTCTTTTACTATTGTGATGTGTTGTGCATATCTATTTCATTTGCAGGCTCCATTTTGATTGTGTTTCATGTTAACATGGCATGTTGAATGTTGTTTTGAGTTATGGTACTTTTGTCTACCTTCTCTCTGCCCATTTTCCCCCATTTTCCCCCATTTTCCCTCATAGAGTGCTCATCACCCCATTTTCTGGTGCTATCACCACTTGTTAGCTTAAGATTTCCTATTTTATGCAACTCCTTCTCACCCCAGTCCCTTGGAAAAATAGTGTAGAGATAGATAGTTACATTTCAATTCCTAGGATTAGTTTTAGCAATAGAGATAGGTAGAGGAACCAAACTTCTTTGGAGGTCCATCTCACAGTGCAAGTCGCACAACTTAGAGACAGTCCCATGATGCCTCAAAATCTTAGGTTGTCTATAACTCTGGGAAGGGTACAATTTTTAGCTCCAATGATTATTTTTGGTCATACAAAGGGTTTTAATCATTTACAAAATCTATGGTTTCACAAATAAACATATTTTAGAGGCTTGCATAAGCACCATAAGTTATATAATATCATAAAATTATTGTATCAAACCACCAGGAAAGTATGTAACTACCAAGCGGTTTTGTACACATCCAATAGTTTCATCCTATTTTAGTTTTCACTCTATAGACACTCAAATTTGCTAGTTCTACTATTTGACATGGTTGTTCTTGATATTTTTCTCTTGTTTAAACAACTACACTCTACCCATCCTCAATTGATATATCCCTAAGTCACTTGTCTAGCTTGTTTTATCTTACACACTCACATGTCAACATTTTTTGAGAAGTGAATGCACGAAACATAGTAAGAAACTCCACTTTTCAGTTTTTAAACTTCATATTGCAAGTTTTCCCCCTTTGGTCAAAAATGTGTAGCAGGGGCAAGAATGTATGTACAATCCTGACCATACTATACATTAGTATTGATCCAAATCATTTTGGTCCCTAACTTCTCATTACACATTATTCTTTGGGTCACTTACCTTCCCTTAGTTGGCCTTTCCAACTTGAATTACCTTTAGAAGCCTATATAAGCAAGTGAAACTCACCTCATTTAAACTAGAGAGAATAAGAAGATAATATTATGGAATCCTATTACAAAATCTAGCATAAAAGGCACCCAAACCTCCTTATAGTTCAAAAATATATTTGCACGTTCATTAGGGAAATGCTATCTACATGTTTGAAGCTTCCCATCAGATTTAGGGAACTGATTCCCACATTTACAAGCATCCAAAGTCACCCACTCAAGTAGATTGCACAAGAGAGAAATTCAAGTCAAGCATTGCCAAAGAGAAGATATCATCTGATTACGCTACAACTAGATATCACATGCTAGGAGAATGATATGCAGTTTGAGGCCTCTTCGAAGTAGTGTTGACGTCAATGATGCACAGTGGTTCCCACAACCCAACTAATGTTTGTTTTGAAAAACTTCATCTACAATTAGGTTTTTGAAGGATTGAGCATAGTATTCATATATCCTCACATTATGATTGAAGGTGATTGACAGATAGAGATGAAGATAATCAAACAAGTGAAAAACCTGGAAATTCATAGGAACCAATTCTGAGCAGGTGTAAAACTGCACAAATAGGGAAAAATCATATAGTTGTTCCTGCCCCTATTGTATGGTCTTGCCCTAGGTTTTTTTCCACTTACATATCTAGTTCCAAATCTCTGTCAAGTCCATAAACCCTTGTTTTAGTTTTAAGAAGATGCAGATCAACCCAAAATCACTTGTAAATAGTTAAGTGCACTCAATCCCATGTATCTGTGAGCCTATATTGCATTATGTACATTTATTGCAAGTATTAATGTGTTATTCTAATATTAAATGATTAATGTTGGAAGTTAATTAGTCATAATAACCCCATGTAGCTCCTCTTTCATTATGTTATTAACTAATTCTAACTTCACAAAATTATAATGTGAAAATTTAAAAAAAAATCAGAAGTGTCCTTTCTCATGATTTCTTACCTTCATCGTGATCGTTTTATTCTCCTGATCATTTTGGCCTTTGTTTTGTCCATTTCAAATAAGTACTTCTCCCACTATGTCACAAATCGTGTTTTAATTAATATGTTACCTTTTTATTTAATATAAGTAATTTTATTAAATTTTTGGGTGTTTAATTAATAAATATTAATTTAATCCTGCATAAAATTTGTTCGACAAATTTGGAAGAATTTTTCTCATTTTCCCCAATTGTCATGAGCAATTGCCATGGGCAATTATAATTCCACTTCGAGTTGCTGTGGGTAATTACAATTTTTCTTTCATCATCTGAGAAATTGGGAAGAAGAAAAAGCTTCGTGGATGTTGTCGTGAATGTCAAATTGGCTCTCCACTTCTGTTTTTCCCTTTTCTGGAAAAACTTTCATTTTCCCCCACTTGTGGGAAATTCCCTTATTATTTTCCAACCCAACTAGAGAACAAACAAAAAAATATCTCCCATTTTCCCATGTGGAGAAATGGAGGGGAATTGCCAACCTACTTTCCCATTGTCATGGGAAAACGGTTAGATTCTTCCTCTATTCTCCTGGAAATTAATACCCACTACCCGAAGAAATTGGGAATTGGTTAAGAAATTGGGAATTGGCTATTCAACGGGAAGAAAGAAGAAGCAGTTACAAAATAATTAAGAAAGCTTCTTGGATCTTAATAACTTTCCTCTGTGAACTCTACAACAAAAGATTTTGAACCTTTTTATATTCAACTCTTTACTATTTCCCTGTGAAGAAACGTATTTCGAGAAGGATTTTATGATAGAAAAATTAGGAAACATACAAGTGAGAACCTTGACATAATTTTGACAAGCCATAGGCCACACTTAGATAGTGAAAATAAAGAAACAACCCATGCACAGCTGTCAAGGGAGGAAACAAGAGTTCATGCAGATTCATTAGCATAGTCCACACGTTGGCCAAGGATTTTTCCTATATGCAGTCAAAGGAAAAACAAATCACGTAAGGGAGGTAATCCATGCCACTCAACTAAAAAAAAAAGCTAAAAGCAAAGCTCATGCATTGAAGGAAGAAAGAGGAATCACACTCACACAGCCCAAGGCAACAAGGGCCACACATCAACTCTCCCACATAAGCACAAGTAAAATATGACAATCCACCGCATATTTACAAGAAAAGGAGGTTCACATAGAGTAGAAGGATAAAAAGGCCACATAGTCCAAGGAAAAACTAGCTCTTCCATGCCAAAGGCAGTCTAAAGTAGTTCACTGTCAAATAAAAAGTTCACGTAGGCCATAGAGAAGCACTGTCCACGCATTCAAAGCAAAGAAACAATGTCCATGTAGGTGAAAGGAGGTTAAATGGTTATCCAAATGCAAGTCAGAGATTATTTTCCACATATCAGTCCAAAACGTAGGCCAAAGGTAATACTCTCCATGCATTCATAGTCATCCAAGGAAAATCCATACGTAGACCAAAAGGAGATTCATCACACCCAAATCCATAGTCCATGCATTCACCTTGGCAGGAAACTCACATATGTCAAAGAAAATTAAAAAAGAAACTAGTACGCTGCCCATGCAAAAACAGGCCATGCACAGGCCCAACATGTGATCCTCCTCTTGAGCATGAAAGATCGGTGAAAAACCAAGCTACGGTGATAGTATTTTAGTGCTCGAGTTTTCTTGTATTCAAGACCCAACCTTTTGCATGGGAATCAAATATTGCCATAGGGATTTCAAAGAAACTGAAGTTATCTTCACACATGATCAAACCCATGAAGAAAATCAAAACAAGATATTTATATTGCCTCCAAAATCAGTTTTCATCTCGAATTGATCTAAGCTCGAGCTCATAGTACCATTTTGAAAAAAAATGTAAATTCGGAATTGATCTCTTTATTTTAAAATAATAATAACAAATAAAGAGATGTATTTTTCCGTGTGCTCACAGTGATTTGGAGACTAAGACTCGACACCATTTTGCGTGTTTGCTATGTTTTTCCTTTAAAATTCATAATGGCAGAAAAAACCTAACAAACCTATGAGAAAGTCAAAGAAGCCCATACAAAGGTCAAACAAGTCCACACTCAAATATGAATTCCAAGGGATCATTCCTCCCACTTTCATCAAATCTGCATATGACAATATCACTGACATTGATCTTGGCCACATCAACGTAACACAATTTTGCGATCGGGTGAAAGCTGAGGGGAAAACCATATTCTCAAATAGACTCTATCATAGTGGTCTACCTCAAGCAACAACTTTTCATGTTTCAGTGCAATGCCTTGAGCTAGTCATCTCCTGTGCGAAGCATTATGATCTTAAAAGGTGAGGAATCTTCAAGGATAATCGTGAGCCTTTATTTTTTATCACACCAGAGCACATCGAAGAATTTATCAACGTCACTGATTTCCCAGAGAATGCTGACATCACTCAATAGTCAACACAAGAGTTTTGGGATGAAGAACCCCTCAAGTGGACTAAGCTGGTCAACAACAATTGACTAGTGACCAAGAGAACTCGTGTTGACCAATTTCCCAAGGAATTTTACCCGCATTTAATTTGTGGCGGACATCGGTGATAAGATCACTCCTCTGAGTCAAGTCTTCGGTCTCCCCTCTGCCAAGATTTTTCACCCATGGATGTATCAATTCATCTGGATCATCCTTGCAGAGAGAGCATTTGTAGATTGGGCCACCATCATTAGTGACACTCTACACAAGTAATTGATCTAGGTGAAGATGACTTGGCATTTCTACATGACACCGTACCTAACCTATGCGGTGGCCAGAAGGAAGTTGTTTTTGGGGTTAGAGATGAAAGGCATCATGGGTCCAAAAAATAGTGTTTTCCACTATTATCCATAATTGAGTTTCAAGAATAGCTCTTATCACTTCATGAGATTTAATGATGTTTTCACCTTCTATGTGATTAGAAACTTGAATAGGAATCTGGAAGAAATATTCTCCAAGGATGCCATGGCAGTCATTTCTTAGTGGGAAACATGGTTCATTTAGTTCCCATACTTTTCCTACATTCACATGAGCGGATTTGTAGGCACTTCATGGAAGCTTCCCAAGTATTTCAGTAATAAGTGGGCATTAATGGAGCTTGTACAACAAATTTTCCAAGTTCATTATCTTCTCAATGACAAACACCATTTAGGCATTTAATTCCCAATCCAAATTTGGGAATACCAATGCCCAAATCTCTTCGGTGCACAACTCAAGGAGAAGGAGTTGTCTCTCATTACCATAAATCCATTTGTGAAGAGATCCCAATTTAACATCAATGGATTCATGCAAAAGGATCTTGGAGTGAAGTACTAGCGCCATCCCACCATGGAATAATTATGGTCTACCTGCTTAGATGAACATGTAGTAAGAAGGCGAGAATTCTACCGCATGACCCTTGCTCAAATCAAGGCCTTACGCATCACAGATCCTGCAGATTCTTTAGTAGATGATGGTGACGATATGATTGATCTCTCATATGATGTCATTTCCTTCACTCCATTACCTCGAGTTGATTGTACCAAGAGAGATGAATTTTATCGTAATAGCAAGAATCAACCGATTATAAAAAGTAGCATAGCCTAGTATGAATGAGAACTTGTGAAGTTACCTTCCATCCAAGTTCATACCTCAGGACCACAAAAATTACCAATATGAGGAGGAGTTGACTAAAACCTCTTCTTAGTCAACCTCCATTCCATCAACCTATACACATCAAGCAAGGAGATAATGGTTGCCCAAATCCACTTCTCCAAAGAAAATGTCGTGAGAAGAAACATCCAAGGGTTCTACTCGTATTGAAGGAAGAGAACATGTCTCGAGGTTTTCCACTTCAAGTAGAGACTCATCCACTCACATTACTGATAGTTCAAAGAAGCTCATCATAAACACTACTCAGCCATGTCATGCACAAGATTCTATTATGAGTATTCATCTTCGGTGTGGTCAACCAAGTATGGATGAGCAACAATGATAGAATTAACAATACATTATACCTTCTTGTATGTCACACGCATTCAGTTATTTTCTTCTCTTAGCTCTTGTTTGAGTTGCTAAATATTCTGATCCTTCTCCTAAGCTTCCTCACACATTATTTTGATTGTAGCATCCTTGTAAAAAATCTTCACCCTAACCTCTATCGCCAATTTGTTTAGCATATCGTATGTTTTTTCATCAGTGAGGATCTTTGAGTTGATCATTAAAAAGGCTTCTCCTAGCATAAACTTAAGCTGAGTCTTTGACAAATACTTTGTGCTCACCTCAAACTCTGAATATTCCATGTGGGACTAAAAAGCCCAAGATATGATCTTCCTATTGTGTGGGAGGGCTTCATTTTTATCAAAGAATGACTAAAAGATGAGATCTTTTGTGGCCAACAAGCTTTAGTATCGTACCTGAAGGACTTTTTCAGGATCATCATTGTATTGCAATAGAGGGCCCTTGGGGATATTCCTTCATTTTCTTCCCTTTCCTTTTCACCCCTTTGGCACCTCCTATGCAATAGAGTGAACCATGCCACTCGCTTCCCCCATACTTGTGTCCTCTCCGAAAATGGTGTCTTTATTTCTCTCTCCCTTCTCCTCATGCTTAGCATCATGCCCTTCTTCAAACTCTCGGTCTCTACCTGTGTTCTCTATAAAGGGCTCGCCATGGCCTTCTTCCTATTCATCATCCTTCCTCAACCCTTCTTGTTCACGCACATTGTACTCCTCTTCATCTATGTCTTCTACATTGTGAATGATCGGGGGCTCTGTGGTACTTCTTCTTCATCAGACTTCCCTGCGTCCTTTGTTTCTTCACTTGAAACCACTATAGGTTTATTCTTCACCAAGGTCTTCTTTTTAGGACCTAGTTTTTTGGGTGAATTCTTGGTCACTCTTGAAGTACTCGCGCCTTGTCTTTCCTCCCTACACTATTATCGTTTCTTCTTCCTGACACTTTGGTCCAAGGTAGGCCTCTTTTCCTTGTTTTCCTCCTCATCATCATCCCCTTCATCTTCTTCCTCTTCTTCTCAATGGGGATGGGTCTCTTCGTGCGCTTGTTTGGTACCCACCGTCATTTTCCCTTTGGGGAGTTTTGGGAGATTCAGGTTTGAGCCATCAATATGTTTTCCATCCTTAGATCTGGGACTCAAATAAATATAGACTCTAGCAACTTATTTTCCTACCACAAGAGTCTTAGGAATGATATTTATATTATCACTTTCCATCATCTCTACATATGTTGGCTTGTCAGGGTATATATATGTGGTGCACAGAGTATAACAGTCAATGTCAAACTTGTCTGCATCAAAATTTAGCGTCCGTGCATCAAAAATGCTATTCACAGATGCTTGGAAATACTTTATAGTGAAATCGAAGGGTAGCTTGCACTATGGGCTCTTTTCTCTAGTCTCCATGTAAAATATCCCAAGGCAATAGTGTTGATACATTGCAAACTCTGTCTTTCCTTCCAAAACCAAAGGCATCTCCATTAGAACATGTCATTCATGATCAAATGCTTCGTGGATCCACTTGTACCATATATCTACCCAGAGCTTATATGTATTGTTGATCCCACCATCACAGGTATACTCTATGAACCTCTGCGCTGGAGATTTATGCTCCATGGGGTATTTCTAGACCTTATCACCTGACCCATCTGGTACCACTATCTCACAAAATAAAATAAGGAGAATAATGATGCCCCAAGTTATCTTCTTTACCTTATAAAACTACATGTGCGCTTCCTCAATGATTCCTTCAACAATGAATTACGAAATGTTATAGACACCCCTCTTGTTCACTTGGCTCTACCTCTCAAGCACACCCAATTTGTAGTTAACTAAGCATGCAAAGACTCCTGTGCTTGGATCACTGATGTTCATAATATCCATTGTGTGGCCTCCCTATAATACTTAAAAGTGATGGTGGTGGCCTCTATTTCTGCATCATCCTCTAATTCAGGATCTATCTCCAAGCCCGAACTATGCTATTCTATAACCCTACTAATTAATTGTGAGATGATGCACATTCTCCTTCCCGTAAAGTAAAAATAACCTTCATTAACCCGTGGCATCAACTAATGATATAGGCACTCAATATTTCCAAAGAAAGGTGACTAGTAAAGTTGAATAAATCCCATGCTCTTCAAATTCTTTACACCTTGTCATCATAGACCAACTTTCCTTTCACAGTCCTATGGTCTGTCTTGATGATGGTGTATTTTTCAATGTTTGCCTCATGTTTCCTATGAGAGATGGTTATAATCACCTATCTTGCACTTAATTAAGTGTAAATCCCATAGTTTTTCAACAATGACCTCTCTTGAGTACTACATTTCAAAGAACCACTCCTCCAACATGTCCTCTACTTCAGGCTTCCTATTCTTGCCTTTTCCCTTTCCCTTGCCCTTGGGTGATGCTGTGGTTTCCTTATTCGGTGTCATTCATTTTACCACGTGCGAATTTACACCTCTTGACTCAAAAAATTTGTTCCTTAAGTGCTAGATGACCTTTTGTTCAACCACCCATGCCAAAATTCCAATCCTTCCTTGTTTTGATTCTTTAGCTCACTTAAACAATTATTGCCCTAGTTTCAATTATGGGCCCTAGTTTTACTTTTGAACTCTTGTGCTTCTACAAACCCTAGATGTAAACTGTGATTCGATAAATATGATCCTCCACATCATCTCCAAAGCTCTAAAATTCCAAATGAAGGAGCTCCTACACTAGTTCGTGTGCTATCCCAATCTAGTTCAGCTCAATTCTCCAAACCCTTTTGCAAATTTGCACAAGTTTGCACTTCTTCTCTCTTCAAATGATCGAGCTCTTTGCAAGGTAAGGTAACAATGAACTCTCTTTGGTGCCCCTTTTATTTATTTATAAATTTTAATCACATTTATTACTCCTCACCTACCATGTTTAAGTACACTTTTTTCTTTTTATGTTTTTTCCTACTTTCTTCTGCACCACTACTTCCCAGGATGCAATCATCCTTATGTGCACTCCTGGTGTGCCACAACCCATATTCCTCTACGCCACATACTAATTAGTCTATCATGTTATTTCCTTCCTCACATTACACTGCACGACCTCTTTCTCACATGGTTTCCAATTAAAGCGATTCCTTTCTAGTACCAATATCCTAAGCACCTGCAACACCTTCATTTTTTCTTGTGCACACCCAACTCGTATCCAGAAAGTATCCAAATTTCAAATTTGTCATGTGTACCATTTCTAAGGAAAACATCATCATCCGAAATTTCCTATTTAATAGTCACACATGCTTCCACCCCACACTAAAAGTAAGTGCAGTCCTCCGCGTATCAATTCAATAGATATTAATTAGTTGTTGCACATGAATGCACTTATTACAATAAAAAAACAAAGAAAAAAAAACATGAAAGGAAATCTAATCTAAGTGGCAATACTACCTTATTACAAACAAAAAGAAGCTTATTTATAGTAGGGATTCAATCCTACTCCCATTGAAGTAACCGAGAAACATGGTGGCATCCAACACTTGCAATTGACACACACCTGATTCAAGTATCTTGGTCACTACAAAGGGTCTCAACCAATGAACCTTAAATTTCCCTAGGTGGCACGTAAAATTGGAGTCATATAAAAGGACCATCTTTCCAACTAGAAAAGACATGTTCTTGATGTGCCTATCATGCCAAGCCTTCTGTCATGCCTTCTCTATCTTCTGGCTCCAATGTGCAATGGTGTGCCACTCATCTAGTTGCATCAATTTCTCAATGTGATCTTCCACAACCTTTTCATCAGATAATCCACTTGCCACACATAATATGCAAGGATGGTAACATAAATTTTATAGGTAGTATAACCTCCGCGCCAAACACCAAATTGAAAAGGTGTGGCCTTGTTCAACTGTTTATAGGTTGTTCTATATGCCCAAAGAATGGATGATACCTTGCCATCCCAATCCTTTCATCCAATACTCACATATCTCTGTTAAGGTTTGTCCTAAGATCTTGTTGAAAGCTTCAGAAGTGCCATTTATTGAGGGTGATAAGGAGTAGTCTATGGTGTGCCACCATAAAATATGCTAACAAGATTCTCATTGTCTCATTCAAGAAATGATTTACTCTATCAATTGTCAAGCACAAAGGGCATCCATACCTACTGATAATATTCTCCCAAAGTAACCTTGCTGCCGTCACCACTGTGAAATATTTTGTAGGTGCAAATTCTACCCATCTTTGTCAAGTAGTTAGTACATGTGATGATGTAGTGTGCATCCATCCTATGCGCGGGTGGTGCATTAGGTCCCATAAAATAAACAACCCATTTCTCAAAAGGCTTTGCGCTTGCCTTTGGCCTCAAAGGCATTTCATCTCTATTTCCAGGATTGCTAATCCTCTGAAAATGATCACATACTTTGACAAAAGCCTTAGTATCCATGTACAATGTCTCCTAACATAAACCATCTAAAAGGATCTTCTACATAGCTGCATCTCCTACATAGTGTCCTCTAGCTATGCCTCCATGTGCTTCCTCCATAATGGCTTCACACTTGTGTTTAAAAAAAAATCTACGTAAGACTGTCATCTCTACCCATCTTATACGAGTTGACTCCAATAATTTGATATGAGGATGCTTGAATAACAAGATGCTTCTTCTTTAATGTCTTCATCCCTTCTGGCGCAAGTCTAGTGTGAAAAAATATTGCAATGTCTTCCAAATCAACTGACATGCGATTCAGCTTGAACAACTGTGCATCAGGCATAGTGTCTTCAATACTATACGCGTCTTCACTAGAAATTATCTTTGATAGGTGATAATGTCTTATGTTTCTCTTTCCTAGATTTACTTCAACTATAAAATCAAATTCCTGAAATAGGAATATCCACCATCAAGATGTGCCCTTACAAAACAGGTTTGTTGATCAAATACTTCAATGCCATATGATCTATATAAAATATGAATAGGGTGGCCAATAAGTAATTGTTGAAATTTGTGAAGAGCATAGATCATAGGCAATGCCTCGCACTCTATCATTATATCATTCTACTATACGGGTGTCAATTTCCTACTTGCAAAACATATGGGATGATCCACATTACCCTCTCCTGGTTACGTCCAGATATTGCACCAATGGACATGCTAGAGGCATCAACATATAGAAAAAATAGTTTGTTTCATGAAGGGAAGCACAATATCGGTGTAGTGGTAAGCTTCCCCTTCAATGTTTCAAACACTTGACTGTTGTGCATCACCCCAATACAAATTTTACTTTGGATTTGATTAATTCCTCTAGGGGCACAGTAAATATTTTCCTATGACTTTATAAAATTCATGTAATAGACTCAATACGTCCCTAAGAAACCACATAATTTTACTTTGATTGGTAGGAACTTCTCATCCCAAAATCAATGTAATCTTAGCTGGTTCTACCAACAATTCATCCTTACAAATAATGTGCCCAAGTAAAGTGCTAAAAGGTATATGACAAATACACACTTCTTGATGTTAAGAGATATGTTTAAATACTTTCACCTCGCGAACATGAGCCACATATTATCACAATGATATTTTACTAAGCCCATAAATAGTCTAATAATCTAGAATAGGCCTATAAAAATTTATGGATGAAGTCTCTGAAAGTCATATATAACTATGAACGAGAACACTACTGGTGTATTCTTCAATCCAAAAGGCATAATACATGTATATCAAAAACTTCCCCATTCAGTGGCTAAGGTAGTTCTTATTCCTAATCCTCAAGCTTACAATGTGCACCTGGTGATACTCATGAGAACTCCATCAGTAAAAGAGTAAATTTCACGCATCATGTGACTCCGTTAAGTATCTCCTCTATGAATGGTGTAAGAAAGGGATCTATGAAACATGAAACATTAAGTTCCCTGTAATCATACATAGATCCTAATCTACGGCCATCCTTCTTGATGATAATAACCATGGGGCTAATCGATTCATACTCTTCAATTGGTTTGATGATTCATAGAATTAGGTATTTTTTCAATCTCTTCCTTCACCTTCACGCATGTAGGTTTAAGTTCATCCTATAATGAAAATTCCATGAATTAGATGCATTCACCTCTATTTCAACTTAATCTTTATCTCTCCTAATGAGGGGTGCACACCTTTCAAATCATGATAACCTCCTTGGAAATAGATCCTAGAAATCATGCAATAGTTTAATGATCTTTTCTACCTCTTGTTCTAACCAATAAATCGCCAATGATAGCCTCCTTAGGTGCAAGTCCGTCAGTGTCCTAACAATTAACCTTCTTGGTGTTTATAGGAGCATGGTACATGCAGTGTGGATTTTCATCTATAGAGTCCATTACCTCATGCGTAACTTTTGTATGGATAACATCTAAGATTCTCATAATTCTTTGTCATCATCAATAAGGTATACCATCTTTCCTTTCTTATTTTTATTTCAAGTTACACCCCAAAAAAGTCTCATATGTTTCTAATGTATCATTGTGCACATGCCTTGGGATCAGGATCCCCTAAGTAACTAAAGCATGATATCGTCTACTGTGTTGTACATTATCTCCCAATGTGATGCACTTCATAATGTACAAGGCCATCATGTATTGGTGACTTATTAGAAAAATAATTAAAAGTGTGAGCTATACCTTCAATCATATCTCACCAATTTTTAGTCTCTTTCTTAAGCTCAACATATACATACCACACTCACACATGTATCTGCACATAGAGTGGAATATAACTTATACACCCAAAGAGATGGTGGTAAATCCACTTGACCTTGCACCCATTGTCTCTCACAGTTATGAACATGTAGTAAGGCAGAAATCTTATCACCACACTCATGTATAAGCGTAGGAACATTATTATGAGTAAACGTTATCAAGAAGAGTACCCTCACCTTGGCGCCAACCAAAAATATTATCTATGTGTGTCACCCACAAACATGCTACTATTCTACTTAAAGTATACATTAACATATTCCTTCTATTGATGGGTCGTTGTATTCTCCAATCATTTAAGCAAGAGATTCTTTTGCTAGTGTCATTATAAAATAGGGTGGTGTGTCCTAGGCTGCATGCAATGAAGCCTTATGCAACTCTTTTGTTTGGTGGTTCCTTTTGGGGGTTTTGGCTAGTGTGTTTCCCCTTGTCCTCTAATATACAGAAATGTAATGCTAAAATACTGAAACAACGTTGCCGTGATAAAATGCGTTTAAAGGAAATACTTTACTAAAATTGAAATGCACACCTTGAATTAAGATAACATAATTCAAATAACACACACATACTGAATTGAAATAACAAAATCTGAATTGAAACAACAATAAAGAAATGTACCAGAGAAAGGAAATAAGTAATTGTATTCAAATAAGCATTCAGATGTGAACTTATTAGAAAACAACGAGCATACATGAAATTTAAATCCTCCAATCACCTAGGTCAAGTGGGCCCTTGATATTCCTTGGGATGGAGGTACACTTAACACGATATTATATTCAATATGACATCAACTATATTAATTTGAATAAGTTCTGAGACATGCTCATCATAACATTGCAAAGTAAATACTAATTGATAGATCATTGTACTATAAACTGCTATTATCAAATAACTACTAAATTATTCTCAAGAAGATGTTTATATATAGACATAGTCAGTTACACAACGTGCCATAACTATAGAAACTGAATTCATCCACTAACAACCTCATTAACATTTCATTGATATCCTACATTGATGCCAAAAACATGATTCATGTTTATATGCTTGTGGAAAAAGTCCTCCATGATGGCATGATGGCTATAGACTTGGCCTCCTTGATTACAACTTCCAGAATTGGCAGTAAATGTTTGCTATTATCCTACACATGTCACCACATTTACTCACAGAGGTGATTAGTGGGAGTTTCTATGGTCAATAGTTTGCATGAAATAAGAATAAGAGAAAATGCACTAGCTTTACTAGTATATAACTATATAAATCATCCCCATGCACTAATTAACATATTTTAAGAATAAATCAATAACCTCATAGATGATATAATAAGTCAAATAATACACTCATCATCTTCCCTGCACTTTACCTTTTGCATGTCCCTATGCAAATGTATCTCTGTCATGCTCTCTAGCCAAGTTGTTGTGTCATGTCATATTCTTCAAATTGATCTACATATTATTTCCTTATCCCTTTACATCCTTGAGAATTTGAAATAACTTCTACCCATGCTATGAAGCTATCATGTGATTGAGAAACATTGTTCTACCAAGTGGTCATGGGACTCAAAAGAAGAGGTGGTCTCACTTATATTCCAATCCACTCATCACTATACCCTTTTTCATTCTTCTTAGGAAAACTGTCAGATAATTGCAATAAGTGCATCTCCTCTCCTCATGCTCCGATTGATATTTTGGGGGGAGATTACTTCCCTTCTCTTTAACGAAAAATTTAGTGTATCCCATCGTTTATCAAAATCTTGTAATGCCTCACTACCGACTATAAACTTCAAAATCTTGCACACACTTTTGTAAAACCTTTGAAGTATTTTCTCCAACGCCAACTTGATAATAAAGAGATCTGGAATTTTTCTTCATGGACACATCATTGTGATGGGTAGGCCTAATGTAGAAACCTACGGTTCATGATGTCTGATTAAATAACTCTGTTTTCTCATTCCATATTATTTGGTTTCTAAGTAATGACTAAAAATCCTTCAACTGAAAATCCGCCATAAACAAATTAATAAGGAAATTAGGCACATTGGTGACCAACATATTGTGAAGGTAAAATTCACACAATAGATTTTTGATATCAGGAGTACAATTTTGATAAATTCTTAAGAAATTTTTACCATCAGGGGCTTCCCAAGGTTTTTTACTACACATTCTCATTAATTTCCAAGCATAAAATGGCTCTTGAACAAACATGTTGTAGACAGAGGAAGGTTTCCTATAGGAAAGAAGCTTACAAACCAAAGGACAAATATAGTCTAATTTCCCTAACTTTCTCTACAGTCCTTTGTGTAAACTCAATTTGCAAAGACAAATTGGTTTCTTACATACATTTCAATTTTTTTTCAAAGAGGCAATTTCAGCCTGGTAATGCCTTAGCACGTCATCTCCACGTGGTTCTTGACCACCAATTTCCATTGCAACAAATTCTTGAGCTCTAGTCTATGTTTCTGGTGCTGCAGGCATTTCCAAAGCTGTCGACTCAGTTTTTGGAGTGACAATAATGTCTGGTATATTAGTGTCAGGGCTCTGCATTGCAGGAATAATTCTTGTGAATTCATCATCCTTCCATTCTTCAGCAGGGGCGGAAGAAGTACTAGCCTCAACTTTCTTCTCCAAAATAGGATCAGAATCCTCATGAAACATTTTTGGTTGGGAAACTTCATGCCTTTATAAGGTACATGACCTTCTTGGTCGTAACGTCATCTCATAATGGATTGGTAGGGTAATTTTACCTTTGGAAACTTGTGGCATAGAGGATGGGTTATCCTTACTAGCAGATTCCTCCATAGTTTCTCTTGAAGGGTGAGGAGTTGAATCGAGCTTAGGCCGAACACTGGGAGATGGTTCCTTCTTAATTTTATTTTATTTTGAACTATCCCCTGTATTGATTCTTTCAATCTTTCACTTTGGCTTGTAGAAAACTTGATGTGAATTAATTAATTGGATAAGTCCTGGGTATTTCAATGTAGCCTTACCACCTCCATTTTTGTACTTTTGTCCCACGTTGATGACCACATTAGTGAGATATTATGGTAAATTAACCCTGAGTTCAGGGTTTGTGTGGCCCCTATTTAGATGAGTAAATTTTTTAATGAATTTCCTCCAAGTACAGATGGTTGTCCATCACAGATAAAATATCTATTGACCCACTTGGCTACCTCCTTCCAAATACCAGGAAATCTCTCCCGCCGAATTCCTTTTTGGGTACCAAAGGAAGTAAGAATTACTTCCGGAGGAGCTTCACCTTCTTCATGGAACTGTGGTATTAAATACTTGAGTGAGGCATTGGTCATAACTTTAAGACCAAAATTTGGCAAGCTGGACAGGTCAGCAACAATTTGACAACTTATCTCAATTATTTTTCCCCCAATTCATGAACAAGCTGCCTAAAATTTTATCAGGAACTCATCAACCAAATACTCATCAAAACCCTCAATTTTTTTTGATAAAATGATGGGTCAGTATATTCTCTAATCATTTAACCAACAAATTCTTCTACTAGTGTCATTATAAAACTAGGGCTATGTGTCTGTTATCCCGTAAAATTGACTAGGGCAATTTTACTGATAACCATACTGAAATTTTGTTCCGATCCCTCGTTAGGGATCCCTTGCGTTCGAAACGTTGTAAAATCCCTTCCCGGGAAATCTGGTTTTTTCGAACTTAGTCTTTTCGAGATCTTTTTTAGGCTTGGCGCATGAAATTGACTATGTAACACCAAATTTTGGTGCGCCCCCTTTATAATCCTTTGGCGCATGATTTTTCAGTGTCAACACAGCCTTTTGGTGCACCAAAGTATGTTGAACCTTCTCTGCATGCGCCAAGGTGCATGCGCCTTCATGTTGGCACAACTTTTGTTTCACCACTTTTCGGTGCGCCAAAGGGCACACATAATCTCATGACAACACAACTTTTGGTGCGCCAAAGGCGCGCTTAGTTTCATGCTGGCAAATGCTTTGGTGCACCAAAGGGCACATACTTTCCTATGTCAACAGTAGCTTTTCATGCGCCCTTTAAAAAGTGGGTGGTGCATTTATGACCAGCTCACCTATATATATGTGTTTGCGCGCCCACAAATGTCATTTTCACTATTCGCTAAAACACGTGATTTCTTTTCTCTGAGCCTGTCAGCCACTGCCTCTATCGTTTTCAGCACGCCTTGTGGACCCGTTTGCACAATTTTTGCTATTTATCCAGGTGAGAGTGTTCTTTTCTCTTTCTCATGTGATTTGCATTCTGGTTCTTAGTGCTTGCTGGTTTGGTTTTTGATATACATGTGTTGAGCTAGCCCCTCCCCCCGTGCTGTCTTTCCTTATTTTTTCCTCCCCCCTCTTTCCAGATCTGCTGGTAGAGGGTGTTATTTTGAAAGCAATGGTCTGAAAACCCCTTCTAGTCTTGAAACCATTTCATATATCCCAAAACAACCTTGGAACTGAGGAAATGAGGAGAAGGGGAATCTGAATCATGTGAAAGACCCCTCTGAGGGTGATTAAGTTCACTGTTTTCCTTTTTTCTTTGGTGCATCTGTCACCAGCTGCGTCTTGTTACTACTATCCACACCAATTGTGCGCACCCATCTTGCCTGCTACATCATAAACTTCTGTGCCCTCAAGGCGCGCCTCCTTCACATGCTAGCAAGCGCTAACCTTGCGCTCTCATTGGCGCACCCATTTTGCCTACTGTTATCATGAACTTATTCATGCGCCTCTTTAGCGCACCCAGCCTCTGTGCAACATCATGCTTTATTCAAGCGCTAAGTACTTGCGCTTTGAAGGTGCAGGTGCATCCCTCCTTACAGCAACTTCCTGTTGTGTACATCCCATTGTGCGCCGCGCCATGCGCCAATTGGTGCACCCAACAGTTCTATGCTACACAAACCTTACGTGTGCCAAAGGGCGCACCAAATCCCAATGCAACATGCAAAATCTATGCGCATTTGGCGCATCCTGTCTCCGTGCAACACGATGTTTTCATGCGCCCTTTTGTAAAATGCACCCTACAGTATGCATGCGCCATGCGCCTTTGGCTCCAGTTTAACCTTTGCAACACCCTCTTCCCCGTGCACCCTACCTATTTAGCCCTGTAAGCTGCAATTTTCCTGCGCCATGCGCCCTGAGCCTCAAAATCTGCTAACTCTTTCTTCTGTTAACACTTCAATGGAAGATCAAATGACTAATACAACCTTTTTGCGTTGGGTCTCGCTTCTTCTTCATGCAGATCAGCAACTAGAGCTCAGAAGAACATATGTCTACATCCAGCAAGAGACCTACCAAATCCAAAGGAAAGGCCAAGCTTACAGAAGAAGAGATGAAATATAAATATCAGAGGGTCAGAATGCCCGAGTCCCAGGCCGAATGCAGCATGGATGTCAGAGACTCAGAATTGGGGCATATTGATATGGAGGAATTCTGGGCCAGGACTCAGAAAGTTACAAGGAGTCCATGGATGGACAAACTGATAGGCAGTGCCCTACACTTCGCCGGAGGAATCCCAGTCAGCACCGTCAACAATGAATTCATGATGGTGGTTGCCCAGTGTTACAACAAAGACACAAGGTGTGTCGAAAACAACAAGGGCGAGGTAGTCATTAACCTCACTGCCCGTCACTTTGAGATAATACTCGGCATCCCTCACCACCGGCACTTTGTGGCCGTCAGCCAAGCAGAGTGTATTAAGGCCTGGGAAGACAACGAAGATCAATGTATGCAGCTAATGAATGAAGTCTATTTGAAAAACAAAAAGGTAGTAACCCGGTGGCCCCAAATCATCCACCGCAGTGACTTCTCAGAGGAGCTCAGCGACACCATCACATTCCTGAGCAGGGTCTTCGGGCTTTCTGACGCCCATTATTTCCATAAATGGATGTTGCGTACTTAGAGACCATGAACAAGAATATGCCTGATCAGCGCTTTTGAATGGGGAGAAATTATAAGTAGCACAATCTCTGAGTAGCTACAACAATTCAGCACAACGGGGAGTATTCCATATGAACTCCTACGTGGTCTACGCTGCAGCATCAGAGAGGGATTATCCAGGCCTGACGCGGAGTGGAGTTTGGCCTCAGGTCAAAATATACGAGTACTACCTAGATTTGAGGCTGGAGAATAGCATCTCCTCAGTTCACTAAAGTTCAACGATGTGTTTTTCTATCACATCATCTACCTGCTAAGGCCGAATATGACTCACGGTTGGATGACCAAGAACATAGTGGCAGCCACAGAGAAATGGGGGGGCCCTGTTCACCCAATTTCCTACATTCACCTATCTGAGGGCAGCCAACTTCTTGGGAGAGCCAATTAGACTGCCTGAGGTATGCTGGGCCCAAGCTGATTCTACTAGAACTGTCAAGGCAGCTAGTCACCTATCATGAAAAGTGCCTGAAAAAAAAGAAGGGTGGAACTCCTTTCCCCCTCACAGTTGGCTGATACACATTCTCTTACCCATCACAAGGCAAAGGACATGTTCGAAGAGCTAGAGCTACTTAATTTGAAACACGATTTCCCCGCCAGGCCTACCTTTGACCCAAGAAGCTGTCTGCCAAGGGCAAAGCTTGATCCAATCCATGTCCCTCAGATCGAGGACATTTACATTGACGTCATCCATGAGGTAGAGCTCAGGAGAAAGGATCATTCTCGCCTAGCATTGGCAGAAATCATCCAATACGGGGTAGCCATTGTCCCCAAAGGCTTCCAAACTACGGAAGATGAAGTAGACAAGGTATATACTGACACAGATGGGGACAATTGGCCCTTTCCGGCCATTGATAGAACTAAGGCTCCTCAGACAATTGAGGAGAGGGTCAAGGAAACTCTGCGGAGGACAGAACATTGGTGCCGGATGAACGGGCTAATCTACCTCGGGGTTGATTTCACAACCTCCCCGTTGGGCAACGCACCTCCACGATCCAAACAAGTAGCCTAAAGGCAAAGGCAAAGGCATAGAGGGTGAATCCAGCACCACCCAAGAAGAAGCTCCTGAGATTCCTCCTTCCACGGCACCAGAACAGGTCATAACTCTGGAGGAGAGAAAGAAGCATAGAGGATGTTCCAATAGGCCCATCCACTCAGGATGTCGGCATTGCTACAAAAACTGAGGTCCCTTCTATCCCTTCTTCTTCTCTTCCTTCCCCTCCTCGAGTGACTCAAGCGACCATCCCTTTGGTCGTGTCCTCTCCGTCCCTTCTTCTACTGTTTCCCCCGCTTCTTCGTCTATCTTCTCTTCCCTCGCCGATCTGTCTTCCTCCATTTCTTCCCTCATCTCTGAGCTCCCTTCCCTTCCTATGTCTTCCACCGCTGTAGTTTCCCTTCCTCCCGTGGGCACTTCTTCGGCTATTCTCTCAATGCCGCCGCCACGTGTCTCCATGTTTTTCCCCTCTTCTACTGCAGCTGCCCCCTCCTCTGTCTCTGGTCCTTCTATCATAGGTCCAGCCTGGATCTCTCAGCAGCTAAGCCAGCAAAAGAGGAAAGTTCCCATCACTCCGATGGACTTCTCCGTAATCCCATCTAAGGGGGAAAAGAAGCAGAAGCCTGTCACATGCTTCTCTCAAAGTGCTGTAGGAGAGAGAGTTATGGAAATCGCATACCCCAATCCCCTCAAAGAGAAAAAGGATCTGTCTCTGACAGATTTTACTGTGACCCAAGTCACAATGGGGACATCTTCTAAAAGTCTTCAGGGGGAGGCTCTTTCTGCAGTTGACGCCCTCTGCAAGAAGCTTCAAGAGACAAAAGAAGAGAAAAGGCAACTGAAAGAGTAAAACAAATATCTGCTCCAAGCCTTACAGAAGATGGGTAGTGTGCCTCCCACAACTGCTGCCGAGACTTCTGAGCTTCTCAGCCAGGAGAAAATTAACGAATATGCAAAGATCGGTGAGCAGGGTATGGCCATTTCCGCTTGGAGGAGCCAAATCCTCAAAGACAGTGAAAAAGTGATCGCCGAGTTCTCTGACTTGTACCTGAACATCAGTAAGGTGAATAAAGAGCTCCAAGCATTAACAAGTCCCATATCAGAAGAGCTGGAACATGCTAGACTACAGCACGAGACCTTTCAACAAATGTTCGACTGTTCAGTCGAAGATCTGGTCAAGTTCGACGTCTTCGGCCATCCAAGGGCCCTCAACAAAATCATGTCCACTCTGGACTACCGGGTGGATCAGCTAGAATTTGTTCTAGAAAAGATTGACAAGGTCAAGGAAGAAGCCCTGGATGCGATGCACCAAATGGAACGGATTGTTCTCAACATGTCGCCAGGGTTGCTTACTCCTTCCTTCACTTTAAGGAAAGCTGATGAAACCATCCGGATCTTCAAGGAGATCGCTTCTCAAGGAACAGGGCCAGAGGTCACATTTGACACAGAGTCTATCAACAACCTGCTGGCCTGTAGGAACTTCATCGGGTTCCTCATTGAGGTGGAAAAGGACTATTCCAAACTCCTGGAGAAACTCATAGATGAGCGGGAGACTTGTGAGGTGATCAGTGAGCGGCACAAGGATCCTTCCCAGGATCAACTAGGGCCGATGATCAACAAGTTCATGGAATACCACTCTCAGTTCCATATCTCGTCACCTGAGCAGCAACAAAAGCAGTCTACCCCCTTTCGGCCGCAGGATGACAACGACGAGTAGCTGCTCTTTCTTCTTCTTCTTCTTCTCCTTCTTCTTCTCTCTCTCTTCTTCGACTTTCTTTTTAGGAATATCTAAAGTATGTTGACACAAATGATGACATCATCCATGTTGCACCATGGGATGATGTCATTCCACCAAGTTGTCAAAAGTCAACATGACTTTTAGATATTTTGTAAATATCTTTGTAAATAGTGGTTGGCTCCTTTTTGCCTTCTTTCCTTCTCCTCTTCTATAAATACTGATATACTTGTTGTATTCTGAAATGGTGTACATTTTTTAGATGAAAAATAGAAGTGAGGAGAGAAAGACTTTGAGCTTTCTTGTAACAGAAGAAAACATTAATACAAATATTGAGACTTTGTGCTGAATACCTGTGTTATGCATCAGACCTTTCTTATGTTAGATCTGTATGTGTTTATTCTGTTAGATTCATATCTACTTTTCTGTCATTTGCTCATCAGTATTGCTTTGTTCATTTATGCAAGTAGGTTTGGCTCTGTTTACTACCAACCCAAAAACATAAATATTCTGACCTTTCTGCTTTGGAATTCATTTCTTTTCTCCCTTCGGACCTGACTTTTCTTCTTCCTTTCTCTTTAAAATCCTTTCTCTTCGCAACCTGGAAATAAACCTACTGGGATGAGATCCCAACCCCCGAAGGTAGAATACTGTGAGATTTGCACAAGATTCCTGCTGGTAGAATAGCAATAAACCAGTTTCACTTTGCTGACTCAAAGAGGGGCTATGCCCTGCACACTGTTGGCTCGTCTATCCATAGATCTATCCAAGCGACAGATTTTCAGACCAACAGTGTCCTAGGCTGTATGTAATGAAGCCATATGCAACTCAATTGTTTGGTGGTTCTGTCATCACCAATCCGGCACTATGATAATTCTTCACCGGGAACTCCTCGTGCTATGATTATTTATTAATGCACAGCCTTTAGTTTGGTGGATATAATCTGGAAACAAAACAACAACAAAACACAAGAATACCATCGACTATGATAAGACAGAATGATGACAAATCTGAAATACCAAAGTAAATTATAATATTAACATGAAATTGTTACAATCTCACCCATGAGGCACTTCGGGTGTTATTGACTTCACTTGCCTTTCACCAAGACTATGGGAGAAACTTTACAATTACACCTCTTAGTGGCTTCTTCAACACACCTTTAACTGATGGCTTCCTTCGCACACTTCCTACAATATTTCTCACTACTTCTTTCTATGCTAAATGAGGGGGGTGGCCTCTCTATTTATAGAACTTACAGGCTTATCCATCTTATCTCTAAGATAGGATAAGAAATCCACTCTGACGAATCATATTCCATACCTTAACTCTTATCTGTACATGTAAGCTTATCTTTTAAGATAAGATAAACCTTATCATTTTACATGGGTTCCACATTTTTAGACTTTTTACAAATAAAATACACAAAATATTTATGACCTCACTCCTTGTCCTTATTACCAATATAATATTTCTAATTCCTAATCATGTAGACCCTACTTCTCTAATTACCCAAACTTTGACATTTTAACATTACCGGACCACTTACGACAAATATTTACTTTTTACAACATTCCTATTGTACTTTGACTGTTACCGTACTCCACATTATTGGCGGCGTCGTACTGGCAGCGCCGTTATCTTCTATCAGACGCTACTACTAATTACACTTAACAACATCCTATTCCTAATACATACATTAATGAAATAGAAATTATGGAGGAAAATTTTAGTGTCGACATCTTCCCCCTTCCTAGCTTCTACTCCGTCCTCGGAGTAGACTATTCTGGTGCTTGGAAAATCTTCAACTTGTCGTGGTTGACCCATTTCGTAATGGGAGTGCCATCCAATTCCTCCAGTCGGTACGTACCATTTTCATGCACAGCTGCTATTTTGTAGGGCCCCATCCATTTTGGAAGAAATTTTCTCTGTCTTCTTTTTTTGTATCTGGAATCATATACTAGAACCAAGTCATTCACATGAAATGGAGACCAAAGGATCTTTTGATCAAAGTATTCCTTCTGCTTCATTTTCTTCTTATGGCTTGTATCCTTTGCTATTTCCCTCATTTCCTCTAGCAAATGAAGATGTACCAACCTTTCTTTTACTGAATCACTTTCATCCATCCTTTCATTTTTCATAACTCTCACAGTGGGAATATCAAACTCAATAGGAAGAACTGGATCAATGCCATAGGCTAACTGAAATGGAGAGTATCCTGTTGCTGACTTTGATGTTGCCCTATATGCCCACAATGCTGCATGAATCCTTTTATCCCATTTATGTACCTGCAAGGCTGCATCTTTTGCTAGAATTTGACACAACACAAAATTTGTTCGTTCCACCTGTCCATTTGTGCTTGGCTTGTATGTTGTTGCCTTCCTGTGCTTAATAGAAAACTTATTGACTAGGGCTTCTACCACCTCATTAATGAAGTGGCTTCCTTGATCTGTTACAATTTCTAATGGACAACCAAATCTGGTGACAATGCGTTCATATATGAACCTTGCCACTTCATCCATGGAAGCTGTTTTCAATGGCCTAGCTTCAACCCACTTGGTTAAATAATCTGTGGCAACTACAATATACTTATTTTGGCGTGAGGTAGTTGGAAGTGGACCTACAATGTCTATTCCCCACTTTTCAAAGGGACCAAGTGGAAGAATAGGGCATAATGGAGCTGATGAAGTCTTACGGTTACCATGTGTTTGACAAATATCACATGTCTTACAATAATTATAACAATCTTTAAAAAGAGTGGGCCAGTGATAACCTGCATCCAAGATCCTTCTTGCTGTAAGTTGTCCAGAGAAGTGCCCTCCACATGTACCATTGTGGAATTCTTCTAGCAGTTCCTTCCCTTGATCACGTCCAACTGCCCTCTTGTACTGTCCATCAGGTCCTATTCGAAATAATACTCCATGCAGAATAGAATATGGACGACTGGCTTGAGTAATCTTTCTCTTAGTCTTTGCATTGGCACCATCAGGAAACTTGAATTCATTCAAATAATTCCAAATATCTATGTATTCACTAGGGATTGTGTCAAGGGATAACAATGCTGCATCGGGGAAATCATCATCATCACAAGATGATCCTAAACCATCATAGGCTCGAGAGAGTGCATCTGCATTGACATGCTTCTTTCCTGGCCTATCTATAATATCAAATTCAAATTCTTGTAGCAAAATTATCCATCTTGCTATCCTCCCTGATGGGTTAGGCTTATTTACAATATATTTTAGAGCCTGATGATCTGTTACAACTAGAAATTTTTGCCCTAGCAAGTAATTTCTAAACTTCTTTACAGCAAAAATGATAGCCAGAGCCTCTTTTTCAGTTACAGTATAATTTACCTCAGCACTGCTCATTTGTCTGCTCCCAAAGTAAATTGGATGTTCATTCCCATTTTCATCCTTTTGGCTCAAAGTACTTCCTAGTGCTGCATCTGAGGCATCAGTGTACACAATGAATGGCTTGCTCCAGTCTGGATTCTTCAAAACAGGTGAAGACACCAGGGCTTCCTTCAGTTGTCCAAAAGCTTCATGCGCCTTATTTCCTGGTTCATAAGTAACATCCTTCTTCAAGAACTGGGTTAGTGGCTGTGCAATCTTTGAGAAATTCTTGATGAACCTTCTATAGTAACCCACATGGCCTAAAAATGATCTCAACTTACTTCTATTCATAGGAAATGGTAAATCTTTGATTTTTGAAACTTTATCAGGATCAGTACCAATACCATCTCTGGATACAACATGCCCTAACAAGACGCCTTTAGAACATCCAAAGACACACTTTGTAGGGTTTAGTGAGGCTTGTGCTTCATCTAACCTTTGAAATGCTGTCTCCATTTGGTGCAGGTGGTCCAACTTGCTCCCATAGATGCAAAAATCATCCAGAAATACTCTGATGAAGGTCCCAATGTAGGGTTCGAACACCCTATTCATCAAACGCTGGAATGTTGCTGGAGCATTACACAACCCAAAAGGCATAACTCTATAAGCAAACGTTCCCCAAGGAGTGGTGAACGTGGTCTTCAGCTGATCTTTCTCTGCTATACGAACTTGGTTGTAGCCACTATATCCATCAGCAAAACTATAGCACTCCTGGCCAGCTACTTCGTCCAAGATCTGATCTGAAAATGGAAGAGGGTAATGATCCTTCTTTGTTGCCTTATTGAGCTTCCTGTAATCAACACAAATGCGTAGCTTCCCATTCTTTTTTATTGAGATCACAATGGGAGAAACCCATTCTGAATTCTCCACAACAAATATGAATCCTGCGTCAAGCAACTTATCTATTTCTTCTTTTACAGTCTTGGAAAAATTAGGATTCATTCTATATGGCATTTGCTTTATGGGCTTAGCACCATCTACCAGCTCAATAGAATGTTCTACCCAACTTACTTGATGGAGTTCCTTGTAATCAAAAGTGAATAGGTGTATGTACCTTCGAAAGAGCTGGAGGTAGGATTCCTTCTCACTCTCCATCACAGCATCACCAATCTTTATTTGTTGGAGACGATCATCAACTTCTTCTTCAGATAATTTTATGGGGTCATGAGTTGGTGTGACTGGAAGGATATCCATGACTGAAACATCAACCTCACTTTCTTCATCTTCAGTGTCCACTTCACTGGTACTAGAGTAATCAGAGGATGTCCAATCATCAGTTTCATCACTTGAATCCACAGGTTCTGCTTTATGATGCCGAGGGATCACGTTTATCTTCACCCTCTCTCTACCACGTCCAAGTGTCATGAAACCTTCATTCCAGTAGTTTCTTGCATGAACTCTCCTTAGCCATGGTCTTCCCAGCAACATTGGGTACGCAACAGTACCATTTTTCATCACCTGAAAGTCTACCACACATACAACACCCATAACAGATATTGCCACATTTGAAACTACACCTTCTGGTTTAGTTTTTCCCTTATTTAATGACCTTAACATAAGTGTTGAAGGGCGATCAATTTTTAAACCCAACATATTCATTACAGACTCGGTCATTACATTAACTGCAGCACCTCCATCAACTAAGACATCATGAATTGAAATACCATTACATAATACCTCAGCTTGTGGAGCATAGGGATCTGCCTCTGCCTCCAAAACAGGGACCTCAACCTCCTTTCTTCGTCGAGCATTGAGTCCACTTCGCAGCTCCCGCCTCTTCTCGGAAGACATAGCCAAGAGTTGACCATATGTAATATTTGCAGGCCTTTTGGACAGATCTTCCAAGATGGAGTATGGTCCTTGCCCCTGTGAAATCAAAAAATCCTGCACACCCAACTTTCTTCTCCTATGTTTCTTACTATTTTCTCCTTTCATCTTCTTAGGATCATTTCCATCTTGATTATCTTTTTCTTTCTTTCTTTTTGTTACAAACACATCTACTTCATTATTTCTGCTCTTATCTACTACATCAAAAGAATTCACAGGTGCTTTTCCTTTATCATTATCTTTTGTACCAGATGTAGAAGCTCTATCTGGACAATTATACTTATAATGACCCTTTTTATAACAACCATAACAAACAACTTCAGAAATATTTCTTTTTGGACCTCTATCTCCTCCCTGAGAACTAAATTCTCTTTCCTTGAAGAAGATTAATAGTTAACTGACCCATCTTTTTGAGAAGATCTTCATACTCAGTAGATGTACTAGGAGAAATATTTGTGCTCACTGGGAGTGGTTGTGGATTATGGACCAAAGGTGCTGGTGTAGGCTCTACTTTAACAACAATTTCTTTGGGCTCCTCTTCCATGCTTTCTTCTTGCCTTCTTGCAATCTCCTTTGCTTGTTCAATGGTAGCTGGGTGGTCATACTTCACTCGTTGTCTGATCTCTGGCTTCATCCCAAGAATGAAGTGCTTACATAGGAGATTATCCACGCCATTCATCAACCCATCCGCTAATCCTTCCTTCCGGATCTGGGCATCGAGCTTCCTCCTTAGCTCTAGAACACGAGCATGATAATCCCTTATCTTCTCCTTCTCTCCTTGGGATAGCTTTGTGATATCAATCATGAGATCTGTATATTTCTGTTGTTCACCAAATTCTTCAAGAAAACTTTCGGTTAATAAATCCCATGAATTTTTCACATTATCACCTAGTGTTTCAAACCACCTAAGTGCTGAACCATCCAAAAAGGTAGGAAAAAATTCAGTCCATTGTTCCCTTCTTATGAGGCCATTACAAATACAAGATCGTTTAAACTCTTGAATGAAAGAAGAAGCATCTTCATTAGATTGAGCTGAAAAAACAGGAATCTTTCCCATTTTTAAAAGTAACCACTGTGAAATACCAACCCAAAAGTACAATCAACAAGACTTATGTGCACCAATAATTGGAATCACTATACTAGAAAGTGACTTTACACCTTTCTACAGTAAAATAGAAATGACCACGGTAAACTATGGTAAAACTCGACTTACTGCGGTAAAAACTGACTTTACTGTGGTAAACACTATTCACGGTAAAAAGTGAAATTACTGCGGTAAATACTATTCATGGTAAAAAGTGAAATTACTGCGGTAAATACTATTCCCAGCAAAATGACTTTACCATGGTAACTACTATTCATGGCAAAAATGACTTTACCATGGTAACTACTATGCACAGTAAAAACAAGGTTACCCTCCAATTGATTTTTGACTAAGTGGGAATATCTCTCCAGAAAATCCACCAACGAGGAATGGTCCCGGCAACGGAACCAAAATGTCATCACCAATCCGGCACTATGATAATTCTTCACCGGGAACTCCTCGTGCTATGATTATTTATTAATGCACAACCTTTCGTTTGGTGGATATAATCTGGAAACAAAACAACAACAGAACACAAGAATACCATCGACTATGATAAGACATAATGATGACAAATTTGAAATACCAAAGTAAATTATAATATTAACATGAAATTGTTACAATCTCACCCATGAGGCACTTCGGGTGTTATTGACTTCACTTGCCTTTCACCAAGACTATGGGAGAAACTTTACAATCACACCTCTTAGTGGCTTCTTCAACACACCTTTAACTGATGGCTTCCTTCGCACACTTCCTACAATATTTCTCACTACTTCTTTCTATGCTAAATGAGGGGGGTGGCCTCTCTATTTATAGAACTTACAGGCTTATCCATCTTATCTCTAAGATAGGATAAGAAATCCACTCTGACGAATCATATTCCATACCTTAACTCTTATATGTACATGTAAGCTTACCTTTTAAGATAAGATAAACCTTATCATTTTACATGGGTTCCACATTTTTAGACTTTTTACAAATAAAATACACAAAATATTTATGACCTCACTCCTTGTCCTTATTACCAATATAATATTTCTAATTCCTAATCATGTAGACCCTACTTCTCTAATTACCCAAACTTTGACATTTTCATATTACCGGACCACTTATGACAAATATTTACTTTTTACAACATTCCTATTGTACTTTGACTGTTACCGTACTCCACATTATTGGCGGCGTCTTACTGGCAACGCCGTTATCTTCTATCGGACGCTACTACTAATTACACTTAACAACATCCTATTCCTAATACATACATTAATGAAATAGAAATTATGGAGGAAAATTTTAGTGTCGACAGTTCCTTTTGGGGGATTTGGCTGGTGTGTTTCCCCTTATCCTCTAATCTACATAAATGTAATGCTAGACTACTAAAACAATATTGTTGTAATAAAATGTGTTTAAAGGAAATACTTTAGTAGAATTGAAATGCACACACCAAATTAAGATAACAAAATTCAAATAACACACACATACTGAATTGAAATAACACACTCTAAATTGAAATAGTAGTAAATAAATATACAAAAGCAAGGAAATAAGTAATTACATTCAAATAAGCATTCAAATGTGAACTTATCAGAAAACCACGAGCATGTATGAAATGTAAATCCTCTAATCACCTAGTTCGAGTGGGCCCTTGCTCTTCCTTGGGATGGAGGTACACTTAATAGGAAATGATATTCAAAACGACATCAACTATATTAATTCAAATAAGTTCTGAGACATGCTCAGCATAACATTGCAAAGTAAATACTAACTAGTAGATCATTATACTGTAAACTGTTATTATCAACTAACTACTAAATTGTTCTCAAGAAAATGTCTATATATAGACATAATTAGTTACACAACGTGCCATAATTATAGGCACTAAATTCATCCACTAACAGCCTCATTAACGTTTCATTGAACTCCTACAATAATGCCAAAAATAGGATTCATGTTTGTAGGCTTGTGGAAAAAGTCCTCCATGATGGCATGATGGCTACATACTCGGCCTCCTTGATTAGCACTTCCAGAATTTGCAGTAAATGTTTGCTATTATCATGCACATGTCACCACATTTACTCATAGAGGTGATTAGTGGGAGTTTCTATGGTCAACAGTTTGCATGAAAAAAGAACAAAAGAAAATGCATTAGCTTTACCAGGATATAACTATATAAAGCATCACCATACAATAATTAACATATTTTAAGAATAAATCAATAACCTCATAGATGATATAATAATTCAAATAATGCACTCATCATCATCATGCATGACCTGATCATCTAGGTAAATCTTCCTCCGACCTCGCACCCAACCAATTCATACGTGTTATGGACCCAATTGTCACAAGCAACACTAGTAGTATCACAAAAGATTGCGCGTCTTCTTGCTAAATTACACCTTCCTTAGATGGTTCCACATTCTTAGGGTCACATAATGTTCATGCATAAATCCTATTAAGCTCTTCCTCACTCACATGTTTAATGTAAGGTGCAACCTTCACATCATACAGAGGTATGATCATACGCTCATCATTATTCTCAAAACTGATATATCTCTTGTTCAAGTGCAAGTCAACATTTTTCGTATAACACCAATGTCACCCAAGCAATGCTAGGAATTTTTCTGCCTTATTTGGTTCCAATACTTCAAAATCCACTGTAAATTTGGCTCCCTAAATAGTAATTGAGGCATCCTGCAACACTCGAATAGGCATAGTCCTTGTCTTATTCTCCATATACATCACATTATAAGATGGCTATAATGATGGCCTTACCATTTGGTTCCATGCATCCAAAGTCAAAACATTCACCTCAACACAATGCATCTAGTGTGATTTCCTTGTCATACTCATGGCTCTGCGGTGGAAAATTTGCATGGAGGATCTATCACTCACATTTAACCCTAGCCCATGGTATCTTCTCATGCATCCATTCTCCAAACAATGGGATGATGTTTTCATGTCTCAACATCTTGCAAACTTCCTTCAAATCATCTAAATCCTTTTATGGGAGCTACCCATTCTTCCCGTGTTCACTCTCGCACACCTGCTTCTTTAGGCATTGGATCTCACCCTAAAAATATCTTATCACTCCCATAATTTCTTGATAGACCTCCTTTTGATGAGAAACATCGGGATACTTGACATGCATAATTTCCTCTCTACAGATGAGTGGTTTAGCTTTAAGAGGCTTGTGTGTGCGTGTTGCTTCAATATGAGTAGTAACCAACATAGGAAGTAATTATGGATCAAACATCTTCTTAGATGCCCATTGTTCATTCTTTATGTGATTTACCTTGATCATCCCTACACCTTTTTCCTTCTTTTTGTTCTAACAAATATACTCATAAAGATCAGGGAAGTCTTCAAATTTATGTTGCTTTCCACAATACGTGCATACTTGATTCTTGGGACACTTGCACTAGTAATGACCTGGGGACCCACAAGTATAGTCATTCCCGCACACAAATCTTCCTCTACCACCATGGCATTTTCTCCCATATCCACCCTAGAACCAACCATATCCATTGTTACACCCTTCGGTAGGCTGGAATTCTTGTGTCTGAGAACTACTAGCCACCATGATCTGTCGCAATTCAGTCTCATATGCCTCATGAATTTGGTCTATCAACTAACAATATTTTGTATCATGGGTATGTGCATCTCAGATCTTGCAGTACATGGACACATTATTCATTATTACACGCTACAAGAGGAGGAAATTCCTGACATCATGATTTTTGTGGAAAATCTCACAAGACTGTAATAGTGCATGCACATTACTGTGTGGACAACTATCCTTATTATGTCCTTCCACATCACAATCAGTGCACCATAACCCACTTCATGTCTCATGCACTGAATTGGTAGAAATATTCTCCAATTTCTTAGCCATAACTACTATCAGTGCCTCAAGAAAAGAGCTGACCCCAATATCTACACTCCTAACTACTTTAGTGAGTATATCTGCTTACAAGGCCTCACACAGATCGATGTATATATTGAGTGACAAATCCCTTCGAAACGGAGTCAACAATCCTCCAATGAACCACTGTGCATGTTGGATCTGATGGATATCATAAGATAGTTTAGAAAAAATAGTTTTAAACTATGTATCATACTCCCTCACACTTTTAGATAAGCATTGCTTGATATCCTTGAGCATGCTAATATTATATTTCTCAAACTTGGGAATGTGAAATTCAGCCAAAAACACAACGTGTAATGCATCATAGTCCACCGCAGTCTAGTACAAGTCATACTTTCTATACCAACTATGTGCACGCCCTTGGAGCATGGTGGAAAATTAGATTTCCTTTCGATCAGAGGAAGTAATCCCCTCAGCTCTCCATAACAATTCACACTTGTGTACATGTGATCCGTAAACTTCTACTTTAGAACTCTACGAATCACACAATTATGTTGTTCTACTTTCAAATTTGGAAAATGACAGATTTTCTTAAAGATTAGAGCTTAGTGACTGAATTTCTTAGTGCTTAGAATAAAATTACAGAGAGTGCTAATGAATTCAAACACACAACACAATATTTTTTATCCTAGAAACCCCCAATGAGGGAAAACTAGTTGGGAAGGGCAACTACTCTTTTTCCCACTTGTATTGTCCAATTAATCAAATTTTATAGATTACAGTAAGTATGAAAAGAAGCAATAATGTAAACCTTCTCTCCAATTACTTGTTTGCTCTGTTTTCTTGCACCTTACTGCTATAAATCCACTCCAGCACTGAAAGTATTTTTCTCACTTGCTCTCATACAATTAAACTCTTCTATTGATCTCTTTGGATCTTCGAATGCCCATTTCTCTTACTCCTTGTATTTATAGCCTCCACCATTTCCTCCTGTGCACTGGAGAATGGGAAATGTCGGGAAGGGAAGAGACATAACCAAAAATATTCAAATTTTTGATTGTTCGTGCTTCATTTTATTTTTCCATCAAAAGTGACAGGATCGCTACCCTGTGCAGATCGACAGTTATAGGAACGCTGCCCTGGTTGGGCGGCGGTTCTGTTAAAATATCGAAAAAACCTCATTTTTTACCTTTTTTATTTATTTTTCCTTCTTGGCGCTGATGCGTCTGATGGAATGGTGTGTTTTTCTAGATCCCTATGGATCATACCTCCCTTACTTAGGAGGATTTTGGTCCCACAAAAGCTTAGTGGGGGAGTGGTAGATGAATCAACTCCCTCTCTCGTTCCTTCGAGTACCACCAGGTTTCCCTTGGTGTATTCTCTTCTCGTCCAACCTACTAAGACTCATATGGATCTTTGCTTTGCCGCTCCAGTGCTACATCCTCCTCCGAGTTGCCTTGAGTAAAATCCTCTTTGGTAGTTATCTTCTCTATGTTTTCTTTATCATGCATAGATGATCCTAGTAGTTACGAGTTCTTGCAACTTGCTACTGAGTGCATCTACATGAAGTGTGGTATACATTATCACTTGAGAGGGATTTGTTGGATCCTCTCCATGTGTGATGCTGCTATAGTCACAATTGTTCCTTGTATCTCCTCCTCTTCTTGTTGCCCTACTGTCAGGTCTAGTGAATCAGTAAGTAGATAAGATGACTGCATAGTGGAAGTTTTTATTACCCCTTGAATGAGCAATTCATGTGGTGGATTCTTTTGTAAAAAATGCCAAGCGTTATCCAAATTCTCCATCCTCTGGTTAGAAACATTTGTCCCCTCTACTCCGTTTTGTTTTTCTTCTAATGAAAGTAAAAAAAATTGATGAATTTCCTAAATAAGACTTTGTGCTTGGTTGACACTTACCATAGCCTTCTTTGATTTTCTCTGGTGTGCCTGGATGTTGAAACTAACTCCGTCCTTGACCCATTTATATTGGTTCTCCCTCCTTATGAACACATCATCCTTGACATAAAAGTAAGGAATTCCAAAGACAACATAAAATGCATTAAGTGGAATGATATCAACCTCTAATACATCTATGTTTTGGGATTTTATCCCAAATTTGAACTTACACTTCCTTGTTAATTGTCTTTCTACACCCTTATTTACCCATCCCAATGGTTATGGATGTGGATGCTCTTAAGTTTCTAGACCAAGATATTTTACAACCATATCAAAAATCAAATTTGACTGAGAACCATAATCTACTAAAGCGTTTACCTTAGTATTCTTGATTTGGATTCTGATTTGAAATAACTGACTCATCTCTTCTTCTTATTTTCCCCTATACATGTTAGCAGTTGTGTATCCTAGCCTCTCATCTACATCCAAATCATCCTCAATCTCCACCTCTTCTTTTGTTTTCACAGTGGCCATGGATTTCTTTGAATCCTTGGTTTGGTGATTTGGGTGCAATTCTGGATGCAACTTCCAACATGTGGTGTCAGTGTGTCCATTTATGACACAATTCTTACAGAAATGCTTAGGATCTTTACAAGTATGTAAAGTTGTGGCAACCAATTTACCTTTCCATTTACCTTTGTAACTTGTTGATCCCTACTCCTTTTGCTACTTATTTGTTTAATGGTCTTCCTTTGGCTCTGCTTCTCCTTGCCTCTTCTCATCGTCAATATAATATGCCTGTACGCAAGCTTCGTTGAAATCCTTAGGATTCATGGAGATTACCTTCCTCTGAAGGTGAGTGTGAAGTCCTCCTAAATATCTAGTCAGAATGTCCTCATCCTCCAAGTCCATATTAAAAATCTTGGCTTGTCTCCAAGTCCTACACGCTTTGACCACTGCCCTGCCTAAAGTACTACCACTTAATCATTTAGTCAGTCTTATGGTTGATAGGATAGAAGTTAGCTCTGAGATATTCTTCAAAACCTTTTGAAGTACTGATAATAGGATGTTTCTTCCTTTCAAAATTGGCTAAGTGGGTTTCTCACTAAACCAAAGCATGAGCTTCCATTTTGAGATGTGCAAAGGTGATCCTTTTTTCCTTAGTGACATTATGCACACTAAAATAAAATTCCAACTGTTTTAGCCATTTATCTAGTAATTCTGCATCTAATTGTCCTTCAAAATTCTTTATTTCAATTTTCATCTCAACTTTAAAAGGAGTATGAACATATTTTACCTTCTCGCTTACAGTTGTAGCCTCTTCTTCATGCCCTTCCAAATCTTCCTCATCGTGGCTCCTTCCGATGCCCATTTTTTTGGCTAGTGCTCGAACCACCGAGTCCATGGAATCTTGCTTAAATTAAGCCGTCTTTTGCAAATATGAAAGCTCTTGTTGTTTTCTATTCAACCTATCCATCATGGTCTCTAGCATCTCTACTCTACGAACCAAGTTCTCTTCCTCCATTTGAGCTCAAATTCTTTGTTTCCACTTCTTTGTGGAAATATCTGGTTCACAAGGTAAAAATTCATCACCTTTGGACCTTGTCACTATCATATAAATCAAAAGAATGAATCGAATACCACATTCCTGGATATATAATCAACTCTGATACCAAAATGATCCGTAAAATCTACTTTGGAACTCTACAAATCACACAATTATGTTGTTGTACTTTCAACTTTGGAAAATGATAGATTTGCTTGAAGATTAGAGCTTAGTGACTGAATTTCTTAGTGCTTAAAATAAAATTTTAGATAGTGCTAATGAATTCAAACACACAACACAAGAGATTTTTATCTTGGAAACCACCAATGAGGGAAAACCAGTTGGGAAGGGCAACTGCTCTTTCTTCCGAAATATATATGCCAATTAATCAAAATTTACAGATTACAATAATTATGAAAAGAAGCAATAATGTAAACCTTGTCTCCAATTACTTGTTTGCTTTTTTTTCTTGCACCTTGCTCCTACAAATCCACTCTAGCACTAAAAGTGTTTTTCTCACTTGCTCTCATACGATTAAACTTTGCTCTTAATCTCTTTGGATCTTCGAGTGCCCATTTATCTTGCTCCTTATATTTATAGCCTCCACCATGTCCTCCTGTGTACTGGAGAATGGGAAAGGTTGGGAAGGGAAGAGACACAACCCAAACTCTTTGAATATGTGGTTATTCATGCTTCATTTTATTTTTCCATCAAAAGTGACAGGACCACCACCTTGTTTAGATCAGTGTTTATAGGACCGCCACCTTGGTTGGGCAGTGGTTTTGCAAGTGCCACTCTACATAGAGGAACAATTATGTTAAAATACTGACATAACCTCCTTTTCTCCCATTTTATTTGTTTTTCTTTCTTGGTGTTGATGGATCTGATGGGATGGTGTGTTTTTCTAGATCCCTATGAATCAACATGCTCATCTGCATCCTCCACAACCCTATACTCTAGTAAGTGAAGATACATCTCAAAGAATACTTGAGGTGTCTACCATTTTGGTTGTTGAAATTATGTCCATTATTGTCAATTTAGTGATGGTTGTTGGGGGGGTTGTTGTGGTTGTTGAACCTTCCCTGGGTTAGGACTAGACTCAGATCTTGAACCTCCATTAGGATTTCCTCCACACGGTGGTTGACCTGACCCTCCTGAGCCTCTCGCTGCAACCTGTGGTCCTATAGAAAAACTTATTTATGTCCCAATTGTCATGCTAAACTAGACACCTATTGTGTGTGTTGTAGCAACACCTATAGTATTGCTTCCAACGGTCTGTGCCAATACTTTGTCCTGAAGACATGCCTGTAAAGACACCTCCAAAGGTACTTCCAAACATTGGTGCCTATTGTGCTACCATGTGCATGTCCCTAATCTATTACACTTCTTGAGATGAAACTAAAATATCCCCTTCCCAATGTGGATATGACACCTTCTTTCCTTCACTAGGATTCCCTTTAACAACTACATATGGATTTGGAACACATTGCGCAAGGGCTAGGTAGTTAGGTTGGGTTAGATGCATAGCCACGATCCTCATTATCTCCTTAGACACACTCTCATTAGAAGTTGATGGGTCTATTTACTGTGTTTTCCCAATGTCGAGAGGACATGATATTATGTGTCCTCATCTTCCACGGGGATCTCAAAACCTTCACCACTTACATATATATTCTAGCTCATAGATCTTCATTATAGTGGCATGTACCTCCGTTTTCTCCTTGGCACATTCACTTGGTCAATATTTCCTTGCAAGCTTCCCCTTCTTCCTTTCCCATTTTTTTCCTTTTCCTCTTTGTTCCACTCTTACCTTATGTGCATCTTCTGCACATTCTCCTTCTTCCTAGAAGTTATTCATCATGTGCACACCTTGCACTTGCTTCAATCAACTAAGTCCTTGACCTTCTTGCGTGCCCCCCACACATTACCTTGTAATAGTTGTGCCTTTACCATACATTCTCCACTTATCAATTTGTCTCATTTCCTCTGCGCGTGTTGCACATGCCTTCCTTATTGCCTTTTTCCTATGCCTTGTTCTTCCACGTGCATATCTTTGCACCCTCCTCTGCACCTTTCAATACCACGTCATTCTCTAACACGTTTGAGTGTGCCACACACAACCAATCCAAGCGCACCAATAGGGCACCAAATCCTTGCAATAAATCAATGAGTGACACATGGCAGAAATGACAAGAACATTTACATAGTTGGTCGTCCTTTCAGCCAATCCACATGCCACATGTGTCTTGCATGCACATACAACTCTGACAAACTTCTGACAACCATATATTTTTCTACAGAGCTTTGATCGATGTGCACCTAGTCTCAATCGATAACTGTTGACATAGGCTATAGTGTTAGACATTTAAATTCAAATTCTTGGCGCATCTGGTAGGTGAGAAATGGGAAAACATCTTTATAGGAATTAATGAGTAGATCTGATTGCTCCAACCACCCATTTTGATCTGATCCATCCCTCTTTCCTTCTCCAACACACCAAATAGACTTGGGGAAGTGCATTTGAAAAATTTACAGGTGGATTTGTAGGCATTGAATGCTTCTTATTGCTGGTTGTATTTCAAATTCAGATTTTCCCTCCTTCTTCTCTTCTTCTTCCATGAATTCATCTATAAATGTAAGAGTTGGGCTCATTTTTTGGGGTTGGACATTTTGGATCCTTAAGCACTTTGCTAAGGACTTCATATTTTCTATATTTTGAGTCATCAGACCTCTAGATCTGGCTCGTGCATGTGGATATCAGCCTCTTTCACCATTGTAACAGCTCTGTGCATTTCTATGGAAGTAATGGAAGCATTGTTTTGTGACTATTCTCTATCCTAACATGTTTGAATTCCTTCTTCTTTCCTTTTCTTTTATATTGAGTGCTTGGTGTGTCATTCTACATCCCTTACAGTCCCCTTTTTAGTTGTGTTCCATGAAATTGATCTGTAAATATGTCTTAGTTGTGCTACACGTGCCTAGCCTTCTTTCACGCATTTCCCTTCATTTTCACTCAGAACAGATAGTGTTCATCCCTCTTTTTCTGGTGCTATCACATTTTAGTTTAGTTTTCCTTTCTGTTACCCTTCTTTCCCTGGTCCCTTAGCATTGTTAGCTTATCTTTCCCTTTCATTACTAGGAGTAGCAAGAATAGAAATAGATAGAGGAACTATCCTTCTCCTGAGATCCATCTCAAGCATGCAAGGTCCCACAACTTGGAGACGGTTCCATTTTTTTCTCAAATAACTCAATCCTTCCAGATCTGAGACATGGGTGCAAGTTTGATGACCAACAGTTTCTAGCATGCACCAGTGGGACAAGCAGTGAAATCTTAAATTTCATATTACTAAGTTCTAGTGTGTGAAATTCAGTATTTCTAGCCTTTTGAGGCTTATTTCAACACATCTAAAGACTCCCAACATTTCTAGAGCTCTGGATTTTGCAGTCCTGAGTGCCTTTTATGAGAAGAGTGCATACCAAATAGAGTGTTGCAGCTGAAGGATCCTTTAAATACCTCCAGCTTTCATCGAGAAGCACACACAGTAGATCTTTTGTGTCCGCATCCCCATCTCTAACGTGCTACACACACTCTACTCCTCCTCAAAGTAGACAAGTGCTTCTTGCCATGGTGCTTCAACCTCCTCATCCTCCCCTAAGGAACTTTTCCAGTTTCACTAGCGAAAGCCCGCTCAATCTCAATGCTCAACATGATATGCCAGCACTCATGCTCAAAAGTATTCCATACTTCATGGGAGAAAATAAAGTCACCCCTATTGAACACATTCAAGATGTGGCCAATGTATGCTCTATCTATCTGATTGACACATGATGATGTTGTTGTCAAGTTACTTGTAACCTCTTTCAGGGTAAATTGCACTCCAATGGTACCATGGCCTAAGACCTTAGAACATCTATTGCTACCCGGGATGAAGCTTAGAACTGGGATCTTTATTTGCAATTACTTTGAAGATAAATCAGATCATTTATCACTGGTGGAGCAGACTAACTACAACAAAGCATGCACGCCCAACAAATAGATGACTGATTTCAACATCAGATTCTAGAAGACTTGGGACATAATTTCCTCAAGTGGTAAGGCCTACAACCTAACATGATTTCTTGTACTATCTAAGGGATTTGAATAGTGACATTTCAGTCATGATTCAATCCATGGGAGGTAGAACCTTACCTGCTGCATACAACATTGCAATAAGGGTAGAAAATAGTCTCATTCAGGATGGTAAGTTGGCACCTAGGCCTCCTGCACCCTTGTTCCTAGAGATGTCTCTAATGCCCCAGCCTTCTATTACTCCAATTCCAATGCAGAGTGTGCAATTAGTTACATCTACATCCTACTCTCTTACAAAGTAAAAAGAAGATGATGAATTGAAGGCCCTAATTAGAAACTTGTCCAACAAGGTTGTATCATTGGAGAAGCAACATGCACAAGCCTACAGAGGTAGTTCCAATCAAGTACAAGGCCAAAGAAATCAACCTTGGTGGAATCATTATGGGAATAAAAGGTACGGACAAAACCAATAGAATGGTAGATGGCATACTAATGCACACTTTCCTTTGCAAGTTATTCCTCCTGCACAACCTCTTCCAGCACCCAGGACACAAGTCAGGCACTTGTCCCAGTCCATAACAACATGGCACAGAAGTCTCAATGGTGTCTTTCCTTGCAATATGCCTCATAGCTAGTATTACTGTGCTAATGCATGTTCGCATGCACAAGCCTACATGATTTAGAATGCTCCCAGCTGTTAGCCTTCAATGAGTGCACTAGAAGTAGATAAAAAAGAAATTCCATAAGCTCCTCCAGAGGAAAATTTGATGTTCTTTGGTGCTGAGGAATTCTATGCGTAATCAACCAAGCTATAGAGGATACAAGAAGACCACGTTGCACCCAAGTTACAGATAACACAAGATACAAGAAGAGAATGCTCGAGTCTAGCACAGCAGGTCACAATTCCAACAACACAAGTAGACCTCAAAAGTCAAAAGGAAAAAACTAAGACATCTAGTAGTAAAATTGCTCAAGTTCCCAGCACCTAAGGCTCCATGCAAAGCTCCTCTAGAAGTGGCGTGTGCCCCTCCTTTGGTAGGTCAAGCCTCTATGCACCAGCTAAGTTTCCTACCTCCATACCCAAGAAACCAAGAAAGGATGTTGTTGTTCCTCAAATGCACAAGTCAATGGGTTTTCCATTCAACATTGTGGACCAGATGAAAAAGACAAACATAAATGTTACAATGTGGGATGCCCTGACCATTCCATCCCACCGTGACTTGTTGTATGAAGCTCTGGCGCATCTCCCACATTAATCCAGCTATGTAGAATTCACACGCTTCTATCAACATCTTCCAAGAAGAGGAGAATCAAGTAAGTAAATTTATTAAAACCCCACCCTTCTATATGTCTTTAATCATAGGAAAACATCTTGTCCATAACTGTATGATTGACTTAGGTACTAGTACTTCTGTCATGCCTAAGAAGATTGTTGATGTCTTAGGACTTAAGTATAGAACCCGTGACAAAAGGAGTCCTGAAACTTGATGGTTCAACTTTCACTACCCTAGGAATCATCAAGGATCTTGAGCTAACCCTCATGCATGTCCAAGTATAACAATAACTCAAGATGTGTCAATCATTGATCTACCCCCTCTATTTGTCCTTATGTTTGTCAAGATGATTTTACTGTTAAAGTGGGTGGTTACTTGTCTTCTAATTGGTCTCATATGTTACTCAAGACAAGGTATGGTACCTAGGTTTACCATTAAGCATGAGCCAATATTTTCCTATCATGTAGAGTCATATGTCCCATCCTCTCTTCCAAGCCAATTGTTTGATCCAAGAAGAACAAGCTTCAATTCTAGAAGAGAAGCCTCTTCCACCTTCTATTCCTGATCTAGTACTTGATGAGTGGGTAGAGAGGCACCATAAATTTGACCCATATGCTGAAGAACTAGAAGCTTATGAAATTGGGTTTGGTACTTACTACATTCTTGAAGAAGAAGCTATGCTGCCGCATGTGCTCAAGCAAAGTGAAGAGAACCCTGGTCTATGGAAGTTATACTTTGATGGATCCAGAAGTAGAAATGGTGTGGGAGTAGGAGCAGTTATCATTTCCCCTAAGGATGATAAATTCTTCTTCACTCATAGGTTGTAGTTTATATGTTCTAACAATGTGGTAGAATATGAGGCGTTGGTACATGGTTTACTTATTGCTGAAAAGAAGAAGATTAAGGCACTACAAATATTTGGGAATATAGAATTGGTTATCCACCAAGTCACCAAAAAGTGTCCAAAAAAGAATAAGCTTCTCAAAGCTTATAAGCACAGAATTTGGGACCTCCTTGAGAGCTTTGATGCTCTAAATCTGCAGGTGGTTACACACAAAGGAATAGGGAAGATGACCAAATGGCCATGCTTGGTTTGCAGTTCTCTCTTGCTGAGGAATTTGTCAAAGGAAACACTCAACACATTAAGATGGTGATCAGAACCATCCATTCCAGAAAATAACACCAGCTGGAAAGTGTTTGATAGTGATGGAAAGATCGTCCAGTTCATCTCAGAATGAATTTGAGTTCTCATCAATTATGTAAGCTTATTTGCATGATAGCTATGGTGACCAAGTAATACAACTTAATACAAATAAGTTGCCTAAAGGTATTATCACCTCAGAGTAAATATTCAGCCCTGATGATGAGTTCAAGGGTGAAGAAAAGTATATGCACACCATGCAAGAAGACTACTCTCCAATCACTATTGCGCA
This sequence comes from Taxus chinensis, assembly GCA_019776745.2. Classification (NCBI taxonomy): domain Eukaryota; kingdom Viridiplantae; phylum Streptophyta; class Pinopsida; order Cupressales; family Taxaceae; genus Taxus; species Taxus chinensis. The sequence continues at coordinate 736,146,807 of CM034153.1, read as the reverse complement.
TGGAAAGGAATTTTTGCTCAGTAAAGCTTGTGGTGCATGATGAAAAAGAGGCCTTCATCTCTCTCTGTCAAAAATACAGTGATATCTTCTCATGGGAGTATGAATACCTCAAAGGTTTTGATCCAAGTATTTCTCAACATTCCATTGACCTTGATCTTGGTATCAAGCCTATTAGAAAAAAGTAACGACTAGTCAATCCAAAGATAGACCCCCTCATGAGAAAGGAATTATCCAAACTCATTGAGGAGAAGATTATTTTTCCCATCAAGTACTATAATTGGGTTGTGAATCTAGTTCTAGTGCACAAGAAGAATGGTGAAATTAGAATCTATGTGTGATTTAAGATATTTGAACAAGGCATCTCTAAAGGATCATTATCCTTTTCTTTCAATGGAGCAAATTATGCAGACCATGGATGCACATGCACAAATATTTTAATGTTACATGGATACTATGGCTTCAATAAGGGAATCCTGGATAAGGAAGAGGATCAATTCAAAATGAGAATTTACAACCAAGTGGGGAATATATACATATCAGAGAAGATGCCCTTCGGTCTTTCAAATGCAAGACCGTAACATTTCAATGCACCATGGACATTGAGGCTTCAAAGGTTACATATGATGAAAAAGTGACAAGCAAGAATGGGAATCTTGGTGTACCCTTACCTTGTACCCAACTTCTCGAGGTCGTGTCGAGATCAGTAGGTGAAAAGCTCTTAGAAATGTGAATGGATATGTATAATCTAATCTGGGGTAATCTTAAATCCTCAACACGTAATTTTGGAATCTGTGAATCTAAGGTGAAGGGCCATCCTTTTGGGATATAATGTGATATAATGGTTCGCAATTGGAGGCTCCTAAGTCATATTTCTTATCTCATCGAGATCCTTTTCTTGGTTGTTGCACTATGTGGGAGCTTCGTATATATTCCTAGATAAGGTCATAAAATGATGATAGGTGGTTTAGTGGATGCGTAGTGAACTATGGACAGTTTTCTAGTCTAGCCCATAAAATATTAGAAGGATTAGCTTCAGGGGCCATTACATAAGGGGGAACTGTAACTAAAATCAAGCAAGAAGTGATGAGGATCTAAATCATCAAAAATAAGTCAAGTCGATACTTGACTATCCTTTACAATTATGGCCCAAAATTGGGTGTGGGACTTGGGGATCAAAACAGTCGTGAAAATGCATGGTTATTGTGGACCTGTTATGGTCATGTAGCTCAGAATCAATCCCTTCTGATGTCTAACTATCCAATAATCGTATGCCTTCCTTCAGCTTCTATGCCTATAACTTAGAACTTTTATGATTTTCTCGGAGTACTCTAATCAGGTATTTTGGCTAGCTTGGAACCAAAGGAGATCTCTAGTGTCCAATGAGGAGGTCTCCTGCATTAGGCTGAAACCAAAATGTTTTCTCTCGTTCGAACTTACACAGTCATTGGAATGTTTTATCAAGGAAATCTATAGTTTGGATGGTTGACCAGAATGTGGAAGTTTTGTCATCTTCAAAGCCACTCCTCTTAAGTAGCTCACTAATTGCTTGTAAGTTTGTTATGGCTCGAAAGACCTATATCCTAAGGTCCTGATCTATATTCCTAAAGTCTCACTGGGAAATTTCACCCATTTCTTTACCAGATACTTGACCCAAATATATATTCTCTAGGCTCTCTAGGTCATGTGATTGTTATACAAAGATGATCAACCTCTCCAACTAACATTAATAAACTAATTAGGAAAGAGGGTTTCCCATTATACTATGTTAGAATTCTTCCCTTATGTTTTGTATTTTCTAATTTCTCCTTTTAATGAAATTAAAGGGCAGCTAGTCTAGCATATATACAAAATGGACAATGACTGAAAAATGATCTTATCGCAAACATAGAATGGTCAATTGGTAAGTATAGATTTTCTTTAAATACTCAACAATGTAGATCATAGTATGGCTATTTTCCTGTGCAATTATGCATTTTATCTCCATATACCTAAATGCATGACCTGGAAAGGCCTACCTCAGAAGTGAGGAATGAACACAGTTTCTCAAAAACTATCAATCCCCACAATTCCCTGTGATACCAAGAGTGAAATTTTAACTGAAATGAAATAATTCACTACTCTTCATATCCATGTACTAGGGAACTTTGATAGCTCAAACCTGGCATTTATATAACTCTGGTAAATCTAGTTATGTGTGATCCTCAACTTCCCTCAGTGTGATCTCCTCGTTCCTTCAAGTCACTGTGAATCCAGAAATGTGTATTGAAAGGATCAATCCTGTTCCACAGATAGCAATCAAAAGCTTGGCAGCTTTGGATATAGACCGAATCATAATCCTTGAGTTTCCCCCCATAGCAACAAGTGAACAAAGCTTGACTATGCAATTCAAAAAAAGCCTTCTTTCATGGGAATACAACACAAGTGTACCAAGATTTAAGAAATTATACTTGTGAAAAAAACTCATGCAACATTATAAAACTTAGTCAACTTTACCTGATCTAATGATCTCATTAATGTCAATGGACATCAGAAAGAATTTATTCTATGTATGAACTGATTGTATACATGCATCTTATGAATCACAATTGAAATAAGGAAGATAATTGGCTTCTTAAAACACAATAATGATGTAAGGTATGATTAAATTGAGAGATTCCTATGATAATAAAATTGAAGTTTCATTAGGGGCACATTTGCTTGAAAATAAGATGGCTATTTATAACCAAATTGCATTTACTAGAGGGAACTCCCATTAGAACTCTTGGTTACTATAAACAAAGGAAAAATACTATTCCCATGGGAGCTAGAAAACATTAATGCAAGCCAAAGTGGTTGACAGAAATCCTGTGAAATCTAAGATTTACTTTTGATGTGATTGTCAAATGGATGCTGGAAAAGCCTAAAGGAAGCCACCATGTGTAGGGCGGAAGTTACAATGATCGCCCACTTTCCTGGGTGGCAGTCATACATCATCGTATTTAGCAGGGCGGATGAACTTTCATCACTAATCAGACAAACGATGCAAGAAGAAAGGGGAAAAAGGAACACTCATTGGGTCAAAGCATGCATGAGGCTGAGCGGGGCATAAATTATGATACAATTATATGGCATTGGTGAGCCTTTCTAGATTCCAAACACCTTGCATATTAGACCTGTATCATCATTCAGGGCATGTGTATCATCGTTCTGTTGGTGCAGTACCTTACAATTTTGGGTACATATAGTTACATCAATGAGTTCATCTTGGTTTACCTTGATGAAATTATAGTCTTCTAAAATAAGATCATAGATCATATGGCACACTTGGATAAATTATTTGAGAGGTGTAGAAAGCTTAAGGGTATCTCTTAAACCCAAGAAGTGTAATTTTTTTGTGGCTTAGGGAGATCTTTTGGGCCATGTGGTTTCAAAGGATGGCATCACAATTGATCATGAGTGTGTTTCAACCATCCTAGCTCTTTCCTTGTCGGTGCACAAAAAATCCTTGTAGTCCTTCCTCAGTAATATTAATTTTGTTAGGCATTTTATTCCTAACTTTACAAGACTAGTAAGGCTAATCACCCTAATGTTCAAGAAGAACATAGCTTTCATATGGACAGTATAAGGAACAGAAAGCTTCAAAAAATCAAGCAAGAGATTTCTTGCACACCAGCACTCATCAACCCAAATTACTCAAAGTATTTTATCCTTTATGCTTATGGAGTTGATGTGAGTGTTGTTGTTTTCCTAACACAAGAAAATGAACAAGGGCTTGCAACAACTAGTGGCTTTCTTCAACCAGTTGCTAAAGGATTATGAATTAAAATACAGTCACATGGAGAAGCAAGTCTTCACCATCATGCGTGTGCTCAAGAAAATCAAAATTATTCCCACCACAAATCATATTAAGGTGTTAGTTTCCCACTCTTATATTAGAGACTTCATCATGGGAGCATAAATCAGTGAAAAGAGGGCATAATGGGTCACCAAAATCATGGAATATGATGTGACTATCAAAGTAACAAAGTTGGTAAGAGGTAGCACATTCTCTCTACAGGCAGCTTACTGAGGACACACACAATGATTATGAGACTTCATTATTTCTTGATGAAGTTCTCCAGTGTCCAAAACTTGATCAGAATATAAATCTTTTTGTGCATGACTAGATGAAGGACATGATCAAATTCCTTTCCAAGGGTGCATAACCTCTTGGCTTAATCAAGGAAAAGAGAATACATCTAGGGTTGGAATCTATCCCTTATGTTTTGATTAATGGAATTCTCTTCAAGAAGAACCTTGATGGTGTTGTAATTAAGGTGTATCAATGGAACAAAAACTGAAAAATTGTTAGCACAAATTTCACGATGGATTATTTGGTGGACACTTGTCTGTGAAAACTATAGCAATGAAGATCATAATTAGTAGGTATCTTTTGGCCTACTATATTTGTAGATGCACATAAGTGGGTCACAAAATTCATGGAATGTTCCTTCTTTACATGTAAGAAGAGATTGGAAAACACTTCCCCTCTGACCAATCCAAGTGGATCAGCCTTTTGTGTAATGGGGTCTTGATTTCATAGGCATGATTAATCTACCTTCAAGAGCTTGACACAAATAGGTGTTGAAAGCTACGGAATACTTCACCAGATGGATAGAAATTTTTGTGCTCAAGGAATCAACCAACTTAGTTGTCCTTGACTTTCCCAAAGGTATAGTCATAAGGTTTGGCATTCCTAAAACCATTATCTCTGATAATGTAAAATCCTTCCTTGACAGTAAAATCATTGATTGGGCTCTAAATATGGGAATCTATCTAAAGATTTCTTCCAGCTATTACCCCAAGGAAATGGTCTAGAAGAGGTAACAAAATTTAACCTGATCAAGATCATGAAGTGCACAATGAACATCAGCCAAAGACAGTGGCATACAAAGGTCTCACATGTGCTAAGGGTAGATAGAATCATAATTAAAAAGGAAATAGGAAATTCACCTTACAATATTGTCTATGGAAAAAAGGCTACCCTTCCTTTGATGCTAGAGTTGAACTCATTTGTGCGTTTTCCCAAAAAGCTAGAGCTCAAAGACACAGACCAGAAAGAAATTAGAATGATAGAGCTGGTTAATCTGGAAGAGTTAAGGAACTCTGCCATGATCAAGCTAGAACAACATCAGCAAGCAACAAAGAAATGGTTTGATAAAAGGGCCAGGCCTCAAGCTTTCAAATTTGGGGACTTGGTCTTGAAATGGGATGCTTACAAAGCTAAACCAGGGTGCTATTCAAAGTTTGATGCAATTTCGAGTGGCCCATACATCATCATTTCATGCAAGGAGGCTAACTCTTTAGATTTAACTCATCTTGATGGAGGTGCACTGTAAATTCTAGTAAATGGGATCTATCTCAAACCCTTCCATTAAGTTTTCTACATTTTTTTGTATACTTATTAGAGTAGTTTAAATTCCTCCAAGTGTAATGCACGCATTTGTTTATTTTTGCATAGTTATTTCTTCTCATGTGCTTCTTGCATGCGTTCTTATTTTGGCTTCTAGGGTGTCAATCTTCTTTCAGTAGTTTCTAGGATCTAGAGTAGAGTCAAGAAATGATCCTTCAAGTGACTTCAGAGGTAGTTCTTCAAAGCTATGTAAATTAGAATTTCATGATTACATTGCAGAATCCATGCCCAATAGACGCTCTAGGCTACTAAATGTCCTTTATCTAGCATGAAGATGGCCCCGAAAGTTACCATAAATGTTATAAAAATAATTCTTCTAGTTATTTGGACAACTTACATACATATTTTGGCTCAAAGATCTTCATTACAAGTGGTGTGCACCTCAGTTCCCCCCCTGGCACATTCACTTGGTCACTTATTTCCTTGTGCGCCCTTGCACACTTCCCCTTCTTCCTTTCCCATTTTTCTTTTTCTATTTGTTTAACTCTTACCTTATGCACATATTTTGTGCATTCACCTTCTTCCTAGCAGTATTAAGTCCTGTGTACGCACCTTACACTTGCTTCAATAAGCTAAGTCCCTAGCCCTCTCGGCTGCCCCTGCACACTTTACCTTATAATAGTTACACCTTGACCATACATTCTCCGCTCATCATTTTTTCTCTTTCACCCCCCCACACGCGTTATGCTTGCCTTCCTTCTACCTTTTTCCCACACCTCATTCTTTCATGTGCATATATTTTCACCCTCATCTATGCCATTTTTTGCCATGTCCATTCTTTGGCATGCTCGAGTGTGCCACATGTAACATTCCAATTTCGCCAACAGGGCACTGAATCCTTGCAACAAATCAATGAGTGACATAGTGACAGAAATGACAAGAATATTTGCATAGTTGGCCATCCTTTCAACCAATCTTCGCACACCATGTGTATTTTGTAAGCAGATGACTTTAAAAAAATTATGACAAGCCATATATTTTTGCCACAAAGCTTTGATCAGTGCGCACCTAGTCTCAACCGACAACTGCTGACATAGGCTATAGTGCTAAACATTCAAATTCAAATTTTTCACAGATCTAGTAGGTGAGATTAATGGGAAAATATCTTTCTGGGCATTAATGAGTAAATTTGATTGCTCCAACCACTGTATTTGATCTGATCCACCCTCTTTTTCCTTCTCCGACATGCCAAATAGACTTTGGGAAGCTGCATTTGACAAATTTTCAGGTGGATTTGTAGGCATTGCATGCTTCATTGTTGGTGGTTACATTTCAAATTTGTATTTTCCCTCCTTTCTTCTTCTTCCATGAATTCATCTATAAATGTAAGAGTTGGGACTCATAGTTAATGTTGGACATTTTGGATCCTTACGCACTTTGCTAAGGGCTTGATATTTTCTATATTTTGAGTCGCAGACCTCTAGATATGACTCGTGCATGTGGATATCATCCTCTTTCACCATTGTAATAACTTTGTGCATTTCTAGAAGTAATGGAAACATAGTTTTGTGACTATTCTCATTCCTAACATGTTTGTTATTCCTTCTTCTTTCCTTTTATTTTACATTGAGTGCTTGTTGTGTCATTCTACGTCCCTTACAGTTCCCTTTTTAGTTGTGTTTCATGAAACTAATCTAGTAAATATGCATCTTAGGTGTGTTATGGGTATCTAGCCTTATTTCACGCATTTCCCTTCATTTTTTCACTAAGAACATATAGTTTTCATCCCTCTTTTTCTAGTGCTATCACCTTCCTTAGATTAGTTTTCCTTTCATGTTATCCTTCTATCCTTGGTCCTTTGGCATTATTATCTTATCCTTCCATTTCATCACTAGAGAGTAGCAGTAACAGTAGCAATAGAAATAGATAGAGGAACCAGACATTCTCTGGAGATCCATCTCAAATGTGTAAGGTCCCACAACTTGGATATAGTTCCATAGTTGTCTCAAATGACTTGATCCTTCTAAATCTAAGACATGGGTGCAAGTTTGATGACCAATATATTAATCTAGTTATATGACATGATTTAATTCTATTATTAGACATCTTTATGCACTCCCCTTATCCCTTCTCTGCATGTGATTTTTCAACTTATGGCCCTTACTTGGCTGCCAAGTCCTCTTGCTTTTCTCTAATTTTAGACCTTTGCTTGATCGAAATTGTAACTTTGATTTTCTATTTTTAACCATGGCCCTGGAAAAATGGCTAAGTTCTTGCTGAAGTTCCTACATGCACACAACCCCACATGCCAACTTGTTTTTCCACTACATGTGCCCATTGCGCACTACCCTGATCATTTGCGCCCACGTTCCCTTATGCGTAGACTCAGTGCTCCATTGATACTTCACATTTTTCTTGACCAACACTTTGCTTATGTTGTTTAATTTCTTTTAATGGATATCTAAAATAGTTGTAAAATTAAGGGGTAAAGGGTTATTTCACATCACTATGGGAGTTGAGATTGAGCTTAACGATGAACCCAAAAAATATAAGTGGCTTCCAATTTTACACACATGGAAAAATTGGACAACGGGGTCCTGTTAAACTCTAGGACTCTACTCAAGGACTTAAGGGCCTACAGGAAATTTTTGTGTTTCGAAAACATTTATGACATTCCAGGAGGATTCGGGAACATATTGAACTATTTCTCCTTCTTCGGGTTTTCAAAGCTCGGGATTTACTCAGAGAAAGGAAATTGATTTTTTGAGAGGCATCACTCTCGAATGACTCATGTAGAAATGATCAACATTCGTAAATCAGGTTTAAAGGGTCTTGTTATACTTATATTACCCTCTAGTCTCAAGAGAGATCTTAATTAAGTCACTTATCAGAGCAAAATAACTTTCCGAGAAGAACACAAAAGGGGCTCTGAGCTTAAAACATCTCACCGAGTAGCTCAACGAGTTGCTCGATGGTTTGGTTAAGAACGCAAGCTGAGCTAATGCATTAAGTTGAGGGCAAGCTTTAGAATAGCTTGGTTAGGTTATAATTCAAAAGACGGGTTCGTAAGGGATGGTTGAGCTTGCATCAAGCATCCAAGATTTTACGTAACTCGTTTTGGATCACCAAGTCTACTCGGTGGCATAGGAAGAAATATCATGGGTTCAGTGGAATAATAGGCTCGTAGTGAGATCGAGCAACTCAAATGGGGCTCAATGATCACTGGAATGACATATTAGAAGATGATACAATTTTCTAAGAGACCGAGTTGAGCCTAATCAACTAAATTAAAATTAATGATGAGCTCACACATTCGAGGCAGAGAGAATATTGGTTCGGTCAATGCACGAAAAGCAGGGAAAATTGTGGGGATCTAAAACCATCTCGCCAAGATGTTACGTAGGTAAAATGGCCTAGAGAAGAAGTTACAGCTTCTGGAGAATAAATTTCATTTGAAGAGAAACAAACTCTTTGTGTGATTGGTGGACTAGAATGGCAATCACATTGCAGAGATGTATGACTGACCATGTCACCATCAACTGGGCATAACACTAGGCTAGAGCATGCTTTAGCTGCCTGTCCACTGTCATACCTTGAAATATTCTTATTAGCAGAGTCTTGCAACGTCAGATTGTGGAAATATTTTTTGCTTCTGTTTGCTATTGCTTATCTATCCGTTTTATGCAACAAATCCCTTTTTCCACTGAACAAATTTGGAGTTTTCTTTCTTTCTTGAACTGAAACAAAAGGGGACAAAATACGAGCAGAGCAATATTTTTCTGCCAAAAGTGGTGGTGAAAGGCCTGGTACAGGGGGCTCAGGTTCAAGTGTATCTTGGTCCAAAACAACCGATTCACTCTTCTTGGAGTCACATATAAATCCCTGCCTATTTATTTGATTACCCGGCACCTGAGATACAAGGTGGAATGGAAATGGCCTAGGTGCCGGATGCACACTAGTTGGAGTGCCTATTGGTCTTGCTGAAGCATGTGGATCAGGAGGAAATCCAGGAAGAGAAACCGAACATCCAGAACCATGAAACGGTTGAATTACATTTGTTGTTCGTTGCATTGAGAAATGCTCACATGGAACACGGCAAGGAGTGGCACTCACCATACCCCCAAATTCTCTTGGTGGAAAAACATATTTCCCCTTTCAGACTCACGAAGTGTAAACGCCATGTAGCTCATAACAGAATGATGTTTCCTCATGCTAAGTGGAAAAGTGGAAATCAGTGGCCATCTGGCCAAAACGAAATATGGCCAAATAATGCCGAAACCCCGCATTCCAATCCCAGACGTGGAAAATAAGGCGAGCATTGCCAAGGGAAATGACGAGATGACAAGCCATCTAAAAAATTCCGAGTGTGGGAGAAGGTTGAGTCTACTGCCAAAATCGGGAGTTCGATGATTGTAAACCGAGCAGATAATCCCGCGCTCAGAAATTTGACTTAGGGGTTCAAGTTTATTTCCGTAATATCAGGTGAGTCATCTAAACACGTTGAAGTGGTAAACGAGAACGTGCTCGTGAAGATAGCCGGATTATCAGTTAAACCATCCGATGCATGCATAAGGACTCAATAAGTAGAGCTCAGTCAAGGACCGAATAAATAGGTAAATCGGTTGAGGAAGGTCAATGTAGTGTGCGATGGAGGACGGTGAATTCACTTGGTGTATTCAACGTAAAGGAGATACCGAGCCGAAACCTGCGCGCACATAATTCGGTGCAATACATAGACAAGTTCGGGTGGCCTGTTTTTGGGTCTAGTGAGGGAAGAGCAATGGAAAAACTATGGCGTAAAATCCCGTAAATGGAGGAAATTTGGCCCGAATAAGAAGCTTGCAAAGAGTCTATTGGGTTTTTCGAGTACCAAGCTCTAAGCCGTGTATGCTGGCGGGATTAGGAGCTCAGCTCGGTTGCATGCTGGATAAGATCGACACAGTGGCTCGATTAACGGTCATGGAGGTGAGCACTTGCGGTAAGTATGAAAAGATCTCGCTTCATGAATGTAGCGCACCAAGACAGTGAACTCGACACAGAGTTCAGTTTGTATAGTCGGCAGACGGAGGCTCATTTCAAAGATAGCGCGGTCAACATGTCAGAGCAATTCATGAAGGAACTCAATGAAGCGTGAAGGTTCGAGTGAGCCGTGAAGTTAGTTTGGCGGGAGATAAACGATGGCTCGGCATCGAGCTCACGACTGGTGGAAATATTCGCAGACGCAGGTTTATGGAATAGCTCCAGCTTGTCATTACATGAAGAGCTCAAAATATGGGTCTCTAGGTAGAGATAAAGTAGTACAAAAATGGTGAGCTCTTAAAGTAATATGGAGGTAGCAAATAATGATGTGGGGTGAGTCATTAAAAAATTAATCAGGCTACACAGATATCGGGCTGTGAGGATGTATTGCTGCTAAATAGGAATCATCGAGTGAGCTCAGTCATTTAGAACGAATGCCAAAGTAAATGTCTCGACGGTTTGAGCTCACGTAGAAGCTAGCCATATGGAGATCATGCGGTGATGTGGAATAACACATTACAGTGTTAAGGCAAGGATTCAAGGCCTCAAATATCGAAACTTGATAGCTAGGCATGGATGAGAACGTTCAAAGGCAAAATTTGTAAATTCATGAAGAGTCGCATTAAGAGCTCGGCTTAGGCTCAGTGCTTAACCACGTCGACCGAAACACGGAGTTATAAATAATGAAGGAGAAGGCCGAGCTCATGTAAGAGAACTCATTTGACCGGGGTAAGGTGGAAATGTGCTCGGTGACTCAAGAGCTCATGTAGAAGCACAATGCGCATTGAAAGAATGAAGGCGATGAGCTTTGGGTTCACAATCTCGGCAGAGCGCAAAGGCGCCAAGAAGTTCATGGTCGGTAGAGGAAATAGTTCGTAGTGTTCCGTTAGGTAGCTCTTTTCAGATAAGTGATGTTAAATGAAGGCTCGATGGGAAAGTGATTTGGCATGGCAAGATTAATAGCTTGCCCACATGATTAAACTCAGTGCTAAGGGAATGAGAATCGGGTTCAGAGATAATGAAATAAGGGAGAGACAAATTTTTTTATACAAGATGCTCATGATTGGATACTCGCATCTCACACGGGGCTCAAACAAAAGACCAAATCATTTGATGAGTGGGCATCATCCGTAGGGAACAAAAGTAGGAAAATTAACTTGGAATACCAGGATCGATGGCTCAAGCTGTGTCAAGGAATGGATATCCTCAGCATCGTGAATGTAAAACATAGGAGAAGGAAGGAAAACGCCGAGCTCCTTGAATCACTCAATAATGAGCTCGGTGCGCAGTCAATGCCGAAGCGTGTCAGTAGTAAGCTTGAGGAAACATTACAGGAGTTGGCTAAGAAAGGTGGAGAGCATGTTTCACCATCGAACTCGGTAGAAAAACGAGGAAAGAGTCTCGAGCCAATCGGGTTCAGAGATAAAATGATGAGCTCGTGTAGGATGGTCACGGATGAATCAGATAGTTGAGCTCGGTTGAGCTAAACAAATTAGTGAGCCTTTCAAATTTCTCGGGGATGGATCGATAAGCTAAAAATGAGTCGATGAACAAATTTTCTCTGTAGAAATCGACTCAACATAATTCTATCAGAGCTTAACTTTGGAAATTATCTCACGAGTTGTCATTTGAAAAAACCTAGTTGAGCTCGTTATAAAGAATTAACTCGATTCGGGAGTACCTAAGCTAATGGATAAGTTCATCATATAATGTAGGAGCTCAAAGAAATTGAATGAGTTGCGATAGCTATGTATGATTCATGCGAGAATTCAACAAAGAATGAGCGAGTTAGCTCGGTTAGTCTAAGCATTGAGCTTTCAATGAAATTCACACAAGACAATTAAAAGAGATAGAACGGTGTGCGGTGAGAATTGATCTAAGAGCTCTCCACTCGACATTGATGTTGAAACAAAAGGATATTGGTTGAGTGGGAGCTTGGCAGGGAGGAGATCACCGAGTTGGTATTTTTTGGCCTTCTCCTCATAATTTTCCCCTTCAGCACAAACCGGTTAACAAAGGGGCCCACCATATTTTTTTAATTAATGTAATATTTTAACTAAAATATTTTAATAATAATATTTATTATTATTATTCAAATATTTTATTTTAGTATTCTTTTAATTAATTGAGAAGACTAGGTCATCAAGCAATTAATGACCCATGATAGAACCTTCTCAGGTGGTTCAACTAACTGTGATAAATATATCATGGGCCTTCAATTTAGGAATGTAATTATGACCTTTCCTCTTCTTTCTCACATATTCTTCTATAAATGTAAGTTGGAAGCTCATTTCTAAGGGTTCCAATAGGTCAGACAAGTTGGACAGTTAGATATCTTAGGCAAGTATATTCTTTTCAGGAGTCCTCTCTCTTCTGCAAGTTGTCCTTGTGTGTTGAAAGAACTTTCAAGCTTCCTCTTCAAGACTGTAATGGCAACTATTGCCTCTTCTAAATGTATGATGCATTGTGCATGTTATTGAAGCAATAAAAGTGTGTGTTTTGTGACTATTCTTGGTCCTTTCATCCTTCTGTGCTTCTTTGTGCCTTTCTCATACTTACAGGTACACTGTGCAAGTTTAAATTGCAGGTTCTTGGAGTTCTGTGCTTATCAATTGGTGGAGTATTGCATGCAGTTGAGTTGTGGTGTCTTTTCATCCTTCTTGAGTTCATCCTTCTTCACTAGGAAACTGGTATATTTCCATGTCTAATAAAGTTTAACAAAGGGAACGCATGTCTCTTAGTTTGTGGTATCCTGTACTCTCTCTAAGTTGCAGTAGGTGAAGTTGACCTATGGTGCACACACCCTCTTCAAATTAACCCTTCCTAAGTCTGGAAACACCCTTTATTTGGTGCATCACCATCCCTAGTATAGTTTCATTTATGTAAATCTTTTTCCCTAAAGCCCAATGAAGATGTTAGCATAGGACTAGATAATCATTTTATTACACTAGGAGTAGTACAACACTAAGTTTAGGAAGAGGAAGCTGGCCTTCTCCGGAGGTTCACTTCGAGTCCAAGTCCCATAGATTTAGATGTGATCCCATGTGTCCCAATCACACCGAATGTCCTATTCACATCCTGGCCATTCGGAGGGTGCAATGATTTGGCGACAATAGTATGTTTGTTTCTCTTGACTTTCTCTTCCACTGTTTAGAGATATTTTTACCTTTCTATTTAAATTAATGAAGTGAAACAATAAAAACAAAACTGACCTCAGAAGACGGTGGTGTTTACCGATACCCACAGAGATGGATGTTGAAGCTGATGGATGAAAGCTCCTTCCTTCTTTCGTTGACAGAGGAACCTACAGATCACAAACACTATTCCTTGTAAAGATGTCAATCCGCGTATAAGAAATCAATATGATGATGACAACATAAATTGATAAAAACAAATGATATAACCAATAATGAAAAGGAAAAAGGGCTGACATGTTCCTAGACTATATGATGGTGATACCTGATCTAAAGGGAGTCTAGGAACCACAAAAATGGATCAAAGGAGTAAGGATATAGATAGTTATGTACTCACAAAGGTGAGCAATATGATAAATTTGATTTAGATAATTGATAAAGTACTAAAGATGGCTCAAAGGAGCTTGATATCACTGGAAAAACACATTGAGGGGCCTTACAATAGTAAATTATGTGATCTAGATGTCTAAAATAAATCTTAGGGGTCATAATACCATTTTAATAGGAATCATTAGTGATTTTGGTGAATCTCCAGCGAATCTGGGAATCGTTGGCGATTCTGGTGAATTGACAACGATTGTTGTGAAATTATACAGGTTGATAATGAATGAAGTTAGGACTCAAAAGGGATGCTAATTTTTTTTATTTAAGCTTTGATATGATGCATAATAATGTAATCAAGCAAGGGAAAATACTTACCTTGTATAATTTGATGAATGAAGAGTAGAATGTGATGTTACTCGAGAGAGGGAGATTGTAGATGCAAGAAGGTTGCTGAGTTGATCCCTGAAAATATGAATGACATTCGTAGGTTGAAGAAGAGATGCTTAGTGCCTTGAATGTTTTTGGGATGATCTCTGGCTCTGTGATGATAGAGTAGGTATTTACCTTAGCTCATGTTCACCAAGGTAGTTTATTTACCTTTATTGTATTTATCCTCACCCACTTATGTGTGTGGATATTTCTTTTATCTTATTTAGATATTAGGAGATATTATCTAGTTGTTAGGTATAGTTCTTTCCTTGATCTATGGTATTGACTAGTTCTTTCCTTGATCTAAGGTATTGACTAGATCCTTGATTTCTAGTTCTCTCCTAAATCTATGGTCTTGACTAGTTCTTTGATGACTAGTTATTTCCTTGATTTATGGCTTGATCTATGACTTTGACTGGTTCTTAGATTGTTATTCCTTGCCTATTTAAGCAAGGCCCATTCTCAATGTATTGCATTGAGTTCCATAATAATATATGATATTGTTTCTCATTTGTTTGCAAAGGTTTTATGTAAAGTTATTATGGCGAATTGCTTTCATCTTATAGATCGTGGTGTTTGATTAGCATCTGTGTTCTTGGCTTGGTACGATCTGGTTATCGTTCCTTTCATGTGAGAGGTCTATGATACAAGAAAAATGTGATATGACGTTTGTAGGCCACACACAACTGCAAGCTAACCTCAAATGGAGGCATGAAGCTCATTTATATAGAGTTGCTAACAACCAGGGAGAATCACTGGCAATTTTGTTGAATTACTAGTGATATAGGTTTTACGGGGAAAAAAGGTTGCAACCACCTCCCAAATCAATTTTTATTTTATTTTATCGAAGGATGTGGGTTAGAAAGAGGTTCTGCAGGTTAGGAATGTTGTTAAATGGTTGAGAAGTTAGTGATCTTGTTTTGTTTTATTTGATTTTGGCTTATAAGTGGTTTGAGTGGTTTAGGAGAGGATAAAATAGGATTTTATAGCTGTAGAATAATATTTATGGGGAGTAAATATAAAAGGGGGAGGAATAATACTTAGGATAAGGATTTAATGTATAATATGATAGTGTTTTGATAATGGATTTAATGTATAATATGATGGCGATGCAATAACGAAGGGGAGCTAGTAGATACAAACACGAGGATTAGTGGCACTAATTTTAAGTGTCTACATCCACATTGAGTCTTCCAAAACACCCAATGGATTCTAGAAAAATCTTGATGTTATGTTCGAAAAATAATATGAAATGATAGCGCATGAGTTGGAAAAAAAACTACTAGGATTAACTCCTAGCAACTTTGATAACCTATAAGCCTTCTTCTTAAAGTTTTTCCACACTAGATCGATCTTAAAGGAATGTCGAGTTGAGAACAAGGATGTTGAGTTGATCTTATTGATTCTTTCTAAGTTAGGTCCCGAATACTTCGTCTTCATTTCAACTTTCCATGCCACGAAATATGTTTTAGGCGGTGCTTGAAAAATGCTCTCATTTGATATTTTTGCATCCCAAGTCATTCGAGAACATGATAAACTCATTCAAATGGGGACACTCAAATCCAATTCACATACCCTTATAGTAAGTATTGGTAAGGAAAAGGATAAGAAACATAAAAATAAGAAAGAGAAAAAGGACCAACCAAAGAAGGAAACCAAGACCAACCAAAACTAACATGAATGCTTATAATCATGAGCCTAAAGCAAAGAAGGAAAAGTGTAAGTGTTCTTATTGCAAGACAACTAGACATGAATAACATAAATGTATAATAAAATAGATAGATCACCTAACTCATTTACCTGAGAAAAATAATATAGGTATTCCTGAGTCTATCAAACAAAATACTCTAAAGTCTGAGTCTTCCAAAAGCAAAGGAGTCTAAATCTGAGAAGAAGAAAGGAAAGACTCTTGTAGCTAGAGTTTCACCTTCGTCAATGTAGATCATTGATTCCAGTGCCTCACACCACAAGGGTTATTCACATATTGATTTTTCAAACATTGAACTACGTGGCATGTCCCAAATCACTTTGGGTGATGACTGTTTAGTTTTGATTATCGGTAGTGGATCAATAGAAGTAGAAGGTGGAGCATTTAATCATGTGTTGAGTGTTCCCTCTCTCTACCAATCTCCTATCAGTTTACAAAATCACTCATCTTAGTGAAGGAATGCAATCGGAATGTAGTACTAACTCGGTGATTATTCGTGAGGTTCATGATGACACTACAGTGGTTGAGGGAAATGTGGATCATCGGTCACCATTGTACACCTTCTTCCACTTTACTTCTAATTTGATGCCCACTACCTTGAAAATGAGATGGTCAATGAGCTACCCCTCGCCAAATTTTCTAAGGGTATTTATGAGGGTTGTGCCCTTAGGAAGCACCCTAAAGAAATTTTTGGTAAAGGAAAGGCCTAGAAAGCTTCTCATCACTTGGATCTTGTTCATAGTGATGTTTCTGTCCCCTTTCCATCTTTTTTTTTACTAGAGCTCTCTATATTCTTACCTTCATTGATGATTTTTCACATTACACTTGGGTGTATTTTCTTAAGCAAAAATATAAATTCTTTGATCACTTTCGATACTTTAAGGCTCTTGCTAAGAAATAGATTGAAAGATCTATCAAGGTTCTTCAAATTGACAATGGAGGTGAGTATGTGAGCAACATGTTTGATGAATTTTGTACCTCTGAAGGGATTTCTTTGCAGTTTACACTTTCTTACAACCCTTCGCAAAATGGAGTTGTAGAAAGGAAGAACCAAAGCTTAAGGAGATGGCCACATGTATGGTTCACTCGAAGTCCCTTCCTCTGCAGTATTAGGCCGAAGACGTGAATTTTTCTTGTTACTTTCATAACTGTTAGGGTTAACACACTAGTTGTATAGATATATTAATCAAATCTAAGCATAAACACAATCAATACAGAAATAAACAAGAAGAAACGATACACAAGATTTAATGTGGCTCACCTAGTGTAGGCTACGTCCACCAAGAAATAACCAATTTATCATCATAAAGGAAATACAATGAAGATTTACAATCTTCCACACCTTCTTGGATGTCCTGTACTTTCTTCTCTACAAATTTATCTTTTTCTCCCTAAAGCAATCTTCTCTTAATTCTCAATGAATTATCTCTTCTAAACCCTAGATTTAGGCTTATATATGAATTTACAATCTTAGGCCACTTTAGTTATGCAATTACAACCATTAGATTCATTTTACAACTAAAGATAGATCTAATTCCTGTAACTTAATTATAGTAGTCATGCACAGGTAAACCGATGTCAGTTAGCCCTAACCGATGTCGATTCCTCCTTGCCTAACTGATACCAATCCATGGGTGATCGATGTCGGTTACTGTGTATTCCAAAAAGTCTGAGAAAGCATGCCAGTGAAGTAATTAAGCTCCATAACTCAACAATCTCCCACTTGAAGATAAATTGTTACATTGTACCATACATCTCCTTCCTCATATCCTTTCATTTCCCTATTTCTCCCTCCTAAAGTCTCAAACTCGAAGACCAACAAAAGTGGACTGTAGCTCCAAATTCTCTTTTTCCAACGGCTTCGTTAGCATATCCGCAAGATTTTCCTTTGTATGAATTTTCTCCAACTTCAGCTACCCATCCTCTAATACCTGCCATATGAAGTGATATCTCAACTGAATGTGTTTTATTCTAAAATGAAACACTGAGTTCTTTTCCAGATGAATCATACTTTGAACTTTCACTTTACAATCTATAATCCTCTAACTCCTTTCCCAACTCTCCCATGAACCTGCTTATCCATATCATCTCCTTGTTAGTTTCTATAGCTGCAACATACTCAACCTTTGCAATAGACAGGGCCATAACCTTCTGTAATCTAGAAATCTAGCTAACTTTCATCCCACATACTATGAAAACATATCTAGTGGTGTCCCTCCTACCATCCAAATCACCAGCCATGTATGAATCCACATAGCCATGTAAAGAAGTATCTGACCTTCCATAACATAAATGCATGTGGGATGTCCCTCTCAAATACCTGAGAATCCATTGGAATGCTTTCCAATGCTCTTTACCTGGATTAGCCATAAATTTTCTCACAACTCCCACTACCTGAGTAATGTTTGGTCTGGTACAAACCAAAACTTACATCAAGCTCCCAACTGTTGAAGCATACGGAACTCGTGATATGTACTCAACCTCCTTGTGTGATGTAGGACACTGATCTTTGCTTAATTTGATATAATTCTCCTGAGACAAATACAACTTCCTATTTTTCATGTCTCTATGAATTTACAGCTCCCAAATCCTTCATTGCAAATGTGTGAGTTAGCTTTTCTTTAAGCTCACCAATGTCTTGCATACTAGATCCTGCAATAAGCATATCATCCACATACAGTAACAAAATAATATAGCTCTCATTTCCAAACATCTTGAAATAAACACAATGATCAGATTCATATATGAAATAACCATGCTCATTTATGAAACTATCAAACCTCATAAACCATTGTCTTGGAGCTTACTTGAGCCCATATAGGCTCTTTTTCAATCTGCACACAAATTTCTCCCGACCCTTCACTTTATACCCAAGTGATTGATTTATGTAAATCTCTTCCTCTAAATCATGATGAAGAAATGTCATCTTGACATCAAGTTGCTCTAAATGAAAATCCTATACTACAACTAAACTCAATATATTATGAATATAAGTCATCTTAACAATAGGAGAAAATGATTCACCAAAGTCGATACCCGTTTTATGTGAAAATCCCTTTATCACATGCCTTACCTTGTATCTCTTATGTCCACCCTCTTCTTCCTTGATCTTGTAAACCCACTTGTTCTATAATGTTATTTTACCTACTAGTAACTTAACCAAATTCCATATGTGATTCTGCTCTAAGGAGTCCATATCCTCATTCATGTCATGCTCCCACTGCATGTGAGCTTTATACTGCATTACTTCTTCAAAGATTTATGGTTCACCACTATCATTCATTAATAAATAAGATGAGGAAGGTGAAAATATTTTTGGAGGTCT
This sequence comes from Taxus chinensis, assembly GCA_019776745.2. Lineage (NCBI taxonomy): Eukaryota > Viridiplantae > Streptophyta > Pinopsida > Cupressales > Taxaceae > Taxus > Taxus chinensis. The sequence goes on along the minus strand of CM034153.1, from coordinate 736,127,437 downwards.
ACTTAACCTTTTTGACCTTCTCACTGAGATTTGGGGTGTCGGAGGCTCAATTTTCTCATCCTGTAGATTTATATCTACTTCTGACAGTGACCGACACCGGTTCGGCTAACTGACGTTGATCTGACTCTTTTGTAACTGATGCCGGTATAGAGGACCAATGTTAGTTAGGGTAAACCGATCCCGGTTATTGTGTAAACCTATAGGTGTTAATTTGAAATCCAAGAGTTCATTTTCATCCACAAACTTCTCCACCGGTTCACCTTTAGGTACCAAAACTTGATCCATGTACATTATCTTTTCATTCCAATCAATGCCACGACTCCTAATTGTCTTAGAACCTTCTAAATCCCAAAACTGGAATTCAAAATCACCAGATCCATAACCAATAAAAGTACATATTTTGGATTTAGCATCCAATTTCTTTCTATTTTCCTTATTAATATTTACAAAATCTTCGGAGCCAAATACTCTAAGAAAATAAATATCTACCTCTTTTCCAGTCGAAGGTTCTTTTGGTATTCCACCATTCAGTGCACTTGAAGGTCCACAGTTAATCAAATAAACCTCCATGTCTATTGCTTCCACCCAAAAATGTAAGGGAAATCCAACATGTATCCTCATGTTTCTAACACTTTCCATGATTGTCTTGTTTATTCTCTCTGCAACACCATTCTCCTATGGTGTTATAGGAACCGTCCTTTCTCTGCGTATTCCATTTACTGAACAATAATCATTGAAAGCCTTGTTGTAGTACTCCCCACCCTTGTGAGATTTATGGCACTTTAACTTTGAATTCGATTCATTTTCCACAAGGGATTTCCATATTTAAAAGTTTCAAAAACATCATATTTACGATTAATACAATAAAACCATACCTTTTTTGTAGCATCATCAATGATTGTAATATAGTATTAGGATCCTCCATGAGAAGCCACTTGGGTTAGCCCCCACACATCTGAGTGTACAAGCTCCAATTTATGCTTCTTCCTTGTTTCCCCAACTTTGAGAAATCTCACTCTCTTCTACTTTCTAAAAATACAATGCTCACATAAATCAAGATCTACACGTTTTAGATCTGATAACTTACCCTTTGCCTTTAAGATTTACATTCCCTTTTCACTCATATGGCCTAGCCTGATTGTGCCACATGCTTGTATCTGAATCTGAAGTAGATAGAAAAAAAGGAATCAGTAATCCAAATAGACAAATACAATGATCCTACCTTCTTACCTTTTGCTACAACAAGAGATCCCTTAGTAACTTTCCAAGATTCGGCTGTGAGTGTAACCGTGCAACCAGTTTTACACAATTGTCCTGCAGAAATTAGATTTATTTTGAGGCTTGGAACATGCCTCACATATTTCAATATCCATGTATTTCCATTCTACAATTGAAGATGAACTTCACTTGTACCAGTAATATTGCATGGTTCATCATCTCCTAAATAAACATGCCCAAAATTACCCTGGACATAATTTCTGAAATAGCCCTTATTAGGGGTTGCATGGAAAGAAGCTCCTGAATCTAAAACCCATGACTCAATTTTAATATTCAAGGAGAGAATTAGGGCATCTTGTATTATCTCTTTTGCAACAACATTTTCCTCTTTAATTTTCTCTAGTACATTCTCTTTGTTTTCCTTGAACCAACAATCCTTATTTTCATGACCTTTCTTTCCACAATTCCAATAGATTATACCTCTACCTCTGGATTTAGATATGCCATTCTTAGACTTTTATTTCCCATTATTATTTCTCTTGGGTCTCTCCTTTTGCATTTCCATTATTTTTACATTTAAAGCATTCCCAAATGATGATTATCCTATACTTTTCCTACGTATTTCTTCATTCAGGATTATACTAACCACATCATCAAATTGTTATCCCAAATTCATCGCCCCAGCAACTTTGGTCAAGACAACTCATGCACATAAGGAAATTATGAAGGAAACGACTCAGACGCATGAGCTCACATTCCAGGATGACAAATAGGTTACAGGTGGGCTCAGAAATGGAAGACCAGCAGAGAGAGCCATGTGTCCTAGTGGCACTTCTCCAAATATGAATCCATAGAGGGAAGCCCAAACGAGCGCCAGGCTACCGCGTGGCCCTGGTAGGTGAAAAATGAAGAAGAGTCTTCCAGGCCATTAACGTAGAATCCAATCTCTTCAACTACCAGATCCGATTCAATTCGATCCGCTGGGAACTAGAAGCGACATATTGTGGGTGGATTTACAGAAGGAATTAATATTAGGTAGTTAAACTTTCAAAGCAGGATTCGATGTATATCTCAGGGTGGTTGAAACAAGATTCAACTTTTCCCTCTTCTCTCTCTTATTCTTTCTATATATTGTAACACTTCTCGTTTGAGAAAGAGAGACATTCTGGGAATAGAGAAACTCTACTAAATTTGTTTCTCGACGCCATTTTTGAGCAGCAAACCTTCTCCTACACCTGGAAAATGTATTTGTGCCTCTATTCCAGAAATTTAATGGTCTGTGCACATTCTAGAGCAATAAAAACATGTTTTTGTGGTGTTCTTTAACCCTTTGCATCATTTTGTTGTTTCTCTATGCCTCTCCCTTCCAGATTTATTTTTATGTGCATGTATTTCACATTTGCATGTGCAAGATGTTGTGTTTCACGGAGTTTAATGGATGATTTATAGATTTGGGACATGTCACTTCTGTCTGACCTCCCTCATCTAAATTGTTTTAGTTTCTTTCTCCCTCAACAGAATATCTCGTTCCCTTTTCTCAGTGCTATCACCTCGTTAGTGTAGGATTTCCCTCTTTATGCACTTTCTCTCTCCCTATCTCCTTGGCATTGTTAGGATAGGTATAGTTAGACATCATTTCCACATTAGGAGTAGTTAAGCATTAAGATCAGGAAGAAGAAGTCGGCTTTCTCTAGAGGGCCATCTCAAGTCCACAAGTCCCATAGCTTGAGAGATGGTCCAATGGTCTGCCTTAGAAAAGTAGATTTTTAGAGCTCATTTGGGGGTGCTGTGATTTTACGTGTTAACACAAAATTTAAGACATTAGTAGAATAAGTTGTATTACTAATGGTCATTACCAAGTTATCCCAACTATCTGGAAAACACCATGATAATAAAAGTGATTTCATTTCATCCTCAAACGAAATACTAACTGATTTTAATTGATTTACAATAGACCGGAAATCATTCAAATGACTTGATGTAGATCCACCTTCTTGCATATTTAAAGTAAAAAAAAAAATTCATCAAATAAACTTTGTTTGAAGCACTAGGTTTTTCATATAGATTTGCTAAAGATTTCATCAACTCTACCTTAAATCTTGATTAAGTAATATTCGAAGCCATAGATGCTACCAGAGCTCAATCTTATAGATCCCAAAGCCTTTATATCAAGAATTTTCCATTCTTCATCAATCATCTTTACAGGTCTTGCCTTCTCATCCAATGGTAAGTATAAATATTTTTGATCAAGATAATCCTCCACCTACATCTTGCATAATAGATAGTCACGACCGTCAAATTTATCTACTCTAAATTTTTCTTCTTCTCCCATTACTTTGCTCCCACTCAATCAAAAATCCCTCTGTGAGTAAGTCTATCAACACACACAACCCTCAAACAAAGATTCTTTGATACCAATTTTTGGGGTTAACACATCGGTTGTACAAATATATTAATCAGATCTAAGCATAAAAGCAATCAATATGGAAATAAACAAGAAGAAACAATACACAAGATTTAACATGGTTCAGCCAGTGTGGGCTACGTCCACCAAGAAACAACCAATTTATTATCATAGAGGAAATACAATGAAGATTTGTAATCTTCCACACCTTCTTGGATGTCATGTACTTTCTTCTCTACAAATTTCTCTTTTTCTTTCTAAAGGAAACTTCTTTTAATTCTCAGTGAATTCTCTCTTCTAAACCCTAGCTTTATGCTTATATTTGCATCTAAAATCTCAGGGCACTTTAGCTATGCAATTACAACCATTAGATTTACTTTACAACTAAATATAGATCTAATTCCCACAACTTAATTATAGTAGTCATGCACAGGAAACCAATGTCGGCTAGGCTTAACCGATGCTAGTTAGCCCTAACCGATGTTGGTTCCTCCTTGCCTAACTAATATTGGTCCATGGGTGATCGATGCCCATTCATCAACCGACATCAGTTACTATGTATTCCAAAAAGTTTGCAAAAGCATTCCAGTGAAGCAATTAAGCTCCATAACTCAACAAGAATCATGTTTCACACAAGGCAGTAAGAGGGATGACACCCTTTAAATCCTGGTTTGGATGCAAACCTGGTGTCAAACACTTTTGTGTCTTCAGATCCAATTATATGGCCTAGATTCCTAAAAATATATGTATACCTTGGAACCAAATTCTAGAACTTACATATTTTTAAGGTATCCCAATGATGTGAAGGGATATATATTTTTGAACCTACTATGCATCAACTTTATATTGAGAGAAGTGTTAAGCTTGATGAGTCAGACTTCCACTTCCTCTTTGGTTGAGGTCCTTCTACTTAATGATTCTAACTCTGAGTCTTCAGATGATAATGTTGTTGAGACTCCTCCTCCATTTGATCATAATGGTCCTCCTTCTTCCAATTCTCATGATTCAGAGTATTTAGATTCTAATAGTAGTACCAATGAGGAGTTTTTCCTATCTCACTCAAATAGAAAATATATATATTCTAAGCCTGACTCTCCTCTTAGTCCTTGATGGGCTAGAAAGACTGTGTAGAGTGCCAAAGAATGGATTGGGGATCCTTTAGATGATAGACGAACTCATTCAAAGTTCATTAGGACCTCACGCCTTCTTTGCCTCTACTTTCGACCCTTGGTACTTCCAAAAGGCTTATAAGATTCTTGAGTGGGATTTTTCCATGGACGAGGAGTATTCCTCCCTCATGAATAATGATACTTGGGATCTCACCCCTCTTCTAAAAGGAAGGAAACTAGGTTGGTGTAAGTGGGTTTATCGAACAAAGTATGGAGTAGATAGGAACATTGAGAAGTATAAAACATGACTTGTAGCTAAGGGTTTATCCCAAGTAGCTAGGGTTGATTATTCGGAAACCTTTTCTCCCATTGCGAAGTTGACTTCCATACAACTGACCCTCACCATCACTATCACAAAGAGATGGGAAGTCCACCAAATGGACATTAAGAGTGCTTTCCTCTATGGGGACCTAGAGGAAGATATCTACATGGAACAACCTCTGGGTTATGTCCATGATCCATCCCTCATTTGCAAGCTAAATAAGTCTCTCTATGACATTAAACAAACACCTTGGGATTGGTACACTAATATGGAATAATTTTTTCTTGCATTAGGGTTCACTAGGTGTCACTCGGACCCTAATTTTTACATTCTATGATAGATGAAACCATACTCATTCTCGTTCTATACACCGACAAATTGTTGATTACAGGAAGCTCTTCCTCAATACTTGATTATGTGAAGATCGCTTTGGCCAACAAGTTCTCTATGTTGGACTTGGGTTTACTTCACTACTTTATTGGGATTCATATTTCCCAATCTGACTTAGGAATTGTGATTGTATAACCTAAGTACGCTATGAAATTACTCCCTCGGTTTCATATGTTTGATTGTAAGCCTTCTCCTACTACTTTCCTTTCCATGGTTAAATTAGTTTATGATTGCTTTGCTCCTATGGCCAATGACACCCTTTATCAAAAGTTGGTGGAGAGCTTGATTTACTTGAATCACACTTGTCTGGATCTTTCATACGCTATTGGGATTGTGTCCAAGTTTATGCAGGAGCCCCACAAGATTCATTGGAGAGTATCGAAGAGGATACTTCAATAAGTTCCTGGCACATATACAAATGACATTCATTATCTAGGAGGGATAAATATTGATTTGATTTGCTTTCCTGACTTTGATTGGTCCAGTGATTTGGATCATAAAAAATCTACCTGAGGATACAATTTCTCTCTTGGTTCAAGTCTTATTAGGTTGTCTAGCAAGAAGCACAATGAACTTGTGATATCATCTATAGAGGAAGAGTATAGAGGATAATTTAACGTTGTCATGAAAAATATTTGGTTACATGAAATCTAGACAAATTTTGTTATTCACTTTCGATGACCTATTATCATTTACTATGACAACTTGAGAACCATTTTGAATTGCTGAAATCCGGTTTAACATTAGCAGATGAAGCACATCAAGATCCATATGCACTTCATATGGGAGTTGATTAATGGTGATATCATTGACTTGTAGTATTGTTAGACTTCTAATTAGGTTACAGATATTTTCACCAAGCCCTTCACTGAAGCCAAGTTCCTTCACTTGCACTTTCTTCTTGGGGTGAGGTCTTCTGAATCCACCCATATTTTTTGGGATTTTTAGTACTCTTCTCCTCTACTTATTTTCTGCAAATATGTTGTTTGTACATAAGTACCTTATTAGGCTTTTAGTTTTTTGGGACCCATATGGTGCATCTTTCTTAGTTGTCTAGGGGAGTTTTGTTGGTGTGTGTGACATGCCTAGTCATCGTCCACATCACTTGGTGAGTCATCTCGCCTTGCGAGAGTCATAGGTCTTAGGAAGTCAAATGAAAAGTGTCAGATTCTGTCATATAATCTATCATTATCATTTGTGGCAATGCGTCATAGGATTTACATTTCTTATTTATAATTGTAACTCCTCCTTTAGTGGCATCATATATGTCAGTCACGTCATATGCGTCAGTGGTGTCATTGAGGTTCTTTCCTTATTTAGGCATGGGGTTATACAAAACCCCTATTTGTACTTCCTTTTTTCAATCTATGAGAATGAGAAGACCTATTTTCTTATTTGCATATTATTTCTAGCATTGGAATATTTCTTATTACGTTGGAGCTTGACGTTACCATCAGAGTGTAACTTCATTGTGGTGCATTGTTTTCGACATCAGTTCTCATGTATCCCTCTTTCAATTTCTTTTTATTTTTTAACTTGTCATTTATTAACAAAAAATGTGTAATAATGGTAGTTAATCTAACTAGGAACAACAATAAATAACAGTAAATAGAAGCAGTAAATAAATATAGAAAGTGACATAAATAACTAGGTTAATGAAAATAGAAACCCTAATATGCAAATAAGGGTTAAAAGGAGCTTAGCTAACTCAACAAACTTGCTAGAATGTGTCGTAGATCTGACTAGAGAAACAAGAGGAGGAAATGACTATGCCGAGGTCCATAAACTTGTAGATATAGGAAATATGAGTGGATTGGGGGTACCTGAGAGATGATAAAGGCACCTATGGGCATCCTAATTCCACGTTCTGACAACCCTAGTCTATGTAGGAGGTATAAAAACTAGATTTGTAGGGTCACTAGATGATCTGAACCCTTCGCCACCTATCACACTAACTTCACTTCACTGTGTTGTATGTCGTTGGTAATCAATAATTAAGAGGAGACCTACAAAACTCCAAGATAAGCATCAAACCCTAAAAAAAACTAATATGCATATGAAGGGGTCGAACTGACCTAAACTGCCATAATGGTGGACTTACTAACTAAGTGCTACACTACATCTCAGACCCAATGTAGTTCTATGTGCAAGTGTGTGCAATCATGCCCTAGGTTCTTTTGTGCCAGTCGTACTTTGTGAAAGTAGCGAGCAATAACTATGTGTAGAAAATGTAATAGAATGGTGGATGGAATAGAGTAAACTTCCCTCCTATGTAGTGTGATGCAGATGAACAAACCTTGTGCCTTTGTGATGGAGCTAGATGGATGCAAGTGTAGCCTTTGATGGATGCAACCCTAGTGATGATAGTAGTGTCTTAGTGCTTGGTCCCCTAATTATGGTTTCATAAATTTCTATTTATATGGTTCTCTTGATCTAATTTTGTAATTAACCCCGAAGAGGCTAACAATAAGAAATATGATATGCTCAAACCCGATGCTAGAAAGTGCCCAAAAAGTGGCGGGAAAGTGGGAAAAGTATCAGGGCACCCTGACTGGGACCAAGGTACTTGTCAGCACTCTAGTACTAGCTCGGGAGCCCCAGTAAAATGAAAAATAACATGGAATGATAGAAATAGGTTGGGCATGCATGTGTGGTAGGTCGGCAGTGATGACAAAAAGTAAAGTGTGCCAAAAGATGGGAGTTAATTAGTATTTTCTTCACTCAAAAACCATATGAATAGTAGTATGAGACCTAAGACTAAATAATGTCTAAAGTGTGTGATTTTGTGACTACATTTTCCACCACTTTATGTTGGTGAATGAAAAGCTCGATAACATAAAGTAGATAGAGATGCGTACCTGATAATCCATGTAGAGTGATGTATAAATGCGCTGAAGGACTAAAAAAAGCGTGGAATGACAAAAAGGTGATGGAGTGTGGAAACTAAATATGAAAAATTGTAAAAAAGTGATGAGAGTGAATCTAGGGTGGAAACACGTGTGTAGTTGTTGATGTGTGTGATGTACCTGCATGGTTAGTATGGTGTGTGCTACCGCAAAATGTTATTTTTTGTTACCCCCATTGTTGTAGTTGTTATTGGTTATTTTTTCTTCATATAGTCAGGACCTGTAGGGAGAAGATGATCAGGTAGTCAAATAAACATGTATATATGTCAAAAATGCATATAAAAGACGCATGTATATGTAATGAAAAGACTGAAATGAAAGTATGAAAAGTGTAAAAAGAACATGTGCACCTGATCTATGATGAGAGAAAGGGTGTAGAAAAGAGGATATCCTATCCTGGGTTTTTTTGACAATCTGACACCAAAAGGATGAAGAAGTGTAGGGAGGAATTCCACTATATCCTCCAACCTATAATTGTTTCCCTGAATATGTGTGAAGATATCTCTGTACTTCCTAGTTTTTTGGGAGATTTGACGCCACTGGCTAAAATCGTTTAGAGAGGAAGTCCATTATATCCTCTAACCTGTAACTACTCCCCCAAAATGCTAAGGACAACCACGTCTTGTAAAATCCATTGTGTACTAGGTTTGTAGACTGGTCTGAACCCACTCATTGTATAACCCACATTGCTAAGCAAGGAAACCGACTCAACTGAATCGTGTAGACGCAGTGTCTAGTAATATAGAACCCAAAATGATTCCCCCCCTCTTTCGGGGTAACATGTGATGTTGGTGATAGGATAATGCGGCCCCTAAAGATGGACCAACCATTTGAAATCTGCAACTCTACCTTGCAGAGGGAAAGGAAAGCACTTGGTAGAAACCAAGGCATGCACACAACATAAGAGGCTAGATAAAAAGACAAGTGTTAGTAAGAACAATGCATGTAGCGTAAGCTATGCAATAACAATGTATAAGCTACTGTAGTAATGTAACCATGCAAGAAGAAAAATTAAGCTGCACACAAAGTGGGCTTAAAACTTAAGACACCACTCACAATGTCACAAGCCACGCAAGCACCATCATGGCCACATATAACAAACAAGTTTGCACACCAAAAAAATGGAAAGGGCCGTATATACTAATAGCAAAACAATAGGAAGTACAACGACAATAGATAGCCATGGAAGCAAATTAATCCTACAAAACAACTGTTGCATATGAAGCACCCATTATCATGTTAGAAAGATAACCAGTATGTTAGAAAGCATGTATAACCATGTAATATAGAGTGCTAAGTATGAAATGAAACAATAACACTTGTGAGAGATGAATGTGGATTCCCCCAACGACCAATGTAGTATGGATAAAAGGTGAGCATTCGTACTACGTTCAAAAGATCTGTATCTTTGATCATAAACTAACCAAAGGCTTGAACGCACATGTGTGTATGGTATAGATAAATGACATAAAAGAGATCTAACTAGCATGTGTAATAAATCGACCATATACAAGCAAATGTAAGCAAGAGTAAAAACAACCAAGATATGCAATATGTTGTGGATGGGTGGAATGGAATGCAAGATAGAATTATAGGAATGGAAATGCATGTAGTGAGGTTCATTTTATTTTCCCCCTCAGCAGTCAAGCACGAACCATAAATGAGAGTGCTTTATTGGGAAATGGTCAAAGTGTGTATTGTGTCGAACATGCTGTGATGAATGTATATGTGTGTTAATGATATGCGCCTTAAAGATGAACACATGATGATGTAGCCTAAAGCGTATACCATGATGAGATGAATAAACGCAGTGGTGATGTAGCATAAAGCGTGTACCACTACAAGATGAAGGAATAAGTGACCATTTAGCCTATAGTGTATGTCACTAACCTATTAGTGTCACATGATAGAAGGTTGAGTGATGAACGTGTGTGTATGATAAGGTCCATTTGATTGGTAAAGCCTCAGCAGTAGAGTATGGACTAAGGAACTAAAGTGCGTCTTAGGGTAGTGAGGGAAATGAATAGAATATGATGTAGTATGCATGATGATAGTAACCGACCATAAGATGTGTAAAATGTGTAAATATGCAATGTGCAGAATGTAATGCAAGATGTCTAGATATCCTAATAGTGTGAGATGCACCCTATGTAGTATGTAGGATGAGGAGGATATAATGTTAGACTCTTAAACAATAGGAGTGTGACACGTATGTGATGAATATGAGCATAGTATGTAGGATATGTAGATGCGCCAATGTCAATATCCAAATAATGTAGAGTAAATGCCAAATGCCAAATGCAAGATGTATGGATAGCCTAAAAGTGTGAAGTGTGCCCTATGTAGGAGGAGTAGTATGTAATGTTTGACTCATATACAATGGAATTGTGACACATGTATGATGAAGACTAATATGATGTGTGATGTATAAATGTGCAAATGTCGAAATAGTAATGAAGATGTAGTGTGTGAAATGCGAGATGTATTGTAAAATGTGTGAAGATACGCAATGTGTGGTACCTATTGTGAAGTGTTTGAGGTTCATGTGTAGTTTTAGCCCTCAACGGTCAAGTGTGAACCAAAGCACAAGAGTGTGTCATTGGGAAATAGTCGACCCCAAAACGTGTGATGAGTATGCCTATGCTATAAGATTGATGTATGGGAATGCAAAGATGAGATACATAATGATACTAATATGAGGGGGGGAATGTGTAAATACTATACCCCCCAAGTATGTAAGATGAAGGATGCAAATCATGTAATGTCATCGAGAAGGTCATTGTGTAACGCCCATTAAAAAAACCCACTTGAGACCCAAGAACAACCTAGGATTAGTTAGGAAAATTATGGAATAAACTTTTTTGATTAAAAGAATCTACAACCATGTTACAAGACAACAGTTGTCACTAACAAGTTCTGGAACAATTCTAATCTACTAGAATATACTTTTCTTTTATTAATAATTATTAGAGGTCAAAAGGTCCAAAATTTATGGTTATAAGTTTCAATTAGGTTCAGAGGGTAATTCCTCACCATACCCACTCCTTAACAGGCTTAAAGTTTCAACTTGATTTTCCTCACACTTAACACATTAAAAATTTCCCTAACTCATTCCAATTGGATAGGAAATTTCCTCATCGTAGGGTAGTTTTCAAGTTATAGGATGGCGGGCCTTGGGGTGAAATTTTTTTCCCAAGGGCAGGCCTGCGGGCCTGTCATCACCAATCCGGCACTATGATAATTCTTCCACCGGGAACTCCTCGTGTTATGATTATTTACTAATGCACAGCCTTTAGTTTGGTGGATGTAATCTGGAAACAAAACAACAACATAACACAAGAATACCATCGACTATGATAAGACGGAATGATGAAAAATCTGAAATATCAAAGTAAATAATAATATTAACATGAAATTGTTTCAATCTCACCCATGAAGTGCTTCAAGTGTTATTGACTTCACTTGCCTTTCACCATGACTATGGGAGAAACTTTACAATTACACCTCTTAATGGCTTCTTCAACACACCTTTAACTGATGGCTTCCTTCGCACACTTCCTACAATATTTCTCACTACTTCCTTCCATGCTAAATGAGGGGGGTTGGCCTCTCTATTTATAGAAATTCTAGGCTTATCCATCTTATCTCTAAGATAGGATAAGAAATCCACTCTGACGAATCATATTCCATACCTTAACTATTATCGGTACATGTAAGCTTATCTTTTAAGATAAGATAAACCTTATCATTTTACATGGGTTCCACATTTTTAGACTTTTTACAAATAAAATACACAAAATATTTATGACCTCACTCCTTGTCCTTATTACCAATATAATATTTCTAATTCCTAATCATGTAGACCCTACTTCTCTAATTACCCAAACTTTGACATTTTAACATTACCCGGACCACTTACGACAAATATTTACTTTTTACAACATTCCTATTGTACTTTGACTATTACCGTACTCCACATTATTGGCGGCACCGTACTGACGGCGCCGTTATCTTCTATCAGACGCTACTACTACTAATTATACTTAACAACATCCTATTCCTAATACATACATTAATGAAATAGAAATTACGGAGGAAAATTTTAGTGTCGACATCTTCCCACTTCCTAGCTTCTACTCCGTCCTCGGAGTAGACTTATTCTGGTGCTTGGAAAATCTTCAACTTGTCGTGGTTGACCCATTTCGTAATGGGAGTGCCATCCAATTCCTACAGTCGGTACGTACCATTTTCATGCACAGATGCTATTTTGTAGGGCCCCATCCATTTTGGAAGAAATTTTCTCTGTCTTCTTTTTTTTGTATCTGGAATCATATACTAGAACCAAGTCATTCACATGAAATGGAGACCAACGGATCTTTTGATCAAAGTATTCCTTCTGCTTCATTTTCTTCTTATAGCTTGTATCCTTTGCTATTTCCCTCATTTCCTCTAGCAAATGAAGATGTACCAACCTTTCTTTTACTGAATCACTTTCATCCATCCTTTCATTTTTCATAACTCTCACAGTGGGAATATCAAACTCAATAGGAAGAACTGGATCAATGCCATAGGCCAACTGAAATGGAGAGTATCATGTTGCTGACTTTGATGTTGCCCTATATGCCCACAATGTTGCATGAATCCTTTTATCCCATTTATGTACCTGCAAGGCTGCATCTTTTGCTAGAATTTGACACAACACAAAATTTGTTCGTTCCACATGTCCATTTGTGTTTGGCTTGTATGTTGTTTCCTTCCTGTACTTAATAGAAAACTTATTGACTAGGGCTTCTACCACCTCATTAATGAAGTGGCTTCCTTGATCTGTTACAATTTCTAATGGACAACCAAATCTGGTGACAATGCGTTCATATATGAACCTTGCCACTTCATCCATGGAAGCTGTTTTCAATGGCCTAGCTTCAACCCACTTGGTTAAATAATTTGTGGCAACTACAATATACTTATTTTGGCGTGAGGTAGTTGGAAGTGGACCTACAATGTCTATTCCCCACTTTTCAAAGGGACCAAGTGGAAGAATAGGGCATAATGGAGTTGATGAAGTCTTACGGTTACCATGTGTTTGACAAATATCACCATGTCTTACAATAATTATAACAATCTTTAAAAAGAGTGGGCCAGTGATAACCTGCATCCAAGATCCTTCTTGCTATAAGTTGTCCAGAGAAGTGCCCTCCACATGTACCATTGTGGAATTCTTCTAGCAGCTCCTTCCCTTGATCACGTCCAACTGCCCTCTTGTACTGTCCATCAGGTCCTATTCGAAATAATACTCCATGCAGAATAGAATATGGACGACTGGCTTGAGTAATCTTTCTCTTAGTCTTTGCATTGGCACCATCAGGAAACTTGAATTCATTCAGATAATTCCAAATATCTATGTATTCACTAGGGATTGTGTCAAGGGAGAACAATGCTGCATCGGGAAAATCATCATCATCACAAGATGATCCTAAACCATCATAGGCTCGAGAGAGTGCATCTGCATTGACATGCTTTCCTTTCCTAGCCTATCTATAATATCAAATTCAAATTCTTGTAGTAAAATTATCCATCTTTCTATCCTCCCTGATGGGTTAGGCTTATTTACAATATATTTTAGAGCCTGATGATCTGTTACAACTAGAAATTTTTTCCCTAGCAAGTAATTTCTAAACTTCTTTACAGAAAAAATGATAGCCAGAGCCTCTTTATCAGTTACAGTATAATTTACCTCAGCACTGCTCATTTGTCTGCTCCCAAAGTAAATTGGATGTTCATTCCCATTTTTCATCCTTTTGGCTCAAAGTACTTCCTAGTGCTGCATCTGAGGCATCAGTGTACACAATGAATGGCTTGCTCCAATCTGGATTCTTCAAAATAGGTGAAGACACCAGGGCTTCCTTCAGTTTTCCAAAAGCTTCATGCGCCTTATTTCCTGGTTCATAAGTAACATCTTTCTTCAAGAACTGGGTTACTGGCTGTGCAATATTTGAGAAATTCTTGATGAACCTTCTATAGTAACCCACATGGCCTAAACAATGATCTCAACTTACTTCTATTCATAGGAAATGGTAAATCTTTGATTTTTGAAACTTTATCAGGATTAGTACCAATACCATCTTTGGATACAACATGCTCTAACAAAACGCCTTTAGAACATCCAAAGACACACTTTGTAGGGTTTAGTGAGGCTTGTGTTTCATCTAACCTTTGAAATGTTGTCTCCATCTGGTGCAGGTGGTCCAACTTGCTCCCATAGATGCAAAAAATCATCCAGAAATACTCTGATGAAGGTCCCAATGTAGGGTTCGAACACCCTATTCATCAAACGCTGGAATGTTGCTGGAGCATTACACAACCAAAAAGGAATAACTCTATAAGCAAACGTTCCCCAAGGAGTGGTGAACGTGGTCTTCAGCTGATCTTTCTCTGCTATACGAACTTGGTTGTAGCCGCTATATCCATCAGCAAAACTATAGCACTACTGGCCAGCTACTTCGTCCAAGATCTGATCTGAACATGGAAGAGGGTAATGATCCTTATTTGTATGCCTTATTAAGCTTCCTTTAATTAACACAAATGCGTAGCTTCCCATTCTTTTTTATTGAGATCACAATGAGGAGAAACCCATTTTGAATTCTCCACAGCAAATATGAATCCTGCATCAAGCAACTTATCTATTTGTTCTTTTACAGTCTTGGAAAAATTAGGATTCATTCTATATGGCATTTGCTTTATGGGCTTAGCACCATCTACCAACTCAATACAATGTTCCACCCAACTTACTTGATGGAGTTCCTTGTATCAAAAGTGAATAGGTGTATCTACCTTCGAAAGAGCTGGAGGTAGGATTCCTTCTCACTTTCCATCACACCATCACCAATCTTTATTTGTTGGAGACGATCATCAAATTCTTCTTCAAATAATTTTATGGGGTCATGAGTTGGTGTGACTGGAAGAATATCCATGACTGAAACATCAACCTCGCTTTCTTCATCTTTAGTGTCCACTTCACTGGTACTAGAGTAATCAGAGGATGTCCAATCATCAATTTCATCACTTGAATCCACAGGTTTTGCTTTATGATGTCGAGGGATCACGTTTATCTTCACCCTCTCTCTACCACGTCCAAGTGTCATGAAGCCTTCATTCCAGTAGTTTCTTGCATGAACTCTCCTTAGCCATGGTCTTCCCAGCAGCATTGGGTACGCAACAGTACCATTTTTCATCACCTGAAAGTCTACCACAAATACGACACCCATAACAGATATTACCACATTTGAAAACTACACCTTCTGGTTTAGTTTTTCCCTTATTTAATGACCTTAACATAAGTGTTGAAGGGTGATCAATTTTTAAACCCAACATATTCATTACAGACTCGGTCATTACATTAACTGCAGCACCTCCATCAACCTAAGACATCATGAATTGAAATACCATTACATAATACCTCAGCTTGTGGAGCATAGGGATCCGTCTCTGTCTCTAAAAACAGGGACCTCAACCTCCTTCCTTCGTCGAGCATTGAGTCCACACTTCGCAGCTCCTGCCTCTTCCTTAGAAGACATAGCCAAGAGTTGACTATATGTATTATTTGCAGGCCTTTTGGACAGATCTTCCAAGATGAAGTATGGTCCTTGCCCCTGTGAAATCAGAAAATCCTACACACTCCAGCTTTCTTCTCCTATGTTTCTTATTAGTTTCTCCTTTCATCTTCTTAGGATCATTTCCATCTTGATTATCTTTTTCTTCCTTTCTTTTTGTTACAAACACATCTACTTCATTATTTCTGCTCTTATCTACTACATCAAAAGAATTCACAGGTGCTTTTCCTTTATCATTATCTCCTTTACCAGATGTAGAAGCTCTATCTAGACAATTATACTTATAATGACCCTTTTTATAACAACCATAACATACAACTTCAGAAATATTTCTTTTTGGACCTCTATCTCCTCCCTGAGAACTAAATTCTTTTCCTTTGAAGAAGATTAATAGTTAACTGACCCATCTTTTTGAGCAGATCTTCATACTCAGTAGATGTACTAGGAGAAATATTTGTGCTCACCGGGAGTGGTTGTGGATTCTGGACCAAAGGTGCTGGTGTAGGCTCTACTTTAGCAACAATTTCTTTGGGCTCCTCTTCCATGCTTTCTTCTTGCCTTCTTGCAATATCCTTTGCTTGTTCAATGGTAGCTGGGCGGTCATACTTCACTCGTTGTCTGATCTCTGGCTTCATCCCAAGAATGAAGTTCTTACATAGGAGATTATCCACACCATTCATCAACCCATCCGCTAATCCTTCCTTCCGGATCTGGGCGTCGTAGCTTCCTCCTTTTCTCTAGAACACGAGCATGATAATCCCTTATCTTCTCCTTCTCTCCTTGGGTTAGCTTTGTGATATCGATCATGAGATCTACATATCTCTGTTATTCACCAAATTCTTCAAGAAAACTTTCAGTTAATAAATCCCATGAAATTTTCACATTATCACCTAGTGTTTCAAACTACCTAAGTGCTGAACCATTCAAAAAGGTAGGAAAAAATTCAGTCCATTGTTCCCTTCTTATGAGGCCATTACAAATACAAGATCGTTTAAAATCTTGAATAAAAGAAGAAGCATCTTCATTAGATTGAGCTGAAAAAACAGGAATCTTTCCCATTTTCAAAAGTAACCACCGTGAAATACCAACCCACAAGTACAATCAACAAGACTTATGTGCACAAATAATTGGAATCACTATACTAGAAAGTGACTTTACACCTTTTTACAGTAAAATAGAAATGACCACGGTAAACTATGGTAAAACTTGACTTACTGCGGTAAAAACTGACTTTATTGTGGGTAAACACTATTCACGATAAAAAGTGAAGTTACTACTGCGGTAAATACTATTCACGGTAAAAAGTGACTTTACTGTGGTAAATACTATTCCCAGCAAAAATGAATTTACCATGGTAACTACTATTCACGGCAAAAATGACTTTACCATGGTAACTACTATGCACAATAAAAACAAAGGTTACCCTCCAATTGATTTTTGACTAAGTGGGAATATCTCTCCAGAAAATCCACCAACAAGGAATGGTCCCCGGCAACGGAACCAAAATGTCAACACCAATCCGGCACTATGATAATTCTTCACCGGGGAACTCCTCGTGCTATGATTATTTACTAAATGCACAACCTTTAGTTTGGTGGATGTAATCTGGAAACAAAACAACAACATAACACAAGAATACTATTGACTATGATAAGACGGAATGATGACAAATCTGAAATATCAAAGTAAATTATAATATTAACATGAAATTGTTACAATCTCACCCATGAGGTGCTACAAGTGTTATTGACTTCACTTGCCTTTCACCAAGACTATGGGAGAAACTTTATAATTACACCTCTTAATGACTTCTTCAACACACCTTTAAACTGATGGCTTCCTTCGCACACTTCCTACAATATTTCTCACTACTTCCTTCTATGCTAAATGAGGGGGGTGTGGCCTCTCTATTTATAGAACTTCCAGGCTTATCCATCTTATCTCTAAGATAGGATAAGAAATCCACTCTGACGAATCATATTCCATACCTTAACTCTTATCGGTACAATGTAAGCTTATCTTTTAAGATAAGATAAACCTTATCATTTTACATGGGTTCCACATTTTTAGAATTTTTACAAATAAAATACACAAAATATTTATGACCTCAACTCCTTGTCCTTATTACCAATATAATATTTCTAATTCCTAATCATGTAGACCCTACTTCTCTAATTACCCAAACTTTGACATTTTAACATTATCCCGGACCACTTACGACAAATATTTACTTTTTACAACATTCCTATTGTACTTTGACTGTTACCGTACTCCACATTATTGGCGGCACTGTACTGACGGTGCCGTTATCTTCTATCAGACGCTACTACTAATTATACTTAACAACATCCTATTCCTAATACATACATTAATGAAATAGAAATTACAGAGGAAAATTTTAGTGTCGACAGAACCCAGGGGAGAAAATTTGCCGAAAGGGCAGGTTGGCGGGTTGCAGCGGGAGACCTTTGGAAAAAATACTTAACGCCACATGGGGAAAAAATTATATTTTTTCTGGCTCCCACGGGTCCATAAGACAAGGGTACACGTGACGCTCACTAAGCCAGTGCGGGGAAAAGCAGGGAAAGGCTGGGCGGCGGGGGAATATTTTGCAAATTCTCTCGCACGAAAAGTCGGCTTTGTGCCCTCGCTTCCCGTGAGTTTGTAAAGGACACGTGGCATCTCCTAGGCCAACACAGGGAAGGTGAGGTGGCGAGGAGAAAATTGAATTAACGCCCCGAAGGGCTAAGAAGGTACAAGACCCCGCACCTCCGCTGACACCCTCGCGATGCCACGTGGCATATCCCCTGATTGACTGCGGGACCAATGGAAGTACTGTGGGGAAAACTTGGAAAATTTTCCAAAATTTTTCTGGAGATGCAAAGACAAAAAGGAACCTGCAGTTCCTCCGCTTGATGCCTCGTGACGCCACATGGCATCACCTGATTGGTTGCGGGACCCGGTAGGGAAAATTTGGAAAATTTTCCCAAAATTTTCCGAAAGCACTAAGTTAAAAAGGGGATCTGCCCCTCCGCTGACACCTCATGGTGCCACGTGGTAGCCTCTTGATTGGCTATGGGGGGCAGGGAAAATTTTGAAAATTTTCCCAAAAATTTTTTTTAAGCTCCAAGGGAAAAATTCAGGCTGCGGGCCCACCAAGGAAATTTTTCCCAAAATTTTAACAGCCAAGTGAAGAAAACTTCAGAAGGCCATAACTTTTGATAGAGAGCTTGGTTTTGGGAAAATGAGGACTTTCTATGGAAATATCTCAACGTCCTCTTTACTTAAGATCATTAATTTTAGATTTTGATAAATTTTAAGGGGTAAATTTTTAATAAAACTAGCCTGCAGGTTTTTACAGTGCGAACTGGTGAATTTTAACTTGTTAGATCCGTTCAATTTGATCTTCTTCCTCTCTCAACATGTCAAATAGACATGGAGGATTGTTCCTAAATGGATTTAAGAAGGATTCAAGATTCAATTTTTCTGATTGATTTGTAATTCGAACATTTTCATTTTCTTGATAGAAAAACGACTACAAAACGGTTTGAGCCCGATTTTGCTAAGTTTTGAAATATTTCCTTTAAGTGTTTTTGTCTATTTGAACTCGTTTAGGGCCTAATAATTCAATTAAATCATTTAATTTTTTATTTTATTGTTGTAGGTTTGAACTGTGCATTTTTGGTTTAGATAATTGCCAGTTTTGAAATTACAAATAACAGGGATCAAATTTTAATGGGTCTATTTGCCATTTTTTTCTTCCAAGTATTTAGAATACATTCCAATTCCAATCTAACACATTAGTTGATTTAATCAAACTATTCAAGACCAAAATGCAATTCTGATTTCAATTTTTTTTCACATTTCAAAGACAGAGTTCTGCACTTTCCTTCATAATGCATTTACTTCCTTTCAAGCAGAGATTTCAATACATTGATATGATCAGATTCAATACAACAATGCAATTTGAGAAAAGCATTACATTCATTTATTGATTCCAAAAGACAACTTACAACTTCCTTATTTCATTTCTTCCAAAATCATTTATTGTATACAGGGCAGAATAATACATTTTCTTTTCACGTGTTCCACTTTACCACTTTTCAAACAGAGATTTCATAGTGCATGTCTAAACAAAAATTTCCAATGGAATAACATCATATGGACAAGACAAAACCATTTTCATTAATTCAAATGAAACTCTTACAACTTCCTTTCCATTTGATTTCAAAATACAACATATACAAAACATGTATCATTCTTTCACATTCTTTCCAAAAACAGAATAATAGAGTATAACTCTTTTACATTTCCAATTTCCACTTGCAATCAGTACAACATATTTCCATTACAAACATTTACAAGTTCATCCACTTCAAGTGGGAAAGGTTACAATGAGATTTCATTTCACAAGGGACTGTCAAACTGTCTTTTCTTAACTCTAGAACAACAACATGCATTCTTCTCATTCTTCCAATTTGATCACAACACGAGTAGGGGAAAGGCAACGCTCTCCACCCAACCAAGACATCCAATGAAGAGGAGAATCCATCCTTCTTCATTGGCCCCCGAGCCCCAACCATAATGCAATAAAAGGTGTGATCCAACTCATGGCAACAACAGGCTTCCACAAAACATACAAGCAACATTTTCACAATAAAACACATTCCAAAATAGAATGTAGTTTTACAACTACATTAAACATGACAAACAACTACTAAGGCTTCATCAAGCAAGCCAAAGGAGAAAGAAGCTATGGGGGATGTTGCTTATGCCTCCCAAGGGGAAAAATGGGTATCACCACCTGAGTACAAACCCACCAATATATATATATATATCATTTCAAACCCTGTCATGCCCTTATGCCTCCCCAAGTACCCCTTATTCCTCACATTTTCTTATATCTCCCCAACCTCTTATGGCACCCCATAATGAGTAAAGAAATGCAAGCTATTTCTTTGTAAGGTGGAACCCAAATCCCCAACTCCCTCCACCCTTATACCTCCCTAAAACCACTTGTGCCTCCCACAAAATAAACCCCATAGTCTTCTCCTACACCATTCCTAGGCCATCTACCCAACAACCCACAATATATACCAAAACATTCACACAAGAACATTTACATAAATAAAAGAAGAGCATTTCAAGAGCCAAGCTCTTACCTCTCCATGATGGAGTTGTTCCTAGTTCAAAACAACAAGCTTTTCCTAATGCAAGCAATCCAAAAATCAACCCAACACAAGCATGCAACAATCTTCCAAAAAATTCTCCAAGCAAGAGCTCCCAAAACAACAAGAAAATTCACCCAAAATGAAGTCTCCCAAAAGTGAAGCAACCCAAAACAAGGCAAGAAATTCAAATTTTATAGAAGAGGGAAGAGAAGAGGATGAGGTGGATCCATGTAGGATGCCACATCACACATTCTCAACCCCAAACACAAAGTCAACTTCATTCTCCAATGCATAATAAATAGGTGGGTGAATAATATGACAGATTTACTTACACACTCAAACAAGTCCATACCCCATAAGGACTGAAATTAAATTATGTAAGAAAAGTAAAATTACAACACTCAACTTGACTTGTAAAAATGCATAAAAAGGTATAAATTTAACCCTCCAACCATAGGCAAGGTTGGTATGTAAATTTAAGAGGTATGGGACAAGTTTAACTTGTCCCACAAGCCTCCAAAATCAGCCTCCAAGGACAAATTCGAATTTCCAAGAAGGTGGAGTGTTTCACACTCAAAAGTTAACTTACACATCACTTACAAGGTCACTTACACATTTTAAAAACAAGGCCAACAACTCTATTAATTACATTCTTATGACATATTTTAATTAATTAACTAAACAATATGATTACCCACAATATTTACACACCATTAAATAAATAATGAAAGGGGTAAGTGCACCACAAAATAAACACATGCAAAAAATTAAACAAAAGGGACCAAAAATAAAAGACATACATAAAATCCCTTGGTCACATTTAAAGGTGATCCCCCCCCATGGGAATCCCTAACACTAACAAACACACACACACAAACAAAACTAGTTGCCATGGTGACCTTGTTGAATTCATCTAGAATTCCAATGTGGTTGGTCTCCAATCCCCTGATGTTTGTTGTGATAGTTTAACCTGCAAAACAAAAATACCTCCTTCGGCCTCGTGGCCATATTAGAACATCCAAAATAATATAAATATAATTAAAATTCCAAAATCATCTAGATATATGAATCACAACAACATATCCAGGCAATCTAACAATATCATTTATAGTTTTACTGAACAACTATATCATCATCCAATAATTTTCCATTTCTAGGTCTACTCACAATATCCAAATATCACAAGTCCGAACAACATCCATAATATAACCATGTCAAAATAGTATATCATCATCAACATCTAAAATGTCTTTAATAATCATCATGCATCACAACTGAATCAAGTCAACAATAATCCCTGATCTAACATCTAACATCATACTATAATAAAGTCCATAATCATGTCCATAATATAATCGACAGTATCATGATCAGTATCAAAAGGTGTCAAAGGGAAGTGGGCACTACACATCGCTCTCAGGACTCATATTCCTGAAGGGATATGCATTGGTGACTTGATAAACAATAGTTTTTGGTTGATGCAGTGTAATGAGATATTAAGGTGTAAGTTGTACATACCCATGGCATATTCCTCATCAGTAATCTATGGGTGAAGTGGACAACCATGTCCATACTAATGAGTGGGATGTTGTGTATGACCTAGAAAATATCTATTGTAAATGAAGATATGTCCAAAAGGCTTAGGGAAAGAGATGTTTATGTGATCTTGGATCTAGAGTTCCCCCAATATAATCAAGTCCATGATTGCCCTAATGTAAGTGGATAAGACTGAAGAGTGTGCCTGATAGATGGACCCTAAGATGAAAAAACTTAAACTATAAGCAATAGTAATAATGATGAAGCCATAATAGAGATAAGAAGCGCGTGGTGTCAGATAAAGGTCCTCAACATGAAAGCCTATTCAAGCTGAACCCTCATGTGTACAGACCGTGTCGTCAAAAGTAGGATCAAATGGAATATAACTTAATTATTTATGTTCTCAGTATGAATTATTCATGAATATTTATGTGCTCAATTAAAAAGAGTTAGGTTTGGCAAATTTAGGATCTTGTAGCAAAATGTGAAGGTAATAAGAATGATAGAATCGACGTTTTCTCCCTAAAATCAGACATTTACAATGCTCACTTTCATATTGTAGGCACTTAATTTTTGTGTGGGATTAGTTAGTGACATAGAAGTATCTATATTTTTCAAGTATTTTCTAGAATTACGATCCTCAAGTGGTGGTATGTTACTTGGTTCTTCTACCTGGGATTCAATACATCCTTTGTAGTATTATTGTGTGGAATAAGAAGATTAGTATGTAGACAGTGCGGTAACAATATTGGCATGGATCTAAGATCACTTTGACAATTAGTATGGTCCAATACTTACATGTAAGTACTCTTGACTCAATGATCCACATATACACCCTCCTATAGCTTTTGCTTGAAGCCATGGTCTACCAAGTAAGTAGCTCTATATGAGACTGAGATTTATTATCTTTGTATGTAAAACTTTATGGGGATCAGTTCCTGAGGTTTTATAGTGATAGACAATTTAATATGAAAGACATCCATGGACGAACTCAAAAAGCTAAACTATGATTTATCACACTTTGGGTCAAGAAAAGTTTGGGTTGGTTTGTCCATGAGCTATAACATGACCTATGACTTTAAGGAATGACATAGGACCAATAATTTGAGTTGGGATCCATAAACAATTCAATTACACTTGACACCTTCATTCTGAATATGACATATGATCCCTGCAGAGGTTGATCCTTGTCACAAAGTAAAAACCATCAGTATGCCTAGTAGATGGAAGCAAGTCAATCATACCTCAGTTAAGCATACTGTACACTATTATAGAGTACATCCTAGATGAGTTTTTGTAAGGAATAGGACTAAAGATTGCACTTAGTTTAGCTCCCTAAATCAGTGTAGAGAAACTTATGAAAATTCATGAATGGAGATACCCATGACTATAGGAACCCATAGAAGAATGAGGATCCTAAGAGCATATATGTAGGAGTCTCCATCTTCTCTCAATAATGATTAAATAAAAGTGTCTGATTAATCAAATATTGAATAAATAAATACCTAGGAATCTAACTATAAATAACAACGTAAATAGAAGTAGTAAATGAATAAGGTATAGATTTGACCCAGGCAATTAGGCTATATTCTAGAAAGTATGAAACTCTAGTATACAAAGAAGGCATATGGAAGGAGCTTAGTTGATTCAGTAAACTGATACCGGATTGTGTCATAGAGATGACTAGAGAAATAAGAGGAAATGACTATGTCAAGGTCCAAAAAATTGTAGATCTAGGTAATATGAGTGGACTAGGGCATTTAGGAGAGGATCATGGTGCTTGTGGGTGCCTTAGTCTGCATTATGGGTGCCCTGGTCTGTGCAGGAGGTCCAAAAACTAGATTTATAGGGTCGTTAGATGATCTGAATCCTTCGCCACCTATCACACTAACTTTTCCGCACTATGTTGTATGCCGTTGGTAATCAATAATGAAGAGGAAACCTACGAAACCCTAAGAGAAGCATCAAACCCTAAAAAAAAAAATGCATATGAAGGGGTTAGACTGACCTCAACTGCCATAATGGTGGACTTACTAACTGAGCACTGCAATACATCTCAGACCCGATGTCGTTATATGTCTAAGTGTGTGCAATCATGCCCTAGGTGCTCTTGTGCCAGTCGCACTTTGTGAAAGTAGCGAGCAATAACTATGTGTAGAAAAGGTAATATAATGGTGGATGGAATAAAATAACCTCCCTCCTATGTAATGTGATGGAGATGAACCAACCTTGTGCCTTTTTTATGGAGCTAGATGGATGTAAGTGTAGCCTTTGATGGATACAACCCTAGGCGATGATAGTAGTGCTTAGTGCTTCACCCCTCATTATGGTTTCATAACTTTATATTTATATGGTTCTCTTGATCTAATTTCATAATTAACCTCGAAGAGGCTGACCACAAAAAATATGAAATGCTCAAACGGCTAGAAAGTACCCAAAAATTGGTAGGAAAGTGGGAATAGGATTAGGGTGCCCCGACTGGGACCAAGGCACTTGTCGGCACCCCAGTTGTAGACACCTGTAGTTTGATCAAAGCACTATTATTTCTAATATTGCACTTATTATTTTCCTCCTCGTAAATTTACGACATCGCGTCAGTTAGATCTATCTAACTCCCCTCTTACGACACTCTTTTGGTTGTATTTCCTCTTATAAACTAATTAAATAGGTTATAATAACCTCTTCTTGGCTAATATTTTCTTCTTTACCACCTCTATTAGCTCCCTGGAGTATCAATCCACTTCATTGGATTGATTATTCCTTTCAGAACCCTCCTAGAAACCTAATTTCTCTCTAAATAGGATTAATTACCCTCTAAACATGGTTAGCTAGTCTTAACCATGATCAACCTCTCTCTAAAACTAGTCAAATGTTACTTTGACTTGTTAATTTACTTGTTGACTCCCTTTTTAGTCCCACATGCACCAAAAAGCCTCCCATTTCCCAAATGGAAAACTATAAATAGCCTACTACCCCCCCCCTCTCATTTCTAAGAACACTTCTTCCCTCTAACCTAAACTATAGTATTATTGCTAGGATCAGGACCTTCTATTGAGCTATTTGATTTGTTTTTGCATTTCTATCACATAACATGGAGTAAATGGGAATATCCATTGGACTTGAAGCCATTAATGGTGAGATCCCATTCTCTTGAAGCATAAACTGATTTCTTAGATCCTTTTAGCTTCATTTACTTTAAGCTTTCAAGAATAGAGGTTAACTTCATTTGTTTAAATTGCTTGTTTACTTCAAGTTGATGCATGCAAATAGGATTCCTTGCTCATTTATTATCATATGGTCCATTGAGGGGCATTTTACACACAATTTTGGGGTTCTTGGGTGTTTCTTACCCCATTTCAATAGCATGAGGTGGCGGGCCCTACTCTGGAAATACATGTTGAAGAGGGGTGTATATCCCCCCTAGAACGCCTACTAGGGGCAACTCTATGTCAGCTGCCCTAAACACCTGTCTCAGCCTAGACCTAGGGCCCTATCCCTATGGTTGCTGTGATACTGGACCCTATCCTCTGCCCCTAACATACTGGTGTGAGTCAGGACCACCATCATCATCATCATCACTGTCATCACCACCAATGGCTCCACCCTCGCCACCATTAGGAGGCCCCACTGGGGGATCTCTCATGCTGGCATTATACGCCACCCTGGAAAAAGTCAAACGGCATGGAAGCACACCATGGTACCATGGCACATACTCAGGTGTAGTACCTAGATCTCTAATTTGTCTCAGTGGCACCCACATAGCAGGTATCACCTGTCGGAAATTGGCCAGTGCTCTATCACAGGCTGTCTGTGGACCCATATCAACGTACTCTCGGGCCCTACGAGCATACCACCTATCTGGCCTAGGAATATCCTAGGTACTACCAAACTGCCTCTGGCACCGATCCACCCTATACAACTCCCATATATAGTTGCGGCTGCCTAATTTGAAATGCTTCACTATGGCAGTACTCAACTCTAAACCATCCTTGGGCCACTAGAAATGTCTGTAAGGCCTCCAAACCATGGAATCCTATTGTAGCTCATCAAGCTCGTGGCGATAGTGATATGCATCCCCCATATATGGCCACACATCATTCCCTATCGGGACCCAACCCATTGTAGAAGGCTCCTCGGGAGCCTGAACTCTCAAAACACCTAAGGGGTGACCAATAGCAATATGGTCCCACACCCAAATCTGAAGCAAGCGTGTTGGTCCTACCGTCTTCTGATGGTAGTAGGTAATCAAATGAAGGTCATAGTATAGATGTGCTAAAATGCACTAACCCCAGCATTAGGTCTCTCCCTCTACCAAACCACGTATCACTCCATGGAGGCCAAGCGGAAATGAAGCACCGGTCTTGTTAGGGAGTAAGACTCCACTGACGAAGGCCATCATATAGACCACTACTCAGTCTAGCTCTAAGTCATCAATGCATCGTGATAGCCTAATGGTCATCCCACATCATGGTATCATCGGGACACCAAACAACTCGATGATTTATCACTGAATATCAGTCCAAGTGGCTCGTAGACTGGATAAGCTGACCCTGAATCGGGACCCGCATAATATGCCACACATCCTCGAGAGAAATCATGATCTCCCCGATTGGGAGCCGAAAGCACTGACTCTCGTTGTGACATCGCTCTGCTATATCTGTCAAAAGGTAGTGATCTAATGTGATCTGGGGCATCTTAGCCACATGATCTAATCCCGTAACATATAGAAGGTTGTCCAGAGTCGCTCTATCATCATCGTCGAACTGGGCCTCTATCATCGCTAACCGACCATATCACTCATGGGTCTAGAGGACAGGTAGTATACTCTGTAAACAAGAAAACACACATGTATCAGTTGATTTTTCTATCTACTTCTATCTAAAATTGCTGGTAATTCGCCATTCTTCTATCTTATTTCCTGAAAATTTTCACTTTCTTCTAAGTTTGTCTTTTTTTTCTCCTTGGCTAGTTTACTGGAAGGATGTTCTTCTTCTTCGACACATGTGCTCCTCCTTCGACGC
Source organism: Taxus chinensis (assembly GCA_019776745.2). Lineage (NCBI taxonomy): Eukaryota > Viridiplantae > Streptophyta > Pinopsida > Cupressales > Taxaceae > Taxus > Taxus chinensis. The sequence continues at coordinate 736,099,750 of CM034153.1, read as the reverse complement.
CTATGCACCCATCCTAACACATACGCGCCTGTCTTTACACTTGCATGCGCATGTCCCCATTTCCCCACCCCAAATGCATATGCGGCCGTTTTGACGGACACGCATCCGTGTCCTTGTCATTTTACCTCCAACGCATACACATGCACGTATATGTTTTTAAACAGATACGCGTATGCGTACCCGCTGGTTTTGATGCATGTGCGCATGTGCATATGTTATCGACCCATGAATGTGCGTGCATATGTCATCGACCCATGCGTGTGCGTTGCATATGTCAAAATTCTCCTACCTACCCTAAAAATCCCTTTAAAAAATGCATTAAATGCGTAAATCACAAAGAGGGATAGGCAACTCATGTAGGGTCCATCCGTTGGGTCCTACATGAACTCTCGAATGCGATATGCTCATCTCCTCCTACTTGGTATTCTTGTCATCTCACTCCAAGGCTGTCACTCTCACTCACAGTAAAAATTTGCAAGAACTCCGGTAGAAATGAATTGGTCGTGATTGATTTACTCCCCCTGGGTAGGTATATTAGGTTGATGTGATGCCCCAGGGGCATGTTTTCCTCTGCTGTGATCGTTCTATCCTTTCTTCTATCCACCGAAATGATTATTTTTACTCATTTTCCACACACATGGGCGCTTAGTGTCCCCCTACAGTCACTTCTTCATTACACGGGAATGATTTACGCATTTTCCAGGTGTCATTTCTTATCTTTTTTTCTTCTATTTTTTTCCTCTATTTTTCACTTGTCATAATGATTATTTTTTAAAATAAATTATTTTTGGCTTGTAATTCTTCTCGCCAGGCCACTTTCTATGCTCCCTGATGCCTTTGCCTTCACCTTCACCTTTGCCTTTGCCTTTAGGCAGTTTCACATATTTTTATGAGATCTTTGATCTCTTATGCAAATTTTGTTGACCCCATCGGAAAATATAATTTTTTTTTTGTAAAACCATTTAAAAACCCAAAAACCTTGAAATACTTCAGAAAAAGACTAAAAATTGGTAAAACTCTCATCTACAGCTGAAATTTGTGTCTCTCACATGACACTCAATCCCATATCTTGTTGACATTTTCAAATATTTTGAAACAACAACTCGTAGATCATCTAAATATTCAAACATCTACACAAGCTACGCTGCTTACTTCATTTGTACTCTGGGGCACTATCAGTTGCCTGGTATTGTTTTCATTATACACATTACTTTTTCACTCAACCAAGTGTCCTCCATATTTTCCCTTGTAGTATACAAATTTCTTAGGGCATCATCCTTCACCCCTTTCATTTATCAGAATATTTAGTACTACATCTCGATAACAAAATAGATGTGACAAAGAGAAACTGTGGGTTGTCTTCTGAACAAGATGAGCAAGTACAGTTTTCTTCACCATGTTGAACTTTGAGTATTTCATCTTCAACAATCAACTTTCACAAGCCATTTCCCCTTACTAGATTGGAGGGTCAAATTTCCAAGTCATATTCTTGAGTCTTTGCAATCCAATTTCCTCTTTTAGCTCCGAGATCTTGCTGTGTCAAGATGGACTTGATTGCACTACCGAGGACCATCACCACCATATGGGAATTGAGGATGTAAAACCTGAAGTTTTTTACAGCCTTGACCACTGCATAGGCATGCTTCTCCAATTGGATATATTTTAGCTCATGCTTTTTCAAAGGACAACTCATGAAATCAATAGGTGCTTCCACGCCTTCATCATTTTTCTGAACAAGAATGACAGAGAGTGTATGTTCTGATGCATAACAATACATGATGAATTCTTTGTTAAAATCTATAGAGATACAAGAGTCAGAGCCTTGGCAATGGATTTCTTGATCTCTTCGAATGTTTCCTTCCCTTCATTGTTCCATTTGAATTTTGCTTGTGGTTTCATCATGGAAGTGATGTGCTTCGTCAACTCAGCAAAATCAGGCACAAAACGAATAAGAAAGTTCACCTTTCCAAAGAATGAATGAACTCCTTTCTTACTTGTGGGCAGGGCTAATGCTTGAATGGATCTAATCCTCTCAGGATCAATGTGTGCTCCATGTTTTTTCACAATGTGCCCCAATAACTTGCCTTCTGTGACTCCAAAAATGCACTTTTTTGGATTTAGTGATATGCCATGTTTCCTACACCTTGCAAGTACCTGTTCCAAGTGATAGATATGATCTCCCCTCTTATTTGAAAATACTGTGAGATCATCAAGATATATGACAATGCAATGCTTCAGATCTTTGAAGGCCAAATCTATCACCCTTTGGAATGTAGTCTCCTGCATTGATTAGGCCAAAAGGCATTCTACTGTAGGAAAAAGTGCCCCAAGGTGTTGTAAAGGTTGTCTTGGTGTGGTCTTCCTCTGCCACTTTGATTTGATTGTATCCTGAGAATCCATCAAGTAATGAAAGCATTTCAGATCCAGTGACTGCTTACAGGATATGGTCCATGATAGGAAGAGGATAATTTTCCTTGAGTGATGCCTGGTTTAGGTTGCGAAAATCTACACATATCCTTATTTCACCATTCTTCTTTCGCACTGGCACAATGTTAGCCACCCATGTTGAATGGTGGATGGGAAAGATGATCCTTGCATTAAGCATCTTCATTACCTCCTCCTTGATGGTATCAACAATCTTTGGGTTGTACAGCCTTTGTTTCTGCCTGAAGGGCTTAACACCCTGCTTCAAAGGAATTGAGTGATGCATTTCCTTTGGCTGGAAGGATTTGAGTTCATCATAAGAGTAGGCCAAGACATCTGAGTATTTCTTGAGTAATGCAACAAACCTTATTTTTTCTTCAGGTGAGCAACATTTTCCAATATTGACCATCCTTGGCTCCTCCGGGGTACCAATGTTTTCTTTATCAAAATCAGCTGGGCACCGAGAAGATTGCTTTTCTTTCTCTTGAATGAATCTGTCATGTTTGTCAAAGAGGTCTTCTAAAGAGACTAGGCCTTTGGGAATTTTGTTCCCTTTCAATTTGATTACTCCCTCATCATCAATCCCTTCAATTCCTTCTTTCTCTTCTTTGGGGACTGCTTCTCGGTGTGGATTTTCACCTCCTTTGAAAGAAGAGATTATTGAAATTATCCCTTTGCTCTAAAAAGGATAGAATTTGGTTATCATCATTGAAGACTTGCCAATGATTTGCATTGTCTGGTACACTAGGCCTGAATACCATTTCAATGGTCACTTTGTCTTTACCAAAAGAAGGATGAGGTGTCACTAGGGAAGCTGACACTACAAGAGAATCAACCTTTTCATTTTGTTCCCTTGGAATAGCTTCAATGGAAAATGCATCAAAAGATTCAATGCAATCCCACACTCTGTTTATGTAATGTCAGAGTCTTGGATTCTTCACCTGATATTGTTGACAGACCTGCTTTACTACAACCTCTACATCACCTCGGCATCTCAGTTTCTTGATTCCCATGTCCTCTGCTGCACTCATGCCTAAGAGTAGTGCTTCATACTCTGTAATGTTAATTTGTATTATCAAACTGCAGCTTGTAGGAAAATGGGTACAACTCATTGGAAGGAGAGTACAATACTACACCAGCTCCCGATTCCGCTCTGGAATGACTACCATCAAATTCCATTTTCCAAATTTGATCTTCCTCTTCCTCCATGAGAAGTGGCAAGTTCTCCTCTTTTTTCTAATGTGAGGAAGTAGTTTCCTAGCCCACAATCTTGAAAGAGAATGTTTGCTTTCGGATCATCAGACTTTCGTATTGTGAACTTCATCTTTCTTACTGGTAGCAACTTCTTCATCTCACCTTTTACTGGGATAGTTGCAGATGACCAATCCATTTTTATCTCTCCACCTAGGTCTCTGCAGAAACTCCTACTCAACAGCATACCAAAGGATGTTGGGATGTCTACTACTAGTATGGTTAGGAGCACCTTCTTGTTTGGAAAATCAGCTAGTGCTACCTATGCATCTTTGATTCTTCCTACCAATGGCACTTTTTTGGATTCCATTGAGTAGTAGGTGCCATTTACCTAGGTCAAGGTGAGGCCTAGAGCATTTACAACTTTGACTGGCATCACATTTTCTGAGGCTCTGGAATCTATGATACAATTATTTAGCTGGAAGCCTTTAATGAGGAGTGACAGGTAGAAAGGTTCAACCCTGTTGGTTTTGGAGGCACTGAGGGATAGCATGTTTTGGGAAGGTGGTGTGGATGGTGTGGGCAAGTAAGCCTTTAGAATTAGGACTCGAGGATACATAGGTTACCACCACGAACTGTATTAATGAACCTGTCAAACTAGGCAGGGTGTGTTTGTAGGTATTCTATTTCTGAGAGCTGGACTTTGGTTTTTCTTGCATGTTCCACAAATTCAAATGGGGTTATGGTGAGTGAGGAAGAGGTTCTGGAAATGGAGGAAGATTTAAATGGTAGAGGCTTTACTACTTTGGGTGTTGAATTCTCCTTTTCAGGTGTAGCTTTTGATTGAACCTTAGATGTTTTTACAGGAACAACATTTAAAGGAGAATTGTTCTTAGCAACTTTTGAGCTGGGAGAAGAATTAGATGACTTACTTGGCATAGTAGCATGATCCCTGACAACCAATGAGTCTGGTTTTTCTTTGGCTGACTCCATAGAAGGTGGTAATGGTGATCCTCTACTGATGATTTTATTTTGTGTGACTTCTGGAGGAGAATCTTCTTTATTCTTCTTATCCTTTACCACAACCATTGAGGATGAAGCACCTTTCCTGGGTTATGCACGAGTGAAAACAACACATGAGAAACTTGGAGCTTCTTCATCATCCTCATCTTCATCATCAACGTACTCAATTAGGCCATTGTGCATATCAACTTCTTCGACCTCAAGATAGTTTTCATAGTCTTCCATATTTTCTTCTTCAGTTTCATCAATTTCTGCTTCCTCCTCTAGCTCTGTGGTGTCACAGATGGCATTGACTGGTGGTGCTTCAAGAGCAAGCCTATGAGGAGGTGGAGCAATCCTTGGCCTATCTAGAGGGTTTGGTCTCCTTGAAGCATTCTCACATTGTGATCTGAGATAGCTGCTTCTTCAAGGTAACCAAGTCATTTGCCATTTTTTGGAACATCGGATCTGTGGTGACAGAGTTTGAATTCTGACCCTTTTGCTTTCCATTGGGGCCTTTCACCTTTCTGGAAAGGATTAGATCATCATCAGTTTCTATTGCATAGTCCTTGGCTTCCCTCAATGTTCTTGGTTGGGATCTTCTGAGGAAGAAACCTACTTCTGATGGCAAAGCACTAATGAAAAACCTCTTCAAATTATTTTCAGAAGGCACCACATCTTCAGGGATCCTTCTTATCACTCTATCATATCTTGCTACGAAGTCTCTCATTGACTCAAAGGTTTATTTTTTCATTTGTACCAATTGGACCAGAAGATCCTGGCAATATCTTCAGTGCTCTTGAACCTGTGTTTGAATGCACTTCTTATATCTTCCCAACAGGTGATGGACCTCGGGGGTAGCATGTAGAACCATTCGAAAACTTTCTCTTGAAGTGACTCCATAAAGAGTCAGACTGACACATCTTCATCCTCAACACCCAACACACCGCAAGTAGTGATAAATGTTACTACATGCTCTTCAAGGAGTTGAGAACCATCCCCTCTGAATTTTGGGAAGTTTTTTCTCGAGCCTCTCGGTAGCTCATGGAGTGGTTGAGCAAGAGCCAGTGGACCGGTGTTTCCTCCCCATGGTACATTAGGCCTACAGGCCTCATGGTCATGTTCACACTCATGATCATGATCCCCCATTCTATGTCTATTTCTATCTTCCAACCTTGCTAAGGTTGTGGCTTCTGTTGTTGCTCTTTCGTCTGCCTCAGCTTGAAGTCTCTCGATTTCTTCGAGTTGAGCTCTTATGTCCTCATCTACTCTTGCTTCTCTTTCTCTAGCTTCTTCTTCTGTCTCTACGTCGGTGAAATATTCAAGGTTCTTGTTGATGTATGGAAATTCACCATCCAAAGGATTGGCAACACTCAGGTTCCCAACGTGACCGGTTGTTTGAGAAGGAGGCCTCTAGATTCTGAGTAGCTCTTGTCTCCTTTGAAGTTCCTCAAAAATGGAATCAGTTTTTCCTCCTTGTCTCTGTTGACTGGGTGTATCTTCTATCCGCCAGCTTGAAAATCTATGCTCTTCTTTGTGGTGCTGGAATTTGTCTTTGCCTCTCCAATTCAGCAGCGCGTTCTTCTTCAAGGTCCAGAATTCTCGTGGCAATGAAGTAGTGATTGGCACTTTGTCTATTATGCCAGATAGCTTCCCTCAAATCTGAAGCAATGTCTTCTTGGATGTGGAAGAGAAATTCAGGTCTTTTAATAGGAGGGTTTCCCAGAATAGCCATGATTTGAATCCATGTGGCTCATATAGCCATTCAAATTCCAGAAATTTTTCTCTTTTTTGAATTTTGAATTTTTTGTTTTCTGACCTTGCGGTCGCATTCAGGTGCAGATGCTACTAAATATGCCCCACGGTGGGTGCCAAAAAATGTTAGCGAGGAAATTTTTTGGGTGGAAAAACTTATGGATTCCTTGCCAATGCTCTAGGAATCTAAGTCCCTCTACTTAACCGGTGCAGCTGTCGTATATGCATGCGCGAGAAAATGTGGATTTTTGTGGTGGCCTTTCGGTCGGGGATCCAACAGGGGCACTCCACTGACCCTGCGGCAAAGCTTGCAGATACTTGCAAGAGAAACTTTGTCTAAAAGTGGGAAAGGGAGTGAGAAAAGAGGTAGGAGAACTAATGTTGCAGGTAGGAAATCAGATTCCTGCACACACTAGTTAGAAAATTCATCACATGCATTCATGGGAAGAAACAACCCTGCAAATGGCAACAAGACGAGATAAGATTGTGAACTCAAAGTTTCTAAAATTTCCTCATCAAAGAGGCTAAAAAATCCTTCTTCTTGTATTGATGCTTAATCAGAAGTTGTACATAGTGGAGAAATGGAGGAAATTGAGAAAAGGGGGGAAATGGAAGAAAATGGCTATCTCCTTTGTTCTCTCAAAGTACAATATACTCTTGAGTTTACAAGATCAATTACCAGCCCTGTACAATGGCATGAAGAAGCCATTAAATCTCCTCCAAGAAACGGTTACAACTTCTTCTTTGTTAGCAAGAAACGGTTTACAATTTCTTTTCAATCATTCACGTCCATTCAGATTCTTGATTCGCGAAGAAACACCAATGGCAAGAAAAACCAAACTTTTCATAATGCAGCCGTTACACTTGTTTTGTAACTTTGAATTTGAACCATTCATCTTGCCTTTGAAACTTTAAATCAGAGTCGTACACGTGGGAGAAATTTACTGGAGCGGGCGTGGAGGATTCCTTTTGCATTTTGTGACTTTATAGAGATTTGGCATTTTGGAACATTTTGGCCCACTTACCCGCTTTTGATATGGTCTTGACACGTGGCCTCACTTGATTGGCGAAGGAGTCATGGGTCACTTTTATAATTTTACCTTTTTTCAATGCGGGCTCAAAAACACAAATTGCTCCAGGCCCGCCTCCCCACTTTGGACTCTTTTGATGTGGGCTTAATATTTGACTTTTTCCTTTGTGTTTATTTCACTTTCTTCCTTATAGCATGATCGGGGTTACGGGTCAGATCACTATATGTAACTTTTAGCCCTTTTGGAAACAGAGGCTCAAAATTTCAAATCTCCCCTGACGATCTGCCTCCCTGCTTTGACTTTCCAACGACGGGCTCAAGATTTGAATTTTTCCTTTAAGCCTGATCGGGGCTACGGGTCACTTTTTAAATTTTTTCCTTTTTTACAAAGAGGCTCAAAGTATCAAATCTCCCCGATGGTCCACCTCCCTGCTTTGACTTTCCAACGGCATGCCCAGGATTTGACTTTTTCCTTTAAGCCTGATCGGGGCTGCGGGTCACTTTTTAACTTTTCACTTTTTTTTACAAAGAGGCTAAAAACCTCAAAGTTCTCCACTGACCCACTTCCAATTAGATATGTCCACATACCCGTGGATGACGGAGCCAAAATTTGATGGGGAAGAAAACACCCATCGTTCCCGACTGTGGAAAAAATGCAGAGAAGAAGAAAACTCCACCATTTCGTGCCTAATTTTCAAATTTCTTTCATGAGCCAAGGAATTGAAAACAATACAAGGTTCGACGATCCATGGCCATAGAAAGATTGACAATTTCATTCAAATGAGGACAACAATAAAATTTTCACGTGTCTAGACGTGTCTAGACAAGAAAATGGAAAATTTATCAAAACGTGCAGACTGGAGAGTTTAAACAACTTCAAAGCATGAATTTCTCTATCTTTTCAGACTTCCAACTTTACTTGAACACTTCTGGAGGGTGTGAGCTCAAAATTTTCGAATTTGACTTAGAAAATGAGGGGGTCCACCACTCAATCTATTTGGTGTTGCAGGTAGGATGTGGCACCAAGTTCTAAAACATGGAAATCAATTGGATGATCCCTCTATGCACTAAAAGTGACATGCTGAGGCAAAATTGATTATTTGACACTTTAAATCAAGAACCTCCCCAAGCGAGCTCGAAGGTGAGTGTGCTGTGATAGGAAAACACAAAAAAATTATGGACAATTAAAATGGACTCACTAGAGGTATGTAGAGAAAACATGTGTTGTTTAGTAAGCATGACATGACTTTTGAGAACCTAGTATATTTCAACTTGGAAATTAGACAAAGTAAACTGAGGAGGGGGAGTAAATTCATGTCTTTAAAAGAGAGGATCTAACATGCTCTAATGGTTTTTAAAGTAATACTACACTTCATACTAAAAAAAAATCAACATATTGGAAGAGTTCCATCTTTATCCTCATGATGTTCAATCATATTAAATTTTCTACACACAAGCCACAAAAAGTGACAAGTTGTCATCTAGTCATCTCTATAACACCATACTTTTTAGGCCATCATTAGAAGTATATACATTAAAAATACTAAAATATTACCCATTAATGTTCATAAGGACCCGCAAGTTCTGATTAGAAATATCTTCCGTTATGACAATAATTAGGGGTGTAAATCTTAGGGATATGGAAATACTAGCACCACAACACCCACCATCATGTAATGTATGAAAATGAGTGAAATATGTGTTGGATTACGTAGTCATGTGTTGTCATTTATGTCAAGTGATCAGTGATATCATATGATGTCCAAGGTGTTTAGGTGTCTTCCCAAGTTGTCCAGGTATCTTCATGAGATGTCAAGTCATGTGTTCAGGTGTTCAGGCATGGTCTAGGTGCATGGTCAAGCAAGCAAGTTATGTGAATTTATTCTCCCAAGGTTGTATGAAGGTTTCATAAGGTCAAACATGGTCAATGAGATGTGCAAGAAGTGATAATGTGTCTGTAATAGGCCAACATGGTCAAATTCTTGAAGATTCATATGTTTAATCCCAGTCGCAGACTAAGTCGGTTGGCATGGAAACATGATAGTTAGATCAAGAAAAATAAGGTAAAGCATGGTTGGAGTAGTATGATATGGAATAACATGCATAGGAGGAGTATCAGGTCAAGGATCAATCTTATAGGGCATGAAGATGGTCTTTCTAAAGCTTTTCAGGTAAGACAACCCTAGTAAGCAAGTGAGGGTGACGATCTAAGGCATAATAATGCAAAATAAATACGATATGAGCATAATATGATGGTAAATGAAGTGTACATAGCTTCACAAGTGCCTAAAGAGGTGATTTGAGCACTTATATATGTTTGTATAACACACTTGTTCAGAAATAGAGAACTAATGCTACAAGAATGAGATGGGACAGAGATTTTTCAAGAAAACTATGACAAAGTGGTGACTGGAAATCATGTAGGAAGGATTTGAGAAGGTGTGGACAAAATTTTAGGACCTAATAAGGTGTCTTGTGCAAGTTATTCAAGTTTTACCAAAACCAGGTTTTTGGAAAATGCAAACTGAGCATCTTGATTTCTTATCCCTCAAGAAAATTCAAAAATATTCCTTCAGATAAATTTAAAGAAGAATTTTTGAAGAGAACTTAGATATAAAAATTTGACAAAAATTTTGAGGTCAAAAGGAGCAAAGATAAGAAAGTTCTATTCATTTTTTTAGCACTGGTCAAACCCTCACCAAAATTTGTTTTGTAGCGATAGAAGAAAAATGTTCCTTAAAGTCATCAAATAACTTTTAAAATTCATGAAAACACCTCAGGGGTGTAGATAGGTCCTCCTAGTCCAATTTGGTGGTATTTTAGTTTTCCAAGCATGATGGTACAGTACAAATTTTCCATGATTTTCAAGAAACTTGGCTATACAGTCCTAATTGGACAGCTCCAAGATAAATCTTCCACTATGAAAGCTTGTACATGATGTTGTCTCAGTGCTCATGAAGTAATTTAGGCAATTACATGGCATATTGGGTATGAATCATGCAAATCTAGCTAGTCTCCCTCTAAGAGCTAAACAAGCCTAAAACTAGTCTTTGGTGTATGAGCGAACTTTGTTGAAAAAACATGTTTCTGAGTGTAAAATGAATGTATAAAGATGGCATGAGTTCAATATATTCCATTCAAGTCATGTATTGGTTTGATAAAGAGCATTTTTGTTCTAACACAAATGCTACAAATCTAGATTCTTGAGACAGTGAATAAGGCCTAGTAAATAGTCTTGAAACTTGAATTTTCCTCTTACCTCAATTGCAAAGAGTTGTTAAACATGGAGAAAAGGTTATTTTTGAAGTGACTACTTAGGTATTGATAATAAAAATTCACTTTAATTTGTTAGATTCAAGGTGAATCAAAACTATGTTGTGAAGCTCAAAAACCAATTTGAGTATGTCTAGTGAATCATACAAGTTTGAGCCTGTATCTATGAGATGAAGCAAAGTACAAACCTAGTGAGTTGGACATCAATTTCATCATATTTGAAATGTTACACTAGATCCCTAAGTGAAAAAGGTATGGGATGTTCTTACTTAACCTTGAAGGTGAAAATGTGTGCATGAAAATTTGTGAATACCTTGCTCTAATGCATGAGTCAAGAAGGAATGGTGAGGTCTTGTTGATTCTTGTTAATTGTTGAACATGACCTCCAAGATCTTGTAGATGTGAATTCCTCCTGTAGCCCTAAAACCCTGAATGAAAACTTGATAAGAGATCATCTATCATGCTCAAACATGAGATATCTTGTCTAGCATCTAGCTCTTCTATGTGCTCAAGTGGAGTTTAAAGGACTAAAAAATGAGAATGTGGAATGCACATGAGTTATAGGGAATCCTTGAAGGCTCTTATAACATCTACTCATACTATAAAACTTGTAAGATTATCTTTAAACTACTAGACAAAAGGCATTCGGTGAAGAATAAGACAAAATCATATATGTCAGTTATAAAGGAATATTGCATGTGTTAGAGGATGGTTTTTGGATGAAGGCATGGTGTTAGATGGGTCAATACTTCCCATTAATCATCAATTAAATAAAAAGGATCATGATAGGTATGACAAGTGAATGCAAGTAATTTAAGATTATCAGATGTAAAATGATAAAGTGTAAGAAAATTTTGTGAAGACCTCTTCATTTTACTTGTACGTATGGAAGAATGAGTCATTTAAAGAGTCATTGAAACTGAAAAAGTCAAGATTCATGTTGATAAGTCATGCTTGTTTATATAAGCTCATTTTTTAGCATGTAAATGTTGTTGATAGGGATGAGAGTTGAGTGCTAGTTTTGAAAAAGTGAGAAGAGTGTAAATGTGTTAGGACTGGATCACAATATGTTGATGTAAGCAACTAGGTGGTGAAGGTGATCCAAATTATTTGATTAAATTCTGAGTTGTTGCTCAACAATTTGGGAGTGGGTGTTTCCTTACAAGTAGATGTTTGCAAATCTATCAAGTGGGTGATTGGCTTTGTATTGGACTGGGTGCTTCAAAAAATGGAGTGGGTACTCAATATATGGTGAAATCATTGTAACTTTATAGGACAAATGTCCAAGCTAGTTTTATGCTTTCAGTGGGTTTTTTTCCCTTGATGGGTTTCCCACATTAATTTTTTTCTTCCAATGTGTGCATGTGTGTTTATTTCTCTATCTCTCTCTCATGGTTAAATATGCATGCTTCATCATGGTTAAGATAGTTTAATTTTGGATGATTAAAGAGCTCCAAATTTTTTCAAAAGTTTGAATAAGCTCTAATTCACCCCCCCTCTCAGTGCCTAGAATTCCTACCAATATGATGTTATGCATTTCAAATAAGTTTGAAGCAAGAAACCTACAATTTTAACTTCTTACAAATAAACAAAATCTAATTTTCTAATTTACAAAAAAAATGTAAAACTAATTTTCAAGAGGACTTTGTGGAACCTCTTACATTCAATGATATAAAATTCATGCAATAAACTTGACCATTTTGGGTTTCCCTTGTCCTTCTCGAAAATCAAAGCCAAATTACAAAGAAAAAAATGTTAGAAAAAATCATGTGCTGATTTGGCTTAAGAAAATCATTGATATAAATGGAGTGATGCTTAGCCCCATTAACTCCCCTTGGTGACTTGTTTCCCCTCGATGTATTATTTCTGCCTCATAGTGGGTTATTAGAATGACAAGATGGTTGAGAAGACATCATTGAGATCCCAACACTTTGTCTTGGCTCTGTAAGGGTCTGGGTTTGGTGTCAATAAGGGGGGCCAAAGTAGGTAGGATGGGAGATATTTTGAGTTACATACAACTAATTGGGGTTTGACACTGACTGAGGTGTGAGATATAGTGGAATTTTTAGTCCATGCAGTTGCCCTTTTTTTACCACAGTGGTCTAGCCATCATTTTTGGTGGATGTTTTTTACTTTTCAATTGGTAAATCTCCCTCTGTTAGTTTAGAATGAACAATAAGGGGAAAATCTTGTATCATGTGGTTAGGAGCTTGATAGTAAAAAAAAGTGTTAGGAAATACCTATGTGTAACCTTTTGAGAGAAGTGACCAAAGCCAAACTGAATGTTGATTGATTCCTTCGAGTCCTTAATCAGGTCAACCTCAACACAAAACCATTTTTTGGGCCAAGATGAGTAAAAGTGGTCCTCTTCATGGAATATAACACTTCTAATGGGATTAATAATATCTAAAATGAAATACCAAAGATGAACATATATGCTTGAAAGCTCAATTCAAATGAGAACTTTTGAGGGAAACCTTTTTGGAGACTTTACAGTCTCGAGTCCAAGGAAAAATGACTGTCACATCCCATAATTTCATACTTAGTTGCCGAAAGGATAAGTCATAAATAGTGAATGATTCACAAAGGTAGGGGGAACAAACCATGATGTGTAGTTGAGTATGTAGTTGCATGTACGTTTGTATATCCTAAAAAGGATATACACACATGCACATAGTTACATGCGCAACAATGCTTGCCATCCTAGGTTCGTAAAGAACTTGGCATTTATAACTTATTCTTTCTTTCTTTTTTATGCTTGAAAGTGCTTATCGTGCTGAGTGTTATGAGCTAATCACTTTTATTGATATGATTATTTGGTGCATTGTTGGGTTGTTTGGTTGCTGTACCTGTAATCAGTATTGTTGTGCACCTGGCCATGTTGAGTTAATTAGCTAAAAGTGATTATTGATGCATTAGCAATTTGCTTGGTATCTTTACATGTCACTAATATTATTGGTTTACCTATCTAACGAGAAGTATTGGCTTGAAAAAAATGACTGAATTTATTCATAATTGACTGATATTATTCACTATGTGGAATTAATGATTACCCAATGAGAAAGTAACATTACAGTATGATGCATAGTTTGATTTCATAATGTTAACCTCCTTTTGAACACACGACGGTAAAAGACCTTGAGGCACAATGGTCATCCTCAACAAGGGGTAGGTAAAATTTTAAAGTTAGTTGATTTAGTTGATTTTGATTATTTTTTTGACTGATTAATAGCATGTCATTAATGAATATAGTGTGTATTCGACATCGTGTTAATCACCCTTGAGCTTGTATAAACTTTTTTGTATTGTTCTCCTTCTTTGACTGATCGATACTTCATTGGGCGATCGAATTCAAAAAGATAAGGTTGGTTGTCTTATTTGTCTTACATTGATTTACTATTACTTATTTGGCTGAGTAATAATATGGATAAGTTCAATAAGGCAATTTACATGGCTTATAAAAACATTGATTATAAGGGTCTATACTGTATGTAGTGGTTTTTTTATCAATGGATAAGAACATGGTTTGACCCTATTCATTGGCAATTAATAAGTTATAATAATGCCTGACCATATATGATAATTGATGAATGCTTAGTTGTTATTTCATCGCCATGATTATAGTGGCCTTCGCTCCATAGTGCGAAGTAAAGTTTTTTTTTTTTTTTGGGTATGTAATTTACTATGCAAATAATAGAGAGTTAACTTTCAAAGCTTTTAGGGTTCTGGCTGTGAAACTAGGGTTTTGCATGCTGAGAACAGTGAGTTCATCTGCAGTGAGAGATCTATTGCCATTAACAAATTTATTCGGCCTCTTTTCTAGAGCCTCACCACTTGGCAAGCTTTAAATATGACTTCGCATGACTCTTGTCCAGTTGTTTCAACTATGATGGAGAGCGGTGATTTTGCGAACAATGGCTCTGGGGAAAAGCCCTCACAAGTTTGTGCCAAAAGTATTCCATGAGGTAATGATTCTCCCCCTGATATTGTTTTACCGCTTTCAGAATTTGATTCCATCTGTAAATGGCTAGAACAATTCTGTTTAATAGGATATTTTGTTGGAAGGACTCCCTCTGAAAGTATGCTTAAATCATGGGTCCAATCTACTTGGACGACGCACGGTATTAAGTTGGATTCCATCCAAAACCTAACCCATGGTTTTTTTTTCCTTCGATTTGTTGACCCTAGTCATGCTTCCCTTATTTTTCATAAGCAGCAAACCTGGTATGTTAGAAGCTCCCTGTTGGTTTTGTCACCCTGGACCAGAGACTTTGTTGTCTCTGACCAGATGGCTCTTAAAGTCCCCATTTGGGTTGAATTCCCAAGGCTTCCTATGCCTTGTTGGAATTTCTTAGAGTGTATTGTTGCCACTCTCAGGTTGTGTTATTTACACAGAGCCTTCTAGGTTCTTTGCAGCTCATCCACAAAAGAGGGTTTGCATTGAATTGGATCTTTTGAAGGACCTGAAAGAATCGATTGCCATTCAGGTTGGTGATGTATCTTTTTCTCAGAAGGTGGTATACATCAACCTTCCGAATACTTGTTTTCATTATCAATCTTCTGAGCATAAAATTAGGGATTGTCCCTTGTTGGCTACTCATCGCGCCACTTCAAAGCCCATGGGTGATCCCCACCCTCAACCTGAAGAGGAGGTCTGACACACTGTGGGTGGCCATAAAACCAACAAGAACAAGGCCGCTCATGTCGGGCCTTCGCAACATGGTTCAGCTACTCAAGCCGGAAAGGTGCCTCCAAATGCTTCCAACTCAGCTGTAAAGAAACCTTCGGATACCAAGTTGCCTCTAGCTCACACGAAGGTATTGGCTGGCATAGTATGGTTGGTTCTTCAAGTAAATTGGCACCTTTGGCCTCAAACTCTCAGCCTGCTATTTTGCAGCATGAGGGTAGCCTTCAACTGTTACTCATACCTAACAAAGTGGTTTCTCCACGAAAGCAGGCAGTTCAACATTCTCACAGCCCTCCTCGTGAGCACAAGGAAGGGGAGTATAGCCCTACCAGCTGGCAGGCTACTCAACTGTCTGATTTTTTTCAGTTAACCAGCAACGGTTTTTGCAGAACAGTTTTGGGGCCCTTGATGGTTTGAGTGAGCTAGACTCAGAGATGCATCTTGACAATGTTTCCTCATGAATTTCTACTCATGGAATGTTCGGGGTCTCACAGACTCCACTCACAAATACATTGTGTGAGATTTTAGGAAAAGCTTCCCAGATATGGATATTCTGTGTTTACAGGAAATCAAAGTTTCAGGTTTTTTACTTGATTCTATCGCCAGGACTATTTGGCCTGACAGTTTAGCTATCTCTAGCAACCATGCTGCTGGCAGAGGTGGAATGATCACATTTATTTCTCTGAAATGGTAGCCGCATTACGTCAATCATGGATGTGACCCTGACAACTGTATTCTCTAGGTGCTATTCAATATTGAAAATCTCTCCTTTGGGATTATCAATGTTTATGCACCTAATGACGCATCAGAAAGGATGGACGCTTTGGAGGTGGGTGGTTGACGACCTTCCAAATGCACACTGGCTGATTAATGGGGATTTTAATATGGTGGAGCAGCCCAATGATAAATTGGGCCTTTTACCCATGAGGTGGCCAGCTGGCGAAAGGGAGGCTTGGTTTTACATGCGCAATAAATTTGGGTTTTATGACCCCAATTTTTTGTCACACCAACACGCTGCCATGGTACACTTGGTCTAATCTTAGAAATGGCCAAGATCAGGTTTTTAAAAGGCTGGATCGTGCAATGATCTCTTTACAGCCTTTCTTTAAGTTTTCCAGCTGTTATTCTCTTTCGGTGGAAGCTTTGCCAGCCATTGTCCTTTCCGACCACATTCCGATCCAGTTCCGTATTGAATGGACTTTTCAACTGCCAAAGATTAAAAAAATGTAGTTTTATTTAAATACTGCTTTATTGCATCATGACCCCACTTTGGCACACATTCACCAAATTTGGAACCTTGCACCTTGCCCTTTTGGTAAGGTTGGATGGATAAGCTGGTGGAAGGATGCTATAATTCGGCTAACTAAATTCCTCTGGATGTATGGTGTCTAGCTCACTAAATTTTGGTGGTGAGCTTACTCCACCACCTCCGCCGAGCTGAGCCACTCCATGGTGGTGCTCTCCCAAGCTCCTTTCAATGTGGCTCTGCAACTCCAAGTTGCTAAATTGTGGCAACAAATCCGCATTGCTGATGATTACACAAGGCGGGGTGCCCAGATCAAAGCTCGGTTGCACTGGCTTAAAATTGGAGACCGTAACACCAAAGAGTTTTACCAGCGGCTCAAAGCCAAGCACATGAACCAACAAATTTCTGCTATTGTTGATGTTGGTGTTCAGATTACAGACACTCCTCAGATGGTCCAAGCCTTTGTTAGGCACTATGTTCAGGTTTTCAAAGCTCAGGAGGAGTCTCCTGAGTGAAAAGCCGTGCTCGTTAAATGCCTTTCGGTTGTTCCATGCAAACTCTCACATGCACACCAGGTTGTCTGTGACAGACTGCTTACCTTAGAGGATTTATATGAAGTTGTCTCCCTCATGGCCAATGATAAAGCTCCTGGTATGGATGGCTTTCCTTGTGAGTTCTACAAAGCCCTTTGGGACATGGTGGGTCGGGATCTGCTACAAGTCTATCTCAAAGCTCTCCACTCAGGGTCCCTCGGTGCCCTTATTAATCGAGGTCACATAAAGTTCATCCCTAAAGTGGGAGACCCAGAGCTCATATGAAATTGGTGGCCAATTACCTTGCTCAATGTCTCATACAAGATCATAGCTAAGGCTTTAGCTCTTCAGCTTCGGCCCATCTTGCCAGTTATCGTCAGTCCTGAGTAGACTAGTTTCATATAGAGCAGGTACATTCTGGATAATATCTTGGTTGTTTGGGAAGGCATGGAGTGGGCTAGAACCTCTAAGCAATCTGCCATGTTTGTCAAAATTGACTTTGAAAAAGCTTACGACAGGATTGAATGGAATTTCATTTTGGTGATGCTTGAAGCGTTGGGCTTCGGTTCAGTCTTCATCGCCTCTATCAAAATGATTTTTGTTGATGCCTCTACCTCTCTATCTATAAATGGTCATACTTCTGAGTAGTTTGGGCTTTTCCGCTCTATTAGGAAAGGTTGTCCTTTAGCACCTACTCTATATGTGCTTGTCGCTGAAGGTTTTGGGTTTCTCCTTGCCCATGCTCAGGACCAAGGGCTTGTGCATGGAATTCAGCTCCCTTCCCCGACTCCCCTTCAGCTTATCAATGGGCATTTTGTAGATGACTCCTTCCTCACGCTCCTGGAGGAAGAAACTAATATCAACAATGCCATGCAATGTTTGGACATGTATTGTTTAGCTTCAGGTTCTAGTATCCAATGGCGAAAGACCCAGTGCTTCAGGAAATCTTTTCTCCCCAAGCCTGGTTGGCTTAATCGTTTTGACTGGAAGTACATCCAACATGGAGAAATTTTTAAATTCCTGGGTATCCCCTTTGCTTTTGATGTTGCCCCAGTCAACTTTGGCAGTATGTTATTGACAGGGTCACCCACAAGTTGGAGTACTGGATTACTAAACCCCTTTCGCTGGCAGGAAAATTTCAGATTTGCTCCAAGATTTTGGCTGCCACACATGTTTACTATTCTTCATGTTGGGTGTTGGCCAAAGCCTCCTACAAGAAGCTGGAAAAACTTCTCAGATATTTCCTTTGGGCTAACTCGGAGCTTGGAAAAGGTTTTCACAGAGTTTCCTAGGAATATTGTTGCCTCCCTAGGGATTCTGGTGGGCTTGGGCTGACTGACATTGGCCGCCAGGGGACTGCACTGGCTGCCAAGTGGATCATTCAGGCCTGCACTGGCAACGAAGCTTGGAAAGTTATGATTCACAACTGTATTTTCCAAGGTTCCCCTCAAGGGCACAAAACTTGGCAAGGGCTGGATTTTCAGTCTACTCATTCTCAAAGCCCCGATCAAGATTGTGGGCACCTTTGTTGTCAAAAGCATATGGAAAGCCTAGGAATTTCTCAAACCCTTTTTAATCTGGGAAGGGGATGGCTTCCGTAATGGGCTTTCCATTAATGACCACAACATCTGGTGGTCTCCTCTCATCAATTTTCATGATGTGCTGCTTGCCCAAGTGCCCTGGGTTCATGCCCTTAAGTTATATCATTAAGGCTTGCACACTCTTAATGACATCTTTTGCAGGCAAGTCCAGACTACTTCTCACTTGGCCTCAAGCTAAAGCCAAATTTTGGCTTGTTTCAGCCACAGAGAGTCTTATCAGGAAATTCTTGATTCCATTCCTGCTGAGATGCTTCACAAAGTGGGTGTTGTCTCTCTCAGGCCTTGGTGGAAGGATTGGAAATGGTTTCCAGATACCTCATTCTTAAATTACTCCCCAGGAAAAGGGTATGCTCTTCTCACCCCTAGGCTTCCAATGGTGGCTTTGCTAAACTCCAGGTGGTCCATCAATTCTGGATGGTCCTCCTGGGAAGCTAGATTTCACACAGTTTGGAAGGCCATCCTTTAGCCCAAGCTAGCTAACTTTGCTTGGTGCCTGCTCTTTCAAGGCCTCCCTATTGGGCACAGATTAGCTCATTACGGGATTGCTCCTTAGCTTTGCCCTTTTTGTGGGCATATTGAGATGCTTACGCATCTATTCTGGTACTGCCCAAAAGCTCAGGCTATTTGGGACTGGATCCATGATTTCTTTCAGCCGTTTCAATCAGCTCCATTTCTTTGGCAACATGTTTTGCTTGGGGATTCTATTTCCATTCCCCATGCTTTTGTGCAAGTGTGGCATACTTTCAGAGTGGAGATCCTTTTTTTATATGGAAAGAACACAATTTTGTTGTTTTTGCTAATTCCGCAGTTTCTTGCTTTCTTTCACATTATGATAAGGCCATGCTTATCTCAAATGTGTTCTTACAGATCCAGGACCAGGCCCACAAGGTAGAGCTAGAAGTGCGGCACCTCCAGACCCTTCTGGATCATTGGGCCAATGCTCCTTGCACTGTGGCATGGGAGCCCCCCACCTCCCCTTCTGGGAGTGTTCATTTGAGAGGTCGTCGTGGCTGGGGCCGATTGAATGAACGTACCCACCGTCATCGCTCTCCTAGGTGGCAACCAAGCATCGGCGGAGCCCTGTCAATCGTAGTGGTTAGGGGTCCCCACAATGGTCCGTGCATCACAGTGGCTGGGGCTCCTGCCACCACTCCCCGCCTCCTGCGCAATGGGATGGATGGGATTCTGGCAAAGTCCCCTGGTTGGCTCTTGTCATATCTCCTAATCAGCAGGATGAAGAAAAGAAGAAGAAGTTGGCTCCGGCTGGCCGCCCCTTCCAGGATGGAAATGATCTTCCAGGTGGTAACCTGGAGGATAAAGGGCCTCCACCACCGCCCCCTACTGCTATGTTTGTTGCGACAACTTAGTTTGTTTTCCTTTTGTTTTATGGCATTGTTGCCTTTTGATACTTTTGTCTCCTAGCCTTCGGCTAGTTTGAATATGTGGTGTGCCCTTTACCACCCATATTTTTTGTGGATAGCTGTAATATTTTTATTAAGTAATATAGTCTATTTCACTATGGGTTTGTAAAGCTTCGAGTAAGGGAATTTTAGTATGGTTTTCTTACTTACCTGAGTACTTGCTTGCAAATTTGAAGATACTTATCTTGTTATGTTCTTCATATTTTGTTTTTGTTCACCATATGGATTTTCAGGGTTTTGGTGTTCCACTCGTAAACTCGAACTTGGTACTTGAGAAAATTGTTATGGAATCAATTAATGATTAATCTTTTGTGGGTCTTAAATAATTTGGGCATAAATAACCCAGAGTGTGAACAAATTAGGGAAATATCAAGTTATGGATTTTAATTTATTGTCATCTCGAGCCTAAGCAAAGTCTATTATTACTCTGTAAATAAACCCAACTCACGAGGTTTAGTTTTGGGTGAGCTTGTAGACTCAAAACAGTAATGTGCTTCGAGTTTGAATATCCCTGAGAAGAAGCTTTCAGAGCTCGAAACATGGATTGCTGGTTTAAGATATGTCACCCAGTATTGTAAGCGATTTACAACCCATCTGGTGTCATGGGTGTTTGCTTTCGTGCTTCCTAATTTTTGTTGGCCATTTCTGACTTGTGCGCAAGTTCATTAATACCTTTGAATAAGGACATAACGCAGAGTCAAAATCTGGGTGGAGCTCGTAGAGCCGAAACCACCGTTTTGCTTTTAAGCATATTGTGTTTGTAGTGAGTTATTGGAACTCAGACTTGGGTTGTATTTGGAGTTGGGATGCCCAACGTAGCTAGTATGAGTTTGGAGTTTAAGGAATGTTTCCTCTGGTCTAGCTCGACATGTATGATACTGGTTGAAGCTTACTTTCCTTCGTCCTTTTTATAAAAGAAATTGGGGACAACTTATTTGGTAAATCCCTGCTACAAAGAAATATCTTAGTAGTATTCCAATGTTGCGTGCTCCTACGCATGCCATAAGATCACGATGGGATTGTTATCATTACTGTTATTTAAGTGCATTGGTTTGTTCTCTTTGAAGTGTGTATTACTTCTCTGGTTCAACTTGTTTGTTAAATAATGAAATAAGTAATAGATAATGATAAGGGTTGTGGATGATACTTTTCACGAGTGAATGAAATTCTATATCAATGATAAAAAGTGAAACTTCTTGTTATCATGTCTGTCATGGGCTAGAAATTGAATGTGCATTTGGTAAAATAGGCAGTCGGGACTGTTACCTTAATTCAGATAAGTTGAATATTATTGGGTAACTTTAATGGCATTGGAATTTAAAAAAAAAAGGTTTATTTGTTCGGGGATGTACTCAAGTTGATAATATAATTTTGGGGAAATTTTTTTATCACTTACTCTGGGTTAAAACTGGGCAAACAAATTAGATATTGTGAAATGTTTGATTAACTTTAGGGAAAACAAGAATGATTCATTTATTATGATTAGTGTTTTATGATTAAATCAACAAGTATGTGACTTAAAAAGTGTTATGAAGTTTCGGTTATTAAGGATACCAACTGGTATGTTTCCTTTAGATCATTGTATATGGTTTATATTTATGATTAATAGAAACTTAAATCAAACAATAGTAATTTAATTATTTCATAATAAAATAGTCAAGCAAAGAATAGTGTATTCCAGCCAGTTATTGCGAACTGATAATGTCCATGTTGTATTTTATCATTTTCAGATTCCAAGTTGAAAAGTAATACAAAAGGAAATAAAGTCTATTTACGATAAATTTACTTGACATTGATTAAATTATGAAATATCATGAATGTATTGTATTTGATTGACAAAGCTTTGATTGAGGAATATCATAAATGTACTTGAATTGTAAAAAGTGAACGGATTTATTTCACATGATGTACGAAAGGCAATTAAAGGCCTATTGTATTTTATTATTGTTTGTAATATCAATATGTAATTTTAACGAGGTTTTAACCTCCATGATATAAATATTTGTCGTTGTTTTATAACGCACTTTTGTTTATATAAAGTGTTATGATGTTGTAATTACGACACGATATAAATGCATAAATGCATTTACAATTTGGTGATTATTTTCGTATGACTTGTTAATTAGTGTATGTTATGATGAGACATTAAAACACAACAAAACGGTAATACTGTTAAGATGCATTGCAACTTACTTAATATAAAAACATGTTTAACTATACCTTAAAATATATATGAACATTGATTAATCATATGATTTATGATTAATCGCATAAGTATGTCAGTAGCCTAATGTTGTGATAACATGAAGAGATATTCACAATAAATGATAGCTCACTGTTGTATTTGATCATTAATAAATGACACATAAAAAGATAAGTGTACCTTTCTATTCATTAATATAACTATGAATTAATCAAGATCGAAATTATGTGTCACCAAGCACGACGACAATATCATGACCAAGCCAACTTGGGATGGCTATGGGAAGGGTGACGACACGCGATGACATAAGTCATCTCGTATCTGTAACCTTTCCCATAGGTATTCCAAGAGGGTTCAGTCAGTGTATTGTCATAGGGCTTTACGGGTAAAAGTTATTAACTAAAATCGTTAAATATGAACTTAATAACTTAAGAATAGAAAGAATCTCGATACTATGAATGAGACGATTGTGTGGTGATTATAAGGACATGTTTCGTGTGGCTTATGTGCAGTCACGAAACTAGGCTAGCTAGCACGATGCCCAAAACTATGGCCATAGTATTGCAAATGTCTGATTGCATTGTCCGATCACCACTTCTTCTTTTAAACTATGTTATGCTTAGGAGGCTACACTAAGAAGATACACATGTTACTCTATACCTTTAAAAAGGTATAACCAAGTAATATATTGGGTATATTGGCTCGTGTAGAGCATTGAAAGGGGATCGAGTAGGATCTGAACCATTACAATTGCACATGATTATCATAGATTGTTTGGTTGGATTCTAAATGCTGGATTAATTCACTATAAGCTATTAATCATTGAAGGTATCAAGATAATTAAATGGTTTAGTGTAAAATAAATTAAGGGATTTATAACTCATGTATGCTGAAATTTAATGGTTGCGTGTTAGATTCATTGAAGACATTAACTGTAAGTAATGAGTTGATAAAAAAAATTCCCTAGTTGAGAAGTGTAATAAGAGGTGTTACAAGGACAAGGTGGAGACACAAAAATTAGGTCATACTACCCTTATAACCCCGTTAATAAAATTAACCATACCTTACCTATTCATATCCCATAGTGCACATGATTAATTGAATTAATTACCTTAATTAATTTAATTAACATCCTCACTTGACCACCTCACCCAGGCAACTCACCTAGCCACCTCACTCCATGACCCACTCAAACCCCATTAATGACCTAAGACCAAGTCTAAGCCTATCCTAACCAATTAGAACTTAGTCTAAACCTAGAATTAACTCTTATTAAAAAATCTAAGAGGACTCATACTCATCCTTTCATGATCTATCACTCGAGACTCAGACGAAAATTGAAGGCCACACCAAAAATAGCAACAATCGGACTATTTTTGGCCAACCTAGATATTCCCGCTTTAATTGATGTTAGTTATAGCTCAACCAACATCAATCCACTAACCTTCATCAGTTAGGTTAAATACATTTCCAAAAGCCTTTGTTGAGGTTGGTCGTTCGATTCAGGATCTCACACGAATAGAGACTTGGAGCACTCAAATTTTTGAAGCACTCAGGCAAAGGAAAACACCCGAGAGCACTACCAACAACCATCGGCATCCATCACCTTCTTCACGATCACATATTCACACAAAGAAGCATGAAGGCTCAAACTGCCATGGCATGTACATGACTTCCCTTCTCTCTAGATCTCTGCCATCATTGTTTTCATCACCTGCACTCTCCAAATCCATTCTTTAGTAAGTACTTAACATCTCTTCAATTATCGCTATTTTCTTTCAGTAAGATCATCATTCCTCTTGGTAATTTATTTTTTTGCACATCCGTACACCTCCTTCCTCCCTCCAACCTATCACCTTACCATATCTATCCCTTTCACCTGACTTCACCCTCTCCTAGATATCCCTGAGTCACTAAGGCCATTTTATGACCTCACCTCCACCATTTCTAGCCTTTGAGCAATCAAAAAGAGCTTGGAAACCACTTTCTAAGATCCTTTTACTAACCCCCACCGAATGTTGATTAGCCAACTAACGTCGGTCATCCTAGCAAACCGGCATCGGTCACACAACCGACATCGGTTATTGTGTCTGATAACATACCTCATACCAACAAGCTCATACACATTCCCTAACAGCCCAAAATCTCTCCTAATCTTTACCAGATCTTACCCAGAGCCTATACCCGACCTGCAACCCAATACCAACCCATCACCTGACTTGTTTTGACCTCAATCACATTTTATTTGACCTTTCTTATTTGTTTTACACGAGATACCTAAATCATTTCAATTCCAATAAGATTGTTATTTGATGTTTATTTTGGATAACATTAATAATGTTATATAAAAGTGGATTGACATCATGTTTAGGAAGAATCGCGCTTCTCAGATCTAGCTTCTCCTAGGCAATCCACTCGTTGTTTTATTTAACTCTATCTAGTGGTATTGTTTTACATTTAACAGGTAGTTCCTCCTAGCCAAAAGGGAGCTCTCGCAATCAGCATTGGATCAGGAAATCAAAACGCATGCACAACCCTCAACTGATACCATAAATAGGTATTCCTCCTTGGCATATCACCCTTTATCTATTCTATTAACCTAACCATTGTTGGTTCCTTTGTTTTAATTTTTAATTAAAACACCAACCAATTTCACCTCCCAGAATCTATTCTCCTCCATTTTTTTTATTCTAGCCTTCAACCACTCCCACCTAGCCCATCACCACATTTTATCTTGTCACCTATGGATCCAACTCAGCCCATCACTATTAGTATCGGCAACAAGGATTTTGTAAGACTCCTTGACCAGAATCCCGCTACCCTACAATACTATCTCACCCACTCATCCACCCGGGACTCCTGGGAACAATTGGTATACGACATGCATGTGTCTATCCCTCCTGCCCTTGCCCCCACTTCCGCATCAACTACCACTAGCTCGGCATTACCTTCATCCATCTTACCACCTATGGTGTCTCAAATGGACCCCACATCCTCTATAACTGTTGCACCTACGACATCTATCATACTCATGGTGTCAACCATCCCTTCACTAACCGCCCTTAGCATAGCCTCGTCTACACCTGTCACCTCATATATACTCATTGCATCTTAACCACACATGGTGTCGACAACCCACACCCCATTCCAAAACCTTGTCCTTTCCATCCCACAATCCATACCCCCAATTGCCACAAGATTCGTTATGACTACCCCACATGCTTACATGCATCACCCACAATCCCCAATATTGTCTATCTCTTATTCAAGATATCTTCCACCCGTATCTATTCCCCTTTTGTGGTTCTCATCCTTGGATTTCATCCACATCATACATCCATCATCAACCTCCTTATACTGTAGGGGGTCCTATTCATCACAACCCACCAATGACCTCATTAAGATGATGATGGAAAATATGCAAAAATTATAAGCATCAGTTTCTAGCTCTTGCAATTCCCTAACTTATGATGAAATCTGTAATGAGCCTATTTATCCATATATCCCCATTCACCCATACCTTTTACATTGGTAAAAACCCAAGTTCAATTGTTTCAATAGTAAAGAGTACCCACAACAACACTTGTGGTCGTTCAAACATGGGTGATATCTAATTGCCCATAACGATGCTTTACTTCTATGGACATTCCCCATGTCCTTGACAAGACCCGTGTTAGATTGGTATAGTGGTTTACCCAGACATTCCATTTACTCATTTAACCAAGTGGCTCAAGCATTCTTGGACCTTTTCTCAATCAAAAAAGTCACCATGACTAACATGTACTCAACATGACAATACGACGATGAATCTATCATAGATTTTGTTGCTCGTTGGCGAAGCCTTATCAACCAATTAATATTCCAATTACCTCAAGTTGAGCTTATAGAGTTGTTCACTAGAACTTATGCCAGGCATATCTCACCAAATTTGCAGGTATAAACCTTCTGTACTTTAGACGAAGCATTTACCATGGCACAAAAACTGAACATTCGTGTCATTGAAGAGAAGAAAACTCAATTACAAAAAAAAAACGCCGCATTCAAATCAAATGATGCCTCTTCATCTTCAAAGCCCTAAAACAATTATTCAAAATCCAAAGGATCTGTCGATGCGGTGGTTCTTAAAGCTGGTCCATATCATCTGTCTAACCAAGTGAAACCTTCCTCCAATTTTTCTCCTATTCAAACTTTTCAGTTTAGACAGGAGCAATGAAAGTACACTCCAATAGGGGAACCTTATTCTTTAGTCTTAGAAAATATTCTTAAGGTCGAAGCCATTTCACTTCTACCCATAAAACTTCATACTGCGTTTCGATCCCACTCATCCTATGCCTACATGGTATAAGGAACATGACTATTGTAATTATCATCGTGTCAAAGGCCATAGCGATGGTAATTACATAACCTTCAACAACATTGTCCAAGAAATGTTAGATAATGGAGATCTTGTCCTGGAAAACCCGAACACACCGACAAATCAAAACTTTCATATCTTTAAGAAGCTATTTCATAACCATACACCATCATCTAATCAAAATGGTGAACCTTCAGCCAATGATAACAATGTCCGTGAAGTCCACATTGTTTTTGATGTCGTACAAGCCATTCCTCAATTTCCACCTGTACCCTCTATCGAGGAGATTCTAGCATGAGATCCTCTACCCACGAAGGATCCTACCTCATCTACTCCTTCACCCACATAGGAGTCCCCTTCATCTCCCTCTTCACCCATAGAGAAGTCCACAATTTATGTTGATGTCGTTTCACCATCTACCTTGCAACCTACCGAACAATCAATGGTATTAACTCTCATACCCACGGGAGAATCGTCATCACTTTCTTCTCCATCAAAAGAAGAATCTACCTTACCCCAGCTACCATCTCTCCTACCCATGGGAGATCCTTTAGATGCCCCACTACCTATTGGTGAAAATTCCCCATTAGCATTCCAGGATCTCATTGATATGCTCTTAGCTCTTTTACCCACTGAGTCTTAGGCTAACCAACTCCTTGTATCATGGACATTTTACAGGTTTTTCCACTAAACCAACTACATCTCCTCTTACAACAATGTCATTTTCACGCCTGGCTGACCGCTTGGATTACGTTGATAATTCCATGCTTTGGGAATGCCTTCGGTTATCCTTTTCAACCCAAATGTAGATGTCACTTACTAATACCTCCACAATCTATCTGAAGGCATTTCAAGAAACCAAATCAACCATGACCATGCCTATTGACATGAATTCTTCTTCGTCACCCTTTCCTACATCTTAATCTTTAACCACAACCAACCACAACCAAACCCATTCCTATGCCTAAGAACCTACCTGCACCTAAATCTTCTCCTATCTCTAGACCTATCACTACCCTTGGTGTCATGCCGACATAGAGCCTTGTCCATCCACCCGTCAAATTAGAGTTAGTCGTGTCCTTCATAAAAACCAATCCTCCACCTAAAAAGAAGACCCAAATTTCAAGACCGCATACACCAGTTTCATCCACCATGACTCTGTCACCTTCACCCCTTTTGTCTATCCTCGAACCTCACCCATCTACCCTAGTCAAACAACCTCATACGCAAAGCAAATCAAAAGCGCAACAGCCTACCTCTTCATCATGATCCTTTATTACATCCAATCAACCTGTGCACCCTTCTCCATCACTTGTAGCTTTCTTACCACATATACCCCACCAGCTACCATAACTCCATCACTACCTATGAGACTTACTTCTCTTCAATCCATACCTTCCACCCAGCCTCTACCAGCAACCTTTACTGCACCTTTGCTATCACCGTGGCTAACCCGTCCTCTGCCATCATCCACTCTCCCTTCTGCATCACGTATTCCTACCTCACATTTACCTAAGAAGGTGTAATCTAAGGATAAGAACCCACTACCCTCCAAAAAGGTAGTCAAACCCATGACACCTTCTATTGCTAGTTCATCTATCATACCTTTACCCAAGTAGGTACCATCAAAACCTAAGATAGTACTACCTACCGAACCGGTGGTCAAACCTATTCCACCTCTTATAACACCTCTTCCACCACAATCATCCACACCTTCACCAAAACCCACACTCACTTCACATTGTGATCCATTGGCAGTGTCTTATGCTAACATTTTAACCAACCTCTTAAATACCTCGATCATCACATTACTGCCACTTAGACCTCACAACCCAGTCAAACCCAAACCAAAGGGGTTTGACAAAACTAAAATTTGTGCCTACCATCGTGTGTCAAGACATGATGTAGAGAACTATAAGGCTCTAAAAATCGTTCTTTTCCAACTATGCCCTCCTAAAGAAAATTTTGACAACGATGATCTTCTAGATGAGGACTCTATTCCACCTTCACCAATCACCACACGTCCTCGTCCACTACCTAATCAGCAGATTGAATCTCCACCCCCACAACCTTTTTATTCGCCTCAAACATTCAAGATCAATATGGTCTACATTAGAGAGTTATCCAAACCTCTGCCTAAATGTTAGTGCGCCCTACTCATTTCGTAAGGTTCTTACCCCACATTAGGTTTTTGTCCATCATGTTGTTATACTACTCAGGACATACCTTCTCCATCCACCTCTCTTCCTCATGTTAACATGATCCAAGTTTCCACTCACACCCAAAAAAAAAAGTAAAAGCAAAAGCAACCAGCCCATCCGCTAATCTTTTGCCTAACATACCATCTACACCCATACCCAAAGTCACCATTCGAGGACCCACATACCCTATTTCTGACGGGGTTACCCATCGTATAATGATAAAAAAAATTGCACCAATCCCCTCTAAAAATTTCTTTGTATGATCTTGTTCAAACCTCTAAATCTCATCGACATGCCCTCATGGAGGTTTTACAATCCATTGAGGTTTTACCTAATGACTCCACACTAGTAGCCTCCATCATCACCCCTCACTATGTGGCCTCTCTTACCAATTCATCTCCTTCTTCAACCCTTGCTCCCACTCATCAAGTGGCCACACTCAGCTTCTCTGATGAGGAGATCGTACCTCTCCAATCAAATGACCTTGATCCCACTCTTTTCATCTCCATCTCTATCGACAATATTCACGTTCTTCGTGTTATGATCAATGGTCGTGTCAGCATCAACATCATATCCTCCCATGCATACAATCAAATGTGCATCCCTTTAAATTGCATGCATAATAACCCGATTATGTTGCACTCCTTCATTGATGCCATCACTTCTACCCTTGGCACCATTATTCTTCACGTTCATGTGGGCCCCCTTACAGTGCCGAAATTATTCTACATTTTAGAAGGGGAATTCCAGTATAACATATTACTTGGCTGACCTTGGATCCATGTCATGAGTTGTGTTCCTTCAACTTTACAACCCTGTGTAAACTTTGAACATGAAGGACATAACTATACCATCCCAGGTGACCCTTCACCATTTAAAACTTACAACATGTTGTACCAACCTAATGATGTCCTCATACCAATTAAGGCATCTACCATTGCCACCACTTCTCCTTCACTCACATCCCCATCCATAGATGTTGTTGCTACCTCACCCGCACCTACCTCTTCTATTCCCATTGTTGTCGCAGCCTCTGTAGCTGACTCATCTGCTAACCCATCTAGTTCCTAACCAACTAAACCTTCTTCTTCCTAATCACCTTGTAATTCATCTATTCCAGCTACACACATATCCACTATCGATCCCTTAGAAGGTGTTTTTCAATGCCTCACTTTGGGGGAATATTGCTTGTACAACATAAACACATACCTTAATCCATAAGAGTATTGTAACCTACACCAACATCCTCGTTATGACCATCACATAAGAAAGGTCTACCCCTACAGTCCTCCCCATATTTGCACCAACTTAACATATGGGGGACTTGACACTTCCACCTATTCACCCAAGCCCCCTTCCCAAACATGACCATTTTCATCTGACCTCCAATCTCTCACCAATTGCCACTTTTCCCACACTTGTGTTCACCACTATACATGGAAAGGTTTTGGATTTGGGTTCTATGAATAGGGTTGTCATGTTGTCATCTCGTGTACCACACAAACACAAATACTGTTGTGGTATTGGCTTTACCGAATCATCTTCCATGAAGGCCCGCATCGAACTCATCGAGGACAACAAACCTTCTCCACCTTGTTCACCAATGTCACCACCTTCACCCACCGAGTCTATAGATCCCGAATCTATTCCTCTTAACTTTTTTTTTCGTGAACACAATTTCCTTGGGACCTCTAACTTATTAACGTGACGGTGAGGCTCCCTCTTCTCTTCCTTTCATGTATCCTGACATGATCGATGTTGATACACCATCCATTAATGTCATTCAATGTTAGGATGATGAGTCTATCCTCACCAACCTTGGTGTGGAAGATTCTTATATTCATCAGTCATTGCCTTCTGAGACGCAAACCATGTTAAATGAATCAACCATCAAAATCAATATTAACACTCAGGATAACCCACACATTCTAAAGATAGGTCAATCTTTAGATGCTGCTGAACATGAAGCTTTCACTTCTTTCCTCTGGGATTATAGCAACGCTTTTGTTTGGTCCTGTAGACACCTATAATTTAGCCTGAAAAATTTAAACACTTAAATTGTGTTAATTATCCCCTTTCCCGCAAATTGGTGACATATCGTCAATAATGTTCATCTTCTCTTCTATCATCGTTAATTAATTACAATAAGTAATTAATTAAGTCTTTTATTTAACAAATACCCTAATTAACGACCTTCCGTTAATTAATCCTTCCTTTTATATAAACTAATTAATTATTATTAATTAATTAGCTTCCCCTTTCATTAAACCAATAAATCATTATTTAATTGATTTAATCCCCTTCTATAGTCTAAATCATGCTAATATTCCTCTAAAAAGCTTTTATAAGCTTGCACATCTATTAATTAATCATCTTGATTAATTAATAAACCCCCTTTATCCACATGAGTCACTAAAGGACAAGCTAAACTCTCCTAAAGTTAACTCAACCCTTTCTAAACCCCCCTTATCCACAACTAACTCAACATATCTATTATCCCACATGCAAAGGGATGTAGAGATCCCTTTATCTATTGAGCTATGTAAAGATCCCTCCTTCTACCTTTACACTTACACCTGATTCTTGAGAAACAAAAGAAAACATATAGTACATACACTATAAGCCTTTTTTCATCCTTAAGCATTTCACCATTAGAAGAGCTAAGCCTTATTCTTGCATTTCATCCACTTAAGTCTTTGGGTCATATGGAAATAATCAAAGTGGTCTTGTAGCCATGCTTTGATGAGATTCCATTCCTAATCCCTTAAAATCAAACAATCAACTTTGATTGCCATGAATCTACCTAGGTTAAATTTAGTTGTTTTGGTAGTCTAAAGAGTAGAGGTTTTGATAATTAACATGTTAGTTTGATTTCCATTTCAAAGTTTATGATAATGTTGTTATTTAACTTTGCTTAGCTCTTAACAAGATGGTGTTTAGATTTTGATTTAACTTTGTTAATTAAGACTACTAGGTGTTAGTTTTAATTTCCTTAACTTAGTTAAGCAAAACCATGCACACATTTGGCACGCCCAATGGGATGGATCCTTAGTCCCTTAACATTCTAGCTTAAATTCTATTGTTTTTGGCTAACCTTTGATATACACATATAGTAAATAATGTTCAATTTCTTAGGATTTTTGCTAGTATTATATGTGTAGGTTCTCATTTAGAGCTATCATTTTAATGGGTTGTTGTCAATTTCAAGCTAACTTACTAAAATTTGAAGTGTTGTGAGCTTTTTTGTGTTTTTTTTCTGTACTTTGATTGCAGGAGGGACGTGCAGGCGCACTAACCCTGGCGCAGGCACACTAACCCTAACGTAGGCACCTCTCGGGTGGCGCAGGTGCACTATCAGAGTTTTGTATCTTTGTTTGGCAACCCTGGCGCACATACCCTAATCTCGACGCACATACCCTAACCCTGGCGTAGGCACATGAAACCGAGTGCAGACACTCATGTTCGTACTGTACCTTCACTACAGCAGAAAAACCTGTCAGCTGGCGCATACGTCCTAACCCTAGCACAGGTACCTCTCAGGTGGCGCAGACACTCTGTCAGAATTTAGAACTGCTTTTTCTCTACCTTGGCACATACACTCTAATCCTGGCGTAGGAACCTCTCAGGTGGTGCAGGCACTCTGTCAGAATTTGGTACTAGTTTTTATCTACCCTAGCGCACACACCCTAATCTTGGCGCAGACACCTCTCAAGTGCTGCAGGTGCACTGTGAGTCTGAAAAACATAGAAGGACGCATCCACCCTAACCCACGTGCACATGCCTAAACCGGGGCACGTGTGTCTTTCAGTTTTCTCAAATTAAAGTGTTAAAGTGCTAATTTCTTTGCAGGTTTTATCTAATTAACGCCTATTTTTGCAGGGTATGTTTACAAGCTTTTGCTAGACTAGATAGACTTTGCATGCTTACTTATAAGAATAAGGTCCCGTATGCTCTTCCCTCACATCCTTTGGGGCAATCTTGGGAATCAAAAATGATTCTTAATTCTTTTTGATGCTTTGAAATTGTTAAGAATATTTGAATTGGAATGAGTTAACTTGGTGTGTTTGAAGTAAGTGTTTTTCCATTTGGCATCTTCTTGGATTTTAGAAATGTCACATATGCTCTTCTCTTACGTCCTTGGATGATCTTGAGAATCATAAATGATGTTTATTCTTTTTATGGAAAATTACTAACTCATTGTGTAGGACCAAAACACATGCTTGTCAAAGAAAGGTGGAATCGAAACAAAATCAAACTACTAATACAGTTGTTGTACAGGTTGCCAAAAGGTGTTCAAGCAAACCACGTCAAAATTAAACAAGATAAAAAGAACACCATATTCAAAACATTGTATTGCAGGTTTTGGAAAAGGGTACGTCCCTATCCACTCAACTGGAACATAACCCCTTTTGCATAATGCCTTAAGCTACAACAATGGGGGTGGTACCAGGAACCCCAAAGTAGTCCACACAAGAGGGAACCTTGTGGAAAAAACGGGAAGTGCTTCGCACAACCTACTTGACTAGTTGTTCCTTGTGAGTTAGCATTACCGGTTGTCCATATGGTGACCCTAGTGATGGTACACGTAGACGCACTAGTTGCCTACTGTGCTTGAAGGGGGTAAAGTAAAGCCGAGATACTCCCAAATTAGTCATTGTGACTTTTTGGGTAAATCAAGCTCACTTAAGACAACTTTGTAACACCTAGGAAGAGAGAACCACCTAGGAAGATATTCTTTGGCCAAGAGCCCACTTTGACCATTTCAAAATAGTGTTGAGTTGTGAGCCATCATTCATCACGAAACGTGGGAAGTGTTACTTTTGTTTAGTTTTTCACTTGCCTTAAGGCGAGGCGAAACTCTACTGAAGTAAAGCCAACAATTTTCATCCCCATTTTGATCTACTTCCCTCACATTCTTTTGACACTTTGTTGATCAAAATAAGAGTGACTACCTTTGTGTTATCAATTGATTTTTTCTGCCACTTTTTTGTCTGTTTACGCCCATCCATGTTTATGGCTGGGTAAGTTAAACGTCTAAAGTGTGTGGAGGCATGTATTCATATCATTGGTGGCCTTTGTGATCTTGATACCCATGTCAGGATCATCATCATAGTTAGGCATGGTTCATCATCTTGAACTTCCTTGGAAAGGTTACCTTGTTTATATCGTATCACTACAATTTTGGTATTTACGTCTTGTTTCTTGTAAACTTGACCTAAATATCTGTATTGTAAGGTTACACTATACACATTTTAACAATTCTTAGTTATACTATAAGCTTTTAGTTTGATTCCATTACTACCTCAATTTGAAAAGTGCTACGTGTTACCACTTGTGTGTGTTATATCAATATCATCTTGATATCAATACCTTACTTTCTCACAAAGTTTGGTTAACATATCTTGGTGACATTGTTGTGTCACTCACAAATTGCAACTGGCACTTTTTGGGATATAGGTATTAATTGAATTTGAGCTTGCTTCTAGTATACCTTGTTAGGAGGTCACATTAACTTCTTGTATTTACTTACGTCTTGTTCATTCCCTTGAACTTGACATAAGTAAGGACATCTTTTTAATTATCTTACGACACCAACTACCTTTTTGAAACAAACCTAGGAAGTACTTCATTCGATTGATAGGCTTAGGTACCAAACATTTTGTCACTATTGACTTATCACTATATTATTGGTACTTTAACATTTATACTCATTCATATTCTTGACATTCTTTTTACATTTCACTTAGGTGTGATCATAATTTTTTGAACACATTTACAACATACCTTGGTAAAAATATTGCACATCATGGCTCCTAAAACATGATTAGGGCTCAAAAAGCAAACATTCAAAGCACAACAAGCACAAACTTGGGAAGCCTCAAACAAACAAGGGTCAAACCCTTTTATTGGTCATGATCTTGGGCCTTTATTTTCCACAGAAAAAGAGATAGAAGACATGATAGATCATAGTGGTGATGAATTGGAATCCCCACATGGGAATTTTGACTTCGAACCCACCTTATTAGATGAATTCCTTTTTAGAAACAAGGATAGGGTGCTGGCACGAGTTGTAGAATTGGGAGCCAAAATGCCCACTGAACATGAAACAATCCCACCTACAAATAATGCTAATGACAAGGAGCAGACCTCTCATCAACATGGAGGATATTTTAACACATGGACATGCTTCTACCTCCAACATAGGAAATGATAATGTAGTGGGACATAGAATACCCTTTATTAAAGTGCCATGTAAAATCAGGTTAGGACACGAGAATGTTGAAGAACCTCCACAATATGAAGAAGAAGAGGAACCTTTGGAAGAAGAAGTCACTATTCAACAACAAATTAGCAACCTTAGTCAACAATTAGCCTTGCTAACCTCTCATGTACAAAAAGAAACAAGCAAGAATGTCCAAAAGACAAGGCCTAAGGTCAAAATTAGTGAACTTCATAGGGAAAATCAAGGAGAAGACAATATGGAGCATCATCGTGTATATATCCCTGCTTCTCCCACTAAAGAACAATTACTCACACAAGAAGTACAATATATGAAAGAAACACTCACAAGCCTTCAAGAGAGCAATGTGGGGAGCATCAGAAAATATCAATATGAAGAACTATGTCCCCATCCATTTGACAAAGCTATGACACTTCAACCCTTCCCTAAAAATTCACATGCCAAAATTTGACAAATATAGAGGAAAGGGAGACCCATGAGATCATGTCAAGGATTTCTATATGGTGTGTCAAGAGGTGTCCTATAATGATAATTATCTCATACGACTCTTTCCCAAGAGTCTATGAGGTCAAGCGTTGGAGTGGTTTACTCGTTTACCTCGGGGGTCTATTTTTACCTGGCCAGAACTGGACAGAGAGGTTTGTATGTCACTTCTCATACAATATAGAAAGTGATATCACCATGGCAGACTTATGTGGCACCAAACAATGCCCTAACGAGACATTCACCAGCTTCCTACAATGGTGGAGAGGGATAGATAGTCACTTCCCTTGCGCATTCCCTAAAAAATAGCTGGTAAGTATCTTTGTGCCCAACCTAAATCCAGACATCACTTTCCACCTTCAAATGCATTGTGTTCACACTTTCGAGGAGGTCATTGAAAAAGGCGTTCAAATAGAGAAAGCCCTTATTGCCAAAGGAACTCTTAAGTCACAATCTAAGGATAACCAAAGTGTTAAACCTGTGGAGAAGCTGAAAATATTAAAAAAAACAAAAACGTGGTGGGAGACGGGATCACATATTCCAAACACGTGCAAACAGTTCAAACTGGTCAACCTTTTAAACTAACCAAAGGACCTATTCAACCACCACCTAAATGGAGAATGTTCACTCCTCTCAATGAGCCTTTGTCATTTATATTGAAACAATTAGATGCAACTCACATGGTGACCTATCCCACGACACAACCCTTTGATGAAAATGCTCCAAAACCATCATGGTACAAAGAGCATGACTATTGTGAATTACATCATGTCAAGGGACACAAAACAGACAAATGTCTATGAATTTGTCACTACATCCAAGACCTCATCGACAATGGGGAGATAGAAGTGGACAACCTAGAAAAAACTCATACGCCCAATGAAAAGATGGGGATATACAAAGAACCATTCCCTAAACATGGTAAGTCAAAGGAGTCAAATCCAGATCGAGGAGAGTCATCCCAGAGTTATAAAGCACACAAATTACCTATATACCAAGAAAGATAATAATCATTATGATTCACTCATTGGATGTATTCGCTCTCCTAGTGACCATGTGAACACCATTCTAATCAAGGGAAAGGATTGTGCTACTGGTAACAAGGCATGCCCACCTCATGATTCCTGAACCCTCTCTGTCAACCCCGAAAAATGGTAGGTATAACCTCTTAGAACAACTTGAGAAGACATCTACCAAGATTTTGATCTTAGATCTTCTTAAGATATTGAATGTACATAAAGATATTTTGTACCAAACTCTTCAGGGGTTAGGAGTGCCACTAGAAGTAGATCCTACACATCTTCAGGCCACGGTAGCAAACATTGTACCAACTGAGCACATTGCCTTTAATCATAGGGAAATCCCTACTAAAAATCCAATGCATAACCTCCCCTTGTATATTGAGGTATTCGTTACCCGCTGAAAGATCAAACGGGTGCTTGTGGACAATGGATCAGGATTGAATATATGCATGTTGAAAGTTAGTTAAGTAACTGGGACATACTGAAGAAGAGCTTGAGTCAATGACATCATTACCATAAGTCTCCCACATTACGACAACAGGAAAGAGAGTCAGCTGACACAATTTACCCATGGAATTTGGTCTGACTTTTCATCACACAAAGTTTCATGTCCTGGATTTAGAACTCCCATACAATATGCCAGGTGACCAATTCATGCCATATAGGCCACTCAAAATGAATCGCATTAAATTAGCTCTGAGGGACATTGTCACGATAGACATCGATACAGATGCCCACTGTAGCAATACAAAGATCTTACCTAGTTTTTCACGAAGGGTACCTATGTTCACATATACCGTGTTCCTCAATTTGAAGCCATACGGAACCCAAGTAGACTTAATTCCCTCAACTCTACACCTTGCCTATGTTATTTAATGGGACCAAAACATCACATTTCACTAGATCTGTTTGAAAATGATGAATCCTATTGTAGAATTCATGGGAATTCAAGTATACAATCCCCATTGGAGATCACAAAATGGAATTATATATTGAATTAGATACATGTACACCTACTTTGGAGAGGAAGTTGAGCTTCTTAGTTAGATAAAATTTAAGAAAAATCCAAGGACAAAAGTTCCAATGAAAAGCCTCGGAAAAATTCAAAGTCTAAGTCACACAGTGAAAACCTCTTTGAGCGCATTGGCAAACAAACAGGTACAAAAATCAAAGGAAAATAAAAGTGACCACCCCAAGGATGAAAATCTCATGGAGACATCCTTGGATGAAGATCTCGAGCCTTCCTCTCGATCATACGCATATGGAGGATTTATCAAAATTACTGGTAGAAGAGACTATTGATGTAAACATTGGCACAGAAGACAACCCAAAAATAGTCAATTTTGGAGCTTCACTCTCAGCACAGGAATAGAAAACATTCACCATGCTTGCTACATGGGATTTTTAGATGTGTTTGCATGGTTCATAAGGATATGTCAGGCTTGGATCCAACTTTGGTCATGCACAACTTAGTTGTACATGCAAACGCTAAGAAAGTAAAAGCTTAGAAAGATACACCTGAGGGTGGCTCTCCTGGTCAAGAATGCAGATTGCTTGCGGTAAGATTCATTCGACCGATTGATTACTCTGAATATATCCAATATCATCCCTGTAGAAAAATCCTATTGGGATCTAATCTGCATAGATTTTAGAGACATAAATAAGGCATGCCCTAAGCATGATTTTCCATTACCAAATATTGATATGATTTTGGATTCAACAACAAGATATGAAATGCTATCTCTTATGGATGGCTTTTTAGGATATAATCAAATCAAGCTAGCCGATGAAGATCAAGACAAGATGGATTTTACAACTCCTTGGGCTACCTTCTGTTATCAGGTAATGTCGTTTGGTCTTATAAACATGCAGGAGCTACCTATCAAAGAGCAATGATGAGTAAATTTCCATGATATGATCCATGATATCATGGAAGAATATGTGGATGATATCCTTGGGAAATATAAGATGAAGGAGTACCACCCTACTATTTTTTAGTGTATCTTTGAATGCCTATGAGAGTACAAGGTCCATCTGAACCCAAAGAAATGTGTGTTTGGTGTGCTATCAGAATGAAAATTGTTAAGTTTTATTATATCAAGAAAAGGAATTGAATTAGACCCTACTAAAGTATTTGTTATTAATGAGATGCTTCCTCCTAAAAACATTAATCAACTACACAACTTATAGGGAAAAATATAGGCTATTCACCACTTCATCTCTCAGCTTGCTGATAAGTGGCATTTGTTCACTCACCTACTTACAAAGGATGTTTCCTTTATCTGGGGAAACAACAACATGCCTTTTCCTTGCTTAAACAATACTTGACCAATCCTCCTCTCCTCATGCCTCCAACTCCTGGTGATCTGCTCCTGATTTATATCTTTATTACTCAATTTTCTATTGGTTCACTGCTCGCCCAATACGACCTTGGTCACAAAGAAAAATTGGTATACTAGCTCAGTCACACTCTCATCTCTTATGACCTCAACTATCCCCAAATTGAAAAATCTTTTTTAGCTGTAGTTTTTACCTTTCAAAAACTTCTTCATTATCTATTGAATACAAAAACCAAGCTTATATCAAAAATTGACCCACTCAAATACGTGTTGTCTAAACCATCCCTCATAGGTAGAATGGCTAATTAGATCATTCTTTTGATTGAATTTTACATCAAATTTGTGCACCAAAACTTGGTCAAGGGATAGGTACTCACTGATCAATTAATAGAAGCACCTTTACAAGGAACTGAACCTATGAATCTAGATCTATGTGGAGATGCCTCATTACTGTACATTGAATAATTTTTCATGTGGTAGGTGCATTTTGATGGATCTTTTACTTTTCATGGTTTAGGGGCAGGTGTGGTCCTCATTACTCCTTTTGGTGACCCCATAATTTAGGATTTTTTCCTTGGTTTTCCTTCCATGAACAATATCGTAGAGTATGAGGCACTCATTGCTAGGATGAAGCTCATCATCAAATGGGACATTCATCATGTTAAGATTATTGGCAACTCTCAGTTAATCATTAAGCAAGTCAATGATGAGTACAAAGTTAAGGATGAAAATCTCATCCCTTACAAGAAGCTATTAGAAACTCTTAAAGAGTATGTTATGCACATCACATTTGAATAGATTCTAAGAGCAAAAAATAGATCTAGAGATACTATGGTAACCATGTGTTCTATGCTCCGCATTCTGCTGGAAAGTAATGATATGCCATTCTTTGTGGAAAATATATGCCATCCTTCATACGACATACTAGAATCCTATCTGGCTTATGAAGTTGTTGATCCTAATTCCCCATGGTATGAGCCCATCTTCACCTACCTTAAAGACAACACATTCCCTCCCAACATCTCCCATTCTGAGAAACAAAGCATAATTCACCATATAGCATGTTATACCCTTTTAGGAGGTACGCTCTATCATCGTGGCTATGATGGGAATCTGTTACGTTGTCTCGATACGACAAAGTCAGTCCAAGAGATTAAACAGGTGCATGAAGGGGTGTGCGGGGCCCATACTAATGGAATGGTTCAAGCCAAAAAAAAATTGAGAGTGGGCTACTATTGGCCTACCATGGAAACTGATTACTGAAACTGTGTAAGGAACTGTGTAATTTTTTAGAAGTATGGAAATTTCATCCATGCTCCATCACAGCCATTGTACCCCATCACTACCCTATGGCCATTTTCTAAATGGGGACTTGATTTAATAGGGAAGCGTACCCCTACTTCATCTGATGGCCATACCCACATCATTATAGCTACTGAATACTTTACCAGGTGGGTGGAAGTTGTCCCTCTGACCTATGTAACATGTGCTCATATTTCCAAGTTCATCACGAATCATCTTATTTTTCGGTATGGCATTCCTGCAGCCATTATTACTGATAATGGAAAATAATTCAAGAATAAAACTGTAAAGGATATCTATCATTAGTTTCAAATAAGGTTAAAATGGTCTACACCGTATTATCCCCAAGGTAATGGACAGGCTGAGGCCACTAATAAGACTTTGGTTCGAATCATGGAGAAGATGGTTAGTAAGACAGGTCATAATTGGAATTTGTAAATCCACCCAACTCGTTGGGCTTATAGGAGCTCTATTCATACCCCTACTAGTGAGACACCATATTCCATGGTATTTGGAACGGAATCTATCATCCCATTAGAAATTGAGCTTCCTTCCCTAAGAATCTCTCTTAGGGATTATCTAGACAAGGATGAAGATTACAGAGTGGCTAGATTGATAGAGTTAGAGCTCCTAGATGAGAAGTTCATCCATGCCCTAAATCACCTTAAAGTGTATCAAAACATAATTTCTTGAAACTACAACAAAAGAATCATACCACATCAGTTTGAGGTTGGTGATTTGGTCATGAAGAAAAATCAGTTTAACACAAGGGTAGAACGAGAGAAGAAAGGAAAGTTTGAATCACATTAGTTAGAACCTTATGTTATCTTGGCCAAGTATGGCATGGGAGCATACAAACATTCCCATCCCAATGGTGATGATCTATGTGAGCCCATGAATGTCATGCACCTTAAGCGGTTCTATGCTTAAACATGGCACGAAAATCATAAAATAAAACCAAAAACAAGGTAAAAAAAATCAAAATACAAAAAAATTAAAATAAGAGAAAAAGAAAACAAGAAAATAAGTCATCCATAAGTTAAAACCACACAATTGTGGCACTTTGGATAGGTCCTTGGGTGAAAACCAGTTTCTGGTGCCTTGGGAGGATTCGTTGTTCACAAATATCTTGCATTTGGAGGGTACTTTTACTTAGCCTAGGGCTAGTTCTACATCTTCCTCCTAGATTCCCTGTGACCCCAATCTTATCAAACCTTGATCCGGCTTTGTCTCCTATTGTTAGTTTGTGAAGGCATGGTCTTTTTCTATTCCCCATCTCATGCTGGGGGCACTTCTACGACTTCACCTTCCTATTTATAAGCACATGGCATTTGCCCTTGTATATTCCCTGTCTAACACTGGGGGCATCCACGCTTTCTTGGCTACCTGTGCATAGCTCCAGAAAACTGTTAGAAAAACACAAAAACATTCAAAATGTTAGAATATCAAAACAATAGAAAATTGTTTCACAAAAATCAAAACAATAGAAAATTGTTTCACGAAATAATCTTACAAAAACATTCACTTTAGTTTACTTATGTTATCTTGTTTCTTGCTTTGCTTGATTTCTTGTGTAGTTGCTTCATGTTTGTACATTTGTATTATTTGTTGCTTAGACATACTTTGTTAGGATTCATCTTTTCTTGTTTAGATCATATTTATTCTTTCTTGTGCATATTGAAGTGTGTTTTTGCATGCTGGTGAATCATGGTACATTGTTGTGTTGGTTCATTATGTTCTTTGTTAACATTTGATTGTGTTTTCCTGTTGCATGTGCATCATTTTGTTATCACATCATCATATTTCCATCAATATCATCACATCTAACATCATATATACATCATATATCAAGAAAAAACTAAGTATATATCATACATGAATGCTAATCTAATCATCACATATCATGTCATCAAATGGGGGCAAGAGGGATCACAAATATCAAAATCTATCCCCCCCACATCCATATCATCATATCATCTCGTCCACTAAATCTAGTACATCACATGAGCAAATACATTTGATATACACTACAGATCTATCATCTAAAAATCAAAGCCCATGCGATCCATAAAAAATTAGGATACATATACATGTGAAATCAAATCAGCTAACATCATAGCACATCCATATCTCCATGTGCTCAATCAAAAATACCAAACAATATCTGTCATCTCATAACACATGTGTCATGTCAAAAATGTCCATATATACATATACATCTGTGTGGTATATTTGTATCAAAAATAGATATACATCAATTCTATACATCAAAAATGCCTTCATCTGAGGCATATAAAAAAGATGATATACATTGATCAAAGAAAATAACTACCTTCATCAGAGGCATATGTCAAAATTTCTATACATAAAGAATGTTGTACATTGAGCACAAGATGCTCATAGCCTTCATCAACAGGCACATGTATCAATATAATATGAATCAGGGGTGACTTCAACCCTCAGATGGGTTGGCTTGTCTGTCTCATGGTGGAGGCATAGTGTGAGCACCGCTCAGTCTCACAGGTTGCCCCCGTGGTTGTTCTACTGAGGCCTGAGGCCTCTCTGATCTCGTCGCTCTACTCGACTATTGGTTGTAAGAAGGTACACGCCACTCAACTGGAATTGCCTCATAATATAATGATCTGTAGTAAGATGCTCTGCCCTCTTCTGTAGCTAGATCTATGTGAGTCTGGGTTGTCACCACTATGTCATCTATGTGTTGGAAGGACACTATCTCTGTTGATACTTGGACAAGCTCGGCCTGCCCTGCAACTCACTCAGCTCTCAACCTATCTCTCTCCAGTATCACAGGATGTAGTTGAGCCTGTGTCTGCTGATATAGGCTCGTCACCTAAGCCATTTGTGTTGCCATCTGTCGTATTTGTTGGAAATGGATGACACCATCACCTCCCTGGCCAGCCTGGGCTCGATCCTGATCCCGCTCTGTTGTCACTGCCAAAGTATGAGCTCGAGCCTGGTCTCTCTCTACTATGGCCTACTATAGCTACTGCTGTAAGGTGGCTATCTGTGCCACTGGCTACACCACAGGGGCATGTCCCTATGCCTACCCCTGTACTAGTCTAGAGTCATGTCCCTGCTCTTGTAATCTAAGCTTGGGAACCTGTGCAGGTGCATGTACTAGTCCCTGCTGCCTCAGTCCCTACACCTGTGTTGGACCCTACCCGTCATGCGATAGCCCATCAAATGGATCATCTAGGTCATTGGTTGTTGCATCCTCTTTCTCGTCACCACTACAAGGAAGCTTTGGCGGTGGCCGAGTGCCTGATGCCCATGCCTCTTATGGAATAGTCAAACGTCAAGGTAAAATAATGGTGTACCAATCCATGTAATCGAAAGTGGTCCTCAGATCTCTAATATGTCAGGCTGGGTCCCATGCCTATGGTACCACATGTAGAAAGCTAGCCTTGGGTTGGGCCACCTATATGCATGGCCCCATGGTCTGCCTCTCGGAGTCTCGGTGGGCATACCACAAATCTTGTTGTGGAACCCCCTGCACCCTGCCTAACTATCGCTGACATCGGTCTACTCTGTATAACTCGATAATGTAACTACGGCTATCTAGAAGGAAGTGCTCCACCATACAAACACTGAGCTCTACTCCATCCTCTGACCTCTGTATCTTTCTATAATGCCTCTATATAATGTCTCTATCTAGCAGCTCATCAAACTCTCATCGATAATGATACAAGTTGCCTAGGTTCCCTCGTATGTCATCACCTACAAAAACTCAAGCCATGTATGAAGGATCCTCTAAGAATCAGTCATGTAATGCACCTATAGGGCACCTGATAGCTATGTGGTCCCAAGACCAAATCTATAGTAAAGAGGCAGGCCCCATCATCTTATGACGGTGGTATGTAATTAGGTGCAAGTCCCAGTATATATGTGCCAGTATGCACTGGCCCTAGCAATAGCACTCACCACTAAAAATCCCATGAACCAATGTCATCAAACCCCTAGGGAAGGATTTCCCAGTCTTATCAATGAGACAAAACCCATTGATAAGTGACATCACATATAACGGCCCCCGGTGTAATGTCGGATCAGCTATGCACTCATGCAATGAAACTATCATGCCATCGTGTGGTATCTCATCACGGTCAAACAAGTCACTGACCGTCACCCTGATCCGCCCAAGGTCACTCATGTACTTGGTCAGTGTTTGTTGTCAAATTAGGACTTTAATGAAATCAACATTCAGGGGACAGAAAGTCCCTCCTCTTTAATGGGTGAGGTGCCCTTATTGAAAGCAAAGCAACCAAACTATTTACAAATGTACAACTGTCTACTCT
This sequence comes from Taxus chinensis, assembly GCA_019776745.2. Classification (NCBI taxonomy): domain Eukaryota; kingdom Viridiplantae; phylum Streptophyta; class Pinopsida; order Cupressales; family Taxaceae; genus Taxus; species Taxus chinensis. The sequence continues at coordinate 736,055,129 of CM034153.1, read as the reverse complement.
GATGAGGAACTCTGATATCATGAAAGTGTTTTAATGCCAAGACAGATTATCAATACAAAAGAACAAAAGAACTAAGGAAGGGAAAAGGTAGAATAGCACTTGTAGGAAGTATAGATAGAAAAATAGTTCCTTATAAATGTTGAGCAAGGACAATATATAGAACAGAATCTTTCATATTAAAACAATCAGATATAATTTCATCAGACACAAAGTTCCAGAAATAACATCCATAAGAATACAAAGCTTCTTAATGCAATAGATAATGATTCACAAACTTTCAGACATACAGGAGAATAAAACGATGTAGATGAAAACAGGAAGGGAAATCTTCTGTATTGATAGCTTTTGAGTTCTTTTACACTTTCAAAAATTATCAGAGTTCCAGCCCCTTGGAATGATCGAGGAGAGCTCAATATATAGCTTACAAAGTGGTTACATTTGGTAACCGTTTCTTTTAATCAAAATATTAATTAAGGAAATGCACAATACAAAGTCCTTAATTAAATTACAAGGAGATCGACACTAAAAATAGAAGAAGAGAATGGAGAGCAAGAAGTAGAGACATCCAATTATGGCTGAGGAGGGCCCACTGATTTGAGGATTCGATGCCTGAATATTTTCAATGCTTCTGTTATCTCCATGCCTCTTGGAATTGTTGTGTTGGAAGTAGCATGTGTCCATGTGCCTAGACATTTCTCCATATCTTTATCAAACTTGGTATGCTCCAGATATTCTTTATTAGCCTCAGTAATAGCTGAATGAAGAGAACAAATGTCTTTCATCTTCTCCTTAGTAAATGAATCTTCTTTGAACAGATCACCCTTGACAAAGGTTCTAAACTGAGCCTTGATTTCTTGAAGAGAGAAGGAAACACCTGTAGTTTCATCCTGAAGATGGCAGTGGATATCTTTGAAGGAAGATAAAACACAAGTTTTAAAGGACTCCCCTTTTTGCCATACATTCCTCAATTCTCCTAACGCTTCCTCCAGAACCTTTATCTTCCACTCAATGTTGAAGATCCATGTCCTTGACAAGTTATTCTTGGCATCATCAAACACATTGTTGGCCAACATGATCTTCTCATCGGTTTGGCCCATTAGACGGAGGTCTACAATACATCCACTCCAGACCTTCAGCTCCTTGTCCATGGCTTTGATTGAGGAAGTGAGTTTCTGTCTGCAAATTGATCACCTTCTCATTGGTTTTGAAGGCTTCCTCAATGAAATTCAAACCTACTATAATCATATCATCCACCATGGCCTCAACAGCCTTCCCATAAGTAGAATACTTATGTATGTCTTTGATGTTTTGAACCTCATCTTGACTGAGAACCATGGGAGGTGGAAGAGTAGCCAATGGAGCTGGATCCAAAACTTTATCTTTTGTCAATAATGATCTGATAAAGTTGGAAAGAACTTGGTTCTATTCTTCTAACTGCTCCATGGTTTGGTTGCCTTTCTCAACCTGTTCAATAACCTTAGTGACAGTTTCCCGAAGGTTATGAACCTCACTCTTAGGTGTAGATTCTCCCAGTGGAATCTTGGAAAGCTCCAAGTCAGAGATCAAAAGATCCTTCTCCTCTTTATCTGCCCTGGGTCTGGAAACCTCTAGAAATTGCTGACCTTGAGCATCAGATACCAACCTTGAAGTAGTCTTTGCTTTCTTTGTTGGAGGAGGAGGGGTAGTACCAAGCAGAGCTACCACATCATCAAAATTAGGCCCGGTTAATCAGGAAGAAGACTTTCTTTTCCTGCTGTCTACTAGGGGCTGCACCCAGGCAAAGGAAGAAGAAGAAACAGAGGAGTCAAGGGGTCCGAGTGCAAGAGAACTCATGGCACTCAAGTTCTGAACTACTGTTGCCTCTAGTGGGGAAGTGCATGGAACCTCAAGAATTTCCTTTATAGAGGAGTCTTTTAAACTTGGAGGTTCAGTTCTTGATCCTTCCTTCTCCATCTCAACAGTGGTTCCAGGGGTTTCTTCGGGTTTTTTCATCTCATCATCCTCATTCTCACTTAGAACAATAATGTTCTCTGGCCCAACAGGCAATTATGAGTGCTCCAGAAGAGTCTCTTCCTCGATTGGTTCTTGCTTAACCTCTTTGACCTTCTTTTGATACACTTGAGTGGAAGAAGGAGTAGACAATTCAGGGTCTTTCATCGAGGAAGAAGGAGGAGTTTTCTCAAGTACCTCAGTACTGGGCGTATGTACTTCCTTCCCAGGTGTGGAAGTTTCTCTTGAAGAAGATCTACCCTAGCTCCTCTTGAATTCATGAACTTTTCTGTCAAACCAAACCTTAGTTCTGACGATGACAGGGGAAATTCTCTCACTCAAATCATCTCTCTCCTTCACATACCAATCCAGGGTTTCTAGAGGAGTGTGCTTGATGGATCTCTCATACTCATAGGATTACAAATCCTCATCATCATCTTTAAGATCCTTCAGGTACCTGGTAGAGGTTGAGGTCTATGATCTGTTGCAGAGACAATCTGCCAAAATGCCTCCTCCTAGCTTCAAAATCATTAGTACAATCAGCCCAGTAATCCTCAGTGTCAGGACGGTGATGATAAGTTATTCTGAGATTTTGATCAATGAATTTATTTAAATCAAAGCAAGTCCTGGGCTTGAAAAAATGAACTGTAAGAGGAGTAATAGCCCTTTCTATATTTTGGGCATCTAGAGTTGTCTTGCATGTATAATTCCCCAAGGTGATAGGGAAATGAAGACCAATAATCTTCTTGTCTCTGCAGGTTCTATGGAGCTTATCCAGCTATTGTCTGCACACCTCAACCAGAGCCATTTTATCATTATAGAACATGGGAAGCTTGAGAGGTGTACTTTCAAAACAAGCCAACCTGATGTATGAGAACCTTCTGAACTGAATGAAGAAAGCCCCATACTTGGTTATCAAGGCCTTAGCCTCATCAGAAAATCTTTTGGCAGTGTCACCCTCCAAGAGTCTCACAATGTACATGGTGAAGGCATCATTTACCCTTATGAAATTATGATTACTGTCTTTGAGGGTAAATTGAGGGCAATATGCATAGATGGGTTCATTCTTCTTGCCCTCAATGAAAGTGAAGCCAAACCACTCACGAGATGCTGCCAAGGTGTACATGAGGTAGGAGGTCATGTAGAATTTTTTGGTCTGCTGAACATTTGACAATTGTTCAGTTAGGTTCCCACAGATAATCCTCGGCCCAATTTATGTTTTGCTTACCCTCGCAGATGATGCTTATGAAAGGACACATCCAAAAATGGAAGTTGTTGGTAGAGGGCATTCCCATAATCCGGGTGAGCATAGTGATGAAATCTGATAGTTCCTCATTAAAATCAACCCTGAATAATGCCTTAGAGAGTCGGGATGCTCCCTTCTTAGGGCACTTTAGCCATGACTTAGCTACCCGAGCCTTATATTTCTCGTTGTCCTTATCAAACAGAGCCTGAGCTTGAGTGAGAGTGAGAACAATGGAGTACTCTATTTCAGGAATGCGTAGGGCAATGGTGATGGTGGCAACATCCAGTTTTGCAATCAATTCTCCATGCACATTAACAACCTCCTTGGTATCCAGATTGAAATGAGCTCCACAGGCAAGCATGGTGTCGGCACACTGCACAGAGATGGGAAAACCAGTCAACATATGTGATTCCACTGTCATTAATCATTTGGGCCATGGGAGTAGGGTTGTCACATGTTAACCTTCCCCAAAAATCATCAAAATCCAAGTGTCGAACTTCACTATCCCCAATATTAGGTACAGAGGTCTCCAGAGGTGACAGATGCTTGTGCCCTTGAAACTTGATCTTCATTTTTACAGTGCACAGAGGAACGGCCTTCAAAGAATAGATTCGCGATAAAAATGCAAAGGGATACAGGAAGATGAACAAATGACTCAATTGCAAGAATGCGGGAAAGAAATAGTGAGCAAGAAATGTGACAAATGCATAGATGGTGGTCCCTTTAAATAGCCGTTTAAGAGAGAGAGAAGATCATAAATGTGCATTAAATACACCTTGGACCAACTCTAAAAAGGTGAAATGCGAGAAAAGTAGAAAAATTGGCCCCAACTAGCCATGGGACGGTGACATGGGGACGTGAAAAGCTGATTCAGCCGATGCAGGCGAATGCAGGGAATGTGGGCTCAAAAGAGCACGGGCGGTCCAGGGACACAGAAATGCAAAGGACGCGAAGACCTGATTCGAGCTGATGCGGGTGATGTGGGGAATGCGGGCCAAAAGAGCACGGGCAACTTCCAAGGACACAAAAACGTGAAGGATAGCCGAAGACCCAATTCGACCGATGCGAGGTAATCGGGAATCGAGGGAAATAGGAAGCCCAGCCAGTGAACTTGGGACAGATGGGCCTGAAAAAGCACGAAAAAGCCGACAGACAAGAACTTGTGGGAAAATACGGCCAATCGGCGAACAAAAGGCCCACCGGAACTTGGGACATGAGGGACAAAAATGTCTGAACAGACCTGCAAGTTACTAAAATGACTCCAAACAAACAAAATTTTCACCATCTCTTCGAATTTCCTCTTTACCAAAACACTTCCAAAGGGTTCCAACTCAAAATTTTCAAAATTTTCAACTTTCAAAAGAGGGGAATTTTGGGGGGACAACAATCAACTAGCCTACAATAGCTACGCGGAGAATCCACCATACGTCCTCCAGAGTAACTTTCATCTCTTCGGTTGAGAGCCTAAAGCACTGGCTCTCAATGTGCCACCACTTAGTCAATGCAGTTAATAGATCATGATCCAATGTGATGGAAGGCATCCAGGATACGGGGCCTAGGCCCACTACCTCTAAGAGTATTGCTACAGCACGCTGATCTCATCTATGCATGCTCCCCTATAGCTCCGCTGTGCGCGTATGTTGCTCTCGCGTCTATAGAACGGGAAATTTTCTGTATAAAATCATTCCATTTGTTAGCTACTAACATTTCTTCTAAGTTCTACCTATCATTTCTTTAGGGTTAACCAAAAAAATCCTAATTTTCTTCTAAATGTCATCATTTTTGGCATTTTTTATCTCTTCTCCTCAGTGTGTCTGCATGCCCTTTGGGGCGTGTGTGCACCCCATGGTGTGTGTGCCCTCCTTTTTGCATATGCTCGTGCACACATCTACCTATGGATGCTTGCACCATCCTTCGGGTGCCTACACATGCGTGCATACATGTGCCTATGCGTGTGCTCTATCATGTTGGTGCATGTGCGTGCACACACATGTGTTGTGTGTGCGTTGTCATGTGGGCATATACGCATGTGCGTATATGTCTGTATGGTGCCTCCGCATGTGCGCATACACTCCAAGGGCTCCTATGCCACCATTAGGGCACCTGCAGCCCCGTGCATGCATGCCTACGCAGCTCTACCCTCGTTTCCTACTTCTACGAGCATTAATTATGAAATTAACAGAGGGCTAGGTTACTCACAAAGACGCCATCGTCCAAGTGTCGGTCGTACCCCCAAATTGTGTCCGCTCGTCTCAAATGGTCTCGTGCTCTCACCATCATCCTTGTCGGTGTTATAGTCTGATAGTAAAAACTCGGCAGCGGTCGGTAACAAATGAATTGGTCACAATGATTTACCCCCCCCCCCGGGTGGGGTATATCAAGCTATTTTTCATCGGTCGTGATGCCTGGAGGCTTGTTTTGGCCGCCATTTTCTCTTCTATTCACCATAAAATAATTATTTTTCTTTCATTTTTCATTGTGCTGGGGCATTTTTTTATCATCTAGTACCCCTTTCTTCTCACTAGGACAATTTTTATTGCTCCTAGGCAATTTTTCTTCTTATCCACACTCTATCAAATTATTATTATTTTTAAATAATTATTTTATTAATTTTTCCGCTATACAAGGACATTACTTGTCACATGCTTCTTGTTTCTTCCCCTTAGGGCATTTTTCTTTTACATCTAGGCACTTCATTTTGATTCTTCTATTTTCTTCTACGCATCCACTGTCCACCACATTTTCGAAAACACAAAAACAAATATATATATATATATATATATATATATATATATATATATATATATATATATCAATTCAAAATCCAAAAACAAGGCAAAATTCTCCATAAAATCCTAAAAATTAGAAAAGCTGGAAAAATAGGTAACCCGCTTATTACGGCTGAAACTTGTGTCTTGCGCATGGTATTCTTTCCGTATCCTACTGGTTTGTTTCACATCTTCACTAATCAACACGACTTGCGGATCGCCGGATTCACAACCATTCACAAAGCTAGTTGCTTGCTTCATCTGTACTCTGGGGCACATCTCATTGCCTGGTGTTGTTTCGTTGCGCACAAAGCTTTTTCCTTGGAACCATTTTCCATCATCATTTCCCCTTGCATAAATCCTTGTTTGGGGAATAATTTTTAACCCTTGTTGTCAATCACGAACATGTGGACCTCTTCAGCTTGATAATAAAACATTTATACAACTGTCTTAACCATTTTTTGGGTTAGATATGTGCATTCGTACTTGTTTTCCCTGTTAAATGAGCTTGTTTCCTTCTCATATTGCATTGCATTTTGTATGTTGCATGGGGTTGGTGTATTCAGTAATGGACAATTGTTCATAGTATGGCTTTTTATGCCATCCTACTTCCGTCATATGCTTATATTTTTTAATAAGGACCGATGATGTAGATCTTTTGGCAATATGATGACAATAAAGTTGTTTCCCTGCACTGGATGAAATTGTGCTCTTTTTCTTCCCATCTTCATTTCTTCTACATCACCCTCATATTGACACTATTCTTCTACTTCACATGGGGCATCCTGCTCTTCTCTTTTCTTTCATCCATTTCTCACCTTTTTTCGATCATCGATCGTCTTCCTTCGTCACCCCATCGACACTCAAGGGGGCATCTCTCACTATTACTAATTTTTCTTCTACCCCTTCAAAATTTTTATCCATCTACAATCTTTGAAGTGACATCGCTTACGCCAACCCAAAGAGGGGCAAATGTAGACACCTATAATTTAGCCTGAAAAATTTAAACACTTAAATTGTGTTAATTATCCCCTTTCTTACAAATTGGCGACATATCGTCAATAATGCTCATCTTCTCTTCTATCATTGTTAATTAATTACAATAAGTAATTGATTAAGTCTTTTATTCAACAAATACCCTTATTAACGACCTTCTGTTAATTAATCCTTCCTTCTATCTAAACTAATTAATTATTATTAATTAATTAGCTTCCCCTTTCATTAAACCAATAAATCATTATTTAATTGATTTAATTCCCTTCTATAGTCTAAATCATGTTAATATTCCTCCAAAAAACTTTTATAAGCTTGCACATCTATTAATTAATCATCTTGATCAATTAATAAACCCCCTTTATCCACATGAATCACTAAAGGACAATCTAAACTCTCCTAAAGTTAACTCAACCCTTTCTAAACCCCCCTTATCCACAACTAACTCAACATATCTATTATCCCACATATAAAGGGATGTAGAGATCCCTCTATCCATTGGGCTATATAAAGATCCCTCCTCCTACCTTTACACTTACACCTAATTCTTGAGAAATAAAAGAAAGCATATTGTACATACATTATAAGCCTTTTGTCATTCTTAAGCATTTCGCCATTAGAATAGCTAAGCCTCATTCTTTCATTTCATCCACTTAAGTCTTTGGGTCATATAGAAATAATCAAAGTGGTCTTGTAGCCATGCTTTGATGAGCTTCCATTCCTAATCTCTTAAAATCAAACAATCAACTTTAATTGCCACGAATCTACCTAGGTTCAATTTAGTTGTTTTGGCAGTCTAAAGAGTAGATGTTTTGATAATTAACATGTTAGTTTGATTTCCATTTCAAAGTTTATGATAATGTTGTTATTTAACTTTGTTTAGCTCTTAACAAGATGGTGTTTAGATTTTGATTTAACTTTGTTAATAAAGACTACTAGATGTTAGTTTAAATTTCCTTAACTTAGTTAAGAAAAACCATGGACACAGGTCATATGCTGATATGCTTGGTATTGACCCAAACATTATGGTCCACAATATGGTAGTTGTTCTCGAAGCCAAACCTATAAAATAGAAGCTGCAAAAAATACATCCTCACATTGCCCTTCTTGTCAAAGAAGAAATTCAGCGCCTTCTCTCGGTTTCCTTCATCCTACCCATTGATTATCCCCAATGAATCTCTAACACCATTCCTGTCACAAAAGCAACAGGAGGACTCCACATATGCACATATTTATGCGACCATAATTTAGCTTGCCCCAAAGACAACTTTCCTCTACCTAGTATTGACCGACTAGTTGATCTTACTACTAGCCATGAGATGTTATCACTCATGAATGGTTTCAGGGGTTATAACCAAATATTAGTCTCCCTAGAAGATCAACATAAAATTTTCTTCATCACTCCTTGGGGAACCTTTTTCTATTGAGTCATGCTCTTTGGCCTTAAAAACACTGGTGATAAATATCAACGGGCTATGACTTATATCTTCCATGACACCATGCATCGTATATTGGAAGATTACTTAGATGACCTTCTTTCCAAATCAAAACATCAAACCGAACACCTTATAATCCTGAAGGTCATTTTTTACCATCTCATCAAATATTGTGTTCGCCTTCAACCTAATAAGTGTGTCTTTGTTGTTCTCTCAGGCAAGCCCTTAGTTTTATCATTTCTTTACGTGGCATAGAATTCGATCCCACTAAAATAAAGGCTATTCTCGAAATGCCTCCACTTACTAACCTTTTTCAACTTTGTAGTTTGCAAGGTAAGTTGTAAATCTATTTGTCATTTTATTTCACAACTTTCCGACCCCTACCACCCATTTTTTCATCTCCTTAAAAAGGATGTCTCTTTCAAATGGGAGGATGAATGCCACAAAGCCTTTGAGGCCTTAAAATAATACCTTCTCCAACCACCTGTTCTCGTTCCTCCTAAGGATAACCAACCATTTTACCTTTACATTTTTTCTACGGATCACTCCTTGGGTGCCATGCTCGCCCATTACGATGATCAACACCAAGAGCAAGTGGTTTATTACATAAGTCATACCCTTTTGGACTATGGATCCAGATACACCCACGCCAAAAAAACTCTGATTAGCCTTAGTTTTTGTTACCACTAAACTTTGTCATTACCTACTCAATCACAAAACCTTTGTCGTCACCAATACTGACCCCTTACATTACATGTATGCCAAGCTCTACCAACATCAACATGTTACACGTTGGCTAATTCTTATCGCAAACCTCGACCTCAATTTCATCCATCAAAAATATATTAAAGGTAAAAATATCACTGACCAACTTGCAGACGCACCCCTCTCTAGAAGTCAATCCTCTAACTTCGATTTCTTAGACGAATCCATTGCTACCCTCTCTTTGGATGATATTGTTTACAAAATGACTGTATTCTTTGACAATTCCAAATGTTAGCGTGGGGGTGGTGCAGGCATTATCCTCATTCCTCTTGAGGGTGAAGCTATGCCACTATCTTTCAAACTAGATTTTGATTGTACTAACAATATCACCAAATATTAAGCACTCGTATTAGGTCCCCAAACTACCATCACCTTAGATGTTAAATCGATTAATATATTTGGTGACTCTCAAATGGTTATAAATCAAGTCAATGGTATATACCAGTGTCATAACGAAATACTTCAAAATTATAAGCATCATGTAGACAAACTTTTGACTACCTTTGACCATTATGAGCTTCAAACCACTCCACGTTCCACTAACAAATTTGTGGATACCATGGCCTACCTTGCTTCTCAGATTACTGCCTTGCCCTCTAACTCAAAAATATTTGTCACAGTACAAAGGATGCAATCACCTTCCTATCTATTTTGAGACATCAACCTCGTCGGAACCATTACACCTGACCCACATGACCTTTGGTATAAGCAGTTTATAGACTACATTTCCCTGTTAATTCTACCTCCCAGCCTTACTCGTAATGGGCAACACACCTTTCTCAAAAGTTTCTCTCACTATGTCATCATGGGTGGCCTTGTTTATACATGTGGATTTGATGGTATCCTCTTACGATGCCTTACAAGTTCTAAAATTCTCCACACCATCAAGGAAGTTCACAAAGAAATTTGTGGAGGTCATTTCATTGGCTTGGCTGTCACCAAATGCATCCTTTGCCTAGGCTATTATTGGCCCACCCTCAGCCGTGATTATTGTGACTATTTCAAACATTGTGTGAAATGCCAACAACATGCTAATCTTCATCACACACCTAGCCATGCCTTATAGGTCACACGAGATCTTTGGCCTTTCTCTCAATGGGGTTTGGATCTTGTCGGAGGGATCAATCCTCATTCTTCACAATGCCATCAATGGATTATTACTGTAACCGAATACTACACTAAATGGGTAGAAGCCATCCCCCTCATCTCTACAAAATCTGAGAAAATTTGTGAATTCATCAACCATCACATTATTTTTCACTTTGGTGTCCCTCACCACCTCATCACTAATAACAACAAACAATTCAAAAATAAAACCCTACGAAAACTTTGTGACACCTTCAACATTCAAGTTAGTTTTTCTTCAACTTACTACCCACAAATAAATGGCCAAGCCAAATCAACCAACAAAATATTGAACAAAATTCTTATGAAGGTGGTTGACAATACGAGAAAGGATTAGCACACACACATTCCTTTTGCTTTATGGGCTTACCGTACTACTATTCGTACCTCAACTGCAGCCACACCTTTTTCTCTAGTCTATGGTACAGAGGTTGTCTTGCCTCTCAAAGCCTAGATTCCATCTCTTCATATTTCACTAAAAGATATGCTTAATAATGATGACTTTCACCAGGACCGTTTGGCACAACTTGAGCTATTAGACGAACGTCGTCTTAATGCTCTTGATCATCTCCAAATCTACCAAAAATGTATCAAATGTGCCTATGAAAAACATGTCCACGAACAAACCTTCCACATCAGTTTACCTCATCCTGAAGGAAAATCAACATGTAGCCAAAGAGGAGAAACGTAAACAAGGAAAATTCACTCCTAATTAGCTTGGACCTTATATCATTACTCATACTTATGGATCAGGTGCTTATCGTTTGTCTTCACTTGAAGGTAAACCTAGACCCGAGCCCGTCAATACCTTACATCTTAGACCATTCTATTGTTGAATTAAGTCCTATATCACCTCTTGTCTATTAAAATATTGTCCCTTGAGCACCGTTTACCTTCCATTTTACCTATTTTAAGGATCAACGACTAAACCAGGATCATGTGATTACTCGTCACCTTCCACCCTTGTCTTTAATATGAGTATCATGACTCTAAACATGGCATGATTCTCATGCATACTTTTCATCTTTTTCAAAGATGGAATCCCATGGTCATTCATCACTTAAACCCTCTCTTTCATAGTTAACCTCTATGTGATATAGTTTTGTATTCAAAATAAGGGGCTATTTCTCTCTATACTCTTGTCCATGACTTAAAAGTCTAAAAGCAAAGCAATTTCAAAAGTAAAATGGGATTCAACTCCTCGAGTCAAACTTCTAGCAAAAAAATGATTCCCTCAAAAAGGACATCTATTCTCTCTAATCTCGTTGTTATAAATAGATTGCTCCCTCGAAGGACAGTTATATAAAGCTATCCATATTGTACTTAGTCTCTCATCAAAAGAGGACTATTCTTGCAAAATAAAATAAAATATTTAGAAGCTTCCCGCATCGATCAACTTCATGAAGACCTCAATGAGATAATATACTCATCCCACATAGACTTCCCACATTGATAAGTCTATCAAAACAACAACAAAAAGAAGAAAATGATAACTTTTTTGTCATGGACTAACCTCTTTTGATCTTAGGTCTCTTTCTAAGTAGGCATGTTGTCTTACACCAGGTTACGCTAAACACTGACCATTTTCACCTCATTGTATTTTCACCCTAATTTCCTACTTTCTCAAGGGACTTGCCACAAACACGACATTTCATGATTATGTGACTTTCTTCACCCTTAGCATAGTCAATCATGCAACACCTTTAGAGTCTTATGTTTATAAGACAATCTTTGGTATGGTATAATCGTTATGGTTTTTATCAATTAGGTGGCTCTTTTTGTCACCTCTTACCATTCACCTTCTTCATTACTTATTGATTTCCCTATACAGGACTAGACCATCGATACCTATGTTTTAAGGATTCCCCTTTCACCAACATCAATCATGCCTAAATGATCTGAACCCAACCCTACTTAAAATGACCTCAACCCCAACCAGGCCTAAATGACCTAAAATCAATCATGCCTAAAACCTACCTGTTAACACGGAATCATAGCACCCCCAAATGAGTTCTATAGGTCTTCTTTTCTAAGGCAGAGTCATTTGGTGTGATTGTGTAACATTGAACTTTCCCCAAAGTGTGGGACCTTGCAAAATGGGAAAGCTCTCTAGATTGAAGGTTGGTTTGTTATTCCTCTGTTTAGGTGCATACGTAGAAAATTGTAGAGGATTTGTTTTTAATCCTAATCTAAACTTTACCAAGGAGACAGGGATAGAAAGAATACAAAAATTAAAACAAAGCTAAACTACGAGGTGATGCACCAAAGGAATGATGAACACTTATTTTGCTAATAGACACAAACCAAAAAAATGCATATAATAAACAAGCACATGTAGCCAGATATATAATGGGAGACTAGATAAAAGAAAAAGAGACAAGAAAGGATCTAAAATCGATCACGAACGTGTTTTATTGCTCCATAGATTGATACAGTCCATTACAAAGTAGCCAAGAGGTAGAAACGTAATGCAATGTTTGATGGAAGGCCTGAACCCCACAAATCCCTTTGCTAAGAGGAGAAGGGAGCCTGCAAAAAAATAATGTCCAACCCTTTACAACAAATCCTACCCCTGTATTTAAAGATTCAACCTGTAAGAAGAAAAGAGAGAGAAGCAGGAAAAGCAGGTTGAAGTTCAACCACTGATGTTAATGCTTCTAATGAAATATTTCCCCCAAATCCATCTTTACTGCATCAATCCTTGGTTCGGCACCTTCAAGGAAGATGAAACGACGAAACAGATCAAATCTGGTCTAGTTGTTGAGGCAAGAAGATCCCGCATTGAAATCTTGTAGACGTTTCCTCCACTTTTCTTCACCTACCCTCCTCAAAATTAAAGTTTCAGACCTCCATGGCATGGGTGAGGCCGAGATCTTTCCAACGGCATTAGATTCACAATATTTCAAGCCCTGAGTTGAAAGATATGCCCCTTCGAAGTTTGTATCGGGTCCGTACAGGAGGGTGGGAAAACAACTTGAAAAATGGGTTCCCTTTTTATATGGGACACGTGGTAATCAGATTGGAACCAAAATTGGGCCTACAGGTCCACAATTTATCTTTTTCCCCTTTCTTCTGATTCCCGCTTTGGCTTTGACTCGGGCCCAAATGCTAACTTTTTCCTTGGACAGAGTTGTGGGCCATTTTGTAACTTTTACCCCTTTTGAGATAACAAGGGGCAAAGAACCAACCTTTTCCTCAACGGTTCACTTTCCCCTGGGACACGCGGAAATCTGGAACTTGTTTAGAAACCTTTTCTCTATTCACCCCTTGAAACAACGCCATACTAACACTTGGCATTCTTTGCATACACCTTTATACTTAGCCAATTTTGAGGCCCTTTTTCTGGACCAGCCTTTTGACTTTGTTTTCTGTTATGCGGGATCATGGTCGAACCAATATTTGGCATGGGGGTGAAATATAGATAACACTACCCACCCATTCCGCTACCTCATCTTATTTTTCCCTAGCTTATGGCAGAACTACATCAACTAAGGCCCCTTTTCATCGGGGCTATGTAGGCCGCACTCCAAGGGCATGGGGCCCTTGGAGGTTAGCTCGGCCACTCTTTTCCCGAACCAATTCCCCCCCCCCCATGTTTTCAATTAAAATTTCACCTTATTTAGTTTACATTTTTCACAAACACTTGGAAATTAAACAATAAAAAATGTAAATACCTGCCCTTTTCTTAGTAACATCATATCATACATCCATTATTTCACAATTCCATGATATCAAATATTTTGAAAATCTACACCATCACATACATATGCATCATCATTTATATCACATGTTACCAAGAACTTGGAAATTAAATCAAAACTAATAAACCTTAACACCATCATGCCTAACTCACCTAGACTCAATCACGCCTATACTTGATTCAAACATGCCTAAATGACCTAAACTTAACCATGCCTATACCTAACTCAACCATGCCTAACTGACCTAAACTCAACCATGCCTAACAAACCTCAAACTCCACCATGCCTCACCGACCTAACTCAACCATGCCTACATGACCTTAACTGAAACATGCCTAATTTACATAGTTTCCATCACATACACAAAAATAAAATCATCCATAATATCAAAATCATCATCTATAACAATGAAAGTCGGTGTATCAATACAAATGTACACCAATAAAAATACATACAAGTATCTCAAATCTCTCAGATACATCCTCACCATCTTCGGCACATAGGCCTGTATAAGATCAAAATCTAAAAAATCTCATGTACATCCTCACTATCATCGGCACGCAAGTTGGTATATACCAAAAAGAAAGATGACTAACCAATCATATCAGGTGACTAGTCGTCACTACATCTTATATCCATGCATGTCTCATCTATCTCCTCCTCCTCACCTCCAGCCCGACGACCTGCTAGCATCTCTCCACCTAGCATGGGTCTCAGTCTAATCTCCGCCTAGCCCACAACTGGGTCTGGCCTCCATGAATTCATCACCTCACCTTGACCCTGTATCTGGGTTCACCACCCCCCTGTACTCTCCAAACTGTGAGTGTGTGATCTAATCCTCTCACTCACTGCATGTTGTGCTCTATACTCAGCATAGGATGAGACATTGATCCATGCGGTCATCAGATGATCCTGGTAATATTGTGCCTCATTCAGGGAATCCCTGAACCTCGCCATTGACACCATTTGAGGTGGTGCCATGGGTATCACACCAACCTGTGAGCTATGTCATGCTAGGGCTGGCCTTAGACCCTGTACCTGTGTTCCCTGTCATCCCCCTGTACCTGAGGACCATGTCTTATCACAACTGTCTATAGTATGGGACCATGTCCCTGAGCCTGTGGCAGTGCCAACGTTGTAACCTAGGCCTGTAGGGCCACAACTTGAGCTTGTTCAGTGGCCAACTGCCCCTATGTTGTCGTGAAAATGTGCAACAAGGAAATTGGAAGTTTTCAAGCACGACAACTATACCCCTATGGTGAAATTTTCATGTTTTATCATTCCTAGGCACCCCAGGTCAAATCCGTCAGTCTGATCACCCCCTATTTGATGTCAATTTTGTCCCCTAGGTGATTTAGGAAATTCTATTCATTCCACCTAGGTGATTTTAGGGAGTTCTAAAAAGACACTATCTTTTAGCAGTATTGGGAAGGGCTATCACTGGCCTTCCCAGGAACTGGATCAACCACCATGGAGCAGAACAAAGGGTCTCAAATTCAACATGGAGGTGAATGGAAGACCTTAGAACATCATGGAAATGATTTTGGAAGGTTTGGGGAAGTTTTGTAAGACTTGGAGTAGTTTGAGTAAAAAAAAAACAGGGTTCACAAGCCTAGGTGGTACATAGGCCTAAAACAACTGTTGGGCTTCAGAAGAAGATTCCAGGAGCTCTGGATGGATTTAGAAGAAAATATATATATATTATATCCCCAAAAGATAGGATTCCAATACCTACATGATGGTGAAATAATATTTTTCACAACACTTTGGTGCATCATGTCTACAGGCAGTTTTTCTCAGGAACATGTGGAGTACAAAATTAAAAATCTGATTTTTCAGGGATCAAATGGAATAATCAAGACATGATACCCCCACCATTGGATTCAAAATTCCATTTTCTAGTCAGGATCATATAAAATTTTCCAAAAAGGTCCATCGGGAGCTCAAGTTATCACTGTTACAAGTTCAGGACTTAGCTAAATTTTTTGGGAGGACACGTGTCAGCACCAAGAGCCTGGTGGGATTTTGTGTCCCTCAATGTCCCCCAAGGTCAGGGACATCAAGGTTGGAAAATTTTCCCAGACCCCTTGAATCCCTCTCAGCCCTCATATGACCTCTTGGACCCTCATATGACCTCCAGACTCGACAGTTCAGCCCCCAAGGTGCATTATTTGGAGCATGCATTCCCTACCGTTGGATCGGGCGCCACGTGTCAGCTCCAGGACCACCGTGGAATTTGATGTCCCTTATGCACCTGAGGTGGGGGACATCAGACCTTGAAAAATTCACCCATCCCCTATGGGGAGTCATTTGGACACCCACGTGACCGACTTTCAGCCCCAGTGTGCATTTTTGGAGCATCATTCCCTGTCGTTGGATCGGGCGCCACGTGTCACCTCTTAGGACCACCATGGAAACTGATGTCCCTTATGTACCTAAGGTGGGGGATATAAGACATGGAAAAATTCACCCAGCCCCTATGGGGAGTCATTTGGACACCCACGTGACCGACTTTCAGCCCCTAGGTGCATTTTTCAAGCAAATCCCCTACCGTCGGATCGAGGACACATGGCATCACCTTGACCACCATGGAAATTGATGTCCCTCACATTCCTTGAGGTCAGGGACATCAGGGACATAAAAATGTTCCCAGCCCCTCCATGTGCATGTTTTTTAAAGTTTAAATCCAGCACTTAGCCATTTTCTTCCTCCTCATTTCTCCTTCACAGCTTCATACCTTGCCATGGCTCCGTGCATGATTGTCCAGACACCCGGTCCACCATTGTTGCTCCAAACCAGCTTTTCCATGGCCACATAAACTCTCCACACCATGAATACATAGAAATATTCAGGTATCAGAGAAAAATGGAGTGAAATGATGAAGAACGGGGAGAAAATGAAGGGTTTTTGCCAGATAACCATGAAGTCACCTGATCGAAAAATCTTCATATCTCACAAGATACAAGTCGGATCAAGATGCCATTTTTTGTAGAATTATTAATTTTTCAAGGTGATCAAGATGCAAAACAAGAGGTCAAATGGTGCCTAGAATCATTTTCTCCAACAAAACCCTCTCTTCATGCACTGACTCACATTCGTTGGATTTCCCATCATTCCGGACAATGGAAATGAGCTAAAAACTTACACAAAGCTCCAAATAAAAAACCTATCACAATGGAGTTTGTTTTCATTGCAAATAGAGACAAAAACCATACCTGTAAATTTTGAGCTCCATTAATGGCCGCCATGGGCAGCTCCGTGCCCGAAGCCACTGCCAGGTCAAAATTTCAAAATTTATTTCCAGGCATTCTAGTGGGAAAAACTATGTGAAATTTGAAGGGTGTGATCGTAATGACAAGAAGATTCCAAAAAAAGTATGTTCCATTCACAAATCAGGCACTAGAAACACCCTTTCTAAAAATAGTAAGCTTTCTAAAAATAGTAAGTTTGGAAAGTCCTCAAAAGCATGCTTGCAATAGGCATTTTTGAGAGAATCCAAGAGTCTTCAGAGCAAAAAATAGTGGAAATGACAAACTTACTAAAGGATAGGGAGTTCCCCTTATGGGTTTTTACGAAAAATAGTAAGTTACTCCAAAAGTGGTCAATTGAAGTAAAGATAATCATAGGATTGGATGAATATAGTCATCAATCAATTCATTATCAAGAAGAAGCAAGGATCACCTAAAAAATAGTAAGTCTCCCTATATGGGTGCTTACTAAAAATAGTAAGCCACACTCAAAGAACAGTTTTGGCACAATGGGACATTCAGAACTTCGCCGCATCAGAGATTTCCATCAACGAGGATCAACGGACTTCATCAGGGTGACATCTCCTCTTCTTCTCTCTCTCTCTTTCTCTCTCCTCTTCCCCCAACTTTCTCTCACTTTCAAATGTTCTAATTCTTCGTTGGGGTTTGTACTTTTTGATATGCCTTTAAGTCACTTAAAAGTGACTTTAGAAACATAATGTAAATTAAGTCACCTTGCTATTATAAAAGGGACTTAAATATTTAAAGTGGAATATGAACAGTCTTAAGTCATATTAAGGCATATGAAGGGTCATGAGGAAGATGATAGAGTCACCTCTCATTCTATAAATTATAACGCCATTCCCATTTCAAAGGGTTGGTGATTGATCTTGTAAACTCAAGAGTGTATTGCACCTAGATAAGAGAACAAAGGAGATAGCCATTTTCTTCTATTCCCCTCCACTCTCAAATTTCTTCCATTCCCACACTATGTACAAATTCTTTTGAGCTTCAATAAAGGAAGAAGGAATTTTAGCCTCTTTGATTGAGGAGTTTATTGGTACTTTGTGTTCATTAAGCTCTATTTAGTCTTGTTGCTATTTTGCAGATTTGTTTTCTTCTCATGAAATTCAAGTGCATGTGATGAAACTTTCTGACTAGTGTGTGCAAGGTATCTAATGATTTTCTACTTGCAACATTGGTTCTCCTACCTCAATTCTCACTCCCCTTTCCCACTTCTATAGACAAAGTCTTCCCTAGCAAGAGATTGCTAGCTTTGCCGCAGGGTCAGTGGAGTGCCCCTATTGGATCCCTAGTCGAAAGGCCACCACAAAAATCCACACTTTCTCACGTGCATGCACATACGGAAGTTGCACCGGTTAAGTAGAGGGACTTAGATTCCCAGAGCATTGGCAAGAAATCCACAAGTTTTTCCACCTAAAAAATTTTCTCACCAACAGTTTTTGGCACCCACCGTGGGGTAGATTTAGCAGCATCTACACCCAAAATACGACCGCAAGGTCCCAAAATTCAAAAAAAAAATCAAATATTAAAAAATAAAAAAAAGGATTTCATGAAAGTCCATTGCTGAAGGCTACACTGCTGATTTCTGCACATGTCTTTTCATATTCCCACTTCAAGAATTTCAAAAAGTTGGCTGAAGGAAGACACACCAGGTTGATCAGGTCGAGAGGTGTTGATGATTTCAATTTTGAGGCTTCACAAAATCAGCAAGAATGAATTAGAGATAATCCATACTTCTTCTCTCAAGCCTCCTCTCCATCTAGATCTTCACAAAGTTCACCTGAGAAATCCTATCAAAACTCCTGTGGATACTCCACCTTCAAATTCTCCCATTTTTCAACCACCATTGAGCATTGAGTTCTCTCGAAAGAAGAAGAATTTGAAGAAGAATTGAAGAAGTAAGAGCTGAAATAGAAGCAGAAACAACAATGGAAGATGAAGAAGAAATACCTCAACCCATTGTTCCATGGGGAAGGAATACAGGCCCACTTGCTCTTGAACCTCCTCTTCCACAATCTACCAATGGGTTCCCGCAAGAACTTTCCAAAGTTCAAAGGTGACAACACACAACATCCTGAAGAACACATTGCTGCTTTCATGACATCATGTGGAATTCTTGGTGTCCAACATGAAGATGTTGCTGTAAGATTTTTCGTGGAGTCCCTCTAAGAAAAAGCAGCAGAATGGTTCTACCTCCTACCTTCCCGATCCATCACTGGTTGGGATGACATCAAGGCTGCCTTTGAGGAAAGATTTAAATCAACTGAAGATTGTCAAGACCTCTTGGTGCAGTTGGCTCAAATGAGGAAAGGAGAAAGTGAAATGATGAGAGACTTTGTGGCTCATTTCAAACGGTTGCTTTTCAGTAGGATACCAGAAGAAGATTCACCCTCTCTAGAACAATATCAAAAGATTCTTCATAAATGCTCAATCACCAGAGGTAGGCTTTCTCCTATGAAGAGTTCAACCAAGGAACATTGTAGAAGCACAAAAGGAGGGCCATTGAATTGGATGACGATCTCATCCTCTCTAGAAAGATCAAGAATCCATCAAAGGGAAAGGCCCAACATCTTGAAGATGAGAGAACCAATCCATCATTGCAAAATTTGGTGAATGAGATGGCCTCTTTGAAGAGGGAATTATTTGAACGAGTTTCTTCTCAAAGAAGCAACAGAAATTAGATTGTGGGAGCACCCCAAAGGCTTGCCTTGGAGGCCCCACCCATGAACATAAATTGCAGATTTCAAGAAGATGAAGAAGAGCTTGAACAAGAAAGTGAAGGTGGTGATTTCCTAGAAAATGATGAGTTTGAGAATGATGCACAAATCAGATTTTGTGAGTATTCTGGAGGTTATGAAGAAGATGAAGAAGATGCACCCAGTTTCTCATGTGCGGTATTCACTCATTCTTAGTCCGAGAAAAGAGCATCTCCCTCCACTGCTGCAAAAGAAAAGAAGGTTGATGATCCTCCTATGGTGACTCCGAAAAATAAAATAATCAGTCAAGGATCCCCACTTCCATCTTCCATGAAGTCTGCATTGTTGGATCCTGATCCCGTAGCAAGTAAGAAGACTCCTGAAATCCCAAGTAAGTCTTCCAATGTCTCTTCCATTTCTAAACCCAAATCTTGCTCCTACAAAATCTAATAACTTGAAAGCTCCTAGTGTACCTTTTAAAATACCCTCCATTCCTCAAACATCAAATCCTGCTCCCAAGCCTATCCAGACCCCAAAATCAGTCCCTTCACTCCCCTTGTCCACATCTACTCCCTTTGACTTCATAGAATATGCAAACAAAGCCAAAGTGTAGATTACTGAAACTAAATATTTGTGGACTCATCCTGAACAATTCGAGAGGTTCATCTGATACATCAGGAGTGGTAGTCTAACACCCAATGTTGTAACTAGTTCCAAAGGCATGCTACCAAACTCACCTACACCTCCCTCACAGAACATGCTTTCTCTGAGTGCATCGAAGACTGATAAAGTTGAACCTTTCTACGTCTCCCTTCTTGTTGGAGAATATGTACTGAACAATTGCATAATAGATTTTGGTGCCTCAGACAACATGATGCCTTTGAAGGTTGCCAAGGCTCTTAAACTTACAATGACTCCACCTAGTGGCTCTTGTTACTCTTTGGAGTAAAAAAAGGTCCCACTTGTAGGGAAGGTCAAAGATGCACAAGTGTCTCTCGCCAAATTTCCAGACAAGAAAATTTTAGCGATGATTTTGGTAGTAGATGTCCCAGCCTCATTCGGAATGTTGTTGAGTAGAAGTTTCTGTCAAGACTTGGGAGGGAAAATTCAGATGAATTGGTCATCTGCAACCATACCAGTGAAGGGAGACATGGAGAAATTGCTTCCTGAGAAGAAAATGAGGTACATGGTATGAAATTCTGGAAGCCTAGAAGCTAACATCTTGTATCAAGGTAGCAGGCAGATGAATCACTTTGTGGTAACTGAGGAGGAAGAGGATATCCCCATCTTGATAGGCCTAGACATGCCTTCCCAAAGAGATTTGGATTTTGAAGAAGCATTGAGGAGATTCGAGTTACAAGAGGACAGCCCCGAATCACTAGATGATGCAGACCACGAGGAAGAGGAGATGGTTCTTAATGATTTTCAAGAAGAAAAATCAGTTTATATGATTTTACAAGATGAGGAGTTATTCTCATTCCCATTTGGGGATGAGGATGATCTCAGTCAAGCCATCTATGGAGAGAAAAAATCAGCTTGTGATGAGCCCATGAAAGGTTTGAAAGAAATGTCTGTACAAGAAATTCTTAGAGCCGCAGAAGAAACTGAAGATCCTGAGCTTAGTCTCGAGCTCCTGATGCAAGCCACAAATTTGCAAGACAAGCGTGAAGCTGATTTGGAAGCCTTAACTAATGTGAAGGTTGGCCATATTGAGATAAGGCAAGATGAAACATATGATGCCACTCTTGAGCTAATGATTGATGGATGTAATACCAAAATGGAGATATTTTCTTTCCCATTTGAAGATGAAGACTCTTCCCATGACGAAGAAATTGAAGAAAGGAGTTTCGAGACCTCTAAAGATGAATCTCTTTTTGATGAAGGATTAGTAGAGTGCAGTGATTCTTGAGATGATGAGGTAATCCCTCCAGATAGTTTCCTTGAGTGGCAAATAAAGATTCTTCAAAGGCATACAAGAGGAACTATAGGAAATGATGAAACATTACTCTGTGCAAGAAATCTTAGATGCAGTAGAAGTTACAGAAGATCACCGAGCTGATTCTTGATCTCTTCACTAGTGTCATGGACATACAAGACAAGTATGAGTTTGCATCCAATCCTCCCATCAGTACTCAAGCACTCACAGTGGAGTGAGGATAAAGGATGAATCAAATGTTTCTCATGGAGAAGATGTCAATGAGCATAGACCCAGGAAAGAAAGTAACTCAGAATATTCAAGGAATTGGAATGAAAAATCAGCATTGGGGCAGTGATGAGATGCTCGATGGAGAATCAGCTATATGGATAAACATGGAAGGAAACTGGCACGATGAAACCAATTTCAAAGAGCATGAAGGCAGTGGAATTTCCAAGTAAGGAATCGAGCATCAAGAAGCTCATATGGACTCACTCCTACAAAGTAAAAGGACAATTGTGAAAGCACCTAGATTTCATAAGCAGTTGAGGAAGGGAGGCTACTTTCTGGAACCCGTCAACGGCTTCACAGAACATCATCATTCAGTGTTACCTCTTCAGGGGTAACTTTTGAGAAAGAAAAGTATTTTAGTGAAAGCGGGTTGTCCCCTGCCTTGTACCATAGGTGATTGATAGGTGTGTTTCCCTTTCTATTGCATGTGTTTCCCTTCTTGTTTTTTGTCATGTGTTTCCTTTCCTTTTTTTGTGTGTGTGTGTTTCCTTCTTCTAATCTTCCTTTCTAGAAGTTGTACATGACTCCACAGGGCCCAATGGATAAGGCACTGGTCAACAAATTATATGGTCTAAAATTGAGATTTTGGATTCCCATGTCATGTCTTCACTGTGCTCATTCCATGTCATGTCCCCAAGCTAGAGCCAGTTGTTGTCATGAAAATGTGTAACAGGGAAATTGGAAGTTTCCAAGCATGACAACTATACCCCTATGGTGAAAATTTTCATGTTTTATCATTCCTAAGAACCCCAGGTCAAATTCGTTCAGTCTGATCACCCCCTATTTGATGTCAATTTGGTCCCCTAGGTGATTTAGGAAATTCTATTCATTCCACCTAGGTGATTTTAGGGAGTTCTAAAAAGATGACTATCTTTTGGCAATATTGGGAAGGGCTATCGTTGGCCTTCCCAGGATTGGATTCAACCCCTGGAGTGGAACAAAAGGGAAAAATTCAACATGGAGGTGAATGGAATACCTTATAACATCATGGAAATGATCTTGGAAGGTTTGGGGAAGTTTTGCAAGACTTGGAGAAGTCTGAGTAAAAAATAGGGTTCACAAGCCTAGGCGGTACACAGGCCTAAAACAGTTGCTGGGCTTCAAAAGAATATTCCGAGAGCTCTGGATGGAGTTAGAAGAAAAAATATATATATCTAAAAATATGATTCCAATACCTACATTATGGTGAAATAATATTTTTCACAACACTTTGGCGCATCAGGTCTGCAGGCAGTTTTTCTCAGGAACATGTGGAGTACAAAATCAAAAATCTGATTTTTTAGGGATAAAATGGAATAATAAAGACATGAGACCCCCACCATTGGATTTATAAGGCCATTTACAGTCAGGATCATATAATTTTTTTCCAAAAATGTCCATTGGGAGCTCAAGTTATCACTGTTACAAGTTCAGGACTTAGCCAATTTTTTGGGAGGACACGTGTCAGCACCAGGAGCTTGGCGGGATTTTGTGTTCCTCACGTCCCCCAAGGTCAGGGAAACCAAGGTTGAAAAAGTTACACCCAGTCCCCTTGAAGCCGTCTCAGCCCTCATATGATCTCTTGGACCCTCATGTGACCTCCAGACTCGACAGTTCAGCCCCCAGGTGCATTTTTGGAGCATCCATTCCATGTCATCGGATCGAGCACCACATGTCACCTCCAGGACCACTGTGGAAACTGATGTCCCTTATGCACCTAAAGTGGGGGACATCAAACCTTGAAAAATGTTCCCATCCCCTATGGGGAGTCATTTGGACACCCACATGACCAACTTTCAGCCCCCAAGTGCATTTTTGGAGCATCCATTCGCTATAGTTGGATCGGGCGCCACATGTCACCTCCAGGAGCACCGTGGAAACTAATGTCCCTTATGTACTTGAGGTGGGGGACATAAAACATGGAAAAATTATCCCAGCCCCTATGGGGAGTCATTTGGACACCCACGTGACCGACTTTCAACCCCTAGGTGCATTTTTCAAGCAAATCCCCTGCCGTCGAATTGAGGACACATGGCATCACCTTGACCACCATAGAAATTGATGTCCCTCATGTCCCTGAGGTTAGGGACATAAAAATTTTCCCAGCCCCTCCATGTGCATGTTTTGAAAGTTTAAATCCAGCACTCAGCCTTTTTCTTCCTCTCATTTCTCCTCCACAACTCCTCACCTTGCCATGGCTCTGTGCATGATTGTCCAGACACCCGGTCCACCATTGTTGCTCCGAACCAGCTCCACCATGGCCACATAAACTCTCCACACCATGAATACATAGAAATATATAGGTCTCAGAGAAAAGTGGAGCGAGATGATGAAGAACGGGGAGAAAATGAAGGTTTTTTGCCAGATAACCATGAAGTCACCCGATCGAAAAATCTTCATTCTCACAAGATACAAGTCGGATTGAGATGTCATTTTTTACAGAATTATTAATTTTTCAAGGTGATCAAGATGCAACAAACAAGAGGTCAAATGGTGCCCAGAAACATTTGCTCCAACAAAACCCTCTCTTTGTGCACCAGCTCATATTCGTTAGATTTCCCATCATTCTGGCAATGGAAACGAGCTAAAAACTTGCACATGAGCTCCAAATGAAAACCTATCACAATGGATTTGTTTTCATTGCAAATAGAGACAAAAATTAGACCTGTAAATTTCGAGCTCCATTAATGGCCACCATGGCTGCTCCGTGCCCGAAGCCACAGCCAGGTCAAAATTTCAAAATTTATTTCCAGGCATTCTAGTGGGAAAAACTATGTGAAATTCGGAGGGTGTGATCATAATGATAAGGAGAGTCCAAAAAAGTATGTTCCGTCACAAATTGGGCACTAGAAACACCCTTTCTACAAATAGTAAATTTGCCTATACAAACTTGTTATGTTTGGAAAGTCATCATCAAAAGCAGCTGAGACAAAGGCAACAGGCATTGAAGATTACGAGAGAGCCCGAATGAGTGTTCAGAGCAAAAAAAGTGGAAATGACCACTTACTAAAAATAGTAAGTTCCCTATATGGGTGTTTACCAAAAATAGTAAGTTACCTCAAGAAGTGGTCAAAGCAAAGGCAATGTGCGTAGGATTGGATGAATATTTTCATCACATCAAGATGATCAAGAAGAAGTAAGGATCACCTCTTACTAAAAATAGTAAATCTCCCTATATGGGTGCTTACCAAAAATAGTAAGCCACGCTCAAAGAACAGTTTTGGCATAATGGGACATTCAGAACTTCACTGCATGTTATCAGCCAATTTTGACTTTGCAAAATTCTTTAAAAATAATTTTAAAAAATGAAAATTTTGAAAAGTGTTAATTTGCATGGTTCATTTCCCTCGTCATGACCGTCTCATTTTTGTGATCGTTTCGGTCTTCGTTTCATCCTTTTCAGGCAAGAACTCTTCCCGCCAAGCTTTAAAACGCGTTAAAATACATTTAAATTAATTAATTAATTAATTAATTGCTCTTTGTTTGATAAAATTAATTTTTAAATCACTTGAGGGGTATTTAATTAAATAAATATAAATTAAAATCATTCAACAAATTTTAATGCTGGGGAAGTAAGCTTTCGCTTCTAACTGCCGAGAAACCAATTTGGCTTCCCGAACCCATATTTCCCCTTTCCTAGCAATCCTCTTCAATTTTCCTACACGTGGGGTTTTCTCTACCAATTGCCAAATCATGGATTGGCTAACAGGCAGGAAATACCCCAATTTCCCACATGGGGAAATTGAACGGGGATTGCCAATCCACTTTTCCATTCCCATTGGCAATTGTCTGTTGCTTTCCCCATTTCCCCCTGGCACTTAAGCCACTACCTAGGAAGAGAGGAAATTAGATTAATTTCCGTAACTTCCTCCATTAAACCCGTTTGAAAAAGTTGTGCGAAGCTTTCAATTGCTTCTTATTTCTTCAGGAAGACATAATATTTTGTCAACATCCCATACTGCTAGAGAAACTCACGCCATTGTGAAGGAAGAAATATCAGTTGTGCGTGCAAGGAGGTTTTATAAAATCCACAAAAGGACAGCCAACAGGAAGAATTTTCCACGCATAGGAGAAAGAGGCAGTTTCAATTTACATTTCCCACACATTGGCCAAAGAGGGGGATACAGTCCACTAAGTACAAGAGAATATCCAAGTTGCAGGTTTTAAAACTAAACATCCAGGCAAGGAGTAGACAAGAGGAATTTCACGCAGGGTAGAAGGAAAAAGAACAGTTTTCAAAGGAATTAAAAAAGAGAAAACCCGCGCCTAAGGGGAAGACAAAGAAAAGGAGGCAGTTTACATACAACTGTCAACGTAAGATAAAATAAGACAATCAAGGAACTTTCCACGCCTAGGAGGAATAGAGCAGTCTTTAAAAATGCATTCTTTTTGAAGCATACGCCTTGAAAAATACAAAACATGTGTAGGAAAGGGAAATAAGAACAGTTTCCGATAAAACAAGAATAAGAAAATCCCTTTCAACGCATTGCCAAAATACATTTTTTCAACACCTAGGCAAGAGAGAAGAAGCAAAACTCCACATAGGAATTTTGGAATAGCTCACAACAACAAGACAAAACATTCCTTTTCATACAAAGGCAACAGTCTGAGGACAGGAAACAAATTCACCACGTGTGGGAGGAAGAAAGGAAAACTATTTTTAATCATCTAAGAGAAAGTTTTTCCACACATGCATTTATCAACAAATAGAACAAAGATGTTTTGAGTTTCCCACGCCTTGGGTGAAGGAAAGGCAGAGAAAATTAAAAGCAAAAGACCATGCAACTGTGGGAGGAGGATAGCATGTGAAGGTGGAAATGAACAATTTTTAAATAAAATAAAGAAGATTAGGAGAATCCGTGCCTAAAGAGGACAGTCTAAAAATAGAGGAGGCGCCCTTCCCATGCACCTGTCCACACAGGCCACGCATAGCCAAGGAAAAGACAAATAAAGCTTCTATTTTTGTCTAAAAGACCACGTCTTGGGTGAAGAAAAGACAGAAGTAAAAAAAAAAACTCCCACGTGAGAAAGAGAGGAGGAAGTTTCCATCACGTACATCCCACACCACCTGAAGGATGATTCACACACTAGAGAAGTAAAAAAAAACTCAATATCGGGATATTAAAATCGGGCGTTTTTTTTTATTTTTCAAAAGTAAATAAATAACCATCACTGGAAACAGAAATTGTAACCTAATCAAGTTATTGTCATTATATTTATTATTATTATTTTTAAAATAATAATAATAATAATAATATTAAAGCGAAAAAAAAATTTCTTGCATCAACGGGGTTTCGGAGACTGAGACTCGGCCCCGTTTGTGTTGTCTGGCGTGCCTGAGTCACTTTTTCTGTTAAATTCATAATGGCCAAAAAATCCAAATCTGCAGGGAGATCGAGGAAGCCAGTGGAGAAATCTAACAAATCCACCTTGAAATATGAATTCCAAGGAATTATCCCTCCCAGCTCCATTAAGTCGGCATATGACAACATCACCGATACAAATCTAGGTCACATCAACGTGTAACAGTTTTGCGAGCAAGTGAAAACTAAAGACAAAACCATTTTCTCATATAGGCTTTACCATAGTGGCCTACCCAGAGCAGCAACATTCCCTGTCTCGATGTAGTGTCCAGAATTGGTGATTGCTTGCATGGAGCATTACAACCCTGAGAGATGAGGAATTTTCAAAGATAATTGTGAGCCTTTCCTCTTAATCACACCTAACCACATTGAGGAGTTGCTCCGAATACCCGACTTTCCTGAGAATGCGGATATCACTCGCCAATTAGCGTAAAAGTTCTGGGATGAAGAACCCCTGAGATGAAGCAAAATGGTCAACAACAACTGGCTAGTAACCAAGAGACCTCGAATTGATAGGCTCCCTAAAGAACTGTACCACATTGAGTTCGTGGAAGAAATCAAAGACATGATCACTCTCCTAAGTCGAGTTTTCAGTCTACCTTCTACAAGGATTTTCCACTCATGGATGTACTAGTTTATCTGTATCATTCTAGCTAAGAAGGAGTTTTTGGACTAGGCCACCATCATCAGTAACACCATTCACAAGCAATTAATAGAATTCAAGATGACTGGATGCTTCTACATGATTTCATATCTGACCTATGATGTTTCGGGACTTGAAAGGAGAGGAGTCATGGGGTCGTCAAACAGTGTTTTTCACTATTACCCTCAGCTCAACTTCAAAAATAGTTCTCATCATTTTAGAAGAGTCAACGATGCATTCACCTTCCGCGTGATCCGGAACCTGAATCGGAATACTAAGGAAAGGTTTTCCAAAGAAGCCATGAGTGTCATTTCCCAATGGGGAATTTGGTTTATACAATTTTATTCTTTTTCCTACATTTGCGTGAGTGGCTTTGCTAGGACCCCGTGGAAACTTCCCAAGTATGTCAGTGACAGATGGGTGTTAATGGAGCTGGCACGATAGTTATTCCAAGTTCGCTACCTTCTTAGTGATAAGCAACGTCCAGGAATCCATTTCCCGATCCAAATCGGGGAATACCAATGCCCAAATCTATTCAGTGCATAGCTCATGGAAAAGGAGTTTTCTCTCATAACCATCCATACATATGTGAAGAGAGCCCAGTTCGATATCAATGGATATATGCAAAATATTTTGGGGGCGAAGTACCAACATAGTCCTACCATGGAGGATTTCTGGGTTGTTTGTTCGGATGAACATGAGGTAAGAAGACGGGAGTACTCTCACCTAACACTTGCTTAGATCAAGGCCTTCCACATCAAGAGTCCTCCCTACTCATTCATAGATGATGATGAGGATGTCATCGATCCCTCATATGATGTTGTTGCCTTTACCCCATTGCCTCGAATCGACTAGACTAAAAGAGATTAATTTTCTCTCGATGGTAAGAACCAACTAATTATTGAAAGAAGCATATCTTGGTATGACAAGGAACTTGCCAAATTGTAATCAATTCTAGATCACGTTTCGGGATCACAAAAATTGCCTATATGAGGGGATCTCCATTCGACCAAGGTTTCTTCACGATCAACTTCATTACAATCCAATCATACACAACAGGCAAAGAAAAGAGTGTTTGTAAAAATCCACTTCACTAAGTAACATGTCACAAGGAGAGAGATCCAAAGATCCAAACCCCGAAGAAGGAAAAGAGCGTGTGTCTGGATTTTCTACCTCGAGTAGAGATTCTTCTACCCACATCGTTAATAGTGCTCCAAATCTAGTAGCAAATGATCCTCAGCCATGCTTCAAACAAGCATCCACTCAGGTGCAGGTAATTCAAATATCAAACACTTCAGAGCATGTAGTTCATGAAGAGATTTCCCAAAGTCTCCTGAATAATCAGGAAGTCGATATTAAGGTTGGGTCTCCTCACATTGAGGTCGTAGATAGGATTCAATAAGGATCTCATGATGTAGGGAATAATGAGAATATTGATTCGAGCTCCAAGATTTTGTATGCTGAAATAGTGAATGATACTCCTTCTTGGGTTGATTCCGAAGTAAAGAAAAAGAAGAGAGTTGTCAAGCCAATTGACATTAATTTTGATGCCCTTTTCAAACTTTCGAATGACGCCATTCCTAAGAATCCTAAGGTACTTTCTCGAATAATGGTGGATAATGATGGAAACAAATTTGCAGACCTTGCCATTCCACAAGTGGAAAAGGAGCGCAATGTTATGACGCCTACCAACTATGAAGTTTCCAGATTGGGACTTGGGAGATCTACATTAGAAAGTGACATGGCAATGGCTCGAGACTCAATTGATATCATGCTCAAAAGACTAAAGAAATACAAGTCTCAAAATTATTGGCTCAAGGCCGAAAAGAATCAATTGGTGGAGTATGTTCAACATTTGATAAATCCCATATCATCCACTTTCCCAGTACCTGATGCAGTGGCTGCCCTAGATAAAGAGACTCTCAATTTGTCAAAGGAAATAAACACATTGGGCCATGTCACTAAAACTTGGCTTTCAGAGATTCTCATTTTAGGCTAGGGGACGATCAAGACCATGGTTAAGCTTCATGAAGATATCAATGCATATCTAGATCCAATTCTTTCTTTCAAAGAAAATTTTGTTTCTGCTATATCAAATTTGGATGAGATATTGCCCAGTCTACAGGAGATGACGAGTATGGAATCTTCAATTTTAGATATTTAAGGAATTCTCGAATTTGAACATCGAGGGACACGTTTTCTTTGGTGTCTGCATCTCAAATCAAGAAAAATGCTTCTCGAGGATTCTATGATTCATTACGACAGCATGTGCAATGAAGCTTTCACTTCACTCTCCTTGATCCAGGAATTCATGGCTGAGATTCCTTGTAACCTCGTAAATGAGCATAATTAAAGGTGTTCATTAGAGCAGGTGGAAGAACAATTTTCACAATTGTTTAAGGACATGTACACTCCTGCCAACAATTTCTTGTCAATTTCCATGGAGCGGTGTATCAAATTGAAGAACTTGTTTGAGAATGCTCAATCTAAAATTGTTAATTTAAATGATATGCCAAGTAGAATTCTTGAATTATAGGCATTTTGTGAGGCTATTCTTCAGCCAAGTGAACTTCCAAAAGAAGAAAAGATGTTTGAAACTTTGGGAAGGTTTATATCCTATCAACTGGCAAAAGTGGCATATCCTAATTTCATCGGCATTGCAGGGAGTTGATTTTCTTAGTATCTAACGAAGTGGGAGAGTCCATTTCTCATACGTTTGAGATAGGCGGACCTCGTTTCAATGGATAAGGCACTGATTATTATTGTATATTTTAAAAGGTGATGTTATTTGGGGAGCAATGGTTATTTTAAGTAATTTCTATTTTTGGGTTGTCTTTAATAAAGTTGGTTAGAAAACGTCAAAGGTCACTTAAGTGCCTTATTTAATGATCATGTAAAACCCTAACTACTTTGTAACCAACTTTTGGGTTATAAAAGGAAGTGAGGGGGCTCATTTGTAAAGGGTGACTTTGAGAGAGGAGAAGAAAATACTTTTGTGCAAGTTTTGTTTTAGGAAGAAACTTTGTGTTCTTTTGTGAAAAACATTTTTAAGTTAATGGAATACGAACTTTGTGTCTCATTCATTATCTCTTGTAACATTTGATGTTCTTATGTTCATTAGATGTTAGGTGTTTTGAATCTTGCTGCAAATATTATCTTTGATCTCATTGTCAACATTATTAATCGGTTGTTCTAGTTCACAGTGATCAAGCTCTGATTATCTACTTGCTCATGTGTGTTCCCTTTACACATTCTTGTTTGGCTAACTCAAACTCCATTTTATTTGTGTTAGTTATTCATCTTTCGTCCTCATGTAATATTAGGCTATGTTTTCACCTAACTCTTGCATGTTCTTTCAGTTCATTCCATTTCACTCCTTTCCTTCATTCCATTCCATCTCCTTCATTCACTTTTCTTTCCATTGATGTTCCAAAACACCCCCCACATACAATTTTGAATGTACAGATGTAAATACAGTTTGGTTTTCAATAAAGGCAGCCTCACCTTCATTAAGGAGGGACTTCATTCCCACACTGTTGCATGTCATTTGCATATGTGTAAATCCATATGCTAACACCGCATCAGATATTTCCATGAACGGGGACCAACGGGCTTCATTGGGCGACATCTCCTCTTCTTCTTCTCTCTCTCTTTCCCTCTCCTCTTCCCCCAACTTTCTCTCACTTTCAAATGTTCTAATTCTTTGTTGGGGTTTGCACTTTTTGATATGCCTTTAAGTCACTTAAAAGTTACTTTAGAAACATAATGTAAATTAAGTAGCCTTGCTATTATAAAAGGGACTTAAATATTTAAAGTGGAATATGAACAGTCTTAAGTCATATTAAGGCATATGGAGGGTCATGAGGTAGATGAAGAGTCACCTCTCATTCTATAAATTGTAACGTCATTCCCATTGCAAAGGGTTGGTGATTGATCTTGTAAACTCAAGAGTATATTACACCTTGAGAGAACAAAGGAGATAGCCATTTTATTCTATTCCCCCCATTTCTCAATTTCTTCCATTCCCACACTATGTACAAATTTTGCTTGAGCTTCAATAAAGGAAGAAGGAATTTTAGCCTCTTTGATTGAGGATTTTATTGGTACTTTGTGTTCATTAAGCTCTATTTAGTCTTGTTGCTATTTTGCAAATTTGTTTTCTTCTGAAATTCAAGTGCATGTGATGAAACTTCTGACTGGTGTGCGCAAGTCTCTAATTTTCTACTTGCAACATTGGTTCTCCTACCTCAATTTTCACTCCCTTTCCCACTTCCAGATAAAGTCTTCCCTAACAAGAGATTGCTAGCTTTGCCGCAGGGTCAGTGGAGTGTCCCTGTTGGATCCCTGGTCGAAAGGCCACCACAAAAATCCACCTTTTCATGCGCTTGCATGTACGGTAGTTACACCGGTTAAGTAGAGGGACTTATATTCCCAGATTGTTGGCAAGAAATCCACAAGTTTGTCCGCCCGACAAATTTTTTGCCAACACCCTAAAAACCTACTACATGCACCTGTAAGGTGGCAACTTGTCCCTTATCTCCATCTCCACCCTATGCAGACGCCTGTTCCTATGCAACCTGGGCCTGTAATGCCAATACCTAAGCCTGTAAAATGGAAACATGTGCCTCTTACCCAGTAAGATACCCCTGTAACACTATAATATGTGCTTGAAGGGCAGGCACCTGACACTGCAATGTATCCCTTTGTATTGTGATGGTGGCTAAGTCTGACTGCCCTGGCCTCGGGGGTGCCACTTGTAGCTGTGATGCCCACCACTGCCTATATATATCGATGACCCCAGCATCGTCGATCTGCTTGTCCACTGCCTGCTCCTCCTACCCTATAGGCACGCTCGGTCTTAGTGGAGACATAGGTCTCTCCATGTCATCTCTCATGTATTGAGGGAAGGGTGGTGGCACGTCCTATGGCAACCCAAACTGTTGTCTAACCCTATCTACGGGTATCATCTCGTGCTCGCCAGCACGACACACCCATATCTAACTGAGCAATTGTAACTCCTCTAACTCCTTTGTCATGTCCTTGTATGAGGGATAACAGACATATGGCCTCCAAACAATATCCACACCAGACAATCCCTCCAGCACCCGCCTGTAATATGAAACATCATGTGTGGCCCTAGCCACCTTGTGCCGCCCACCAACTGGTACCTATCGTCTATAACCAACTCTGACCAAGCCTACCCCAAACCAATCAAGTCAAGGAAAACTAACTGGACATACACATACAATGTGCTCATATGCCTAGCAATGCAGAAGAAAAGTGTAACACAAACTAAACTGCCATAATCTCCCATAGGCCCACAACTCCCTATACAACTACACCAGGAATGCAGGTGCCCATGCAAAACAGATCCACTCCTCCACCATATCCTAGAGCACTCCCATCAAGGATCGTAGGAATCTACTGAGAGATGTATAGTGGAGGTACCATAAGCCACTATAAGCTCCACGGAGGCCTCTGAAGAAATAGAATACACTCTCTTACCCAAAATTGGTAGCCACATGATCTTGTATACATCCTCCAAGGTGACAGTGATCTCACCCGTCGGTAAATAAAAAGTGTTGGTCGTTGAATCCAATCTATCGATGAGTGCAACCATTAAACTAGGATCTTGATCTACACACCTATAATGTCAGATCCTAATCAATCAAACATCAGTCATATGCTCCCACACCTCTGCAGTCACACTTAACCACATATCTACTAATAATAGTGGTACTTTGTCCCGCATACGTATTTGGTCCCTAGCCTACATCCAACAAAACACAACATTGTTAAAACCTCACTACCTTCAATTATGCCTTAACCTGAACAATATACCCAATCACACCAATCCTTCTTTCCCCATTTACCTAATTCACATACCAACCTCCTAACCTTAACACTCATGACTCATTACCTTCCCATTATTTCACCTACTCACCTATCTCATCTAGCTAGAGATCATATTTTACCCTTACCCCTCTACAACCAGTCATTACTTGCCCCTTCTTGCCCCTTTTCCTTTCATACATAACACTTCTTACCCATGTCCCTCTTTCACCCAAACCGGCGCCGGTCTCCTGGACCGTCACTGATTCTCCTTGACCGAAATTAATTTTGATTAACTAGCGTTGGTCACCTTAGTCTTGACCAATGTCGGCTACAGCCGACCGACGTCGACCAAACCTTGACCAATGTTGGTCTCTGTCGCAACCCCCAAAACCGAAACCCTCTCCTCTATTTCTTAAAAATTGACAAAAAAACCTACAATCCTACTTAATCCCAAACACTTACACCCCACATTTATTTCTCGCCCTACTTAGCCTATATTTGACCTCCTCCCCCCAGATTTCATCTATTTTCACCCACATTTCAAAATTAACATACCCACCCAAAATTTCTTCATTTTAAAACACAATTGGAGCAAATAACAAGCTAGAAAATGCCTCCTACCTCATCCTGATGGCATCTGCATGGTGGCACATCTGGATGTTGCGCCAGTGGTCCACTTGACCCCTCTCCCACCTTCGCCATACCAAAATCTACCTCGAACCTCTCCACCAATCACACGTCTCTAACTGCTCTAGTGGTTCCGTCTACCTGGCTCCTCTCACCACTTATTCACCTCCACCTCACCCTGGTATAATACCTTGTCTTTTTCCTCCCCGAAAAATGCACAAGTCACTCAACTCTGTCATTTTCCCAAAGTCAACAACAACAATGATTCCAGTAAAATATGGTAATTTCAACTTTATAACCCTAACTCGACATGACCGACGTCAGTCATACCACATCGACATCGGTTGCCTTATAACCAACATCAGTCATCTGTCGGTACCATTTCCTCCATATTTTTCCTATTTTGATCTAACCTCATTATTGTCCCATAAGCTTTGGCATTACCAACACTTCATAGGCCCACCCACAAGCCTCAACTACCCATACAATTCCTTAATTGTGTTTAGGGATTTGTTATTTTACCTATACTTTGGCCTTACTCATGCCATAACCTATTTACCTAGACCTAACCTACTTTTTGTGACACTTGAACTTGTGTACTCGTTATACCTTGTGATGTTGTTACCTATGTTGTTTTAACCTAACAACCATACCTTGCCTATTGGCATGCCATTTATTCTGACCAAACCCGTGGTGTACTGAATCATACCTAAACATTCCTTCACCTAACCTACATTGTGCTTCCAGAACATATCCTATACCCTGGATACCTGAATCACTTCAACCTTGTTAGGATAAACCTATCGACCTTGGACGATTTTTGTAAGCTCTTCAACCTAGTATCGTGTTACAGTTTATACGTGTGTGTGCATTCGATTTCCATTACCCATCACCCAATTTGACCTTGGCCCATTATCTATTACCCGATTTGACAATGACCCTTTACACAAAGTACCCATACCCTTCCCCACCTACCTTAACTTACACCAACTACACATTTATCAAACCACTCACCAACTCCATATAACACCTCATTAGTTACTGGTTTAAAGGGGATCACCTTCACCCACACTTGGGGAAACCTCGCTCTCACCCATACATGGGGCAATCACTTCCTATTTTTGTCAGCATCGCTTATCAATACAAGTTACGCGACAAAAAGGGGCAAAATGTAGACACCAAAATTAGGCCATACTACCCTTATAACCCCGTTAATTAAATTACCCATACCTTACCTATTCATATCCCATAGTGCACATGATTTTTTGGAATATGGGGTAAAAAGAGGGTTTTAGAAGGTCACACAACCTTTTACAAAAAATCCCAAAAGGCTAGATAAAAGCGATGAAAATTACATAACGATAATACCCTAGAAGATTCCAAAAAAGGACAGAGAGGAAAGCCAGCAAGGGAAAAGAAAAATACATAAGATGAGATTTTTTAGCTCAATAACAACATTCGTAGCCCTAGGGGAACCGGAGTCTTTAGCGAGTTGGCGAGCTAATTCGCGAGAGCTAGGAGTTTGGAACAATCTTTGGCAATCGCAGTCCTAGTGGTGTCAGTGAAGGATTCCCAAGCCTTCAGAGTGGTGAAGGTGTGTTGGAGCTTGTTCAAAATAGAAGAAATCAAATCGACCCTGTGATCATCCCTCAAAGATTCAGCAGCTGCAGTCTCAACAGATCAAGCTTTAGGCTTTGGAGGAGTGTTTAAGGAGTGAGCGTGGGGAATGTTGTCAGCGAAATCTGAACTGTTACCAACTTTCTAGATGATGGGGTCCTTAACAAGTAGATCCTCATTCATTTCCAGTTTCTCCGAATCCGGGGAATCCAGATACAACTTAGCAAGTCCCAAGAGAGCGTCAACAAGGGGGGAGCTGGGGCCAGAAACAGGGGAGACCGCTAAGGTACCAATGTCTTTCAAAAAAAGGCATGGAAGGTCGAGGGGATGAGGGGGGCTAGCAGGGGGAGTAGAGGGGGGGTTGCCACTGCGAGGAGAGCCCAGGATGGCCACATCTGAATTAGAATCGAAAGAGATGCGAAGGTGACAACAGCAGCTGGAGGAGGGGTAGGAGGCAGAGGGGGGATGGGGAGAGGATGTGGGGGTGCGACGGCGGTGCCTGGACTTAGGGGTAAAACAGGCAATTTTGGCATGCGAGGTAGCAGATTTAAAAAATAAATACAACAGGCCTTGATGAAGAATAGCTCCCTCCCCATCACGAGCGAGATGGACGGAATGATCCAAAGATTGGAAGAGAAAAGCAGCCAAATTTATCTTCTTATCCCAGCGCAGGTGTGAAAGGATAAAGAAATAGGGACCATAGACTAGGTGGTAACGGCCATCGATGGTGAAGTAGCGCATGATCACTTCTGCAACTCTGTCCCATGGAGGAGGTAGAGAGTTGCGGGTATAGCCTGACAGGTACTTGACAAGTTTATCGCCCAAAGCTATGAAGTCCTTCATTTCTGAGCAGAGAGAGCATTTGAAGTAAACATCCCCTGCAGTCGGGAGACCAGTAGCATCAACAATTGCGTTCGTGGAGATCGTGAAGGAGGTATTGCCTATTTTAACACGTCCCTGCGACCAAGAAGCCATGACGGCATAGGAGACCAGAGCCGAATGTCCCTCCATCCTTTCAAGAAAAGTAGTTATCCCATTCTCCAGCAGGATGTTCCAGACTTCTTCATCCTCTTTCACCGCGCTGCAGGAGGCAGGTTTGATGCGTTTCAGTTGGCCACCCATGCTAATAAGATTTTGAAAATGAGTGCGAAGGAGAGTACTGTGGAAGGCCTTAAAAATTCCTCCCCAAGCATGGGAGTCGTCCGCCTCAACATTATTACCCTCCCGCAAGTACTTATGAGATGGGGAAGCACCACGCGTGAGAGAATCCGCATAAATATGACTCACCTCCCTCTTAAAATTTTGTTGTGCCGACGGACAAATCATAATAATGGAAGAATCATTACCACCGCCATTAGGAAGATTAATAATGACATAGCTGACACCAAAGGCAGCAATACCCGTCCAACTGGAAGCTTTAAGAAGTGAGGTCATTTAGGTAATTTGGAGGTGGTTTGCCAGTAAGTTATCTGAACAAATTTGTTGATTCTCAAGGTGGACGCCAATATTAGCTAAGCAATCTGCCACTTTGTTTCCTTCTCAAAGGATGTGTTGAAAGTGAATTTGCTGAAAGTTCCTTTGTAAGATGCGGATATCAGCAATAATATTTTGAATAGACCATTACCCTGTGTCAGCCGACTAGAGGAGTTCGATGATATTGAGGGAGTCACTTTCAACTTGGAGAGGATCATTTCCATAATTGAGAGCCAGCTCAAGGCCCTTGAGGATGGCTAGGGCTTCCGCACGATGGTTGGTACCAAAGTTGAGGTTGACAACAGAGGCTGTGATAGTGAGACCAGCAGAGTTATGAAGGATGGCTCCGCCTCCCGAATTACCATGGTTTCCTTTAGAGGCTCCATCAGTATTAAGTTTTCTCCATCTGAGCGGAGGAAGCCATCGCACAGAAGAGTGATCCGTAGTAGAAGCCTTACTTGAAGGAAAATTAGTCAACAGAAGTTTCCACTCCTTAGAATTACATAGTTGAATTTTTTGTTGATACTTGATCTAGAATCGAGTGTTGATGTTTTCCTGAAAGGTCAGAGCGATCTGGTTGGCCACACGAGCAGGATCCCAACTCTGCTCTTTGAATATCCTTATGTTCCTTTCCTTCTAGATACCCCAGATGTCGTGAGGGAGGAGAAGTCTCCAAGCCAGCGTCAGGGCAGGATGGGAGAAAGGGGAGGACCATTGGCTGAGAGTATCCTAGATGGACTCGGGGAAATTCCAAAGCACACCCATACGCGACATGAACCAATGCCAAATAGCTTGGGAGAAGGGGTAATGAATTAAAATATGGGAAGAGGATTCCACAGCTTTGGTACAAAGCACACATCTAGTGGGAAGGGAGAAGCCCATTCTTTTTAGATTTTCTCCTGACAGGAAAGCAATTTTTAGAGGAGAGCTAGGAGAAGAAACTAATTTTGGGGATAGTTTCCTTCGGCCAGATTTTGCTGAGGGGAGGGCCAGAGCTGGAGAGAGGCATGGAGAGGTAAGTAGCTTTAACAAAGAAGGCTCTGGAAGGGGAGAGGGGCCAGATAAGATCATCCTCAGGTAGGGAAAAGGGAATGTAGATAGAGGATAAATCAATTCTAAGCAGAATTAGGAGTTGCCTTTGATGTTCCCTGATTCCCATCCAATCTGGGATACTCCAAGTAGAGATGGAATTCACAAGAGACCAACATCCAGAAACTAACCTGCCATGACGATTAATGAGGATTCTTCTAATAGGATCCCAAGTGGGATTGAGGCCCAAAGGCTTTTCCCCAATCTAGTGATCATGCCAGAAGTCAATACTTCCACCATTCACAAACCTCCATTTGGTGCCAGCACGAAGAGTGGGAATGGAACTGATGACTGAATTCCATATAGCCGAACCACGGGCCGGGGTAGAGGAAATAAAGTCTTCATTAGGAGCCAGATATTTGGACCTAAGGAGCTGAGCCCAGTGAGAAGTACCTTTCGCCACTTCCCAGCCAATTTTAGCAAGAAGGGTGACATTCATGTTAGCCATCTGTCTTAACCCGAGACCACCAAGAGGGGTCAACTTACAAACTTCCTTCCAAGAAACCAGATGTATCCGTTTTTTCTCTTCCATGCCAGACCACAAGAAGTGTTTTTGAATCCTTTCCACCACCTCCTTCACCGAGCTGGTAACTTAAGAAGAGACATGAAGTAGATCGGCAGACTCTGGAGGGTGGCTTTGACCAATTAAAGCTTGCCCACCTGGCTGAGCAGAGCCCCTTTCCAAGCAGCAAGATTTTTTTGATATCTTTTGATAACAGGATTCCAAAGGTTTTTAGTTTTCTTACCCTTGAAAAGAGGAATGCCCAGGTAAGAGGAAGGGAGATCCACAATTTTGTAGCCAAAAATATCAGCAATCTTTCGCTGGGTCCTAGGGGGGTATTTATGAAGCAAATGTTGCTTTTGTTGAAGTTGATGGTTTGCTGAGAGGCAGCTTGATAAAGAGTCAGGATTTCCATAAGCGTGCGGGCTTCAATTACATATGCAGAGCTTATCAGTAGGGTGTCATTGGCAAATTGACTGTGGGTGGCTGAAGGAAGGTTGGAGGTGATCTTCAAACCCGAGATGACAAAGTGGCTTTTAGCGTCCTCAAGGGCTCTGCTGAGGGTATCAGCCATAAGAACAAAGAGAAAAGGGGACAGGGGGTCACCTTATCTAATTCCTCTGCTGCTTTTGAAGAAGCCGGCTGGGATGCCATCAATAAGAATATAGAAGCAAGGAGTTGCAATACAAGAATAGATCCAACTGCACCATCTTTTATCAAAACCATAACTTTCCAGCACTCTGATCAGGAAGGTCCAGCTGACTTGGTCAAAGGCTTTTTGCATATCCAGCTTGAGGATCATTCCAGAGGATTTTGAGTGATAGGTCGAATGTATTGCTTCGTGTACCGTGATGATACCACCTTGAATGAGGTTTCCCCAAATAAATTCGTTTTGGTTCTAAGAGATGAGAGTGTTCATTAGGGGTTTAAGCCTGGAAGCCAACATCTTAGTGATGATTTTGTATGCAGTGTTGCATAAACTGATCAGTCTGAAGTTGGAGACAGCCTTAGAGCCCTGGGCTTTGGGAGCCAGTGCTAAGAAAGTGGTGTTCCATTCTTTGAGGAGGCTGTTGCAAGTCTGGAATTCATTAACAGCCTTGAAGAGATCCTGCTTGATGGTTTCCTAGAAAACTTGGAAAAAAATAGCAGGAAAGCCATCTGGACCCGGAGCTTTGTCCCCTTTCATAGAGAAAACGACTTTGTGGATTTCCTCCATTTCCTCCATTTTTAAATTATTGTTCATCTCTGTAGACACTAGCTGTGGGATATGTTACAGCATAGTGGACATCGCTTGCTCAGAGGGGTGGTGATCAACCTGAAGGAGGTTAGAGTAGAAGGAAACTAATTCATTAGAGATGTCAATTTATGAGGTTAATAAGTTACCAGAAGAAGACAGCAGCTCACGGATTTTGTCTTTGCTTTTGTGCTTGGAAGTAGTGATGTGGAAGAATTTAGTATTATGTTCCCCCTGCTCAAGCCAAAGGGCTCGAGATCTCTGCCCCCAATAGGTCTCCTCCTCTTGAAGGGAATTGTGGTACTCACTAAGGAGGAGGGATTCTTGTTGATGAAGATGGTCCAACCTCCCTTCAGATTCCATTTGAGTGGCCACTCTAGCAATATCCTGCGACAGTTTCTGTTTGCGGAGTTTGATGCTACCGAAGACCGTAACCTTCCAAATTTTGAGTTGTTTTTTTATTTCTTTGAGTTTGCTAGAAAATTTAAACATATCAAAGTCGCTGACATTAAAGTCCCACCATTTTTTGATGAGAGGGTTCAGGTTATTATTTTCGAGCCAAGCCAACTCGAACCTGAAAGGAGGGTTCTTGATGTTCAGCTTATTGTTTGCACAGGGTATAAGAGGGCTATGATCAGAGGTGGCCCGAGGGAGGGAACTGAGGTAGAAATCTGGGAAAAGGGAGATCCAATCTAGTGAACCCAGAGATCTATCGAGTCTACTTTGAATATGATTCCTGCCCATTCTGCAGTTGGACCAAGTGAAGGAAGCCCTATGGAGATCAATATCAAGAAGGGAATTCTCACAAATGAAGTCAGCCAAAGCTCCCATGCTGATGGGAGAGGCAGGAACACCTCCTTGTTTTTCAGAAGGATAAAGGGGGCAATTAAGATCTCCCATTATTAAAATGGGAAGATTGTCGATAAGAGCTGATGAAATTTGAAATGTCTTTCCACATTTTTCCACGCTGAGACTCTAGATTGGGAGCATAGACATTGATGGCAATCTAGGGGGAATCAAATGCCACTTCTTGGAAAAGCATGCAAAGGAAGTTGGGATGCTTAAAAAGATAGTCACATTTGTAGCTCCTTAGGTCCCAAAGGGTGCATAAACCTCCAGAATTTCCTGCCGAGGGTTGAGATACAAAGGAGGCCGTAGACCAAATTTTTAGAAATCTATCATCATTTTTTAGTTTAGTTTCCTGGAGTATAATGATATAAGGGGAATTCTGAAATTTCATATCTTTGAGGACCCTTTGTTTTTGAAGAGAATTGAGACCTCTAATATTCCAGGAGATGATCTTCATTTCTTGGATTTTGTTTTGTTCCCCACTATCATGTGGATAGTGCTCTGAGTACCTTGAGTGACATTAAGAGCTACTTCTTGCTGGAGCTTGACATTGCTCGGAGTCTGCCCCCTTACTTTTTCAGTTCTAATATCAGGTTTCTTGTTGCTGCTACAAGTCAAATGGGGGTTAAAGCTATCCTCCGAAGAGTGAGCAGAGGGGGAGAGCACGGAATCAGAGGTAGGCGGTAAGGAGAGGCTCGGGGGGGAGCCCAAAGGGGGGGGAAATAGAGGTAGGGATGGAAAGAGAGGGGGAGGTGGGGTTGGAGAAAGGAGGGGGGGCAAGAGCGGAGAGGGGGAGGAGGGAGGGGCTAAAGAGGGGGGGGGCCTCCGCTGAGGAGGGGGGAGAATAGAGGGGATCTCAGTGAGGATGGGGGATGAAAGGGTGAGAAGATGGGAGCCAGAAGGAGAGGCCTCTTCAGGGTCGGTGTTTACCTCCCCCTCTTCAAGGATAGCAAAAGGGTTGGAAGTAGGAATGACTAGAACCTCATCAAATGACACCTTTAGAATATAGATTTTCCTTTTTTTTGGGGGAGGATGTTTGGGGTCTGGTTTTTGGTTGGGGTTTAGAAGGGCAACCGGAGGCTCTATGGCCAATGCTTTTATAGAAGGAGCAGGCTTGGGGGATATATTCGTAGTCAATATTTTATTTCTAGGTTCCAAAGTCAGATGGGAGCTCAATCTCTTTAGGGAGAGGACAGATGACATCGGCATTAACACAAAAGCGGGCATGGATGAATCTAGTTTTTACCTTAGTGGCTTGATCAATAGTTATTAAAGAACCCATATCAAGAGCAATACCTTATATAACTGTAAGACGCTAGAACTCCAGGGGGAGACCTGGGAGGCGAACCCATATTGGAGCTTGGGGTCATGGTTTTAGTGTGTGGTTGAAGCCCGGAGACCATTTCCTGAAGTAGAAGCTGCGTCTGCCAAAAAACCAAGGACCGCCCAGAAGAGCCTGCGCAAAGTCCTCTTTCATGCTGAAGGAGAAAAGGATGAATCTGTTTGGCATCGCTGCTATTTCAAGCGCCCCACATAAATTCCATTTCAGCCTGGCCCATTTTTTAATATCTTCAAGTGGGGGCCTGGGGCCCATCAGCTTTCGCACCAGAGATAGATCACGTGAGGCAATAGCAACATCGGTGATGTGGGAAGGGATGCGAAGGGAAAAGGACCCATCTGACAGTGTCGGAGAAAGTTTTTCAGAGTGCAGGGCAAAGGTGGAACCCTCTACTATTTTATTCCATGCATCTGGAGGCTTGGGAGGTAGGGTCCTAGAGAAGAGGGGCCCCTGGTCCAGACCAGAAGGGTCCGGCATCATAGCTAACACTAGAGGATGCTAGGAAGCAGCAGGCGGTGCAGGTTAGGGCAGATAAATGTTTTCTCCAATCTCCACCCCATAGTGCACATGATTAATTGAATTAATTACCTTAATTAATTTAATTAACATCCTCACTTGACCACCTCACCCAGCCAACTCACCTAG
Source organism: Taxus chinensis (assembly GCA_019776745.2). Taxonomy (NCBI): domain Eukaryota; kingdom Viridiplantae; phylum Streptophyta; class Pinopsida; order Cupressales; family Taxaceae; genus Taxus; species Taxus chinensis. Next base: position 736,011,737 of record CM034153.1, on the reverse strand, counting down.
CCACCTCACTCCATGACCCACTCAAACCCCATTAATGACATAAGACCAAGTCTAAGCCTATCATAACCAACTAGGACTTAGTCTAAACCTAGACTTAACTCCTATTAACAAACCTAAGAGGACTCTTACCCATCCTTTCGTGATCTATCACTTGATAATCAGATGAAGATTGAAGACCACGCCAAAAATAGCAACAATCAGGCTATTTTTGGCCAACCTAAATATTCCCACCTTAACCGACACTGGTTATATCTCAACCGACGTTGGTCCCCCTAATCGTCGCCGGTTAGGTTAAATACATTTCCAAAAGCCTTTGCTAAGGTTGGTCATTTGATTCAGGATCTCACACAAACAGAGACTTGGAGCACTCAAATTTCTGAAGAACTCAGGTAAAGGAAAACACCCAGGAACACTACCAATAACCATCAGCATCCATCACCTTCTTCATGATCACGAATTCACATAGAGAAGCATGAAGGCTCAAACTATCGTGGCACGTACATGACGTACCTTTTCTCCGGATCTCTGCCATCATTGTTTTCATCACCTAGACTCTCCAAACCCATTCTTCAGTAAGTACCTCACATCTCTTCAGTTGTCGCTATTTTCTTTCAGTAAGATCATCATTCCTCTAAGTAATTTATTTTTCTATACATCCGTACAACTCCTTCCTCCTGCCAACCTATCACCTTACCATATATAGCCCTTTCACACTATCTTCACCCTCTCCTAGTTATGCCTGAGTAACTAAGGCCATTTTACAACCTCACCTCCACCATTTTCAGCCTTTGAGCAATCATAGAGAGCTTGGAAACTAGTTTCTAAGAGCCTTTTACTAATTGTCCCCACCGAATCTAGTTAGCCAACCGACGTCGTCCATCCTTCCAAACCGACATCGGTCACATAGCCAAAGTTGGTTACTGTGTCTGGCAACATACCTCATACCAATGAGCTCATACCCATTCCTTAACAGCCCAGAATCACTCCTAATCTTTACTAGATCTTACCCATAGCTTGTACCTGACCTACAACCCAATACCAACCCATCACTTGACCTGTTTTGACCTCAATTACCTTTTATTTGACCTTTCTTATTTGTTTTACAACGAGATACCTAGATCGTTTCAATTCCAATAAAATTGTTATTTCATGTTTATTTTGGATAGCATTATTATTGTTATATAAAATTGGATTGACATCATGTTCACGAAGCATCACGCTTCTCGGATCTAGCTTCTACTAGGCAATCCACTCGTTGTTTTATTTAACTCTATATGGTGGTATTGTTTTGCATTTTATAGGTAGTTCCTCCTAGCCAAAAGGGAGCTCTTGCAATCAGCATTAGATCGGGAAATCAGAATGTGCACACAACCTTCAACTGACACCACAAATAGGCATTCCTCCTTGGCCTATCACCCTCTATCTATTTCATTAATTTGTTAAGAATCTGGTGAAACACAAGGAGCATATTTTATAAGAACCAATAACTTGACTTAGCGAGAAGTTTTTTAAATCTATGAGAGCTCCTTGAAGGACAACAAAAAAATCCTTTGGCAAGGTTCCTAAATTTTGTGACATGGATTCCATTGGGTTCTTTATGAAATTTGATCCAGGTCTAAAAAGAAAACTGCAAAGGGAATACAACCAACATAATAGGCTATAAGATAGTTGTTCTCATACAACTTAATAATATGCTTAAAAAAATAACCTAAATTAAAACATTTGGAACATAATCATACTCATTGCCTCATCGTAAACCTTGGGAACAAACTTCCTTGCACATGTGTCAACCATTTTTATTGCCTTTTGCAACAAAAGTAGCAATATGCTAGCTAAGATCCATATTTAAAGGCTCAAACCACCCCAAAGAGAAAAATAAATGTTGAAATAAAGGTTCATAGGCTTAAAAAATCCTGCAAGAATGGTATGAAGAGGTCTAAGGCAACTGAAAAAAATAATACGAGTGAGAGCCAAAATGTAAAACCCTAACTATAACCAAAACTACTACTTTGAAAATTCCATCTACAATAACCTTTTCAAAAAAAGAAAACTTACAAAACATGTGAAGAGGAGTGCCTTACAATATGTCTTGAGCCCCATGAAAAGAGAAAAATGAGAAGATAAGATCAAAGTAAAATTTTCAAGCACATTAAGGGGATGACATGCCCTCAAATATAACGATGTTGAAATACATAAATAGCATTTAGTTTAAAGTAAATCTGTTAATGGAGAGTTTTAGAAGTGACATTGGAATTAAACAAGGATGCTCGTTATCCCCAACCCTTTTTGGCTTATATATAGACAAAATTGAAGATTGGCTAAATTTGTAGGGTGGGGGTGGAGTCCTTTTAGGAAAGTATTGTGATAAGGCTTCTTTTGTATGTAGATGACCTTATTTTGATTGTCATGTCAAATCAGGGGTTACACGAGCATTTATATGCCTTTGCACTTTTTTGCAAAGAAGTGGGTGTAATGTCCCTTTTTTGGGGGGACTCGGGAATATGGTGAAAAAGCCCACAAATAAGATCTATAGCACTAGTGGTATACCCCCGCAAAAACTGAATTTCAAACCCTTCCCATGGAAGCGCATTCCCTAAGTGAAAACAACCCTTCAAAGAGGGGTTAAACCTTGCAAAAACCCTTGCAAACCTATGCCAAAATTGATTTAAAAAACCCTTAGCAATCAATTGCAACTGTTAGAAATCAAAATTGTATGTGGAATTAATTAATTACATAACCCTAACCTCCAAACATTCCCAAACTTGTTTAAAAATAGTAGATCATCACCAAAATTCATCAAACTTAGAAAATTGGCCTTATAAAATATAAAGAATAAGAGAGTAATTTCATATTTGCCAAAATTGCATCACACATACCAACATTCCACACGAAGATAGGTCCCTCCACTTTAAATAAAATATAATTTGCACCAAAGAGACAACACTTGGAAGAGAAAAATACTTTATTTCCTTTTAAATCAATTTGCACACCAAAAAAACTCATGAAGGGTTTTCGTCTTTGAATGAGATCCTCAACCCCAAGTGGTTTTGTCCCAGAGAGAGAGAGAGAGAGAGAGATAGAGAGAGAGAGAGAGAGAGAGAGAGAGAGAGAAGAGAGAGAGAGAGAGTGAGAGAGAGAGAGAAGAGAGAGAGAGAGAGAGAGAGAGAGAGAGAGAGAGGGCTACACTAGCCAACTTTCAACACTATAAGAATAACCTTAAAAAAACATGACATAATAATGCCCAAAACGACCTCCTTAAATAGCTACAAGGAGTGCTTAAACAATATAAACATGATAGACGACCCCTTAAGTAGGTGCTTTTAAATATTCAAAGGGTATTTGGAGCGTACACGCTCATAATACCTTTATTACTAAACTACTCAAGTTCCTCTATTGAAACGCTAGGCTTCCAATAGGATAAAAGATAATAAATGAAAACAACTATCTAAAGAGCAATAAAAACATAATTTAGATGTCCCCCTTGCTTTTCTCCTTAAAACCAATGAGGACAAAATGGGTTAAGGTCTTCAAAAGTTAGCCTCCAAAAAGGGACATGACAGTGGGTATGCAAGTCAACACCGATAAGACCAAGATCATGATCTTCTCCAACAGAAAGAATACAAATCGACTTGAATTTTATTTTGAAGGAAGTATTATAGAAGAAGTGAGTGTAAATACCTTAGGATTGACTTCAATAACAAGATTCATTGGGAAACTTGCAGGAAGAAGAGAACTTTGGGATGGGGAGCATTATATGCCCTACAAAATAGATGTAGAGAAGTGGAGGTATGGGATTTGAAAACTACTCAAATTCTTATTTGGGCTGTAAGTTATTCTGGTGGTGCTTTATGGGTATGAATTATGGGACATCAACATTTTAAACTCAATATGGAAACAAATAGAGAGAATTCAAAAATGCATGATTACAAGCAAGTTCAAACTAAAAGTATAGGTCCCATATGAGATTCTTTTAGTTGAAACAGGTGCAATCCCAATTGAAGCCATTGCTATGGTGGGTATCTTAAGATATCTAAAAAAAATTGGGCAAATGGAGGCAACGATATGGCTTAAGGTGGTCTTTAATGAGATCTTGTGCAAGCGAAAGAAGTCTTCGATGAATCAAAACAAATAAGTGGATGAGGAAATGACACATTGATAAATTTAACTCCAATTGTGATCATCAACAAAATGACTATATAGGGGCTAATCTCCCTTCGAGAGAACAATTTCTCGTAGCTCATAAGGACAAATTTGCATGTCTTTGGTGTGAAACATGTAGGTGCAAAATGTCAAAGGAGGCATAGGAGGACAAAAATTGTGTTTTGTGCACTAATGGAGTAATGGAATTAAAAAAACACTTCCAAATATGCACATGTTTTAACGACAACCTAATTAGATCTTATGTTCATCAAAGAGAAGGTGGAGAAAATAAGAGATTCCAAACAATTAGAAAATAAACATGGCAGAGTTTAGTGTCCCATAGGCATCTCGTCTATCAATAAATCTCGCAACTTTTTCCTTTTTTTATCCCCCCCAAAAAAATAATTATAATAAAATAAAAATTCACTGCCATCATTAGGTTCCTCCCTCCCCGATTCCTAAGACATTTCAATCTGTTCTTTATTTTTTCTGATAGAAAACAATCTTATCTGCACTGTAAAGACCGCCTATTAAGTCCCTCGAAATACCCATTTGGTTAATACTGGAATTTTAGGGTCTTCTTCAATGCAGTAGTTTGGCACTGGGAAAACATTAGGAGTTGTTACAGGTACCGTTCTTCACTGTATTTTTCCCGAAAATTTTGTTCCTAAAATTGCAATCTGGTGTACTAATTTTATTTTTATTTTGCTTGTTTTGATCTGCTGTGTATATAAACATAAAAGGGTAATAACACAAAACCCTAAAATTAGGGTTTGGTCGATACAGAAACAGGAGCGCCTAACTCTCTCATTAAGACCCACCAATGTATTCTATGCATATACACTAGTTATCTGGGGTTTGAACCTGCTACCGAAAAAATCAGTGCTCCCGAGGAAAATAATTTGAAGTATTTGTGGTCATATCCCGGTAGATGAAATTTGAATCGAGACAACAAATTAAAAAGCTTTCGAGAATTTATAAACAGTTGTGAGAAAGGAAAACAGCCATCGAACGAGTGGTTGCTCGTAGCTCTTGGTGTAGTTGGATTGGCATACGGCAAAACGCTTGGAGAATTTATTCTACAACTCAAAAGCAGTTGAAGCAATTATGTAGCAAGTGAAAAGAAAAAGCTAAAAACAACCTATTAACAAGCATACACAGGTTCTTTAGTGTAGATGGATTGGCAAGGCCCAGTTATGAGGATGAAACCTATGGGATGCAAATGTTGAACAAGATATATAATTGGGCTCGAGTGCAAGAAAAACTTCATGGTTGAGCACACTTTAGCTGGATTACTACTGGGATAGGTAACTCCCTGAAAATCCTGATTATCAGGTGAAAGCCCCACTGGTGATGATTAAAGCTGTGTTGTTTATTTTGCTTGTTATGATCCTACCTCTTTGTCCCTATGAGCATCACGTGATGCAGTGAGTGCTATGTGGATCATTCAAGTTTGCTCGAGATGGGTTTTTGTGAATACTTGTGAAAGATGGGCTGTTGAAGGAATGACTTCATTAGTCAATGCTATATAACTTTGTTGATTGAAAATAATATCTAATCATGATGAAACATGGTAAATCCTCACATATATAATAATGGTGAACTGTGGGATAGCCTCACATACATAACAATCAAATATTTGCAGTCACACCATATCACAGGAGTCTTAATCTAGACAATTAAGCAGAGCTTGGAGAATCTGAATCTCTTTTGAATTCATCACTGTTAGCAGGAATCATCGAAGAAATAGATATGGTTTGTCACGTCTTACTCACCAATTAGGCCTCTACCTTGTTAAAAGCTGTCTTGTCTTTTTCACTCTCTTTCAAATACTGTTATTATGATGTGAAAATTTTTACCCACGAATAATGATAAATCAAATGTGAGTTATTGTGTGTGCCTGTCTATGTTGGGGGGAAGAATGCTTATTTTTCAACTGCACAGGCCTACATGTCTATATGTTCTTTCCAGGCACAAATTCCTTTTTTCCCTTTTGTGTAGATGTTAATGGTGCTTTCTACTTTTTGACACAGGTAATTGCAATCAAAATCTATAATTTTTTTTGGAGAATTAGTCTAAAACTCAACACCCATTAGGAATCGTTAGTACGCACACTATGGAAGGCCCTAGCAACTGATTTGACCTAAGACATGTTGAAAGTTATCTCTGCAATGATCAATCTTTCCCCAATATGAAATTTTCCATCAGTAGATATTTGTGCCCTTATTTTGAGGGAAAGAATGCTTGTTTTTCAGCTGCACAGGAGAAGATATCTTGAAGGTCTGTGCAAGTGCAAAAACCATCTGTTCCTTCTCTGTAGATAATAACCAAGCTTTGTATTTTTCAGTATTGTTTTTTGTGATGAATAGTTTTTTTCAATTCCATTCTTATAATCATCACCAGATTTGGAACTTCATTGTAGATTGACATCTTATGGGGCTTATATTTAGGTTTGCATTGCTAGGTTGCCATCAATAAGTTAGAATAAACAGTGATGTCCCCAAAAAAGTTAGGGTTTTTGGACCTTCCCTGAAAAATAGCTACGCCTCCACTCAGTATTACAAGTAGAAGAATAAATTAGGGTTATTTTGGACATTCCTGGGTTATTTAAAATTCTGGACATTCCTGGATTATTTAAAATTCTGGACATTCCTGGATTATTTAAAATTCTGGACATTCCTGAAGAATACCAATAAGTTATCTGTCCAGTAGGCAGTTTGTCATTAAGATTCAAGGAAATGACTAGATATTTTATTTAAGCAGTTTTGTTCATGTTATTTCTTGGTAATGATATCAGAGTTTTTGCATTAGCTGGAGTTTGGAATGTTGTGTGGATTTTACATAAATTGAAATCGGAGCATTTTAGCAGTGAAACCTATGGATCCTTTTAATTTTTACTGTGATTTGAAGGTGCTAGTTATGGCACTGCCAGTATTTTTTTTCAAAATTTTACTGCAGTTTGATGTCTTGCAGATTATGTGTTTAGGTTTTTAATGTTTTTTGCATGGCAAAATGGTTTGGCAATTTTCTATATATTTGATGCACTGTACAGCGAGTCATACAACTAATAAAGAAATGAACTAGAAATTATATTTGGTTGTTTTGAATTCCATACTTGTGTGTCACATGGATGGTAATGATTCTGGAATTCTGCATTTCAGAGCAGTAAAATTTTAGCTGATAGTGAACCGGGTGTCAGCGCATGGAAGCTACTATGGATTGGCATGCCTTTTAAAGAGTTTGTTTGAACTTTGGCATTTAGTTTTGGGCAGTAGCGCTTGCTGTTCATTGTAGATGTTGAAAATGAGAGTACGTTGTAGTTTTCATGGTTTACCTTTTTGTATTTGAGTCAAGAATAATGAAAGGTTGAAGCTAAGTTGCATGTAACAGATGATATCAGGCTCTGAAGGAGAGAAAGAGAAGCACACTCACTGTCATCAGAGCATTTTTTCCATATAATTTGGGTTAAAGCTCGTCACCATATAAGACAGGATTGTTTCTCAAAATGTTTAATCGATCAGGCCTGGATAGATTCAAGAAAGCACAATCCCTAGAGCCTTTTTCTGTCAATTCCAATCCGGCTCCGAAGCAGCCTCCACAACATCAGCAACAGCAATCCATATCACAGACATTTCAATCACAGGTACAGCACCATCAGCATCATGGATTCCCAAGGCATGCTGCACCAGAACCAGCTCCTGCAGCAGTACCTAATGCTCAATCTACTGCAATAGGGGGCGGGCAATCAAATTGGCAGCCACCAGACTGGGCTGTGGACCCTAGGCCCGGCGTCTATCGATTAGAAGTAATGAAGGATGGTGAGGTGTTAGATCAGATCAATTTGGACAAGCGGAGGCACATATTTGGGAGACAGGTGGTTGTTTGTGACTTTGTACTTGACCATCCGTCAATTTCTCGGCAACATGCTGCTGTCGTGCAACATAGAAATGGCAGGTTTGCATCTCAATACACACAAAAGCTACTCAGTAGCTGTCTGATATTTACATTGTCTGAGACCGTAATTCAGTAAGCAGCGATATATTGGTCCAAAGCGTCTTATTATGATTGTCAATTGTTGATCCATGCATTTGATGATGGCAATTCCATTTGGTCTCATAACCTCAACATTTTTGTTCACCTGCAAAAATACAATACATTTGATTCACTATCATCTCATTTGATTTGATGTTCTTTAGAAGTGTAAGCCAACTTCTGCTATGCAGAACTATCAGAATTAGTTGGAAACTAATATTTGTAATGGATCAATGTGCAGCATTTATGTTATTGATCTGGGCTCAGTGCATGGCACGTTTGTTGCAAATGAACGTCTGACAAAGGACAATCCTGTTGAACTTGAAATAGGTCAGTCTCTACGGTTTGCTGCATCATCAAGAAGCTATATCTTGAGGAAAAATACCACTGCTCTTCTTCCCGTGCAACAATTGCCTGCGGAGTTCACTCTTCCTTCTCCCCCAGATCCTTCAGATGAAGAAGCAGTTGTGGCGTATAACACTCTTCTCAACCGCCTTGGGGCAAGCAGAATGACTGCCTTACAAAAGCCTACCAGAGAGGCAGGCATGGGTTCTGCATGCAGTAAAGAATCCGAGTCACAAGTTGGAAGGGCTGCTAAGAGACCACGGAAAGCAAGAGTGGCCTTTAGGGATCAACATGGTGGAGAGTTAGTAGAGGTTGTAGGAATATCCGATGGTGCAGATGTTAGCACTGAGCCTGGGCCTATTGGTGTAAAGGAAGGTAGTCTAGTTGGAAAATACGAGTCTCTTGTGCAGGTTACAGTCATACCTAAAGGTCAGGACCAAACTATGCCAAAGGAAGAGAATGATACACCAAAAGGGGTCACTCAAAAGTTGCAACAATATTTGAACAAAGTCAAATCTCCTGCAAAAGGTGGTTTTTATGAAAACCTTTACGGGGATTCCTTTGCCGGTCAGGTTGGCGCCTCATGGGCAATTACATCAAAAGGAAGCAATGCTAATTTAGAACAAGTTGCTTCAAATGCGACAACAGAAGTTCTTCCAAATAGCATGTCGAGGATCAATTCAAATGTCTCTGAAAGCAACAACGAAACTACCAAATCCCAAAGTTCTAAATCTAATGCACTCTTTGATGATGACGACGATTTGTTTGGTGACTCTATGGAGGATGACACATCAAGATGAGGTCAGCTGTGCAGTTGAGGCTCACAGTGAGGAATTTAAATCCAGAATTCTGCTTGTTGCAAAGAAATGCTTTCCTTTGTGCATGCGTAGATAATTCATAAGACACCATGAATTTTATCATGGGCTGGCAAGAGATGCTTGAATAGCATATCAACACAAATCCTTAACAAAGTGGCTTTTGTCTTCATGGTTAAGTTTTGCATTCTAGCCTTTTTGATGTTCCCATTTCTGGTGTTTGGTTTGAGTTTGTGGTTTGAAAAGCCAAATTTAAGTGACATACTCTCCACCAGAAATTTCTTAAGAGTGTTATTGCTGATAATTATTTTCTTTTAATTTCAAACTAGTTCCTCACGAGTAATTCGCATGTAAAGATGGATGGTATCTTGTAACTTTGGTACTTTGGAATATGCCCTTAGAAAAATTTCTGGCAAATATCTTACGATTATATCATCCACAAAAAAGGATGGTATGTGGAATGTCTAAGCTTTGGTATGTGGCGAGTCTATATGAAACGGCAGCGGAACATCGACATGCTTAATATACATGTAGCATTATTACTTGATTGTATGTTATCAATCAGACAATCAATCTTTTAAATTCAAATCAAAGTCAACTGTACTTGGGCTGTCCAAGCTTTGTAATGTTATCTCATGTAGATTTGCATTTTATGTGAGTCTATAATTGATATTAAAATCAACAAGTGGTCAATGAGAGTTTCAGTTAAATGATCTAGAAATACCTGTTGTTTATGTTTACTACGCAGTTTTGGGATTGTTTTATCTCATATGAAGGCACTGATTGGAAGCGATTTGACTTCCCAACAAGTGGCCTTAGAAATAGACGTTTAACTGAAACTCTCTGGAATTGTAGTAATGCCTTTCGAATTTTATTTAATCTTTCTTTAAACAGCAAATTATAGCATTCGTCGAATTTGATTATTGTGGACAAATACTTTGATTTGAGTATAAGCTTTCAAGAGACGAAAGCGTATGATCAGATATTTAGACTCCTCTATAACTATGGTAAATTTTGTTTCTATATCCAACAACGCCTAAGAACTTGTCTGCTGTTGGATAATCAATTTTCTGTTCCTATGTAAATTTAGACTCCTCTATAACTATGGTAAATTTTCTGTTCCTAAGAGACGGAAGTGTATGATCAGATATTTAGACTCCTCTATAACTATGTTTCTAGAGACGGAAGTGTATGGTAAATTTTGTTTCTATATCCAATAATGCCTAAGAACTTGTCTGCTGTTAGACAGTCAATTTTCTGTTCTTATGTCTGCTAAGCAATAACAGAAACCTGTTTTTATACAAAGTGTGTTGCCTGGACCTCGGTGATTGATTTCATTAAGAAATGTTTTCCTCGAGAGTTGAAATGTGTATGATTGGAAATATATTTCATGACTAGTTGATTTTCATACTTTGTATTTTTTTGGTCTTTGTTATTGAGTGATATCATTTATTGTTGTCCAGTATGATGAGAGTAGAAGCATTTCAAGTACATCTATGGACATTAGTAACAATGTTAAGTTTGTTGGAGTTGTAATTTGTAGTGAAACGTATGCTATCGTAAATTGTTTTTAGTTTGTGTGATGGGGAGGAGCGAACAATGTAGTACAACTACAACGCCCAACAGAAAACACTTCCTATTAATCCTTGATGGATGTCCTTCATAAAGGAGGTGCCTTTAAATTCATGCCCTTTTGTTGTAAATGCAAGCATGTCAAACGTATGCTATTGTAAATTGTTTTTAGTTTGTGTGATGGGGAGGAGCAAACAATGTAGTACAACTACAACACCCAACAGAAAACACTTCCTATTAATCCTTGATAGATGTCCTTCATAAAGGAGGTGCCTTTAAATTCATGCCCTTTTGTGTTTTAATGCAAGCATGTCAATTATTTCGGAAGGTTTGAAGGCTTAGACTGTAGCTCTGTGGAAGTCTTTTAGTGCCTAAATGTTGACATACAAGCCAAGCAAGGGGAAACGTCTGAGGAAACCACCATTCATAGCTCTGACTGGGTTGTTCCAATCTGCAATCCTCAACCACCTTTAGTTTCCTCTGCTTGGTAGCCATGCCCTGTTGTAGATGCCATTGATTCTAGTAGATTGCATTTGTTAAAAAAGTTGGATGGCTTCCCCACCCAACCCATGCAAAGTACAACCTCAATCATTGCAATGCAAGAAAGCACATTAGGCTCAAGCATTTTTTCAAAAACCTAATGTGCCTCTATTATGACAGATTTGACATAGATTGTAACAAAGGGAGCTGCCTATGGCGGTAGCCAACTGAAATCCTCTTTTGATAATTTGAGAATGAATTTGGCTACCCTGATTGACAATAGCTAGGCCTGTGAATATCCCTAAAACACTGGTGAAACTGAAGGCATTTGGAGCTGTAACTGACCATAACATCAGATGAAAAAGCTTCAGAGCCTCCTCACCATGCCCACCTTGGGCATACCCTGTAATCATTGCAGTCCATGTTACCATATTAGGGTTCGCCATTTCATCGAACAATGTGTTTGCATTCTCTGTGGCACTGCATTTTGCATACATGGTGACAAGAGTACTCTCCAAAAGAACATCTGAATCAAGTTCACTTTTGACAATGTAAGTGTGGGGCCCATTTTCCTAATTATAATCCTCCTACACCGCTGCAAAAACCTAGCACTGTGGCAAAGATGTACTTAACGGATTTGATCCCTGCCCGTTGCATACGTTTAAAGAGCATTTGGGCGTTAGCTCCATGTCCATTTTGAACACATCTTGCAATTATTGCAGACCAAGAAATGGCATCTCATTCAAGGATTTTGTCAAATACTTCGTAGCCATTGCCTATGTTGCTGCATTTTAAATATATACTGACATGTGCATCTTGTGAAATGGTTTAGGTGCCTTGTTTATGGTTTCCCATTTTGCGTACATGACTACAGAGGCACTTACAACTAAATCCAATAACAATCAACTATCCATTATATTTTGATTGATGTCTGTGACATTTTCTAAATCTTCCAGTTTGGCAGATGCTGGGAGGATGTCGGCAAAGGTTATGAAGTCTAACTTTACTCATATTGATTGCATTTGTTGTCCCATCTTGTAATCATTGCAGTCCATGAGGCCACTTTTTGCCTGGGGTTTAGTCGAATAGTTCACATTCCAGTTGCATGCTTCCACATTTTGCATACATATCTAGCTAGGCACTTACAATGATAGCATATGGAAACAATTTTGTTCCTTCTTGACTTTGGTGTATGTTTGTGCCCTGTTTCAAACCTCTTCTTTTAACACTCACTGACAGCAGGCTAGCAAACATGAACTAATCACATGGACACTTGTTGGTTGCGGTTGGTGAAATATTGGTAATACTGCATGAGGATGCCCATTTGTTGAAAGAGTGTAATTAAAATAACAATCTTGTTCATTTCATATTGAATATGTGATAAATATGGACCATATTTGTAAAGAGTTAATATGAGTTCAAGTGATTCGAATTTTAAATTATTATTGCATATGGACGATAGGGGTTCATTATATTAGATTTCCTCTATTTTTTGTTACTTTCGGAGATGAATACTATTTATAAAAATTGCAACATAAAAAGTAGATTTACACTAATATTGTTCCACATTGCATTAAATTGACAATGAGTGGTCTATATGTCTGGGATGATTGTCCCAACAAAAGGAGCAATTACCTATCATTAGTGGGATATAATAGGTAGGCTCACTTCACTCAATAAACACCTGCATAAATATTAAAAACTATTAAATAGTTTATCTTAATGACTAGTGAACATTAACTTATTAATAGCCATAACTCTTCCTTTAAATAACATATACATTAAAGGTGTGGAGAGTAATGTGCCATCTAAAGAAACCATAGGAGAATATTCTTTTGATTATTTTTTTAGCATGTGCAAGTGAGAACCATATATTACAATTTACAAACTTGATACAAGATATGATACGCCAATAGGATTTTGAGTTGCAAGCAACGATGGTAACGACCATTGTTGGAATGTACGGGAAGTTATTTTTACCAAATGCACAGAGTTTGGGCTATTTCCACGGCGATTGAGACTTGTAGGTGGGATATTTGGCATGTGGCTATCCTGGCGATAAAATTGTTGGGCCCCACTGCATGCCTCCATACATGCCCCATCCCATACATGCATAGGCGGGCCCCGTTGGATATGGTATACACACATTTCAGGAAACATCAAAATAAATACAAATGAAATCAAGTGGTAGCATGTGGTAGGTGCTAAATGGATTGGTAGTCTTGTGTGCTTGTATGTGAGAGGTCATGGGTTCAAATCATAGAATGCATACACACTATGTGTATACCACAAAACCAAATCGTGTTGCCCGTTAACCAAAAATATTTAAAACTTATACATCTAATTTATATATATTTGATATTAAAAAATATGTAAAGAAATCAAAAGATTCACACCTCTCTGGCTAGAGCGCCTTTTCCCGTTCGACCTCCCTAGGTTACGACCTCCCCAAGTTAAGTTGGTGTTGTTGCATCAGATGAATCTTGGTTAGGAGTGAAAACTAATTACAAAATAATATACTCTCGTATACTTCAAAATATAATATAAAATACCAAATCATTTTTATTTTACTTTATGTTAAAGTTAAATTTTATCAATTACATTACTTAAAAATTTAATAACAAATATTGTTAGGAGGAAGTTAATGATTCCGTCCTGATAAACCGTTTTCCTGTCTTATGTATTATGTCAATTGTTAATACTAACTCACCTGCTTGCAATTGTGTCATTTTACCCATTAAAAATATTTAATACAAAACATCTTCAAAATGAACATGATTTTTTCTGCTTTCTTATTAAATAAGTGATTGGTCTTTTCACTTATCACTATTACGGGTGTCATCGGATAATTGCCGGCCAAAAATATGCTATCTAAAAAATAACATTTTCCAACATAATTACATTCCTTTTAAAAATTTAAATTTGGTTTTGGTTTTGGTTTTAATTTCAGTTTTTTCTCAGCATTACAAAATAGTTCCCACATCAAACATAACTAAACTTTAAATACACTTGCTTTAAAGGAGTACGAAAAAATTGGTCTACATTCTTTTTCCATGTCCATTTGAACTCAAATAAAGAGGGGCATTCTACGTAAAATTATAGAAATCTTTGCTGATATTTTCTCTTTTTGTAAACGTATGTTGTGTAGATGGAATATTATTTTGTAGATACTTAAATACGGACTTATCAATATTGGGAATTAATTTTGAAATTTAGTTTTTTCTATAATTCATTGTGTGATAAATTAATTAATTCATACACTTATTTTATTTAATAAACACTACTTGTCATTGAGTTATACTTGTTATTTGTCATTGACCAGTTAAAATTACATTTTCATATCATAAAACAGATTTTTAGACAATTGGCTACCTTTTCCAATGGATAGATTGAATTGTACACTCTGCTCGAATGAAGTCAACCATGCAGAACAAAGTTGCTTAGACAATTTTAAAAGCCAATGAATTCGTCCTAATTAAACTTAACGGTCGCATTTTCAAATCTACAATCTACAAGTTACCCAAGTTGCTCATGTGTCATTTGAGTGAGAAATTTTGTTACAATAATTATCTATATAAGCACATTCCCCTTTCCCATTTAAAGGGCCTCACGTCTCATAACTTTGGGCTACCTAAGAGATCACAAAAAGCACTCAATTGCAAAATCAATCTCTCGAGCATATTCACCTAGCTCTAATTTCACAAACATTATTGAAATTTGTCATAGGTAATTTACAAAGTTATATCACATACTAAAAACATTGCAAAGTGTTGGAGGTCATATGATGTCGGGGCATCATGAGACTAAGGCAATCCTGCACCAAAGAAGATGCACACAAGATTTGAGAGGTGCAAAGGAAGAAAAGGATGACACTAGAGATTTGCGCTGTAAAATCAAGCTACCAAAGGAAAATAAAATTAGCCTAAAGCCACAAGAAGAGAGGCATACATGGAAAGGAAACATAGATGAAAGGAAAAAGATTACACAAGGATGACGATACGTCATAGAAGTGAGAAGGAAGGGCGCAAAAGTCTAGCACATGATCATAAAACATGATGCACAGAAGAATGGAAGGGCGCATGAGAGAAACTTGAGGTGTGAAAGAGTACTAGCGCACAATGAGGTGATAACACAAGAATGTTGCCAAGGATGATGGTGCACGAAGAGGCACGAGGGAGAAAGAAAGGAGAAAATTGAGATCTCAGAAGAGTCCCAAAGTGAAGAAAAAAGGCATGATAAAAGTGTGAAGAACGAAGCCCGAGGTGACAAGACATGACAAACTGGAAAAAGGATGACATATGATAGGTATGTATGGTCACCTGGCTGACAATGACTAGTTGATGAAGAGGTTCATCAGAAGAATCCATCCATCAAACGACGTGGCACGACAAGTTTAAGTAAGAGCAAATCATGCAGATAGGGGCATTTAAGAGCCCAAGTTCAAATTTGATTTGAGGGAGAAAGTTTGGCAGGAGCAAGCACAGAGGAGAGAGAAACATGAAGACAAAGCACACACAAATATAAAAGGAAGAAAAGTTTGCCATTTTGAGGGTAAAGAAAGTGGTGGAGTTCCTGGAAGCTGAGTTAGAGGGCCCAAGAGAGTAGGTCACTAAAATGCATGGTATGCCTTAAAAGGAACTAACTTTGTAAACCTCCATGAGAGAGAAATTATAGCTCCCTTATGAGTAAACATTATAAATTTTGTATGACGATGAACCGTTAATATAATTTTACACATTGTTATGCATCCTATTGTGTTAACTCTGTTGGGAGGGCTTGGGGAGCACCAATAGAGACTAACTTCGTCAATTGGTACTAAAGCAAGCTACCTTCTTACTATGGAAGTTGGCAGATCGTAAAAACACGAGGTAGCTAGTGTGAAGGAACTATGTCCTCCACTATGAGAAGTGGGTAGAGAACGTAAGCCAAAGCTAAAGTGCAATGGTCAGTAGGATGGTGTCTAAGGAGAATGATGTGAATGATGCAGGAATCATGAGGAAGCTGGAAGAAATGTTGGAGGAGCTTCAGGGACTCAAGGACGTGAGGACTAGACTGGAACATATTGAAGAAGACCATCAAGGAAGAAGAGGTCTTATAACTTGAGATGGCCAAAGAAAAGAGGTAAAGGGCTCAGTGAAAAGTCGAGAGTGCATAAAGGATTGCATGCAAGGAGTGTTATAAGAGAACCAAAGAAAAGAGGCATGCGTAGAGACACAACCAGAGGTTGCTTAAGAAGAGCACAAGAGAGGATAAATAACCAGTGCAGGAGCACTATGAATAGGGGATGGTTCAAATGTGGGAGTACCACATAAAATTGTGAGAGGTAGTGCAATAAGAAGGCTCACAAGTTGAGAAAAGGGTAAAGAGAGAAGTCACCTAGAAGAAGATGGTAGTGTGTGAAAGTATCATGTTGGCAAATGGGGCTACCAAAAAGGAGATGGTCATCAAATACCATGAGCGCGTAGGGAAACACACAGAACCGCAGGAGAAGACCATGTTGAAGGAGGTGGAACAGAAGGACGAGAGTATGCAGAAAGAGAATGGATGCACAAAATACATAGGAGATGTGCAAAAGGGAATATTAAAGGAATGAAATGCAGGGTGTGTAGTTAAATGAATAGGAGAGAAGACCCCAATAGAAAGAAAAAGAGCAAATGGTTGTGTGAAGGAAAAAAATTGAGAGGAGTTGAGGTCCACAGAGAGGAAGATACACACAACAATGGGAGTATTGTTAGAGGAGAACAAAAAATCTCGAGAGATTTCAAGAGCATGTGTGAAACAAAGTGTACTTGGTAAGGAGATCTAGGGTGATATCGAGAGAAGGCGTGCAAAATAAGAGGAGTGCATGAGCCGAGGAGAGTGCAATGATATTTTGAAGAAAGTGTAAGGGAATGCATAAGAGAAGAGTGAGATTGAGAGGGGTCGTGAATAATTGATTAGAGCGGAGGTTGCCCATAAGGCAACAAATGCAGAGCAACTAAGTCTTAAGGTTCTAAAGTGCCCGTAAAAAATAAAATACCAAAGAAAGAGACCATCGAAAGTCTCAAAGTAGTGAAGTATGAAAAAGAGTACATGAGTGGAGAATGGTGTAAAGAAGGTTTGCGTCAAGAGAAGGAAGGATTTTACCTACAAGAATCGAGAAAGGAGAGGAGTGTGGTGAGAAGGATACAAAAGCTTTGCGCAAGGAAGGTGCACAAGAAGAGAGGAAAGATGGTGAAGATAAATTACCATAGCAAGAGGAAAAGAAAAAGTGGCTTACAACTATGTAAGCAGGAAGCATAACATAAAGAATGAGTGTCAGTAGCTAGAGTATGGTATAATAGAGACCTCAGGAAAGGATGTACATAGAGGTTACGCAAGATGGAGTGCACAAGAAACTAGACGCATTATGGAGGAAGGCCCCAAGTAGGAAAGGGAAATGAAGGAAGAAAAAACTGAAGAGTGAACGATATGTAGTGGGTTTAGACTTAAGGAATCACACATGAATAAATGCGCTAGATTGACACTCGCAGTAGAAAGGTGATAAGGCAACCAGGTGTGAGGAACAAGTGCGCTATTTTGGCAACTTATAAATTCAATTTGGGAATTGGGAAAATTTTGTTTGAAAGGCCGTAGAATACTAAAATTTAGTGTTCCGCATATTAAAGGAACTTAGTGTTTCGCAGGTTCTCCTAACCCATGAAACAAAGTAATTTGTGCTCAGGGACTTATGTGGATTTTGATGAAGTTTAGCCTTTGCGGTAGAAAAAAGAGTGCTACTTGGATTGGGAAAATTTTGGTGACCCGCAAATTTGGTCAAAACCCGCAGAACAAAGGGGTGAGATCCACCACATGAAATCCACGGTACATGGAGGAAATGTTTGAAGCACCACTCGACAAGGAATTGGCAAATTTGAAATCGGCCAAGTCCAGAAAGCTACGAACACTTCCCAATGTTTCATGGATTTTCCCAATATATTCCGTAGATTTTTAAGTCCATGAAATAAAGGAAGAAGATTGAAAAAAATCCTCCGTGAATTGAGCGCTAGTGTGAAGGAAAATCGCAAGGAGATTAGAATTTTGCGATGGTGTGAGTAGCAATTTCCACGAATGTGCAAGAGTTATTGTCTTATGGGTTTCTCAATCCTCAGAGATATTCAAATCCAAAGATCTGTGGGATATTGTAGGAGTCGTGGAGCATTATAAGACTGTCCAAAAGGCTCCTAGGGGATTAAAATTTGAGTACTATTTTTCAAATTCAAGAAAAAGATGATTTATGATTTTCTAAGATTACTTAATGTTGTCATGATTTTTTGCAAAGCAAAATTCAAACCTGAAAGCATGATAACCATACCCTACTCTGAAAATTTCTACTTAAAGGTCATCCCAAGCCCTCCTCGAGATCATCTTAACCCCCATATCAGTCATATCCCATCCTTTCAAGTGTCCCAATGTGTTGTGTCATCATGTCCATAGGTGATTTAGGGATGCCAAGTCCATTCAGGTACTTCCAAGACAAGATTCTTCAAGACATGCTCTTTGAGAAGCTTAAGAAAGGCTATTTCTCTTGCCTTCCTAATGTTGACGCGCACCCCCCGGAGTGGAATGAAAGGCTCAAACTCATCAAGGAGGTGTATCAGAGAAAAAATAATGTTTTGCAACTGGTTTTGGAAGATTTTGGGAAGTTTCAGAAGTTTTGGGACAGTTTCGGAAAAAGAGGGTCCTTGAGACTGAAGCAATTTATAGTGATTCTGTGAGTTCCATGAAGAGTTGGAGGTCAAACTAAATATCCTCCTAAAGGTAATTTAAAGCTCTAGAGGATGGTGTTCTCATAGTTTTATCAAGACTCAGAAAATTCTTCCCACAACCTATTTTCAGCATGCACAACCTATGATCCTGAAGAAAAATCCTATTTTTAGGACATTGCAGGAAGAATAAAGGTATGAGACCCCTCCCATTGTTTTCAAAATCAATTTTCAAGTCACTTTCATATAAATAAGTGTGGGAAAATGCCTCCAGAAGCTCAAGGTATGCCTCCGTCAAGTTGCCCCCAAGGTAAGATCAAGGAGTTAGCCAATTTCAAGGGTGGGCATGTGTTAAGCACGGGTTGTGGTGCAATTTTCTGCACCAACCATCCAAACTGTTTGTTAGGAATTAATAGAATCTAATGCAGAATAATTCCTTAGAATCGCAATAATAAGAAGTATGAATAGAAATTACAGAAATGAAATATGCAAAACACGAAGACAATATTTAACGTGGTTCACCCAATGTGGGCTACATCCACCAAGAACACTTGCTCAGATTTTATTACAAGCCAACAATCTTCACAATTACAATAACCAGATCTTGTTTGGAGCTGCGCTCAACAAACCCTCCCGAATTCGCACTTGAATTCGCACACACTATTCACCTTCACAAAAACACTCATATCAATCCCATTGTATGTCCATCTATATATAAGTACATCAATAGGTAGCCGAAGAGGTGGTTTTACAAAACAATGGGTACCGAAAAGCCATGGGCCCAAAACCAGCTCATAACGGTTACCCATTACCCATGGGTTAATAAACCACCCATGAAAATTTGCTTCGGGGGCTTCACCCCCCCGAACCCCCTTGACCCACTCACTAGTGAGCGGGACCACCGTAAAAATATCCGAGTGTAACACATGGAAGGTGTACCAAACTCTAACATGAAAATAGGCTCCACAAACATAACAATCTCCCACTTGGAGACTGATTTCCACTGAGCAAGCTTCTCAACCCTTCACTGTCATCTGCGAAGGCTAACCAAAGCTGAACATAGCTTTAGTTTATCCCTTGTGACCACCTTGGTCATCATGTCTGCAGGATTCTGACTGATATGAATCTTCTCCAACTTCAACTTATCTTCCTCCAAAGTTGTCTTGATGAAGTGATATCTCAACTATATATGCTTTGTCCTAGAATGGAAAGCAGAGTTCTTAGCTAAGTGAATAGCACTCTGACTATCACTATATAGCTTTCCAACTTCCTGCTTATGCCCCAACTCATCAAGCAATTATTGTAGCCAAATCATCTCCTTGCTAGCTTCTGTAGCAGCAACATACTCAGCCTCAGTGGTTGACAAAGCCACAACCTTCTGTAATCGTGAAATCTAGCTCACTGTTGTATCACCTACAGTAAATACATAACCTGTTGTGCTCCTCCTGTTGTCCCAAATCTCTAGCCATATCTGAGTCAACATATCCACACAAAGTAGTGTCTGATCCACTGTAACACAAAACAATACCCATGGTCCCTCTCAAATACCGAAGTATCCACTTTATTGCCTACCAGTGCTCATTTCCTGGATCACTCATAAACCTACTCATTGCTCCCACTGCATGGGCAATATCTGGCCTAGTGCATACCATAGCATACATCAAACTCCTAACCACTAATGAGTAAGGCACCTTGGACATCTGGTTTCTTTCCTTCTCTGTCTTGGGACACTGATCCTTTGATAACTTAAAATGGCCTGCCAAAGGAGTCCCAACCAGTTTAGCATCCTGCATGTTAAACCTATCCAATACCTTCTTAATGTTTTCTTCCTGAGATAAAGTCAGCTTCCGTTCCTTCCTATCCTAAGTTAGCCTTATACCAAGGATTTGTTTGGCTGCCCCCAAATACTTCATATCAAAGGATTCACTTAGTTGTTTCTTGAGTAATTTTATTTCCTACATGTTTTTACCTACAACCAACATGTCATCAACATACAAACACATGATAATATAACTTCCATCCTCAAATTTCTTTGTATACACACATTGGTCAGAATGACATCTAATATAACCTTGCTCCATCATGAAGCTATCAAACTTCTTATACCATTGACATGGAGCTTGTTTCAGGCCATACAAGCTCTTCTTTAGTTTGTACACCATCTCCTCTTTACCTTTGACTTCATATCCTTCTGGCTGGTGCATATATAGCTCCTCCTCCAAATCACCATGGAGAAATGCGTCTTTACATCTAACTGTTCTAAGTACAAGTCTTCTGCTGCCACTATTCCAAGAACAGTTCTGATAGAAGTCATTTTTACTACAGGAGAAAAAATCTCATCAAAATCTATACCTTGTTTCTGTGCAAACCCCTTGACCACCAACCAGGCCTTATATCTTTTCTTTCCTCCTTCTTCGTCTTTAACTCTGTACACCCACTTGTTCTGCAATGCTCTTTTTCCTTCCGGTAGCTTCACCAAATCCCAAGTCTGGTTCTCCATGAGAGACTTATGCTCCTCATCCATGGCTTGCTCCCACTTCTTACTAACATCTACCTGCATTGCTTCATCAAAGCTCTCTGGCTCTCCACTATCAGTGAGTAATAAATAATAAAGAGAAGGAGAAAAATGTTCAGGTTCTTTTCTTACCCTAGAAGACCTCCTCACTGTAGGAGTTTGGGGTTCCTGTTGAGTAGGTTCCTGAACTGATTCATGGGTCACTTTCCCATCTGGAAGATCCTCTACCACTGCATATTCTTTCTTGGATTCTTCCCTATTTTCCTACAACTGTTGCTTATACATGACTTTCTCATTAAAGACCACATCCCTAGACCGAATGATTTTCTTATCCTTAATACTCCAACATTTAAATCCAAAGTCATCACCACCATAACCAATAAAAGTGCATTTTTCTGATTTAGCCTCTAGCTTGCTCCTATCATCCTTGTCAATATGAACAAACACCTCACATCCAAAGACTCTAAGAAATGAGTAATCAACTTTCTTACCATACCAAGCCTCCTTGGGTATGCCTCCATCCAAGGCACTTGAGGGTCCTCTGTTTATCAAGTACACAGCCGTGCTCACCGCTTCTGCCCAAAAATAAAGAGGCAGTCCTGTATGTATCCTCATGCTCCTAGCACATTCCATTATTGTTCTGTTCATCCTTTTCTGACACCCCATTCTGCTGCGGGGTTATTGGAACCATCTTTTGCCTATGGATTCCATTCTTAGAACAATAATCATCAAATTCATTGCTGCAATACTCCCCTCCATTATCTGACCTGAGACATTTTAACTTAAGACCTGTTTCATTCTCTACCAAGGCTTTCCATTTAACAAAAGTATCAAATACATCAGATTTGTTTCTAATACAATAAACCCAAACTTTCCTTGTTGCATCATCAATAAAAATAACATAATAACTTGAACCCCCAAGAGATGATACCTGAGCCGCCCCCACACATATCAGAATGTACCAGCTCTAACTTACTCTCTTTCTTCATCGGTCCAACCTTGAGAAACCTTACTCGCTTCTGTTTCCCATATATGCAGTTCTCACATAAATCCAAACCTGTTTCTGTATATCTAGGCAAATTCTTCTTTATGATGTCCATGCCCTTATGGCTCATATGACCGAGCCTATAGTGCCATAACATTGTATCTGCATCTGAAGCCACAAGATTACAATCATTAGTACTATCAGTGGTTAAATACAAGGTTCCAACCTTCTTACTTCTTGCCACCACAAGAGCACCCTTGGTAACCTTCCAAGAGTCAGTTGTAAATATCACAGTACAACCATCACTTCCCAATTGCCCCGCCGATATCAAATTTCTCCTTAATGTAGGCACATGTCTGACATCCTTCAATAGCCATGTATTCCCATTCTGCATCTTAACCTGAATAGAACCTTTTCCAACTATACTGCAAGTCTCATCATCACCAAGAAAAACATGCCCAAAATCCCCTTGAACATAATCAACAAAATAATGCCTATGTGGAGTAGCATGAAAAGAAGCCCCTGAATCTAAAACCCAAGATTCAGTAATATTATGCAAAGAAAGAATCAAAGCATTCTGGCATACATTACCCGATGCCACATTTTCCTCCTTGTTTTCTTCCTGCTGTTTCTTCTTATCCCGAAGCTCCCAACAGTCCTTCTTTGCATGCCCAGACTTTCCACAATTCCAGCATACAATCTTGCTCTTGGATTTTGACCTTGCCCGATCTTTCGATTTTCCATGGTTTCCTCTATTCTTTTGTCTCCCTCTAGTTTCCACTGTCAAAGCATTCCCTGAAGTAGAAGATTCCCCGGAGCTTTTTCTTCGCATTTCCTCGCTTAGAATCACCCCTACAACATCCTCAAACTTCAACTTCGAGTTAGCTGGAACCGAGTTGCTTACCGCCATTACCAGGCTATTCCAACTCTCAGGTAAAGAGCACAGAATTAATAAAGCCCTAACTTCTTCATCAAATTCTATTGTAACCGAAGCTAGCATATTCACAAATGTATTGAAATCATTTAAATGATCTGCTACTGAACTATTCTCAGACATCTTCATATTAAACAACTTTTTCATTAAAAATATCTTGTTAGAGGTAGAGAGTTTTTCATACAACTTCCCTAATGCATCCATTAGATTTTTTGTAGTCTTTTCCTTTGAAACATTAAATAATACCGAATATGCAAGACACAGCCAGATCGTTCCAAGTGCCTTCAAATCCAACAAATCCCATTCCGCATCTGTCATACTCGAGGGTTTGTTCACCTTCTCAGACAATGGAGTATAAAGATCCTTCTGATAAAGGTAATCTTCCATCTGCATCTTCCAAAGACTAAAATTCTACCCATTGAATTTATCAACCCTTGATCTTCCATCATCTACCATAGCTCCCACTCAAGCTAAAAAAGTTTCCCTGCGATTCAACACTTCAACAAACCAAACCAGGCTTTGATACCAATTGTTAGGAATTAATAGAATCTAATGCGGAATAATTCCTTAGAATCGCAATAATAAGAAGTATGAATAGAAATTACAGAAATGAAATATGCAAAACACGAAGACAATATTTAACGTGGTTCACCCAATGTGGGCTACATCCACCAAGAACACTTGCTCAGATTTTATTACAAGCCAACAGTCTTCACAATTACAATAACCAGATCTTGTTTGGAGCTGCGCTCAACAAACCCTCCCGAATTCACACTTGAATTCACACACACTATTCACCTTCACAAAAACACTCATATTAATCCTTATTGTATGTCCATCTATATATAAGTACATCAATAGGTAGCCGAAGAGGTGGTTTTACAAAACAATGGGTACCGAAAAGCCATGGGCCCAAAACCAGCCCATAACGGTTACCCATTACCCATGGGTTAATAAACCACCCATGAAAATTTGCTTCGGGGCTTCACCTCCCCGAACCCCCCTTGACCCCACTCACCGGCGAGCAGGGACCACCGTAAAAATATCCTGAGTGTAACACATGGAAGGTGTACCAAACTCTAACATGAAAATAGGCTCCACAAACATAACATTGTTTGGGAAATTTGGGACACAAAACTCCCCAAGCCTCCTATGAATCCTCTTGGACCATGATATGGTCGTCTTGGAGCCCAACTTGTCCACTTAAGCCCCCTTCCAATGTTTTCTAGCCCCCAGCCTTATCTAATCACAAAGCACCAAATGGACCAATTAGAGAGGGTAACAATTTTTATATACCAACCATCCCAATTTTTTGGGATGGTTGGGACGCAAAAATGTCCCCCCCTCCCATTTTAACCCTTGGTCACCCACATGACCCCAGAAGTTGCCAGGGAGCCCTTTTTTAGCCCCCCCACTCTTCCGCCTAAGAAAATCATCAAATGACACGTGGACCAATGGGAAAGGGCACATTTTTTTGCACCAACCATCCCAAAAGTACGGTTG
Organism: Taxus chinensis; assembly: GCA_019776745.2. Classification (NCBI taxonomy): domain Eukaryota; kingdom Viridiplantae; phylum Streptophyta; class Pinopsida; order Cupressales; family Taxaceae; genus Taxus; species Taxus chinensis. Next base: position 735,986,692 of record CM034153.1, on the reverse strand, counting down.
GGACAAAAAAGCGTGCCTATACCCAAGTTCAAGGAAAACTAACTTTTTTCATTTCTACTGTTACTTCTTGCTCGTGTGTGCATTAAACCTTACTACCAGAAATATTCATTGAAATTATTTCTACCACCTCTGTAATATTTGAAGCTTGAAGACTCCATTAATGGTTTTCATAATGCAACAGAAAAAAGGTAGTGAGCTACCTCTCCACTTACCAAGGTTCCATTGGGCGGAATCACCCGAAAATTAGAGGAAATGATCCTTGAAAAATCTAGTTTTGCGTGAACTAGTTTTTCGTGCCATGAAGTCCCTATTTTTAATGGGATATGGAGGACTGAGTTTTTATCAACATTCTATTCTATCACACAAAGAATATGGTAGTGAAAAAGGTAGTTAGCTACCTCTCCACTTCTCAAGGTTCCACTGGGCGGAATTCCGTGGAAATAGGTGGAAATGATCCTTGAAAAATCTAGTTTCACATGAACTATTCTTTGCGCCATGAAATCCCTATTTTTTAAGGGATATAGAGGACTAATTTTTCATTTTAATTCTTCCCTAACACATAAAAAAAACACAATAATTAAAAAGGTAGCGAGCTACCTCTCCACTTCTCAAGGTTTCAAAAATGATCCTTGAAAAATCTAGTTTCGCGTGAACTAGTTTTTGTGCCATAAAGTCCCTATTTTTTATGGATATGGAGGACAAGTTTTCATCAGCATATTTCCCTATCACACAAAGAACTCATAAACCTATAAATTTCATCTTCGAACTCACAAAGATTCGGGCAAGAAAAACCCTTGAAATTCAGAGCAGAGCACCCCAATGAGAAGTAGATTTTTTCAAGACCTTTTCATTGCAATCTGATACCCCTTAATACACTTTGCAAAAATAGCATATGTTATGCCCCACTAAATGCTAAAAATAGTAAGTCCGCTATATTACAAGATTAGATCACTTAGGACAATCAGAAAAGGTGTAAAATGGAAAGTAAGGCAAAAAACGAAAACTTTACCAAAATAACATGTCCCCAAAAATCAACCTTCTAAAAATAGAAATGTGCTAAAATAGAAATGCATCAAAAAATAAAGAGGATGGAGTGTGCCAGAAGGTTCAAAAGATGAAATTGGAGCAAAATAGGTGACATGTCTCAAAATAATAGGTCGTGGTCTCATATTCTAAAAATAGAAAGTTTTAGTTTTGGGCACAAAAAGTTACAGATTGTTTCATTTTCAATCATCTTTCCAATTTTTGGACTCTTCACGAGATTGATAAGATGACCTCATATTTCAAATAGGAGGAATGATAACCTTCACAATTGGTCTTGGAAACATTATCTTGAGTTAAATTGTGTTCATAAGCAAAGTAGAACAACATAGGGTGTAAGTGAGATGGATTCACCATCATGTCTCGATTGAATTGGGTGACCTTGGAATCAAGTTGGTTGAGGTAAGATCAATGAGATAAGGATATGTTCATCAATAAATTATCAAGGAGGATCATCATGATTATTTCCTTTTTTCATCCCGATCTCACATTGGGAGGTCTCAAAAAAGTGTTCCTAAACACTCATTTTGTGGTCTAGTGTATCTATGCATCATGTAAATGGAGGAGGATATTATCATCTTCGGCAAGATATTCATCAAAAGAGGAGGCATATCCATTCATTATATGGATCATCCTCCCCCTTCTCTCTACATTCCTCCTACTCTTCTCTTCTCCCTTTTTAATTTTTTTTTGTGAGAAATCATGACATTTGTCAGATTCACTAATGTGACTATAGTCTAAAATGTAATAAGTTTCCCTTAATTGATAAAGGGGACTTAATGTTCTTTCCTATGAATGTAAAAAGTTATATGTGATGAAGTCATGTGAAAGGTCATGTGGGGAGTAGGCAAAGAGTCTTCTTAAAGTCTATAAATTGTAATGAATTCCCCATTCTTAAGGGTTGTCAATTTTGTATGCTCAAGTTGTGGTCGATTTTATATTGAAGAAGATTAATACTTAGAGAAATAAAAAAGAGATAGCATGATTATATTTTATCCTACACACTTTATTCTATCTTCCTTTGCATTATACAACTTGATGGAAGATGACAATCAAGGAAGGAGTTTATTCTTTTCTAAGATGCATGAGTGTGTGAAACCTTCGTGTGCTTGTTTTCCTCTTATTGTAGATATTGCAAGCACAATTGTTTATTACCTCTAAGTTGTGTATGTGAAACTTATAATTACATTTGGAAGTAACCTTATTTTATGCTTGCAAATTTAATCTCCTCGTCATCTTACTTTCTCACTTCCTTTTCCCCACCATCTTTCAGAAAATTCATCCCTTGCAGTTCATTGAAATACATTTACTGCGGGATACAATGGAGTGTGCCTATTAGATCCCCGGTCTCTAAGGCGAAACAACAAATTTTACCTTTTTATTCACTCACAATAAAGTGAAGCTACACCACATAAAGTAGAGGGACCATAGAGTCTCAGAGCATTGGTAAGATATCAATCAATTTTTTTATCTGACAAATTTTTCTTGCACCAACTATTTTTGGCCATCCACTGTGTGGTAGACTTGGCCATAATCTACACAGAAAATATGATTAGAAAAACCAAAAAAATCGAAAAACTAAATGATAAAAATGGAAAATTCATCAGTGAAAGACCCATTTGTATTCCAAAATTTCCCTTTCATTTTCTCCAGAGGTAATATCCTTTCCCAAATTTGACTAGAAGAAGATATACCATGATGAATAGGTTGAGAGGAATTATTGATTCCAATTTTTAAGGCTTTGCAAAATCAGCATAGAACAAATAAAAAATAACCCCTATTTTTTATATCAAGTCTCAAAATCAGCAAGAAAAAATCAAAGATAATATTTATTTCTTCTATCAAGTAGTCATCCATATCTGAATTTTCAATCGGTACTTTTGAAATTCCTATTAAAAATCCTGTTGATGCTCCTGTAAATTCTCCCATCTTTCTGAACACTATTGAAAATTAAATTTCATAGTAAAGAAGAGAGAAGAACTAGAAGAATATTTGGGAGAAAATTTTTCCAGAAGCAGAGAGCCAGAAGATGAAACTAGAAGCATAATGAATAATGACAGAAAGAATAATAAAGACCCCAGCCTATTATTCTATGGAGAAGGAATACACATCCACTTGCTTCTCAGACCTTCTCTTCATAATCTACCAATAGGTTCTCGTAAGAGCTTCCCAAATTTCAAAGGTGATAGTAGATAACTTCTTGAAGAACACATATATGACATTCATCACTGTCATGTGATAATCCTTGGAATTGAAGAATGAAGATGTTTCCGTAATATTTTTTGTGGAATCACTACAAGAAAAAGCACCTGAATGGTTTTACCTCGTACCAGCTATGATCCATCACTAGTTGGGATGACAACAAAAACCTGGTTTCAAAGAAAGATTCAAATCCATACCGACGACTACCAAGATCTCCTTAATGTAATTGGCTACAAATGAAGAAGAGGTAATCAAACGAAACTATGAGAAAATTTATGGCCTCATTATGAAGGGGTTACTTCATAGAACACCTCTTGCAATATGTTTCACCATCTGGATAGATGATGTCAACAAGACTCTTCATCATTTCTAAAACCTCCTAGAGGAAGGATTTTTTCTCTGAAGAAGTTCTAACCAAGGTATATTACACAAACATAAGGAATGGCTATTGAAGTTAGAATATAACCTTCATCCTATCAGTAAAAAAATTAAGAATCCTTCAAGGAAGGATAAGGCTCTGCATCCTGACGATGAGAGAAAAAATCCATTACTGCAAAAATCGGTAAACGAAGTGACAATTGTTGAAAGATGAAAGTTTCCCCACACGATCATCACCATCAAATTCCTATAGCAAAAATCAGATATAATGAGAACTCTGAAGGATTTCCTTTGAGGATCCGCCCATCAATGCAAATTGAAAAACTCAAGAAGATGAATAAATAATTGAGCAAGTAAAGTGAATATGGTGGTTTCCCAAGAGATCGAAGAAGCTTGAGAACAGATGCACGAATCATTATTCTATGACTATTCTTGAGGTGATGAAAATTATGACCAAGATTGATACACCTATTTTCTTATGTGTGGTATTCACCTTTTTTTAGTCTTAAAAAATAGATTCCTTGGCTGCACTATTGTGAAAAAAGAAGAATATTGAAGATCCTCTTATGGTGACTCTACCAAAAGAAAATAATCAGTCAAGGATCCCCACTTCCACCTTCCATGAAGTATGCATTGGATAAACCTGACCCGGGTAACAAGCAAGAGGTCACCCGCTGATTCTAGGTAAGTTTTCTAATGCCCCTTCTAAAACTAACTCTACTCCTTGTGAAATATAGTCCTTCAAAAGCCTCTATTATTCCTATCAAATCCAACCTCTGTTCCCCCAACATATATCCCTCACTTCTAAACCTATCCTAATTTCAATGAATTAGTCTCTCCATCCACCTTGTCCACATTTTATCATGTTGACATCATAGAACATATGAACATGAATAAAGTGTATATTTTGAAATTTGAAAATCTGTATGGACTCATCATGAACAATTTAAAAAGCTTGTTACATCATATCAAGGATAGTAGTTCAAATTCCATCAGTGTGGCATAACTCTTATTTCTAAAGGACTAATACCTAATCCCACCTGCATCCCCAAAACAAAACATGCTTGTTTTGAGTGCTTTAAGTGCCTAACAAGGTGGACCCTTTCCACATATCTCCCTTCTCATTGGAGGATATCGATTGAATAATTACTATAATAGATTTAACTTTTTCTAACAATGTAATGCCTGTGAAGGTTTCCCATGCCCTCAAACTCATCTTGACTTGGGTCAGTGGCTCCTGCTACTCTATAGAATCAAAGATAATTCACCACCTAGTAGGGCAAGGTCAAGGATGCATATGGTGTCTCCTCACTTAAATGTTCTAGAAAAGAAGGTGTTGATAACTATATTGGTAACATATATTATTGGCCTCATTTGGCATGTTGTTTAGTATAAGATTATGTCAATAGTTTTGGGAGGGAAAATCTACGTATTAATTTGTCTTTCTATAACCATTCAGGTTAATGGAGATATGGAAAATATTTCTTACAGAGAAGAAAATGAGATATACAATATAAAAGGAAGGAAACCCAGGAACCAACATATTATACAAATATAGCGGGAATATGAATCAATTTGTAACATTTGAGGAGGTGGATGATATTCCTATGTTTATGGGACCAAAAATTCCTTTACAAATAAGTATTGATCTTGAAGAAGCATTGAGAAATCTTTAATTGTAAAAGGATAAACCCAAGTTGTATGATGATGCAAGTTATGAGGAAGATGGAGTTTTACTTGAAAAATTCTAAGCTGAGAAATCATCCTATGTGTATATCCATGAGGAGGAGATATTTTCATTCCCATTTGGAGAAGAATATTCGCTAGATTATGTCACCCGTGAGGGAGAAAATCTACTTTGTGATGAGCTTTCGAGAGATTTGAAGGAAGACTCCACGTAGGAGTTGCTAAGAGTTGCTGAAGAAATAGAAGACCCTTAGCTCAGCCTTGAACTCCTGATGCAAGCTATGGATCTGTGAGATAAGTGTGAATCCAATTCAAAATCCTCAACCAATTTCAAGGTTAGTCATGATGAAATAAGGCAAGTTGAGAAATCTGATGTCTCTCTTGAGCCAATGCCTATTGGATCTGATGATGAAATGCAAGCATTATCTTTCCCATTCAAAGAAGAAGATTCTTTCAATGATGAAAAGGTTGAAACAAAGAGTTTTGAGGTCCCCAGTTTTGAGATTCTCATGACAAAGAAGTAGTGAAATACAATGAGCTTCAGAATAATGAAGTAATTCCTCCAAATAGTTGCCTTGATTTTCAAGAGGAAGGTTCTTCAAATGAATATAAAGTTGAACTATTGGAAAATTTGAAGAAGGATTCCGTGCTAGAAATCTTCAATGCAAAAGAAGGTGCGGAATACCCCGAGCTAAGTCTCGACCTCTTAGCTCATGCGATGACCATAAAAGATAGGTATGAGGTTACTTATGATCCTCCAGTCAATATCCAAACACCTCAAAGTGGAATGGAGCAAAAAGATGAAGTTTCATTCTCTTGTGGAAAATACATCAATAACATGAATGCGGTTAGGAAGCAAACTCAAGATATTCAAACAAACATCAACCCCAGGGCAGCGATGAGGTGCTCAATGCAAAATCAACAATCTGAGTAAACATGAAAGGTAATTGGCATTCCGAAAATGATCTAAAAGATGATGAGAGAAATGGAATTTATGAGTGAAGCTTTGAACATCTGAGAGATCATGTAGGCTCACTCCTCCCAAGTATACATGCAGTCATGAAAGCACCTAGCTTTCATAATTAGCTGAGGAAAGGATGTTAATTACTTGAACCATTCAACGGATTCACAGAACATCATCACTCAGTGTTACCCATTCAAGGGTAACCTCTAAGAAGAAAAGAGTGCTATAGTAAAAGAGGGTTGTCCCCCACATTTTACTATAGGTGATTTAGGTTTGTTTTCCCTTCCCTGTTGTGTTTGTTTTTCCATTTTTCAGTGTGGCATGTTTCCTTTCAGTTGCATGTGTGTGTGTGTGTCCCTCCTTTCCTTCTATCTCTTTCAAGTTGAGTGATTCTCTTAAGCCTAATGGATAAGGCACTGGTCTGCAATTTGAAATAAGATTCTAGAGTTCTCATGTGATGTCCTTGCTATGATTGATCCACAACATGTTCCCAATTCAAAGCTGACTTTTTTCATGAGTTTTTGCAAGGGAAAAATTTAAACCTAAAATCATGACAACCATATCCTACTATGATTTTTTTTTCTTAAAGGTCATCTCAAACCCTCCTCCAGATCATCTTAACCCCCGTATCAATCTTATCCCATCCTTCCAAATGGCCCAATGTTTTTTTTCATCATGTCCATAAGTGATTTAGGGATGCCAAGTCCATTCAGGTACTACTAAGACAAGATTCTTCAAGGCAAGCTCTTTTTGAAGCTTAAGAAAGGCCATTTCTCTAGTCGTTCTAAGGTTGGTGCACACCCCTTGGAGAAAAATGAAAGATTCAAAATCATCAAGGAGGTGTATCAGAGAGCTAAGAATTTTTTGCAACTGATTTTGGAAGATTCTGGGAACTTACAAAAAATTTTAGGATATTTTTGGAAAAAGTGGGTCCTTGAGGGTGAAGCAACTTACAGTGCAAAAACATCCCCTGAGTTTTAGGAATTGATTCCGGTGTTAGGAATAATTGGTGTGCACATTATTATGTGTTAGATAGTTTTTAAATTAGTATTATTATTACATTGTAAAATAATGTAAGTGAGTTGAGAAAACAACTCACATAGGTTTTAGGAGAGTGATTTTAAGGAAGGTTGAGTGAATGTAGGGTGAGGTATTTTATGGAATAAAGGTGGTTGAACCACCCACCTGGATTTAGTGAGAGGGGTTAGTGATCTTCTCTTTTATATGTGGTATGTATTATTTTATGGAATATTTTGAATTGATTATTTTGAGTGTATGCTCTTCTCTGAATATGGGGTAGCCCCACATTTAGCATCAAAGTAGGTTTTCTATGAGGCCTCTCTGAATCTCACTCCACTCATGCTTTGTTTGTCAAGATGAATAAGGAAATGAGTTAGTATATCCCATGGAGTTTTGTGATCCCATTCCTTTTTTCTATGCCCATCCATTTGTTCTGAAGTCAAGCGATGAAAATCAAGAACTAATGGGATACCACAGACCTCGAGCAAAATTTGGAGTTTAGAGCGTCCACCCTTCTTGCATATTTATCAATGGTAATAACAGATACTACGGACCTCGCAGTGAACCCAATAACATCCATCATTCACGTGCATTTTATTCTATCTTCCACTCTATTTTCTCCTTGCACAATATTTTCTTCTCCCTTCATCACTTAAACTTAACACTATCCTATCCTCTAATCCTATTTCAAATCCACCATCCTCCAATCCTAAAACATCTAAAGTTACTCCTAAGTCACCAAATCCAAAACCTAAAAAATCCAATCCCAATCCTCTCCCCACCCCATCTCCTACCCAATCTAATGATAATCATATGCCACCTTCATCTACTTCATCCCCTAAATTGACCAAGTCTAATGTGGTTCCTACATCACACCCATCTCCCAAATATCCTTCACCCCCAACATCACCCAAATCTAATGTGACCCCTATATCACACATATCCTCTTCATCTAAATCTACCCCCTTCTCTTCATCTACATCTATTAATCCTAAACAATCTAATGCTAAGCCAAAACCATCTAAATCTATCCCTTTCCCTTCATCTACATCAACTAATTCCAAAAAATCTAATGCTAAGCCAAAACCATCTACCTCAAAAGCAAATACTCAAACAAAATCCCAAATCAACCAAATCTACATCAACCTCCAACTCCAAACCATCCACTTTGGCCCCTAGGCCTAATCCATCCCCTTTATCTTCTAGGCCACGAAATTCTAATCCAACTCCTAAATCCAAATCAATCAAACCATCTCATAATCCACCTAATCCTACACCTTTATTTCCTACTTCGTCTAACCCATTACTTCCTACTCCCCTAAAACCATTTAACCCAAACCACTTTCTTCCTTTAGGAAAATCTTTGATGACCATCTTCCATCTATTAAAAACCTTCAACATGATCATCCAACCCCCCATCAAATCACACCATAAAAACCGTCCCAAACCATCTTGGTATCGGGAACATTATTATTGTGACTTCCATCACACCCATGGACATTCGACGAATCGCTAACCAAGGAATTCTTATCCTTGTACCTCTCTATCCATCACATTTCCATCCCAATATTATCCCTAACCATTTTCCATCATCTAAACCCCACTTGAAATCCAAAGATCATCATCCATCCAAATCTCATCATACATCCAAACATCCCTCACCAACCCAAAACTGAAACAAATCTCACCTCACATCCTTCATTAAATCTGGTCTCTTAGTGAATGAAAAAATTACAACCTCCCATGCTCATGATGATCACATGGTATCATATTATCCATCCACTTCATACCCTATAGCCAAAACAATGTTCGCCAATATGAAACATCAAGAAAAATTCTTGGGCATCCATGAACAAGGCATTCATGAACCTATCTCCCTTCATCAAAATCCAGGTCGTTTAGGCTTAGGGTATAAACCTAACACTAACAATTTCCCTCCCACTACTCCACAACCCATTTCTACCACTCATCTTTTTGGTCTTACCATCCCAACCACTCAACCCAATCACAAATCATTTAATCCCCCTAAAAATACCAAACACCTAAAATTAGATTGAGCACATAATTTTTTTCCAGTGCACGGATGTTCTTTCCTTCCCACCCATCCTCCTTCCATCAAACATCTACATCCCTTTAATCCATTATTATCATCACACGCATTTATATCCTCTTCTAATCCATCTATTTGAACATTTGATCAACTTTCTCACACATGTTGTAAGACATTAGCACCTACTACAATCGTGTGAGCTTGGTCTATTGTTACCTCCAACATACAAGCGTCATTGTCCTCCTAGAGATCCACACACTTAATCACCTTGTGGTGAAGACTCCTAGGTGCATATTTTGACACTCTAGCCAATGTCATCACTACACTCATTTACATCCCCCATCAAGCCACCGGTGATTCTTAACCCCTTGAAAGTTCTCAAGAGCATGGATCATCTTTATGCAAAAAAAATTAAAATATAAAAACACAAAAATCATATCAAGATTCAAAATATCACATAAAATCCACCTCATGACTCTCTATAGGGGTGTTTCCAGCAACTCTACTAGGGCTATGGATGTTTGGCTAACAATAGAGCAATGTTGTGACAAGAATCAGATATATCTCTGTCGGGGCTATGGACGCCTGGCTGGCAGCGGAGAAATGCATGACTTAACCTTCCGTTCACCTTCCATCAACCTACTTGACTTAATCACTCCGTATACATTGGCTAGCTTGTCTTTACATACTACCCATCAAGTCTTCACTTCATGTAGTAATTAAAAATCACAATCACAATCAATTTGATCTCATAGAGACATAGGTCTCGCATGTTTCTAGGTATTGTTTAGACCCTTGTCACACTTTTGTTTTAGTCCCACTCTTTCCTTACAATATGTGTCGGTAGGCCCATCTTTTGTTCATCACTGATGTCATTTTCCTTCCATCCATCACATCCACATCCTTTTCCCATTGAATCGAACATCCATGGGTAGATGATGATCCTTTCCTTTTCATCCCATCCTCCTCATACCCCTTTCAAATTTTCATCATCATTACTGGGGGAAATCTTACTATTATCCGTTGAGGGCATCCTTCATTTTCGATATCCCTCATTGACCATCCTACCCTACACCTGTGGTCAAATAAAACCCATCCATCCATCCATACAGGCCACCCTAATTTACACTTGGGGGCACACTACATCTATCCCTTAATCCATCTCCCATATACCTAGGGTTACATCTTATCTCCCATCTTATCTTATACCACATCCCTCATCCTATCTATGTATCTCCCATCCCACGTCCCATCTAATCCTAACTGATTAACCCATCCATATCCTATCCAACCTATCCTTCAATCCTATCCACAATCCAACATCAAACAATCCTCATCCTATCCAACATATCAAAATTCCCTCATTCTACTCGAACACACTTTGGGACTTATAGGAGAAAGTCGCATCCCACCTTACATCACCTATTCCATCCAAAATCTCAAAATCCAAAAATCTGACAAATCTAACAATCTAAAATCCAAACATCCAAAATCCAATATCAAATAATGTAAACATCATAAATCCAAAATCTAAAAAAATTCAATATACAAAAACATAATGTATATATTTTTGTTTGTGTGTGTTTACTTTTTTGGCTCCATTTCCATTTTGGCTGATGATATGAGGTCACTTTTATTTCTTTTTTTTATACACGGTCCAATGATATGAGGACCATATTTAATATTAATTTATCTAATGATATGAGGACAAGGGAATTTGGAAACTCAGTCATCATGGTATTTATACCTTGGTGCATCTTGCTTTATGCCACATTCATAACACTGCTAATGATGATAATAGTGGGAACTTTATGGTAGAACACCCCATTATATCATCATCTTTGACCCTCATCATTATCTCACTAACCATCCAATCACTTAAAATTTTTGTGCTAATAATTTTTGGTTCCTTGATATTATTATAGAGTTGTTGGAATCATATGGAAAATCTTCATATGCAAATGGTTTATGATAGTTCACTATTGACTAAAATTAGTTCCTAGCAAACAATTTTATACCGACTTTGAACAAGAAAATAGAGGACTTACCATAATCCAATAAATTAAAATTTTGGTACTAAATACATTGGGTGCCTTTATATCATTCTATATTTGGTGTAATCCTCTGAAAAGGCTTCAAAATCATATGGTGCATGATAGTTCGCTATTGACCAAAACTAGCTCTTAGGAAACAATTTTACACTAACTTTGAACAAGAAAATGGAGTACTTAACCTAATCAAATCGCTTAAAAACTTGGTACTAATTTTTTTGGTAAATTTTTATCATTATATAATTTTTGGAATCCTCTATAAGGGCTTAAAATGCAAGTAGTACATGACAGTTCACTATTGACGAAAATTGGTTCTTTGGAGACAATTTTGCACTAAATTTGAATAAGAAAATGGAGGACTTGTCCTAATCCAATAATTTCCAAATTTGGTACTAATAGTATTGGTTACCTTTAAATCATTCTAGAGTTGGTTGAATCATATGGAAAGGCTTCAAATGTAAATGGTGTATGAAAATTCACTATTGACCAAAATTGTTTCCTAGGAGACAATTTTACACTGACTTTGAACAAGAAAAGGGAGGACTTTCCATAATCCAATCACTTCCAAAAATGGTACTAATAATTTTTGGTATTTTATATCATTATATATTTTTTGGCATCCTCTAGGATGTATTCAAATGCAAATGGTTCATGACAATCCTGAAAGGGGTCTAAAATTGTCACAAAATTGAGTTTAGGCTCTTAGATTAACCTCAAGACCTTCAAATGACCCGTTAATGCATGTGGAGGAAATGTAACCACATTATCATTCATCACACAATATCATTGCATAGTTATCAAAATAATAACATACATAAACAATAATCTTTGTACTAAACCAAAATAGGTTTCTCAGAGGAACCCGAACAATTAAAAACATTATTTTCTTTTTCTTTCATAATAATGCAATACTTACAAGTTGAGATATAATTAATACATGGAATTAATGACCCCTTACATGTATTTTTATTCTTATAACATACTTTTCTGTCTAGAAAATATCTTGGTTAATCAAATTGCCTTCACAAAACACTATTTTTTTCCATCCAAACCTTGTTGAGCGGTTTTTTCCTTCACATGGAGCCTCCATTTCAATATTTCCCCCCTGAATGGTATAATAACCTCCCTAAATATCCCCAAATCATTTCATGGTGGTAGGTGAGGTCAAAAATATCTAGAAATTCTTTCCCGCCAAAACTAGGAATTTAAACTTTTAAATTTCCAGTTTTACGTCCTAGATAGAAAATGAAGTATTTTTTTCCCTTGAAAGAAAATGTGGGTTTCAAAATGATATTATAAATATAAGGGGTATAATTTCACCCTTCCCCAAGTATTATCTACCTTCATTTCATCATTAATGACTTCTCATACTCTTAGATAAGCCTATTTTCTTAGGCAAGTTGGGTTTGAAAAGGGCTTGGTTCTTTTTTACTTGGAATTTGGATGTTCCAAGGTAAATGATCACTAGGAAGGGTGTGTAAAGGTATAGTTGGGTATATTAGAGGTATCTAATACTTTCTTAGGCCCCACTTCGAATAAAAATTATATTAGAACATAGTATATAACTAAAATTAGACAAAAGGGCCTAATTGAGTTTATGAGGCTTACAAAATGATGCTATGGAATGGTATATGGCCTTATGCCCTTGCATCACTTTGTAAAAAAAATATTTTATAAATCTATAATTATGCCTTATTGTTTATATGTCTTCTCTTATGTTAGAAAGGTCCATTGAATGCCATGGGATTAGTACAAGAGAATGCAATGGAGGAAAAAGGGAATGTTCCACTTGATTTGATCCCGTTAGGTTATTTAAGTTGTGAGGAAGGAGAATGAATCAAAATGGAAACATTTATGGTGATCTATAGGGGGACACTTTCCTGCTAGGTGTGAGAAAACTAGTATCTTGCATCAATTCCATTTGGCATGAAGTATTGCAAACATATCACTAATCCATTTAGCATATCTAAACATGTTTGACAATAAAGAAAAGAGCTTGTAAAGTGTGTTTTACCATGTCGTTCCTCCCATAATACATGATCAACATTCATACTCAACTCAAGTATAATCAACACTTTTAACCTCCACAAAACATGATTGAACTATCTCAGGATCAATTACAGTGCCTTTTTCTGGGAGAGAATGGTTGAGACATGCTCAGGATCAATTATAGTGCCATCCTTATAGACCACATGGCCCAAAAGTTTTCCTTACACAAAAACAAAGTTACACTTCTTGGGGTTGAAAGATACCCAAAATTCTCTACATCTCTTAAAGAATTTATCCAGATGCATCATGTGATCTATGCTCTACTTTGAGTAGACAATTATATCATCCAAGTAGACTAGGATGAACTCATTGATATATCCTTTGAAGGCAATTTCCATGGCTCTCTATAATGTTGCACCTATATTTGACAAACCAAAGGGTATCTTCTGATAATAATATGTTCACCATTTAGTTGTAAATGTTTTTTTTTGAATTGATCCTCTTCCTTGAATATGATCTGATTGAAACCAAACTACCTATCTAGTGTGGTAAATTTGTGTGCGCCAGCCACCATCTGTAGAATCTTATCCATATAAGGCAAAGGATAATGATCCTTCAAGGATGTATTATTTAAATCTTTGAAATCAACATAGAGTATGATTTCACCATTCCTCCTGTGGACTGGAACAAGATTCGCCACCCAAGTAGAATATTTGATAGGGAAAATGATCTTTGCCTCAATGATTTGGATAATTCCTTCCTCATAAGAGGATCTATCTTAGGATTGATGAGCCTTTGGTTTTTTCTAATAAGGTTGATATTAGGATCAAGGTCAATGGAACGTTAAATAACACTTTGATCAAATAATTTGAGGTCTTCATACTCCCATGAGAAGATGTCGATGTATTTCTAACATAGAGAAATGAAGGCCTATTTTTTTTATCTTGCGTGCATTATTTTCCAAGCAACACCTATTTGTCACATGTAATAATGATTGGGATGCATTATTTTTTCATTGTGTGCATGTTTTTCCTTCACCCTTGAGCTCATCATCAATGATGAATATATGCTCTAAGGTGACCACACCTTCAGGCAACCCTTTTTTTTAGTTGAATCACTTGGTCACCGTAGTTGTTATGCAATTCAGTTTACATGTTTGATGAAAACTCAACCTCATTCTGAATGAACTGGACAATCTATGCATCATTTTCAAACACTTTCTATTTGGTTTCATTGTCTAGAATGGATGACTTGGCCACCACTTTGATGTGTTGTGCATTTCCTTAGACAAAATCCTCATCCGATGAGAATTGTGAACCAAGATATGTCATCTAGTTTGCTTCTTTTTTTAATTTTCTTGGCACCACCTACAAGTTGAGATATTCAAATATCTCCAAGATGTCCCAAACTCTATGTTTATAAGTTTTTAAAAGCTTATAATTTGTTGCACACTTGTTTGTAACCTATTGGATGACCAACCCAGTTTCCCCAAAGACATAATGCCTTAATCTTCCTCTTTTCAGTAATAAGAAGACCATCCACCAACACTTTATATTTCGCTATGTTATTGGAGCATCCAAATTATATCCTATGCATGAAGAATAATTTCTTACTCTTGGGAGAGATGAGAAAAACACCTGTGCTTATGTCATTTCTACTTCTAGATCCATTAAAGTACATCTTCCATAATCTGAATGTTTCATCATTTAGCTTGAGCGCAATAGGAAGCGCAACTTCTTTTTCAAGGATATAATAAGTACCAAGACCAGTCTCAATAGTTGTATCATAAGGAGCAAATTCATAGTGCTCTTTTTCCCACTCATCTAATAATAGATCAAGTATGGAAGGAGGAATGGGTTTCTCTTCTAAAACTAAATCTTGTTCTTGGCCTTCTTGTATTAGGAAATTATCTTGGAGAGGGGATGGGTCATATAACTCAACATGATCGGAAAATATAGGCTCAACTTGTATGGTAAACCTAGTACATTACCTTGTTCTTAATAACATATGATACCAATCACAAGAAAAGTAGCCACCCACCTTCAAAGTGAAATCTCTTGATAGGAAAATGGAAAACAAATAAGGTAGGTCAATGATTGACACATCCTGAGTAACGATCAGACTTTGGTATTGATAAAGGGTTAACTAAAGATCCTTGATGACTTCCAGAGTGGTCAAGTTGAGCCATCAAGTTGTAAGACTCATTTGGACATGGGGTTGTACATAAGTCCTAGGACATCAACAATTTTCTTAGGCATAACCGATGTACTAGCCCCTTAATCAATCATATAGTTTTGAACAAGATGTTTGCCTACTATTAAGGACATGTAAAAGGGTGGGGTTTTGATAACCTTACTTACTTACTTCTCCCATGCCTGATAAAGATTGATAGAAGCTTAAGGTCTTTGGATAATTGGATTAGTGTGTGGGAGTTATGCCAGAACTTCATGCAATAGGTCATGTTGAGATGGAATGGCTAGGGCATCCCACATTATGACATTCATATTTTTATTTTTTGTCTGGTCCACGATGTTGAATAGAAGGACCATGGACTTGTGCATTTGAGGCACGCCAACATATTTTCTTGATTGCTCAGGTATAGAGGCAGGAGCCTTAGCTTGTGTAAATGCTTTGCCTACCAAAGGAGGAGTGCACGCCACTTCTATTGGAGCATTTTGTATAATCTCATGTGTGGGAACATGCACGTCATAAATGTTGGGTTGATGAGTATTCTTTTATGCTTGCTGAGTGGCTTGGTTGTAAGAAACAAAGGGTTGCGCATATGTTTCCAACATTCTCTTCTTGTACTTTGTGTTATCAACAACTTGAGTGTGTGGCTTACTTGAGCTATCCATAGCTTGGTTTATTGTACAAAATTACTCAATGCCAAATAACATGAGGTTAGTCTTAGGAACAACTTCTAGTACTTCTTCATTTTTCAGGTTGTGCACGCTAGTAGGAGGCTCATAACTCAAAGCATTCTGAATCATGTTTGCTTACACATGTAAAGCATATTTGTAGTTATAATGAATGTGTGATAAGTTACAAGGAAAGCACCATTTTGTCTCTTAGACCATGTTATTATGTGTCAGAACTAGTGCCTTGCTTGCATTGGGTGGTGGAAGATGTTGCGCAGGGGAAAATACCTAGAGAGGAAGGTGCACATTAGCATGACATCTATTATTCTACTAATCCTACCCATATCTTTGATTTGGTATTGATTTCTAAAGGGCTGATGGATCTGATTAAATCCTTGCTTAGAATTATTTTTCAAGGCTTGCACTTATTCCTTTTCTAAGAATGTAAATTTATTGGATAAATTTTTAATCAAGGCCTTCATTTATTCATCCTCTTTTTTTTATAGGGGAATAGGATGTGGAGGCAATGGATTAGGAGCTCTGCTAAAGAATGGGAGCAACATAGGCCTGAGGCGTTTGAGGTAGTTTAGGAAACAAAGGCATGGGTGGTCTAAGGGATATCTTGCCAATTTGGATCAAACAATTTTCTACCTTGATGGCTACAACATAGGTGTGTACAAGTATTTCTACAATTTAGCTAAATTTAAAGTAAGAAACTACCGCCTAGAAATAACTTCCTAACCTAGCTAGAAATGAGAAATGTGCACCATCATGATGAAGAAATAAGCAAGTCCTACCCTCAACATTATAACTTTGAAATGATCAAAACATAATGTAGATTAATAAACTATATTCTCCTTAATTGTCTAATTTAACATTAAAATGAACCTAAGTAGTTCAATGGAAATCAAATTATATTTGTTTGCTTTGATCCTTCAATGGATGCTTGGGTGTGAGGCTTAGCTCTTCAAGAATGGAGGATGGAGGGCTCAATAATGACAAAAGGCTATTAGTATGAAACTATGTGCTTTCTTTTGTCTCTTGAGAGATTTAGGTGTAGGTGTAGAAGTAGAGGGAGGGTTGTTTATATAGCCGAAAGTATAAAGGATTGAACACATCCTCATGAATGTGGGACTAATGGAGATGTAGAGTTAGTTATGGATAAGGGGGGTTTAGATGGGGTTGAGTTAACTTTAGGAGGGTTTAGTTTGCCCTTTAGTGGCTCATGTGGATAACGGGGGTGTATTAATTAATCAAGATGATTATTTAATACATGTGCAAGCTTTTATAAGCTTTTAGATGGATTTTAGTGTGATTTGGACCATTAGGAGGGAATTAAACCAATTAAATAGTGATTTTATGATTTGATGAGAAGGGAGGATAATTAATTAATAATAAGTAATTAGACTAGATAGAAGGCGTTGATTAATGAAGGGTCGTTAATTAGGGTATGTGTTGGATAGGCGACTTAATTAATTGGCATAATGTAATCAATTAATGACTATGGAAGAGAAGATGAGCGCTATTGACAATATGTCGTCAATTTGTGGGAAAGGAGATAATTAGCACAATTTAAGTATTTAAATTTCTCGAGCGTAATTATAGGTGTCTACATTTTCCCCTCTTTGGGGTGGCGTAAGTGATGCCACTTCAAAGATAGTAGATGGAAGAAAATTTTGAAGAGATAGAAGAAAAATTAGTAGGAGAGAGAGATGCCCCCTTGAGTGTTGATGGGGTGATGAAAGAAGCTGATCGAAAATCAAAAAAGATGTGAAAGAGGCAGAAGAAAGGGGAAGAGGCAGGATGCCCCGATGAGAGAGAAGATTAGGGGTGAAAGGGGAGTGATGTAGAAGAAATATGGAGGAGGGGATTGAAGAGCTTAGCCTCTAGCTGTTGTTTTGATGTCATCATATTGCCTACGTCATCAGTCCTTATGAAAAATATAAGCATACGACAAAATAGGAAACAATGAACCTTACTTCAATGTAATTGGGATGGTTTATATTGTAAGCTAGGAAAAATACACTACTAACAAAGAAGTAAAATACCAATAATCGTACCTCCTCCTTTGCGTTTTGTAGCAAACCTCAGAATGGGGTAGGAAACTTGGATTGAGCCCTGATTGTGTGACATGTAGGTGATTTTTTTCAAGACGAAGCAAGACCTTCTTGCAACAACGATCCTCTTACTTTGCACCAGATGGGAAAAAGGATTATGAGGCTATTTGAGCATTAGGACGAGGCAAAATGATGTTCTTTGCTCAAAGGATGCACGAACTTAGATATGACATTCAAGTTTATTCTTTGTGTGTTTAGATGGGAGGGGTAACGTTGTATTTATAGCCCGGGGGAGTGATTAACTTAGATTAATTTAAGTAATCATGGTTTGAAAATGTGGGCAAGATTAGAGATTAGATGAGTGGTTTGAAAATGTGGGCAAGGAGTGGTGGCCACGAAGAATGGGTGAGGATTTGAATTATATTTTTAATTCATAAGTGAAGGATTTTAGGGAGTGGGTGAAGATTTGAATTTGAATTTTTAATTCAATAGTAGAAAAACATGGAGAATGATGACATGTGGTGAGGATTGGGTTATTTTTTAGATTTTGAAATGGATAATTAATGAAATTATATTTGATTAATTCGAATTGTATTTTTGTGGGAAATGAGAAAGGGGAATTAATTGATTTAAGATAGATGTGAAATTAGGGTGTCTACATTTGCCCCTCTTTGGAAGGGTACTATGAAAGTAGTGTCCTTTCAAAGAAAGTAGATGGTATGGGGGAAGAATTCAATCTACTTTTTAATAAGGTAGAGCGAATATTTGTTGGGGAGAATATAAAGTGGTGAGTGATAGATATCATAATATCCTCTAAGACAAAAATGTCATGAGAAGATGTGATTATGGATAAATGTGATGATGCCCCCTCGAGAGGACTGACAAGAATGGAATATACGACAGAACTCTCGAAAAGAAGAGAAATGAATTCTGTAGAGAAGAGGACTATACGGGAGTGGAAGAGACTGGAATGACCACACGACGCAAATGGAGAAAGGATTCAATCGGCCTTAAATGCTAGGTATGAGGGTGTGTGGGAAAGAGAAAAGGGAATGGATAGGATTGAGGGTTGATTACGAGAAGAGTAAGGGAGATAGGGGAGGGGAAAAAAGAATGGAAGAGGTAGAAATAAGAGAGAGGGATGATAGGGGAAGAAGTTAATTATGAAGGACAAACAAGGCAAAAACAGGAAAATGACATAGTAGAGGGTGAAGGGATAAAATAAAGAGAGGTGCAAAATGAAGGAAGCAATAGAGATGGTAAAGAGGGTTGCGTGGAAGTGAAATAAATGATTGAGCTGAGAAAGGCAAAAAACGAGAAAGGATAAATAAGGAGAAAACGATGTTAGAGTAGGGGGTGAAATGGAGGAAAATGGAAAGATGACGAAAGAAGAAGTAGAATCGAGAAAAAAAAAGAAACTATGAGGGTCAAGGTAAGTGTGAAAAAGAGGAGAGAAAAGAAGAGAAATAGATACAAAATGAACGAAAAGGTAGGTGTGGTAGAGAAAAGGAGAAGTGGTAAGAAGAAACGTGAAAATTAGGGGAGAGGAAAGGAAGATAGAATGAATACAAAGAGAAGATTGAAAGAATCGTGTCATTGTGAGGAAGACCAAGGCAAAGAATATCGTTTAGACCGTATGGAGATGCATGTGGAGGGTGGTATGATAAAAAAGAGAGGACAATGCTGAACAACCAGGTTATTGATGGGGAAGTAAGAGGAAACGTGATGGAAAAAGGGGAAGGAGATGATACAAGGGAAAAGAAATTAGACGAGGGGTGGGAGAGAGAAGAGGATAAAAAAGAAAATGAAGAAGAAGGAAGGTAATACAGAAAGGGGGTAATAAGTGGAAAGGGAACGGTATAAGAAATGTTTAGAGAAGAAAGAGGGGAGGAATGACATCGATTGAAAAAGATGTGGAGATGTATGAAATGAGGATACTAGGATGATGAGAAAATAGAAAAAGGATGTATGATGAGGACAGTAAATATATTGAAGAGGGTGAAGAGAAGTTGGAGAGATGGTTAAGAAGCGACAAGAAAGGGTGGGATTGAGGGAAAAGAATAAGAGAGAAAAGAGAAAGGGTAAGAGAAGAAGCAATGCCAAGGAGGGGATGTTAGGGAAATCCCGTTTACAATGAGTGGTGGGGAAGGGTGAGAGAAAAAATGAAGAAAAGGAGAAAGCTAATGAGGATTGGAAAGGGTAACGCCAACAGAGGGACGTTAGGGAAAACCCTTTTACAATGAGTGGTGGGCTTAGAGGAGGGAAGGAATTAAGGGAAACTCTAGAATGTCCAAGGGAGTGAATGGGGTTGTGCGGAATGAGGATTGATGATTTTTAGGGAAAAATTGTTTACAATTATTAGCGTGGGAAGAGAAGATGATGATGAAAGAATGATAAAGGAATGTTAACAACAATGGCGAAAAAGTGTGTGGGTAGAAATGTGTGGGAGAATTTGAGGAGGTGAAGTGGAAACAGTAAATAAAATGGGAGGGATGAGTTGGGACTATATGAGAGCAATGAGAGGATGTGGGAGATGAGGATGAATGAAGTGAGGATGAAGAAACCAAGACATGAGAAGAAAGGGAAAAAATGCTATAAAGGATGATGGACCAATAAGAGGAAAATGGGGGGAAAAGAACATGATTATATGCGGAAGATATTAGATAAGTATGTTGTAAGAGGATAGGTGGAGAAATGATAATGGTAGGCAGGAAAATGTGGGTTGGTATGAGAGATCAGGTGGAAGAAGCGATAAACAAAGTGAACGAACCATGAGGTAGAGGAAAAAGTTCACAATGACGAGTTTAGCGTAGGGAGGATCTTGACGTAAGACTATCATGTGATGGAAATGGTTAAGTAAGATTTCCAAGTGAGTAAAATTGGAGATGAAAAATGTTCAAGTGAGAAGTGGTGTTTGCGAGAATCGAAAAGGAGGTGATAATGGGGAATGCCGAGAAAAAGTGAAGGGTGAAGGGTACGTAGTGATGGGGAAAGGCAAGGAGGCAAATCATCCTTAAGAGGGACTCTTAAGTGAGATCGCCATGTCGGGTGAGTGGTTAAGTAAGATTGCCAAGAATAGGAGGGTGATAGTTGTGGTAAAAAGATGTGATGATGGGGAATGAAGAGGAAAGATGGATGGTGAGATTGTAGAGTGATGGGCAAGTGTAAGATGACATGTCATGCTTAAGAGAATCTCTTAAGTAAGATCGTCATGTTGCTGGAGAGGTTTCGTAGGATCACCCAACCAACAGGGATGATATGCAAGGAGAAAGACAAGATGATATTGGGGATAGGGATGGAATGGTAGGTTGAAGAAGATGATCGTGATGAGAGGCAGGAGAAATAAGATGGGGGAAGGCCATAGGGCAGGTCAACCTTAAGTGGAAGTCTTAAGTAAGATTGCCATGTAGCCAGAATGGTTAAGTAAGATCGCCAAGCTGAGGAAGAAGAAGGATGATGTTAGAGTTGGTGGGAATAGGGTATGACAAAATGGACTGAAGGGGAACCCTCAATAATACGAAAGTGTGTAAGTAGGATGACCAGGCATAAGACGGATTTGGGGAAGGATGAGAAAAGAGTGAGTGAGGTATGCCTGAGTGGTATATGATATGAGATGAGGTGATAATAAGAAAGAAAGGAAACAAAGGAGTGTAACATGAATGGATGAATGAATAGATGTAGTGGAGGGTGGAGAGTGTGAGGGGAATACTTAATTGGGATGCCCACGTGGTGAGAGTAATGATGCGAGAATGGGAAGCAAAAGAGGTGGAATGGGAAGATGTGTGTGGTGGTGATTGTTGTTTGATGAGAGGGGAGGTGGTGAAGAAGCTTCTACAGCGGGAAGATCTTAAGGAGAGGGTAAACCTCCACTGAGGATTCCATATAGAAGGGGTTATTAAGTAAGATTGTCAAGCGGGAAGCAAAAGGGTGAAAGGAAATAATACAAATGGGTGAGAGGGGACATGAATGGTGAGAAGGGTAATATGGGGATAAGTGGCAAAGGAGTAAAAATGAGGAGCGATGATGAATGGATCAAATACATGGTGAGCATGGTGGGGGGGAGGAGCTGCTGGATAGAGAATGCTACTTGAGAAAGATCATCAAGTAGGATTTGCAAACTGCAACGGTGATCAAGTAGGATTCCCAAACTGGGCAATGTATTAGTATGGGTGAATGGATGGGTTGTAAAGTAAGATGTTGATCATGCAGGAAGATACTCACGTGACAAAAAGAATCTTAATTTTAATATAGCACATAACAGGATGCATCATGATATAAAAGATCAGGATGACTAGACTGTAATATGCGTGATAGCATAGACATGGGCCATCAAAAAGATTTGATGCCCCAGGGTCAATAAAAAAGGTTTGATGCCCCAGTACGATATGTAATCAGATAACATAAGTATATTAGAGAGAACACTAGGATATAGAAAATAAAGATTCCCCCGTAATATATTAAGATATAAGAAAGCAATTAATAATTTATAACTAATAATGAAACACAAGAACCAATAAACATGTCCCTAATGTGTTCCACAGTGAGGATTGATTGGATGTTCCCCCAAGCAGGGGTACGAGGACATAGTAAAGTATTTGGTCATTTTCCTCAAACCCTAGCTTAGTGATTTGGTCATTAATGCATTAAATTAGGACTTTAGCCCTAGGATATTGTGTTAGCACACCTGCGCGTAGGCGTAAGCATCGGAAAGGGGGCGTAGGTGCCGTTTTGGGGGGCGCAGGTGTTCTTTTGGGGGTGTATGTGTCCTTTTGGGGGTGAATGCACCAAAAAACATATGCGCACATGTGCTAGCATGGAAGACACACACCCACATGCACGTACAAACACAAACACATGTGCGCACGGAGAAATGGGGTGCACACACAAAAAGTGTGGCATAGACATGAAAAGGTGGGCACACACACACAGGAGCATATGCGCAAAAGTGCAAGCATTAAATGTGTGGTGCACATGCCAAAAAGAGCACATAGACACCTGAAAGAGGGTGTAAGAATGCCAAAAGACATATGCGTGTAAGCGCAGGTGCACCAAAATTGTTGCACACACGCCAAAAAGTGCATCGCAGGTGCCCTAGACGGGTGGAGATAAAGGATAGGAAATTGTCAAAAACATGACACTTACAAGAATTTTTAGGATTTTTGGATTAATCCTAAAAGGGGAGATATATTTTTATAAGAAATATTAGGAACTAAGTAGCACCATGTTTATTTTGCAGAGGACAATTACCAATCTGATAAACATGGAAGTAACATACCTGGATAACAGAGCTAGAGGGTAGTATACACCGACATGACCGGTGAGCCATGGTGATACTACTTGAGGTGGTGGGGATAGGCCCCAATGTCTCTGATGCCACCTATCATACTAGACCATGACCTACTGACTACACTAGCTGAGCGATAAAATAGAGAGAGTTAAGTGCTTCAGAACTTTCAACCAGAGATATGACCATCACCATTGAGGACTGTATGGTATATTCTTCGTGCATGTTGATGATGGGCACCTTGATCAAGTACATCATCTAATGTATGGTTGATTAGAGTAACTTGTAGTGCCCTTTTTTGTGTTGATGACATACCACATGATGGGATAATGATAGCATTGCACAAGTGTATCTCTGACCCCACATTACATCAGGGGCCTCTTTACATCATGTCTCTTATCAGTGGGTTCTTAATCACTGATAAGAAATGGACCTCATTCCCGAGAGGACTATTGCCTTTGGTTCATAGCATCTATAGCGGTGAGAGATATTACTGGGGGCAGTGCATATTGGCCCACCTATATTGGGATTTACACTTGATCACATACAATGATCAGAAGACCGTGGGTCCAGCCTCCTTATTACAAATATGGTCATGGGGTCACATTGTGATCGGACACCTCATGGACACTTTACGTGTTTGAGATCATAAGGAGCCATCGTACATGGCTTGGGTAGCATCTAGTGAGGATGTACATAGCCATCTTGGTAGCCTATTAAGATATAGGTGATAGTTTGACAAGCAAGTAGAGATAGATGTCGTCTGGTGGCCATACAGGTATTTTCAATGGCCAGAGGATGCTGCAAAGCTCAGCGTGTGCCTAGTGGATCATTATATCATTGGCAGCTATAGTCATATTATGGAGTTGTACCAAGTAAACAGGTGCCAACGACAGCTTGGTAGGGTATAGTTGTTCCCCCAGCAATATATCTGGTATCCACGTAGGGATTTAGAGAGGTAGACCTTGGGGCCTTGCAAATACTAGTGGCTTGAGCTAGGGCAAGTTTCACGCAGGTGGTCCCACAGGTATGGGACCCAGTATGATAGGTGTGAGACCTAGGGACCATAGCCGACTATTTAGCTTGGTATGCTACGGTGTTACCCTAATGTCTCACCATTCTAGAGGAGGCTTGGGCAGCAGGAACTCACCCACCTATAGAGATATGGCACTGTGCAGAGTGTAGGGTAGAGGGTAGTGGCATATGGGCCGGACCCAGAGGATCCTTTCAATGGAATGTCACATGATGGGAAGGGTGCCTCACACGGCATAGGGACTGAGGCCATAGGGTGTAGTACAAGTAACAGTGTAGCCATCTAGAGGTAGGGTCCTAGAGCAGGGATAGTCCTACTAGAGCACCTCAGGGACCAGTCCATGAGGCACACACATAGCCTCCCAACCAGTGGCACAGATAGCCACAGTACAACTACAGTTACAACAGGTCATAGTTGAGAGAGACACGGCCAGAGTAGAGAGAGATGATGCTCAAGGCTGGGTCATGACTACCACAGCAAAGTGTGATGAGGCCCTGAGCTCACATTATTACCTTACTTTCAGAATGAGATCAGTATCAGGCCCAGGCTAGCCCAGGAGATGATAGAGTGGCATGGCAGAGCCAGATTCAAGAGACAATAGGCATAGGGGGCTCCGATATTGAGCCTTCTTCATCAGTCCCAGTCGTAGGTGTGGATGGTTGTTATGCACAGAGAGATCATGTATATGCACGATCACAGGCACTCCTTGCATAAAGGGACCAGGCCCACACTAAGCTGCAAACTACTATTGCAGAGAGAGACCGAGAGGCTACCTCCTCTAGACAGGCCGAAGGCTAACTTGGGCAGAGTGACAGGTGAGTGGGATGCTGCCCTTTAGGAAGCACTCACCTTCAGAGATGTGGACGACCTAATACGTGATGCCTACCAGGCTTGGTGGTGAGGCCTTATTTTATAGGACTGCCTATTACAGGGTAGTTCCTCCATAGCAGCAAGTAGCACTACTCGACGTCAGTCAGGGTTGAGTGCATCAGGCTCTTTGATCACAGATCAGGCCATTCTACCAGATCAGTGAGATAACCCATACCAGAGTAGCCAGTTGGACCAGGACCATCTTAGCCTCCAGTGTTCCATCAACCAGATGATAGATCTGGGAGCCCCGGTGAGGGCGAGAGCTGCGGTTGAGATCCACATTTTTGTTGTATAGATTATTTGTATGTATGCCTCTTATGAAGGCTGATTTTTGATGTACAACCTTGTATACTTGTATTTTGATGATGCCTCATGATGAAGGCTTGATTCTTTCTGATACATGCCCCTTTTTGATGGCATTGTGTATCGATGATGTATTATGTTGAGTACTGATTTAGATAGTGTATACTTGTATAGATATGTGGACATTTCTAATGTAGCATCTTTGTACACCTCAGCTGAAGGCATTTTTGATATAGAGCACTGATATGTATCCATTTTTGTTGATATAGATGTATATGACACACATGTATATATATGAGGATTACTTTTTGGGCTCAGATACACATGTTTATGAGATGATGTACTTTATTGTTTTTGTGTCCTGATGCATGTGACACGAGTGGGTATAATTTTATGATGTAAAATACCCTTTTTCAGAAATTACTCTATGTTGATTCTCATTGCATGTTGTGTGTTTTGATTCAGCACTTATGGATGTGTTATGATGTTATCTGATTTTGTATTTTGTATGTATCTGATTTCGATGTTTGATGTATACATGTGTTGTGGATGTTAGATGATAGATCCTTAGATGATATCAAATGCATTTCTCATGTGTTATTGTAGATGTATATGGATGGGATGATATGATGATATTGGTGCGGGGGGGATAGATTTTTTATCATGCGCAACCCCTCTTTCCCCCATTGATGATACGATATGTGATGATTAGCTTAGCATACATGCATGATGTAAAACTTAGCATTTTGTTTATATATGATGTATAGATGATGTTAGATGTGATGATAATGATGGTAATGTGATGTTAATGATAACAAAACAATGCACATGCAATAAACACAACCAAATGCTAACAAAGAACACCAGGAAATAATACAATACACCATGATTCACCATGCTTTATTAACATGTAATAAACACAATCAAATGCTAAGAAGGAACATAATGAATTAACACATTACATCATGATTTCCTAAGATTCACTAGCATGCAAAAACATACCGCAATATGTACAAGAAAGAATAAATCTAATCTAAGCAAGAAAAGATGAATCCTAACAAAGTATGCCCAAGCAACAAACAACCCAAAAAGTAGAAACACAAAATAACTATACAAGCAACAAGCAAAGCAAGAAACAAGACAATGCAAGTAAATGTTTTTTTTGTAAGATTTGTTTTCATGCAACAATTTTCTATTGTTTTTGGTTTTTGTGAAACAATTTTCTATTGTTTTGGTTTTTTCGAAACAATTTTCTATTGTTTTTTGGTTTTTGTGAAACAATTTTCTATTGTTTTTGGTTTTTTGTGAAACAATTTTCTATTGTTTAGGTTTTTGTGAAACAATTTTCTATTGTTTTTGGGTTCTGTGAAACAATTTTCTATTGTTTTTGGTTTTTTTCTGAATGGTTTTCCAGAGCTATGTACAGGTAACCAAGAAAGCGTGGATGCCCCTAGCGTTAGATGGGGAATATACAAGGGTAGAAGCCACACGCTTATGAACAAGAAGGTGAAGTCATTGAATTGCCCCCAGCGTAAGATGGGAAATAGCGAAGAGACCATACCCCTCATAGACGAATAAAAGAAGGCAAAGCCGGATCAAGGCCTGACAGGATGGGGCGCACAGGGAATCTCAAAGGCAGAACTAGGGCTAGGCCAAAGAAAACTACCCTCCAGATGCAGGATGCTTGTGAACAACGAATCCTCCCGAGGCACTGGAAACTGGTTTTCACCCAAGGACCTGTCCAAAGTGCCACAATTGTGTGGTTTTCACTAGTGGATGACCTATTTTCTCTTTTTCTTTTTCTAATTTTTTTTATTTTTTTTGTATTTTTGATCATTTTTAACCTCCTTGCGCCATGTTTAAGCATAGAACCGCTTAAGATGCATGGTTTTCATGGGCTCCCAAAGCTCATCACCATTGGGGTGAGCCAGTTTGTATGCCCCTGTGCCGTACTTGGTGACTATAACATAGGGTCCCAACCAATGTGGTTCAAACTTCCCTTTCTTTTCTCATTCTGCTCTGGTGTTGAACTGGTTCTCCTTCATGACTAAATCACCAACCTCAAACTGATGAGGGATGATTCTCTTGTTGTAGTTTCTGGAGACTCTATGTTGATACACTTTCAAGTGATTAAGAGCGTGAATGTGCTCTCATCCAGGAGCTCTAATTCAGCCAGTCTTGCCACTCGATAATCCTCATCCTTATCCAGATAGTCCCAAAGAGAAATTCTCAGGGATGAAAGTTTGATCTCTAAAGGGATGATAGATTTTGTCCCAAACACTAGGGAATATGGTGTCACACCTGTAGGAGTGCGAATGGATGTTCTGTAAGCCCAAAGGGCTGGATGGATTTGTAGGTGCCAGTTACGACCTGTTTTGCTGACCATCTTCTCCATTATCCTCACCAAAGTTTTGTTTGTGGCCTCAGCTTGTCCATTACCCTAAGGGTAATATGGCGTGGACCATTTTAACCTGATTTGGAACCATTGACAAATACCTTTCATAGTTTTGTTCTTAAATGACTTCCCATTATCTGTAATGATGGCTGCAGGAATACCATATCGACAAATAATGTGATTCATGATAAATTTAGAAATCTGGGCTCCTGTGACATAGGTTAAAGGGACAGCCTCCACCCATTTTGTAAAGTATTATGTAGCTGTGATGATATGTGTATGACCATCAGATGAGGTAGGAGTAATTTTTCCTATTAAGTCAAGTCCTCACTTGGAGAATGGCCATGGGGTAGTGATAGGTTGCAATGGTTGCATGACGGAGCATGAATGAAATTTCCATACTTTTGGAAAAGTACACATTTTCTGACATAATTGCAACAATCAGTTTCCATGGTAGGCCAATAGTAACCTACTCTTAACAACTTCTTAGCCAAGACCATTCCATTTGTATGTGCTCCACACACCCCTTCGTGCACTTCTTTGATTTCTTGGATTGACTCCGTCACATCCAGACAACGTAATAGATTCCCATCGTAGCCATGATGATAAAGTGTACCTCCCAAAAGGGTGTAATGGGCTATTTGGTGAATCAAGATTTTCTTTTCAGAATAGGAGATATTGGGAGGGAACGTGTTGTCCTTAAGATAGGTAAAGATGGGTTCATACCACAGGGAATTGGGACCAACAACATCACAAGCCAACAAAGATTCTGGCATGTCATACACAGGGATGGCGTAGATTTTCTACAAAGAACATGGCATGTCATTATTCCCTGGTGGAATACGAAGCATAGAACCCACCATTTCACCATGGCATCTATTGACCTGTTCTGCACTCTTGGGATTTGTTCAAAAGTAATGCACACAAAGTACTCCTTTAGAGTTTTTACTAACTTTTTGTAAGGTATGAGCTTGTCATCCTTAACCTTATATTCATCATTAACCTATTTGATAATTAACTGTGAATCACCCACAACCTTGACATGATGAACATTCCACTTGATAGCTAGCTTCATTCCTGCAATGAGTGCCTCATATTTTGTAATGTTGTTTGTGCAAGGGAAGCCCAGGCAAAAAGCCTGCGGTATAGGATCACCAGAAGGAGTAATAAGGACCACTCCTGCACCTGAACCATGAAACATAAAGGATCCATCAAAATGTATCTTCCACACAACAAATTCTTCAATGTAGAGCAAGGAGGCATCTGGTAGATCCAGATTCAAAGGTTCGTGCCTTGTAAAGGTGCTTCCACTAGTTGGTCCGCAAGTACTTGTCCTTTAACCAATTTTTGATGTACAAATTCTATGTCAAACTCACTGAGTAGAATGATCCAATTAGCCATTCTACCTATGAAGGGTGGGTTTGGACAATAAATACTTGAGTGGGTCAACCTTGGATATTAGCTTGGTTTTAGTATTCAATAGGTAATGGTGAAGTTTTTGAAAAGTAAAAACAACAGCCAAGCAAGCTTTCTCAATTTGAGGGTAATTGAGCTCATAGGTGATGAGGGTGTGACTCAGATAATACACCACTTTCTCCTTATGACCAAGGTTCGTATTGGGTGAGCAACAACACTAATAGAAAATTACGTAGCAGAAATATAGAGCAAGAGTGGTTCTCCAAGGAGTTGGTGGCATGAGGACAGGTGGATTAGCCAAGTATTGTTTAAGCAAAGCAAAGGCTTGTTATTTCTCAGGTCCCCAGATGAAAGTGACATGTTTTTTAAGAAAGTGGGTGAATGAGTGACATTTATCTGCAAGCTGGGAGATGAAGCGGCGAATGGCTTGAATTTTCCCCTGTAAGCTGTGCAGTTGCTTGATATTCTTAGGTGGAGGCATTTCAGTAATAGTAGACACTTTAGCAGGGTCTACCTCAATACCTCATCTTGATACAATGAAGCCTAATAGTTTTCCTGATAGCACACCGAAGACACACTTCTTTGGATTCATCCTAACTTTGTATTCATGCAGGTGTTCAAAGATACGCCACAAAATGACAGGGTGATCCTCCCTTGTTTTGGACTTTCCCAGGATATCATCTACGTAGTCCTCCATGATATCATGAATCATATCATAGAAAAATTACTGTCATGGCCCGCTGATAAGTAGCGCCTGCATTCTTGAGACCAAATGACATCACTTGATAGTAGAAGGTGCCCCAAGGAGTCGTAAAAGTTTATTTTGTACTGGTCTTCTTCAGTGATCTTGATTTGATTATATCCCAAAAATCCATCCATGAGTGATAGCATCTCGTACCCTACTGTTGAGTCAACAATCATATCAATATTTGGTAGTGGAAAATCATCTTTAGGGAAAGCTTTATTGATGTCCCTAAAATCCGTGTAGATTTGGATACTGATAGGTTTTTTCTGGACAGGAACAATGTTCGATATCCATTCAGAATAATCAATTGGCCTGATGAATCCTGCTGCAAGCAATCTTTCCAACTCTTCTTTAACCAATAGGGCCACTCTTGGGTGCATCTTTCAGAGCTTTCTGTTTGATAGGCTTAGCATCTGTGTGCACAACTAGGTTGTGCATGACCAAAGTTGATCTAAGCTCGGCATGTCTTTGTAAGACCATGCGAACACATCTATAAACTCTCGTAGCAAGCATAGTGAATGTCTTTTGTTCTCTAGCTGAGAGTGATGCTCCCAATTTTACTATCTTGGGATCCTCTTCTATACCAATATTGACATCAATGGTTTCTTCGACTAGTAATTTTGATAAGTCCTCCATACACATAGGATCAGGAGGTAGGTTGAGATCTTCATCCAAGGATGTCTCCATGAGATTTTCATCCTTGGCATGGTCACTTTGTTTGTCCTTTGATTTTTTTATTTGTTTGTCAGCCAGTGCCTCAAAGAGGTTTTCACTGTGCGACTTGGACTTTGATTTTTTTCAAGGCTTTACTTTGGAAAATTTTCCCTCACTTTTCTTTAAGTTTTGTTGACCACGAAGTTCAGCCTCCTCGCCGAAGTAGGCGCAGGTATCTAAGTTGATAAAGAAACCTTTCTTGTGATCTCCAATGGGAATTGTATCCCTTATGCCCATGAACTCTGTGATAGCTTTGTCATTCTCGAATAAATCTAGCAACATGTGACGTTGTTGGTCCCATTCAACAAGGGAAGGGTATACAAGGTCAAGGGTTGGTTCCATGGGGTTATGGTTAGGACAACATTGTTCATGAAAAGGTTTGTGGAGGCCAGATCCTCATATTGGCTACAATGGGAATCTGTATCACTATCTAGATAGTCAGAGCTATCCTCATGCTTCAGAACAAGTAGCATCTTGATCATTGGGGTGTGCTCCATAAGGGAAAATCCCAATGCCATATCTTTTTATTTTGAAATGCAGAAGAGGGACTGGTTCTCTTTGTCCTTGTTCATTTCTCCCACATCCTAGGCCTTTGTAGCCCATGGAGTACATCATTTTACTAGATTTTTCATATTCTAGGGTTCGATAACAAGACGGCTGAGTATCCTCAGGGACCCAAGTTGTAGGTGGATCAAGCAATTTTTCCTCAGCTAACAAGCCTCCAGGTAAGAATGACCCAATAGTGTGTTCCTTTCTAGGTCTTCTGAAGCAGTAGTTGGGTCGACCTCTAGTCTTGGGTGACAATGAGAGGTCTGAAACCAAGAGCACTTGTTGTACATTATACTCCCCATAGCCATATTCAAGGATTTTCATCTCCCATGAATCAAATGGAGATGTTGAAGTAGATGCACCATGAGCGCAAGAACTAAGAGAATCTGAATCCACCCAGGATTCCATGGCCTCAGACTGGAGAGGGACAAGCTATATCTACGAGGGACATGCATATGTACCCTTTCGTGTAAAGCTATTAAGAGCTCTACAATGAGCAAAGGGCTCTGAATCTCCTTGTATTGTAACTGTATGTCCCTCATGCTTCAACTTAATGCATTGATGAAATGTTGATGGCATGGCCTGCATGGCATGAATCCATGGTCGGCCTAGAAGCATGTTATATGGGAGTTCCAAGTCTAGGACATGAAACTTTGTCTGATGGCAAGTGGGACCCACTTCCATGGGCAGTGTGATGGTGCCTGCTGACTCCCTTTCCGCGTTGTCGTATGTGGTGATAGTGATGATATTGGACTCAAGATCTTCCTCTGTATGTCCTAACTATTTAACCAACTTGAGTGTGTAAATGTTCAACCCAGATCCATTATCCACAAGCACCCATTTGATCTTCCTGTGGGTGACAACTACCTCAATGTATAAGGGAAGATTATGTGTTGGATTCTCAGTAGGGATCTCCCTATGGTTGAAAGTAAGATGTTCACTTGGTATGATATTTACCACCGCAGCTTGAAGGTGTGTAGGATCGACTTCTAAAGGCACTCCTGACCCCTGAAGAGTTTGGTACAGAATGTTCTTTATGCACATTGGATATCTTGAGAAGATCTAAGATTGAAATCTTAGCAGACGTCTTTTCAAGTTGTTCTAAAAGGTTATATTTACCGGTTTGTGGGGTCGACGGAGAAGGTTCCAGAATCACGAGGTGGGCACGCCTTGTTACCATAGCGTAATCCTTTCCCTTGATCCGGATGGTATTGACACGGTCAGCAAGAGAGTGAATACATCCAATAAGTGAATCATAATGATTGTTGTCTCTTTTGGTGTACAAGTAATTCACAGCTTTATAAGTTTGGGATGACTCTCCCTGATCCGGCTTTGACTTTTCTGACTTATCATGATTGGGGAATGGTTCTTTATATATCCCCATTTTCTCGTTAGGTGTTTGTGTTTTTCCTGGGTTATCCACCTCTATCTCCCCATTGTCAATGAGGTCCTGAATATAATGACGAAGCCACAGACATTTTTCTATCTTATGTCCTTTGACATGATGCATTTCGCAATATTCATGCTCCTTGTACCATGAAGGTTTTGGAGCGTTGTCGTCAAATGGTTGCATTGTAGGATAGGTCATCATGTGGGCCACATCTAATTGTTTTAGTATAATTGACAAAGGTTCATTGAGAGAGGTGAACATTCTTCACTTTGGTGGTGGTTGAATTGGGCCCTTGGTTAGTTTAAAAGGTTGACCTTTTTGGACTGTTTGAACACGTTTGGAATCAGTGATTCCGTCTCCCACCACATTTTTGTTTTTGTTAAAGATCTTCAGCTTTTCCGTGGGTTTGACATTTTTGGTTGTCTCTAGATTGGGTTTTGAGGGTGCCTTTGGTAATGAGATATTTTTCTATTTGAATCCCTTTCTCGATAACCTCCTCAAAAGTGTGAACACAATGCATTTGGAGGTGGAAAGCTATATCCGGGTTGAGGTTGGGAATGAAAATACTAACCAACTATTTTTCAGGGAAAGCACAAGGGAAGCGACTAGCTATCCCTCTCCACCATTGGAGGAAGCTAGGTGAAAGTCTCATTAGGGCATTTCTTGGCACCACATAAGTCTACCATGGTGACATCACTCTCTATGTTATACGAGAAGTGACGCATGAACCTTTCTGCCAATTCTAGCCAGGTGAAAATTGATCCCCATGGTAAGCGTGTAAACCACTCCAAGGCTTGACCTCTGAGACTCTTGGGGAAAATTTTGATGAGATAATTGTCACTATAAGACACCTCTTGACATGCCATGTAGAAATATTTAACATGATCCTGTGGATCCCCTTTCCCTTTATATTTGTCAAACTTTGGCATATCAAATTTCTTTGGAAAGGGTTGAAGGGTCATTGTCTTGTCAAAAGGATAGGGGCATAATTCTTCGTATTGATATTTCCTAATGCTCCCTATATTGCTCTCTTGTAGGCTTACGAGTGTCACTTTCATAGACTGCACCTCTTGTGTGAGCAATTGTTCTCTAGTGGGAGAAGTGGGGATGTATACACGATGATACCCTGTGTCTTCTTCTCCTTGGTTTTCTCGATGGAGTTCATTGATCTTAACCTTAGGCCTCAACTTTTGAACGTTCTTGTTTGCGTCCTTCTGTACATGGGAGGTAAGCAAAGCTAGTTGTCGGCCTAGGTTACTAATTTGTTGTTGGATTGTGGCTTTCTTCTTCTAAAGGTTCCTCCTCCTCGTATTGTGGAGGTTCTTCACCCATCTCATGTTCAATCTTGTTTCTTCGTGGCACTTTGATAAAGGGGATTCTATGCCCCACCACTTTATCATTCCCTGCGTAAGAGGTAGAAGCATGTCCATTCATTAAAATATCTTCCATATTGATAAGGGGACGTTCTTCCTCAGTAGCGTTATTCACAGGTGGTATTGTTTCATTCTCGGTGGGAAATTTGGACCCTAATTCTATGACCCATGCCAACACTCTATCTTTGTTTCTGAGAAGAAACTCATCTAGTAAAGTGGGGTCAAAATCAAATTCTGCGTGTGGTGATTCTAATTCATTTCCACTATGATCGACCATCTCTTCTGTTTCTTTTTCTGCAGAAAACAACAGTCCTAGATCATGTCCAATGAAGGGGTTTGACCCTTGTCTATTAGAGGTTTCCCAAGCTTGTGCTTGTTGTTCCTCGTATGTCTGTTTCTTTAATCCTAGTCATGTTTTAGGAGCCATGTTTTCGTGACAGTTTCACTAGGGTAAGTTGTAAATGTGTTCAAAGCTTAGTGACCACCCCTAAGTGAGATGTAAATGTATTTGTTAAGAGTATGAATAAGTCAACAATGTGAGAATACCAATGTGATAGAGTGATAAATCACCAGTGACACAAGCGTTTGGTATCTAAACCTGTTTAAATGAAGTACCTCCTAGACTACGTTTCAAAAAGTAGTTTCACATCGCAAGATGATTAACAAGATGTTTTCACTTATGCCAAGTTCAAGGGAATGAACAAAACATAAGTAAATACAAGAAGTCAATGCGACCTCCCAATCAAGATATACGATGAGCGAGCTCAAACTCGATTAAGACCTATATCTCAAAAAGTGCCAATTACAATTCGTGAATGACACAACAATATCACCAAGATATGTTAACCCACTTTAAGAGAAAGTAAGGTATTGATATCAAGGTGTTATTGATATAACACACACAAATGGTAACACCTAGCACTCTTCAAAATCGAGGTAATAATAGAATCGAACTAAAAATCTCAAAGTATAGCTAGGAATAGTTAAAAATGTGTGCAGCGTAACCTTACAATATAGATATTTATGTCGAGTTTACAAGAAACAAGACGTAAATATCGAAATTGTAGTGATACGATACAAACAAGCTAACTCTTCTAAGGAAGTCCGCGGTGATGAACCATGCCTAACTACAATGACTGATCTTGACATGGGTATCAAGATCACAATGGCTACCAATGACGTGAATACGCCTCTGCACACTTTAGACGTTTAACTTACCTAGCCGCAAACATGGATGGGCATAAATAGACATAAAAGTGATGGAAACAGTCGATTGGTAACACAAAGGTAGTCACCCTTCTTCTGATCAACAAAGTGTCAAAAGAATGTGAAGGAAACAAATTAAAAAAAAGGATGAAAAATGCTGGCTTCACTTCGACAGAGTTTTGCCTCGCCCTAAGGCAAGTAAAAACTAGGTGAAAGTAACGCGTCACACGTTTCACAATGAAAATATGGTTCACAACTCAACACTGTTTTAGAATGGTCAAAGTGGGCTCCTGGCCAAAGTATATCTTCCTAGGTGGTTCTCTCGTCCTAGGTGCTACAAATATTATCCACGAGCAGGACAATTTACCCAAATAGTCTTAACTATCTTGGGAGTATCTCGACTTTTCCCCCTTCAAGCACAGTGGGAAGTAAATGCATCCAATTGTGTACTTAAAAGGGTCACGTAGGGACAACTTGTAACTCTATCTCACAAAGGAATTACTAGTCAGATAGGTAGTGTGGAGCACTTCCCATTTCATCCACAAGGTTCCCTCTTGCGTGGACTACTTTGGGGTTCCTGGAACCACCCCCATTGTTGTAGCTTAAGGTGTTATGCCAAAGGGGTTATGTTCCAGTTGAGCAGAGAGGGATGTACCCTTTTCCAAAACCTACAATATAGTGTTTTGAATATGTTGTTCATTTTATCTTTTTTAATTAGATGTGGTTTGCTCGAACACCGTTTGGCAACTGTATAACAACTGTATTAGTAGTTTTCTAACTTTTGTTTTGATTCCTCCGTTCTTTGACAAGCGATGGCGTTTTGGTCCTGTATGATGATTTTTAGTAGTTTTCCATCAAAAGAGAAGGCATCATTTCTGATTCTCCAGATCATCCAAGGATGCAAGAGAAGAGCATACGTGATGTCTTCAAAATCCAAAAAGATATCAAAATGGAAAAACACTTTAATTCAACTATGCCAAATTAACCAATTCCAACTCAAATATTCCTAACAACCTCAAAGCATCAAAAGGACCTTAAGAATCATTTCTGATTCCCAAGATCACCCCAAGGGACGCGAGGGAAGAGCATACATGATCTTATTCCTATAAGTAAACAATGCAAAATATTACCTAATCAAATACAAACATGTAAAAACAGCCTGCAAAGACAAAGATATGATTAGATAAACCTGCAAGAATGTTAGCACATCAACACCTTAATTTCAAAAATTACAAAGGATGCACCACTCTGCATTGTTTCAGATCAGTGCACCTACGCCACCCGAGAGGTGTGCGCACCACGAAAACAATGCATGCGCTACTCTGCGGATTTTTTTGACTCACAATGCACCTGCACCACCAGAGAGGTGTGAATGTCACTAAAACAGTATATGCGCTACTCAATGATAAAAACTCTGTGAATTTTTTGAGGTAGAAGTGCCTGTGCCACTAGAATGAAGTGTGCACCACTGCTTTGTAAAATAGTCCCCAGAGAAAAATGACAAAACAACTGCGTTACCATGAAAAATGTGTCTGCATGCACTAAAACAACATGTGCACTTTGGTTAGGGAGTGTGTTCCAATCTGACAGGTTTCAGAATGTAGTGAAGGTACAGTATGAAATGACTTCTGCACCTGGGTTAGTGCACCTACACGCTGGTTAGGGTGTGTGCGCCAGGGTTAACGCACATGTGTCGGGGTCGTGAAAATACAAAGTAACAAATTTTATCAGTGTGCCTGCACCACCAAAGAGAGGCGTGTGCACCACAAAAACCACGCCTGTGCCCCTAAAAATGTACCTGTGCCAGACCTGCAACCAAAATACGGCAACAAACACAAGAAAACTCACAATATCTCAAATTTTGACAAGTTAGCTTAAGAATGGCAATAACCCATTAAAATTATGGCTATGAACATGAGGTTACACATATCAAATTAGCAAAAATTCCAAGAAAATGGACATTAATTACTACATGTGTATATCAAAAATTAGCCAAAACAATGAAACTTAAACTAAATTCCATGGGACTAAGTGTCCCACCAGGCGTGCCAAATGTGTACAAGTATTTCTACAATTTAGCTAAATTTAAAGCAAGAAACTACCACCTAGAAATAGCTTTTTAACCTAGATACAAATGAGAAATGTGCACCATCATGATGAAGAAATAAGAAAGTCCTACCCTCAACATTATAACTTTGAAATTATCAAAACATAATGTAGATTAATGAACTCTATTCTCCTAAATTACCTAATTTAAAATTAAAATGAACCTAAGTAGTTCAATGGCAATCAAATTATATTTGCTTGCTTTGATCCTTCAATGGATGTTTGGGTGTGAGGCTTAGCTCTTCAAGAATGGAGGATGGAGGGCTCAAGAATGACAAAAGGCTATTAGTATGAAACTATGTGCTTTCTTTTGTCTCTTGAGAGATTTAGGTGTAGGTGTAGAAGTAGAGGGAGGGTTGTTTATATAGCCGAAAGGACAAAGGACTCAACACATCCTCATGAATGTGGGACTAATGGAGATGTAGAGTCAGTTATGGATAAGGGGGGTTTAGATGGGGTTGAATTAACTTTAGGAGGGTTTAGTTTGCCCTTTAGTGGCTCATGTGGATAAAGGGGGTGTATTAATTAATCAAGATGATTAATTAATACATGTGCAAGCTTTTATAAGCTTTTAGATGGATTTTAGTGTGATTTGGATCATTAGGAGGGAATTAAACCAATTAAATAGTGATTTATTGATTTGATGAGAAGGGAGGCTAATTAATTAATAATAATTAATTAGACTAGATAGAAGGTGTTAATTAACGAAGGGTCGTTAATTAGGGTATGTGTCAGATATGTGACTTAATTAATTAGTGTAATGTAATCAATTAACGACAATGAAAGAGAAGATGAGCGCTATTGACAATATGTCGTCAATTTGTGGGAAAGGAGACAATTAGCACAATTTAAGTATTTAAATTACTTGGGCGTAATTATAGGTGTCTACAATAGGCATCATGAATTTTCACAACACACATTGACTGTATCATCACTACAATGTCATAATTCAGAGTTATTAAGAAGTAAAGAAAAGCACCTTGAGGGATTAGTCTTAGGAGGGTTGGAATTCTATCTTCTGAAATCAGAAGTTGAAATCAGCCATGAGATTATTAGGAACTGTCTTGATCATTGTGAGTTGTTATAACAAGGAGATGTTGTCAGATTTCTTCTCGAATTAATTGTAAAATGCAATGCCATGTCCATCCTAGTTAGTGATATAGGAAATTCTTAGGCTTCTGTACCATTGAAGTATTTTGCCTTTAAGTGAAGAAGGAAATGGCTTTATAGCTACATCGTCCTCAGTAACTAGGTGAACAGAGCATACATTTACAATATCCTCAATATTCTCAGCAGGGGTAACTTGATTCTCACCAGTATAAAATGGTATCATCTTAAGTGCAACTATTGGTATATCATGTTGCGTGGGAAGAGCCAAAGGGATTCTATTGTTGAAGTTGATAAAGGGAATATTTCTTTGCGTCATGGCTAGAAAGGGTCTGAATACCCTAGTAGAGCATGTTGAAGGTCTTCTAAGAGGAGGGGTAGATTGCTCCCTGAGCACAGAAGATGGAGATGCACTTGTGACACTGCTACTACTTCTTCTTAGAGATGATTGAAGATATTCAAATGATTCTTCAACTATTATGCTTTGTCTAGTATGTATTCTTCTCATGAAATAAGCTATTTGACTACTAAAAATATTAGATTTGGATGTTAAGAGTCACAGGATGTGTTGAAATAAGCCTCCAAAGGGTGGAAATCAACAAGAACACATCAAATTTCTGAAATAAATATATATATATCTATTCAAACTA
This sequence comes from Taxus chinensis, assembly GCA_019776745.2. NCBI lineage: Eukaryota > Viridiplantae > Streptophyta > Pinopsida > Cupressales > Taxaceae > Taxus > Taxus chinensis. The sequence goes on along the minus strand of CM034153.1, from coordinate 735,947,255 downwards.
CTCCCACGGGGCGTGTCAAAAATTGTTGGAGCTCAAAATTATACTTATCCTAGATCAAGATGAACTATGACTTTAATGAAATATGGGACTGTCTCCAAGTTATGAGACTTGCGCTTTGAGATAGACCTCTGGATAAGGCTAGCTTCATCTACCTATTTCTACTACTAAAACTAGTCCTAAGAAGGGAAATGTAGCTACCTATCACTACCATACGATTCCAAGGGACTACGGTGAGAAAGAAATGCATAAAATGAAACTTGAGCTAAGGGGAGGTGATAGCACTAGAAAGAGGGGGGTGAACACTCTTAGGTGAGTAAAACAAGGGGAAAATGTACACAGGGAGGGAAAGGCAAATGTGCCACAATCCGGAACAACATTCATGCACTTGTTTTCATGGAGCACAGAAGAAAAGAAACCTATAAGGGGCATAAAATAATGCACAACAAACAAACAATACAAGGGAAAGGCAATAAGATGCAAACTAGGAAAGAGAATAGCCATAAATAAGACTTTATTACTTCTAAGAGATGCACAGATGATTACAATGGTGAAAGAGGTAGGTTTCCACATGTAAAGAGCTAGATCTAAGGCTTACAACTCAAAATTCCAAGGAACAATTCTTTGAACAACGCATTTGGCAAACAAAGAGGGTCTAACCTTTTACAATGAGCATTTTTCTACAATATATAGAAGAATGTGAGAGAAGGAAGGAGAGAAAGAGAGGGGAAACTAGATTCAAAATTCTAACCACCAATAATAAGCAATAAATGCATCTATAAGATTATCAAATCTACCTCCCCATGTATGTTTAGCTTATGGAAGAAAGAAGGAGACCAAATCTGATGAAATATGGGTAGTTGAGATGATTGAATCTATGCATTAATGGTTTGAGATGTTGTCTCCCTATTTTCCACCTACCAAATCCCACCAAAATCTGATTTTGAAAATCCTAAGCCCACGTTAGCAACTTTCAAACAAGACCAAAAGTGCATGAATCTGGGCTCAGTAGCAAATTTTTTGGCAATATGAAGTATTTAGTGTAAATTGAACACCTAAGACACGTGACACGCTCTAATTGACTGAAGGATTCAATTGACTATATACTTATTTTTTTGTTCTGCCACATGTCGTGCATTCATTTTTCATGAGGATCTGGTGCGCAGTTGGCATGTTTTGATAGCTTGCGTGTTGCACACTTCTTCTGAAAAGTTGACCTGTGGTACTTAAAGACTGGTGTGGAGGATTACAATTAACATGTGCACAAAATAAAGAGGTGTGAGAAGGAAGAATGTAGAGTTCTGCGAGTGTGTGTAAGAGGGTGCGTGAGGAGTGGGAAGAAAGGTGCACATCTAAATAGATATGCAAGTATGCAAGGAACGAGGGAAGCACACGAAATAAGGGCATGTGGAAGTAGTTGCACCAGGAAATTGCGTGAAGGTGGGAGGTGAAAAGAGAAAGTGATTGTGTGCAAAGGGATGCGCAGGACTCGGGAAGGAGGGGCATAAATAGAAAATCATGTTAGGGACTTAGCCAAAAAAGAAGGCAAGCCCACAAATGTGCGTGTGAGGGTAAACAAAATTGTTAGAGTGAAATTGGATGCAAAAATACTACGCGCGTGGGGAAAATGGAAGGATATGGAGAAATAAAGAAGAAACACATAAGTGTGTGGAAGGAAGGGAAGGGAAGAAAATACACAAGGAAAAAACAAGAAGGGGTATGCAAAGATGCAAAAAGAACTGCAGCCATATATAAGTGTTAAGATATGAAATCATGAGCACGCAATCTAAAACTTAATGTTTGAGCTAGAATGGAAGTGTAAATTGTCAGAATAACTTATGTGGTTATTTTAGACACCACCCACATCATACATCGTTGTCATCAAATCATGTACCACATCTCCCATGCTCATGGCCTCAACTATGCATTGTGCCATATCTCTCTCTAATGTAAGCTATTGTACTTGTGTTGTAAGATGGTCTCTCTCAATAGTCACATGATGTACATGTTATAGTTGTATATGATACATAATCACTATGGCATCTCTCTTCTGAGTAACCATGTCTCTGTGTGTCTATAATGCTAACTTTTCATCCAAAGGCCCTGGAGGTGGTAACAATGGAAGCTGACCTCAAAAATCCTCCTCTCCCTCATCTACCCCTCCATCATCAAATTTATCTATGTCATCATTTGTGTCTCCATCACCATCTTCATCTCCAACCCCATATCCATCTCCATCTCCTCTTACAAGACTCGGTGGCCTTGACGGTGAATTTGGAACTTGAATATGAGCATGTCTAACCTGCACTTGAGCATGTCCAACATAAACTTGAGCTTGCACTAGTCCTTGAGCCTATAATTTTTCTTGTGCATGTTCCTGGCCTAGTCTACCTACATCTCTCCCACCTCTCTGATGAAAAGCACCCTTAGCTATTATTGTTATGCCTGTTGTTATAACTACCTATGGAAGAGTGATTTGTAAGGGTATGATATTTGCATACCATGTCAGGTATAAGGTATCCATTGATAAGATCCATTATATATATAGGTAATCTAGCCATAGTACCATCTTCCATACACTCATACAAATTCATTTCCATATTGTCACTATATATATCCTCTAATCCAAACAATGATCATATGTGAGCCCGAATCTGCATCACACTACTCTCCCATTGTACTAATCTACCTTACATCAGTACTTGAAGTATTTGATATACATCCTCTAAAGTGATTGATATTTCCCCCATAGGTAATCTGAATGTATGACTCTCATTGTGTCATCACTCAACTAGTGTAGTCAATAAGAAGTGATCCAACCTAATAACCGGAAGTTGAGCAACATATGATAGGCTTTTCACCTCTAATATAATACACAATCCTCTTCTCTCTCTCCAAGTCATGCATCTCTCAAATGATTGAATCTATCCACGATGTTCCTGCTCATATAAGGCATATAATCTCTGTTATAAAACGTAAAACAACATTGCTAGACCCATTGAAAATTCCCTTTTGTTCTATTTAATCCTTTAAATCTCTTCTATGTCTTCTAATTCAAGGTATTATGCATTTAACAATGAAGCACATACCTCAATTCTAGCGCATGTTATTCTAGCATGTGTACTAATCACATTATCACATCTACCTATACACTAGCACATGTAATAAGCTAACGCACATACATTTGTGTTAGTGTGCACAACGTTGCACTAGTGCATATTATGAGTCACACTAGTTTGATTAATTGTGTGTGATCAGGGGAAATTTTTTAGTGTCATAAGTTTTCTAAACTTCCTTAAACCATGCAAGTGCGGTAGAGCCTTCAAAGAGCTTTCCGAAAACTGTAAGAACGTGAAAAACGGACACTCTGAGCTCAAGATATGTCCGGTCAAAGTTTAGTCAACAAGGAAGTCAACTTTGGTCAACAAGTCAATATTGGACCAATACCATTGTGACACGTGGAAAAAGGAGAAAAAGGGAAAAATGAAGGTGGTCTTTTATCATATTTCATTTGGGTCAAATTTCATATTACTTTGTAATTATTTGGCACATTATTTGACATTTATCAAACCCCCACGCATTTGTCTAAGGATAATATTTTTGGCATATTAATCTCCAAACATTAATGCAAACCCTTATCCATCCATGCATTATATCCTACATGCCACATTCATCATGATCAAAGCACCAAATTTGGACCAAAGCGCCAAATTTGGGTCAAATACCCATCCACTAAACCCACAGCGTTCGAAATGGCTCATAAAACAATAAAACTCCAACCACCTCCACCGCTTTAGCATTAAAATATGGAATTAAAGCAAAATCCGCGGAAAAATGGTAGGAGGCGGGAATTGATCCCCCAACCTCATAGGTTTAAATAAAATCCACTAACCAACTCGCCAAAGAGGGTCGCTTGGATATAAAATGGGTCGCTTCAACTTATACAAGGGCAGGTCTGTGTAAAAGCAATAAAGAGACAGTTTTCAGAAAATGCCATTTTTTGAAGGCCTTACACTCAGAATGGGAACTTGGAGTAAAAATATGAAATGAAGAAAATTCTGAAACAATTCCAATGATGTAATATTTGATTTTTTTGTTGAGTTTTAACCTATTTTTGGAAGCTTTGAATGCAGTTTTTAACAGGGATCTACAAGACAACTAGTTGGAAAACACAAATTTCAATGCACTTCTGGTCCGAAATGTGACTTGGTGTAAACATGAAAAGTGTTTAGAATTCAGACATGATCTCAGATATATAATTTTTTTTTATAGAATATTTTTAAATCTCCATTTGTAGGTGTTTTTCTAACACAGTTGCAGGGAGATCACATTGTGAAAACACTGTACGAGCCACGAATCGTTCTTGGGATAGTTTCTGCTATTTTTCAGAGTTCTTGGGACATTGATCAGCTCATTTGCAGGTTGTGATTAATTATTGGTTGTTTGTAAGAGTTATTGTACTTACATTTCAATATTATTAATGGATCGGTTCAATCCGAACCCAGGGACGTAGGAATTTCTGAACCACGTAAACAATCTTGTTTGTTATCTGAGTGTTTTCAGTTCTGGTTATTTATTTGTTACCCAAGTTTTCTACACTTCTATGGATGCATAATAATCAGAATTTAATCAATTTTTGGAGCTTAGAATACTTAAAATTGGTTAAGAAAATCACGATCTTTGGAAACTTTTAAAAGTGAACAAAAATACAACACACGTTTTCATATTAGTGTGTAATAGCGTTACTTTTTCAACTTCTTCTAGGCCTAACAAGTAATAAATGCATTCAAATTTTTTTTGGATATATACTGCATCGTCATCATCGGCAACCCAACCAAACTCTTGGACGTGATCCACACGATGCACACAATGGGGATGATGGGCCATTTCTCTCATGATCTAGAGAAAAAATATCACTCATAGGAAAAATAAACTATAAGAGAAAAAATGACCAATGATTATGCAAACCCCTCCCCCCTTTTATTTATACCATTCTCCTAACCCTGATTCCTCCATTTTGGACTTTGCACCCACCTAACTAATATTCTAGGCCATTTCTTCCTATATTTCGTTGTGGCTCTCTCTCTCTCTCATATCAAGAGGTTGTCCACCACTTTAGTGCATCACCCACCCACCTGAGGGGGCATTCCCCTCGATACTAATCCAGACCCGCTAGGGCATCCACATGTCTTATTAGGGAAAATCAGGTAGTCCTATCATTTTTATTTATCATTTGTTCACCATTTTTCACATGTCTACTATCTTTAAAGCGATATTACTATGTAATAACGCTTTAAAGAGGGACAAATATAGACACCCCAAAATAACCACTATGCATTATAAACATTCAAAATCCTATTGAACCCATTGTCCTTATCTATAATTAAGTTAATTAATTCCATTACACTATATCGCCCCTCTTAGCTAATTTTATTAGCTAACTTAATATCAAATTAATTGAGTAGATATTCATATATTCACTTTCACATTTAAATAAATTAAATATCCTCACATCTTATTCACCTCCTCAACTCAAGTTGACTAAATGTCATGACTAAAGTTACAAATAATTATTAAATTCAAGAAGATAAGTTTAAATTAACTGAAATCATGCATTTGAGTTAACTAAAGATATCTCACAGGTCATAGCAATCCAAAATTAACTCACATCCTTCCAAAAGTAAATCATTCACATAATTTTTTGGGTGAATAAAATAAAGGATATGGAATTAATATTTTTAAATAGTCAAAAACAAGTGCAACCCCTTTCTAACTCAACAATAACTCATCCATGTAAATTTAGAATAGTAGTTCAACTCCTCAATCTTTCTGGAAACTAAACTAAATAAATCACTCATATTTAGCTATCCCCAAATCAACTCAATCCAGTCTTTGCTTGAGGATTCTCCTTCCTCAGCTATAAATCAATGGTCTTTCCTTTACAACTCATCCACCAATAAGCTTGAAAGTTCATAGTGTTATTCATTCTAATTGGTTGGTGAATCAATCAATCATATTGTTATTCCGTCCATATCAAATCAATTCAAAGCAATCATCTTTGTGCTTGTAGCTTGATCAATCTTCCATTCAGAATACTTCTTGGAGCATCCACAAATCTACAAAAGTATTCAAATCAATCAGATCCAACAAGATCATTACTCAACCTTGTTTCTATAGTTAGATCCAATTTGAGGTGGCTTTAGAATTTATCAAGGGAAGGTTTGCTTTGTTTGTATTAATTTTCCTTATTCATGTAATTTCCTTGGTCTACAGATAGTAAGTATTAGCCCAGAATTATCTAGCCCCTGATGATAGTAAGTCATGTATATATGATTCCCTTATTTATTTTCATCATTAACAACAAGAAAAGATGACCCAAAGTAACAAAAAATATTTTAGAAAATGTACCAAATGATGTGACATTTAAAAATCAGGAAAAGGAGGGGAAAAGGAAAGAAGTGCCCAAAGGGACTATAGAGCCTAGTATTGTTGTCCCTAATGAGCGGTATTGTCTGGGGTGTTTGAAGGATATAACGGCAAATACAGAACTGGGTCATATGGTGTCTAATGTCCAAGAGTAAAGTGGTCATTCCAAAAAAAAAAAAAAGAGGAGTGTGTAAGAGGAGAACACAATCTAAAAGAAAAACACGTGTTATTAAACGTCTTATTTTCATACTTAATATTCATGTATATAACTTAGAGAACTGATGTAAATAAAAAAATTGTAATTTTATGACTACAATTGCCCCTACTTTATGTCAGTGAATGAATATTCAGTAGTATAAAGTAGATAAGATGAGCGTACCTTGTGGAGTGGTAAAGGAAGTTGTAATTGATAACATGTTGAATGAGGAATGTGTTTGACACCATGCTGAATGGATATTATGAAGTGTGTATCGTGAAATGTAGAAGAGAGGATAAGGATTATAGGGGTGACCTTGCATGCATAGTAGAAGTGATGTATGTGTTTTTTCCTTGGATATTGCCTTTGCCGGAGTGTCTTGTGTTTGAGATTGTTCCTTCTTCCATTTGTCTGTTGCCCTTTTTTCAGAGTAAGGTAGAACCTGCAAAAAGAAAATAAGTATAGTCAATGCTCAAGATAAATGAAATTTAATTTTAACTTAGTACATGTCAAAATAGAAATGAGTATTGAAAATAAGTGAATTAAGTATAGAATAAACTTGTGTGCCATGAGAGAAGAGATATAATTTTTTCCTATATATTTACTGCCTTGGAGAAGGTTGGAATAGTACTAATGATTTGGGTGTCCTATTGCCAAACTATTTATTTGAGTGTCTTGTTGCCAATATACGGATTTGAGTGTCATGTTGCTAAACTAAGGATTTAAGCATCATATGCCAACGGAAGATTATAGGGAGAGTGGTCATATTTTCCCTCCAACCTTTAATGCTTCCCCATAAATAAGTGCCATTGTAGATGATCGTAAAACTAAGATAAGCTGGTCACTGAGAAAAATAAAGTAATTACTTTCATTGTGCAAAGTGTGTAACATGCCAAAAATTTTGTTCAAGTTGTTTCTAATAGTAACTTGTAACCGAGCATGTGTTGTTGGAAATTAGAAAAGACTAACACTAAGAACATGTTAATTATGTATCGTAGTTATTTCTACCCCCAAGACAAGAACACCTTGGTGGGACACTAACACCCACCATTCCTATTTGTGTTGGGTGTTTCCGTCTTGTACTAATTTTAGGTAAAATTTGATTCTAAACCTATGTATTAGCTTTTGTTTATCTTGATTTTGTTGTTTACCTTTTTTGTCTAGTCTGTGAATTTTTGAGAGGGTGAAATAGTCACCTGATTATTTCCCTCACTCATTTGGTGTGTGTGAGATGAACAAAGCCAATCATGGCCCAAACGAGGAAAGTTGAAATTGATGTGCACATCTGAAATAGAATTCCTACATGGGGAATATGGAATATATGTATGGTAACAACCATGACATATGAAAACAAATGGGAAAAGGCTAGCCAAAAGTGTTAGTCACAAAAAGTATACATTATGCAATAAAAAAAGTCAAACACACACAATAACATGGCAAAAGACACAAAGAGTAACTAGTTTAATACATGGGACACCACTTAGGATGTCACAAGACACTCAAAGCCTTCACGATGATAGAAGAAAAAAAAAATAAAGCATGAGGCATAGCCCACAAACAATGAAAATAAAGATATGAACAAAGAAGACAAGATATAAGCAAATCAAAGAGTTGTGATTAGAAGTAGGCCTACAATACAAATGTTACATAAGAATCCCCATTACCATGTTAGAAAAAATTTATAGTATATCACACTCTATACAACTAGAAATAGTAATGAAAGTAGTAGATATTGCAATCATAAAACCTATATATAGAGAAATAGAAAATGTATATGCCCCAAGATCCTCAGAGGGACTAGTATGGAACAATGCCAAACATCATACATTGTGTAGAAACTTGTAAGTGATTTGTGTTCACCTCATAAAGTACCATGTGAATGCATATGTGTGTATGGAAAAAGGATAGAGCATAATATGAATCTATGTAACATGATAAGTAATGTGTAACATATAATAGAATGAACAAGCAAAGATACATCCAATCAAGGTCTAAGCTAGTTGTTTTTAATTTTTTGCAATATGTGAACTTGAAATAGAATATCTAGGGGAGGGGAGCAAGGTTTCTCCCCAGTGTATATGTGAAAAGTGAGGTCCTTGTAGGTAAGTACACCTTCAACAGTTGTATTTAAACCTGGAACAAGAGTACATCATCAAGTAGCAAGGGGGGTAATATGCCCCTAATGTGTGAATATTGCAGTGATCTACCCAATGAGGGTAAGGGGTAAGGGCCCACTATCTGCTAATGTAAAAATATGAACATGTGTGAACAAGATTCAAGGACCTAGTGCTATGTGAAAGTGCATATATCATAACATGTGGAGTAGGTTTGTATCATGCATGTGGATAAACTTCAATATGTCAAACATTGGTAAGTAATAAGTGCAATTTGGGAAACACAAGAGCTGTCAAGGAACATTGTCAACATAATGAGTGGAAAACCCTATGGAGTCTAAGATCCCAAATATATGAGGATTAAATAAAATAACATACACACTAAGGATATGATTGGTAGAAGAATCTAAAATAGGTGGAACATTGGGCTTGCAGTAAGTGCAAACATAAGGATCAATGTGTGAGTTAAGAGATATGTAACATATGTAGTGCTATGAGGCTCATCTGTATCAACCAAAAACAAGGAGGGAGAGAAACAAGACTCATCATAAGCAATGAGTGCAATTTGGAAATATTGGAATCAAGAAATTTGTATGAACTAGCCCCTGTGACCATAGACATAAATGTGGAAAGAGGGGAATTTATTGCCCCATGGATGTGACAAGATGAGGTGTAGCCATAGTAAATGAGTCATGCATAGAATATTGGAAAGTGGGAGCATTAGGAATCATTATAAAATTAGCACATTGTGTTCTAACTTGTGATGAGGAAGGTACAAAGAGTGATGTAACATTAGAATCAATAAGCATATGATCATTAGAATTGCATTGAGGGTGAGACATAATGGGAGGAGTATCATGGGTGCCACTATAAATTTCATCATGTAATTCACTAGCATTGTAGTCCATCGTAGGAGAAAATGATGTGCAATGTAAGTAGTAACTTCATCATCATGTATAAGAGGGATATCACAAAGAGTAGAAACATGAGGTGTGGAGAATATTGTATCATTATTCATGAAAGGTGTGGTAAGGTAATTGTGTGTTATGTCATGGTTATAAAGAGTTACATGCATAGTATGTAACCAAGGATGACCTAGAAGGATATTATAATTGAGATTTTGAGCCATAACATGAAATATAACATTAAGAGCACACATGCATATAGTAAAGGGTACATTGATTTATCCCAAAAATTTCTTAAGTGTATTATCAAAGCCATGGATACATAGAGTAGATGGAGTTAGATCATTAGTATAAAATACTATTTTATGGAGAAAGGAAATGTTGCGTACATTAAGATTGGATCCATGATTAACTAAAGCACACTTAAAAATCACATTACTAATTTGAACTTAAAGATACAATGGAGAAGCATTGTCATTAATTATATGGTAAACCATAGAATAATGTGTCACAAGCAAACCAAAAAGACAAGAAAATTTGTATTAAAATTGATGTTGATAAAAAAGTGATTGTCATCAAATGAATAAAACAACCATCTCTCAAAATAGAATTTGAATTTTATAAAACAAAAAGAGTTTTTTAAATATAATGATGGAAACTAAAAACCTCCAAGGGGTTTTCTCAAAAGTGTGTATTTTTTGAATTATGCCTTGATTACCAAAAAGTGTGATTTCATATTTCCAAAAATATTATGTACAACATTTTGGTAAACAAAAATAAGATTTCATTAAATATATAAAAATAAAAAATAACCTCGAAGGAATTTTAAAATAGTGTCATTATGCTTGAGATATGAAACGAAGGTTGTTTTGAAAATCGAGAGCCCTAGAAAGTGACCCAAAGGGTAAGATGAAGCATGAAACCCTAAGAAATGTTTTGCAAATCTGATTTATGACAAGTGATAGATGAAAATCAGGTTTGGATCTAAAGATAAGATATAGATATGAATCCTAATGCAACTAAGGTTTGGATTTGGAGAAGAATGGATCCGTTAAAGAGCATGCAAGGGGTTTGGTTCACTAAATGATTTAAAGAAATTTAAATCTTTTGTTATCACCAAAATTTGCACCCTCTGAATGATCATGAAAGAACAATAGAACTGTCTCCAAGTGTGGGACTTGCATCTCAAGATAGATCTCTGAATAAGGTTTGTTTCTCCACCTATCTAACCTAATTCTAACACTACCTCTAAGTTAACATATACTAACCATCAAAGGGACCAGGGAGAGAGATGCACAAAGCAAAACCTAAGCTAAGGGGGTGGTGATAGAACTAGAAGAGAGGGTCAATCACTCTTCACAAGAGGAAGGAATAGAATAAAATGTAGGAGAAGAGGGTAGATAGATGTTCCACATATCCAGAACCACATAGAATAAACATTCCCACACATGTATAACACACTAAAATGGAACCCTGTGAGTGGAAATCACACACAACAACCCAAAGAAGGAATGGGTGGCAAGAATGTAATAAATACAAGCAAGGGACAAATAATAGCCACAAACACAAGAATTATTGCTCAAGGGGTGCACATATAATTTCATTCATGACAAAAGGTGAAAATACACATCATGAAGACCAAATAAGAGGTTTAAAATTCGTGAGAAGTCGACCACCATTTTGGCATGGCGTCGTTACAACAAAAGATGGTCTTTTTTATGACTATGAATTCCATATTTATATATAATGAGAAGAAGAAATAGATAAAAAGAGAGAGCCCCCAACATGAGATATTCAACCACCAAGAACCACTCATAATAGATGTTTGTAGGGGAGTATGGGTGTCTGAAATGGATCAAATCTCACACCATCAAATTTGTAGGTAAAAAATAACGGTGCCCATACTTCATTAAATTTTGGTTGGTGGAGTGATTGACATTTGATTTTCAAATTAGGTGCAGCTCTTGTGTGTAATCCGAAGACTTTAGATGATTTCTATGGTTTATCATGGCCTTTGCACCCTCAAGATGATGCATTGAATCATTTTTGGCCCCATAATACATTAAGTTATTCGTGTACTACTCCTTCATTGTGTAGAGTTTCTGAGTGTTGATGTTATTTCATGTTTTGCGGCCTCTGGTCTCGTCCCACTACTATTTCTTTATCGTGTGGACTTGAATGTTTTTTAGCGTTTGCCACAGCTTTGAAAGCTTCTACAATTTTCTTTTCAACGCTCCCACTATGCTGCAAAGATATTTCCTTCTTTGTGCACGAGACTAACTGTGTGGTTATGTTTCATCATTTCGTGACTTTTGAAGTATGTGTAACAATATAACTGGGAAATCCACGGAGATCTAGGATATTGTTTCACAACTTCCAGTCTTATTCACTCCAAAATTTTATTTTCACTTCGCTTTATGACACTTCGAACTTCTCCTTTGTGCATCACGACTTTTGCTATAGTGGAACCTGTCCTTTATTTCACATAATTGACCAACTCCATATAACACCATTTTTCCTAGCCACAAAGGTCCTCCTCAGTTACGAATCAACCTAAGTGTCAAGTTATGCTCTTTCATTTCATGGGTTAGGAGAACCCACGAAACACCAAGTTCCTGCTCTCCAACTCTAGACCATCTAGAACAAATACAAGTCTAGCTCCAAACCAATTTTGAAAATCCACCCAAGTCTAAGATGATACTCCCTTTATTCCACAGGTTAGGAGAACATGTAGAACACTACCTTCACACACTCCATGAAATACTAACCTCATCTTCCACAAATTTCCTGAGAAATAAAATGACTAAGTCCATTTTTGATGAGTTGTCCAAAATTGCAAGGGGGTGCAATTTGGGTCAACAGTTTGACGACCTCCAGGGGACATCTACATGCTAGATGATGAAGACTAGTAGCCTTTGTAGATAGCCTAAAATTACACACCTATTTCCATCTTATCCCAAATCACTTCCTAATACATCCTGTTATTCACCCATTTGTGATTAATTGATTTAATCAACTAATCATACACATTGCACCCTTTGGATTAAATAAATTAGTCCTTAGTACCCATTTGCTAAGTTAATTATCATTTCTTAATTAAATAATTAATTAGTGTGTACATCCTAATCAACTGCTACTTAGATTCTCAATCAATAGCCACTTGGACTCCACATTCTCATCCTAGTCAACTACACTTCTAGAATCCTAGAAAGGTGGGGGCAATTGAATTACATGTATAACCACCTTTCCGGATGCAACCCTAGAACTGGTGCAACCTCCTCAAATGTTATTTTTAATATGTGCATTCAACTATGTTCAACCAACTTCCAAGTACTTCTTCCTCTATAAAATTTAGGGTTACTCTCTATCAAACCTTCTTGGATTTAAGTACAAAAAACTCAGTTAAATTTACTCTAACTTCTGTTATTTTGGAAGCAATAATCCAATCTAAATCTCTATGTTCGTCGCAATTGCATCCATGTTTGGAGGTCAGTCAAGAGCACCCACAATTCCACAAGGTTACACAACTTCTAATCTCTCACAACCTACTTAAGGTTTGCATTAGAAGGTTATAAGGAGGTTTACACACGTAGTTATTTATTTTCCATTACTGTTACTTTTCTTTGTTTACATTTTGGCATGCCTAGTGGGACTCACACCCATCTTATTCCATTTTTGTTTGTCTAATTTTGTTCTTGGTGTGTTTTTGGTGTTTTTGTGTTGTTGTGTGCATTGTTGTGTTATTGTGTAGGTTCTTGGGAGCATTTAGAAGCAACAGTAGTTTGCAAGATCAAAGAAAAATATAACATCTTTATTGTTGTTGTCTAACAATTTTATAATGAGTTTAGTATTTATTAAAGTTTTTTTAGCACAAAAATCAGTTTTCAAATTTGTTTATAGGTGTTTTTCCTAAAGTGTATTTGTATTTTTCATTATAGGTAGGTTTTTTTCCTTTCTGATGTATTTGTGTAAACATCCTGCATGCAAACAATATAGATCATATTTTATTAAATCAATTACCTAAAAAATCTAATTTCGTTTAACACAAAGATCATATTTTACAAAAAAAAAAACTTAAAAAACAAGAACCTAAATTAAACCCTATCTACCCACCAACCCCCTTCCCCCTCCCCCTCCCCCTCCCCCTCCCCAACCAGCTTGGTCAAGCTGGCCCTACCCTTTAACTCACTAAACCCGATTCCATTCTTAAACACCCACCCACGACCCCGAGCCAACTCCCTGCATCGACTCACTCCCTCCTCGGCCCTCGACTCAGACTCCCCTTATGACTCAGACAAAGTTAAGCCCTTGTTCCCAACATAGCTCCCTGAACACACACCCTGTCCCGCGTCCTAGACACCCTACGACTCCCCTCACCCCCTATCCCCAGCCACTCGGCCACCCAACCTTCCCAAACCCCTCATGCCCCTGTGAGCCATGTCTCATACCTGACTTAGATGCCCCCTCTCACAACTCACTCCCTCAACCTAGATCCCAATCTCACATGTATCCCTCTTGCAAACCCCTGGATCCCCTGTGAACCCCACTCATAAACACAGTCCCTAGCTCGCAACCCCAAGTGAGTCCATCCCCTAACACAACGACCTCCTACTCTACATTGCATTGAGCTCCCCAAATAACTCCACTCGGCCCTCCATAAGCCAACCACCTAGCGTCATCACCATTCGCACTTGCTTTACAAAACCAACTCCAAACAAATATACCAAGCATTACTCGTGATAGTTTAGCAGTCTTAGGTTTACACACACAATTAGTTTATTTTGTAGGTTTTCTTCATATAGCATTGTTTTTATCTCTTAGGTATTTTCCTTAGTTGTTAGTTTTTGTAAAAAAATTAATATTAGGATTTAGGTTTACACCATAGATAGCCTATTTTAATGTAGTTTTTTAAATTATTATTCTCTATTTAATTTTAGTTTACTTAGCTTATTTTAGTAAATTAATGTAATTCGTATTTAGTACTTCATTAATTTAGTTAATTAATTTAGTTTCTTCCAATTAGTTATCCTTTTTTAAAATCATAATTAACTTATTTTGATTAATTAGTTTAGCTCTTAACTATAGGACTTTTACACTAAATTAGGACATTTTATATTCTTTTTCGTCAAATTTTGTTCCTTTGACTAATCGTGTTACTCGCTTTTGGCAGGGTTAATGGGCTCCTTCAATCTAATTTCTTTTTCACATTTTAGATTGTTTATCAATGTGTATTCTCTTAGGATCGTTTTAACTCCCTTTTTCTCGTCAATTTCTTCACCTCAGACTAATCGTGAAAGTTGCTCAACTAGGGTTAGTGGACGTTTTCGGTCCATTTTTTTTCACTTTCTATCCATTTTGTACACATTTAATCATTTTGCAACGTATACTAACACTTTCTAATGTGTTTTACTTGATTTTACTTTGTCGTTTTTTTTTGTTTTTGTGAGACTAATCACGAAACAATCACATGTATGCTCTTCCCTCACGCTTCTCTAAGCAATCTTGGGAATCAAAAACGTGGTCATTTCTATTTTTTTTTTGGGAATTAACATTTTCACTTAATCAAAGTCAACCCACGCATATGCTCTTTCCTTGCACTTTCTAAGCGATCTTGGAAATCAAAAACATGGGTTCGCGTATGTTGTCTTGTCTTTTACCTACCTTCAGGTGAACATTCTAATCTTTGCTTGCAGGACCCACTCTTATGAAGGTTGATAAAACACTTAAAAACTACTAATTGTATGTTACCTTTGTTTGTGAGCTTCAAACTACTCATTCTTGTGTGCAGGAGAATCACTGATAAATAAGATAAAATGAACCTTTTTACACACCATTGTAGTTTTGGATAAGGGTAAAAACCTATCCACATAACTATGGGAAGTTCCTTGGCATAAGCCATAAAACTCATTTCAGGATTACCACAGGAACCCCAAAGTAGTCAGCACATTGAGGGAACTGGTTGACGAAACGGGAACCTTTTATCCTAACTAACTAGTAAAGCCTTGTGAGTTAGAGTCATAGATATCCTTAGTGGCGACCCCAGTGTGATTCATTTGAGCAAGATATTTGATTATTATTTCAAAGGGGGTAAAGTAAAGCCAAAGGTAGCAATAGTGTCACTACCTCAGCTCAGGTATACTACTGACACCTAGTTGAGTGAACCACCTAGGAAGCCACGTCTTGTCCAAGCCAATCTAAGGTAGAGGTCAACTTTCACAAACATCATTTTTCATTTTTCTCGCATGTTACACACTTGTGTTTCACTTTTATTCATTCACGCTTTCTCTCTCATCCACCTTATCACTTTGTAAACATGTCTAAGTCTTGGGTTACAAACATCCATATCTACACTTGAGAACTTTCATTCTTCTTCACTAAGTCTTGACATCGTGATACTCACTTTATCACGGTCAAGCACCCTCTTGATCACCTTGATCTTTCATTGTCATAAGTCTTAAGTTTAACATTATCTTGTTGAACTTTAAGCATTCCACACTCTTACATCATCACATTTCACATTTACTTTGTGGACTTGTCGACATTTTCATTATCTTCTTCTCATCATCTTACGTCATCACATTGCACATTCAATTTGTTGAATTGAATGACATTCTTCAACCTCTTTCTCCCATCATTTTATGTCATTGCATTGCACATTCACTTTTTTGAATTGATGATCATTCTTCTATCTTGATCACTCCATCACTCTTACATCACTTCTCTCTTAAAACATTCACTTTGATTTAATTTGAGCTCACTAATCCATCATTTTCCCCTCGTCTGTTATCTCCATTTTTGTGAGATTAAAAAAAATCATCGTCATTACCTCACTTCATGTGATGACATTTACTTTTTTGCATTCTTTTAGTACTCTCATTTCATTGTTTTGTCTCCTCTCTTAACATGTTTTTGTTAAGAGTAGACATTTTTCATCATCTTCTTAAGTCTCACCTTTTAACATTCATCTTGTTAAAATTCAAGCAAACTTATCATCATTTTTCCTAAGTCTCTTCCCTTGACACATTTTTCTTAAGAGTTGAGCATCGTCCATCGTGTTTTAAGTCTCCTCTTATCACACTCACTTTGTCGCAAGTTGAGCATACTAACTTCCTTTTTCGTCTCTTCCCTCTTTACGTTCACTTTTGTAAAGGGTCATGAAGTCATTCAAACCTCTTCATCTTTATTAACACTCATTTTATTAAGAATCATCTAAACTAACATTTCAATCCTTCTTCCACCTTATCATCATTCACCTTCTTAGTGTTGTGAATTCCACTTTATCACTCTTATCACTCATTTTGTTAAGTGATTGCATTCACTTTTCATCTCTCTTCACCTTAACATCATTCATTTTGTTAAGTATCCCCCTTTTCATTTCCTCTTAACACTCATTTTGGATTTAACCTTTTCACATGTTCATCTTATCACTCATTTGTTAAGAGTTGACCGTTACCTTGTCAAGCCTTCTTCCTCTTAACACCCATTTTTGTTAACAAGATAGAGCACATCTAACCTCTTTTCAGTCCCTTTTCTCTTAACTCTCATTTTGTTAAGAGACGGGAAATCGACTAACCATTTTAGCCTCTTCCATCTTAGCACTCATTTTTATAAGGTTGAGAATTCTTTCATATTCTTCCCTCTTCCATCTTAGCATTCACTTTGCTAAGGGTTGATTTTTCTATCACACCTCTTCTCATTCCTCCCCTCTTTCAAAAATTGTGGGAACACGACATCATGATTATAGTCCATTTTTTATGGAAGAAATAAAATCCTTTCCATATCATCTTGGATGAAGAGGATGAAAACCAACTTAAAAATCTTTCCTATTGACACCACTTTACAACAAAATAAAGACCAATTCCTTCTTCACCTCCTCGCAATGGGAGTAATATTTCCCTTAATTTGATGAGGATGAATTAAAAGCCTTAAAGGGACAACCTAAATCCCCTAAGGGTCCACCACTCTAGTCAAAATAAACATGATGACGTAGGAACCAAGTAAAATAAATGTTGATAATAAAGGAAAATATAATGCTTCATCCTCTAATCCCAACCAAGCCTTGCATTGATCAAATCAATGCAATGGAAAATAATTGGCTCTCCTATCCTCTACAGTCACTAAAAATGATACCAAAGGTATCGAACACATGAATAAAAGTGACGATGCCTTCAAAAATCATTCTGAGACCAATAATGAGAACAAAAATCATACGAATGATAAATCACCCTTCATCCCACAAAACAATTCACCATTTTCTCAAGAGTGGCAAATGATGAAGGACACATTTCAGGCATGCAAAAACAACGCAAACAATTCAATTTTTGATGAATTATGTCCATACCCTTTCGACATGGACATCTTACACATACCCTTCCCATGCTCTTTTAAGACACCCAAATTTGAAAAATACAAGGGAAAAACTAATCCTAGAGAGCATGTCAAGGAATTTTTCATGGCATGCCAAGAGGTGGCTTATAACAATATATTTCTCTTACACCTCTTTCCTAAAAGTCTAGGTGGACAAGATTTGGACTGGTTCTTACACCTTCCAAAGGGATCTATCTCTACCTTCACAGACCTCTCTGAGAATTTTGTCAAACACTTCTCTTTCAACCTTGATTTTGAAATAACCATGATGGATTTGTGCAATGCAAACAATGACAAAATGAGAGCTTTGTCACATAGTTCTTACAATGATGGCAGAGGAATCACAAGTCATTCCCATGTTCAATCCCTGAAAAATATATGGTTAGCATCTTCATCCCTAACCTTAACGACAAGTTATCCTTTCACATACAGATGCACTTCCTCAATAGTTTTGAGGAAGTTATCGAAAAGGGAACTCAAATAAAAAAAGCCCTAATTTCTAAAGGCTTGATCAAGCCTCATTAAAAACATATGGGCACAATCATAATCATCACAATAATCACAACAAACCTATCACTTCTCATGATAAACCTAGGTACATCAACCATAACCATAACATTGTCAATGATGGTGTCATGATAATCACAACGTGCAAAACTTATAGAACAACCAATTAAAATAGATTAAGTCTAAACCATCTGTCACCATTCCAAAAAGAGAAAAATTTCCTCCTCCTCATGATTACAATCGAAGACAATATACGTCTTTGGGGTAATTTCTTTCAAGATGTCTTAAAACAACTGCAAGTGCCAATATGGTCACTTATCCTATTACACAACCCTTCCCTGAAAGAGAACCTAAGCCAGGTTGGTATAGACCTAACACATATTGTGATTTTCATCGCATTGATGGTCATCAAATAGAAAAATGCAAAAAACTTCACAACTACATCCAAGACCTCATTGATAACTGAGACATAGTGGTTAGAGACCTACCACCTAACAATGATACAAAGGGAAAATATCATGAACATGGTGAATCCTCAAACAACGTTGATTATAAATCCATCATATCCTGTATTGATGACACTACTCCATGCACCGTTGAACATCAGTTTACACCTCTCGGAGAGAGTCTATCTAGTGCCTTTCAACAATTAGTAAAGGCTAACATGATTGAATATCCACCTACGAATACCCTTTTCTAATGGGGAACCCAATCCTACGTCATACAATGCATCTGAATATTGTGAATACCATCACATGGATGGCCATTCTACTGATAATTTTACACCTCTTCATCATTATGTTCAAGACTTAATTGACAACGAAACCATCTCCATAGAGCTTGACGAATGAAGCTCTTGCAACCGATGACACATGTAATTTCCACTTCTAATGAAAAGTTGATTGTTGTCCCCACTTCTATACATACTAACATTCAAAGAGATCATGAATGAAGGTCAAGTATCTCTCCCTTCAAACCAATCTATTTCTTCTTCAGATTTTCTTCTTTTAGTCCAAACAGACATTGAACCTATTTTGGACAATCTTCTAACACCTAACAAGAGCTTGAATTTTCTCCAAGACTCTATTTCAACCCTTGACATAATAGAAGAGGGTCCTTCATCAAGCACAATTGAGCTTGATTCTATTCTTTCCATTCCATCTCCTATGCCTAACATCTCTAGTCTTGTTGTCAAAACACAACCACAACAAGCTTGGACACTTGTGACAACACAACCTTCCATGTCCATTACACCTCAAATGATCAATCTTGCAGGCATCTCATCAACGATGATTTCCTACCTATCAATACATCTACATGAGTACATTCTTTGAGGTGTGTATACCCAGGAATATCCTTATACAACCTTTTCACGCTTTAATTGACAAATATTTCATCAAATCAATTAATTCACAACCTAGAAGGAGAAACATTGAATATCTCCTCTCTATGGCCTATAAGGAACCCTCAGGTATACATCTAGAGATCAATCCTTCTCTCTTCACACTCTTTCACTCACAGATGAATATGAATCTCAACATATTCCTCACATCAAAAATCTTATTCTAACATCACAAAGGTCTTCTAATATCATCAAAGACTTATCTAATCACACATCCTTTGACTTGGAACCTTGTCCACCCAAGTCTTGTACTTCAAGACCCATCGAATCATTTGATTCACTCCTTTGAATTGGATCATGTCGGCCCAAGTCTCATATTGCAGGACTTATCAAATATTTGGATTTCCTCCTTTGACTTGGACCTTGTCCACCCAAGTCTCATATTTCAGGACTTAATCGAATCTTTTGATTCCCCCTCTTGACTTGGATTTCATCCACAAGTCTTGTATTTCAGGACCCTTCAACTTTAATAAACATGGACCTCTTTCTTGATGAGTCCATTTCAAATCCTCATCCTCCAAACATTTAGAAAACTTAAAAATCATAAAAGAGAACAAAACTTTGTATTAAAGCATTGTTTGCAAATCAGAAATGGAAAATTGTGTTCAAATAATGTTAAGAATTCCATCTATTGGTAGATATCTTAATCATACCATTATCATATATTCATCTTCTTCACCTATTATGACACAGGTTAACCTTGTTCCTCTTGGGCATTGTGTGTTTCATCCTTGTTATGGTTCTTACCATTTCAGATCTTTTTACCTACAGTTTTGTCTTGAAGCTTACTGATGGAAAATTCCTCCTTTCAAATAAGCTCTCTCTTTAATAGAAAAATCACTAAAATTATTTACCCATACCTTTTTGACCACCCATCTCAATCTATGGTGTTGAACCCTTGCGTCCTACTAGTCGCATGAGGCTAAGACTTGGGGGCAGAATGTTCCTTCCCAAAAATCACACTATTAACATACAAGGAAAATTAAATCAATCTAAAAATACAAAAATATATAAAAAATATATAAATCATTACACCTTTCATCCTTCACAGTCTTCGGTGATAAGCCCATACTTCTTACTAGTAGTATGAGACTGGGAATGGAGAAAGCCCTTACTCACCTACATTTTGTCTTTGGTGTTGAGCCCTTTCCTTTTACTAGATGGCATGGGGCAACATGTAGGGGTCCTTCACAAAAATAAAAACAAATAACCAATAAATCCTTTATGAAATCTTAATCAAAGTGCTTAATCAAAAAAATACCAAGAAGTAATTTAGTTGCTCATGTTAAAGAGAGACAAATAATTCCTTCAACCAGATTTTTGGCAATCAATAGGCCATCTATGGATCTAAGTCAATTCAAAACTTATAAATGTGGAATCATCTTGG